>JABBWI010000028.1:0-600000 GCA_016647755.1 Suillus subluteus | reverse complement strand
CGCTGGACCGAATCGCTAGACTGAATCACCGCCTTCACTACCAGTCACTCTTTTTTGATGTTTTGAATCTAATTTAATTCAGAGAATCCTCATTTCTCAGATGCGACATCTACATTACCATCTCCGGGAGACTCGCAAAACGATGCTATGTAGTACCATGATATTTTCAACCTTGATATCTACAATCTCTCTGTACATAGTGTTCGTCGTGAAATATATAAAACTCGTGATGACCACCAGTGATCACTGGGTGAAACATAATGACCACCAGTGATCACTGGGTGAAAAAATGTATAGTCCGTACCTTCACATGTAATGTTCTGAAAAAGATCAGCCCGACCCATAGCAACAAATACGGTTAAGCCACAAGGCGGACCTGAGGCCTAAGGGACATAGATGCTGTAGGAAGCGCCACCGAAGCAGACTCGGAAGCACTTGATCATCGAAGCAGGGCCTGGACCGGAAGGTAACAGTGCTTCAACCTAGTGAGTGTCGGTGCATACCAGTAGTTAGTTCGTATGATACTTACCTGTAAATATTCTGTGAGCGCCAGTGTTTGAACATTTGAACAACATCATTCACTTACGGATCTGAGTCGGCTTGTGAGAGCGCTTGCTTATGTGAGGAATTAAAGTGATCGGTACATTGAATTGCAGTCAATACGGTCCTACCATGCTACTAGTATGCAGTGATATCTCCTCCAGACGTATCATCGCCCAAGGAATCGGTTGAGGTATGATGTGTCCTAGTAGCTCGGTCATGTCTGCTGCATGTTCAGCATCAAATTGTGAGTGAGCATAGTTCATTCTGAACCGGACAAACTTAACTTCAAACTCATTGCGGTCCTACCATGATTAGATCAGGATTCAGTAGTACTACTTTACAGGTAAAGCTATTAAGGTCTGACCTACATGTCCAACCTACTCCGGTGATGATTAACGACTACTCGTATCACAATAGTAAGTCACTGAATAACGACTCAGCAAGGTCAGTTCACTCCACTTGAAACTTCAATATTGAATTGCGGATTAAGGTCCATCCGATAACGCTCCACTTGCGCTGCACTGGCAGTGATGATTTAGCAGGTGTGTGCACATTGTCTCACAATGAGTAGATGTGCTGATTATCATCCATGCCATGCACCGCACTTACAGTTCGTTTTATCTACAGCGTGTACTCAGCACATGCATGGGCCATCGACATTTGAACGGAGGCTCGTAATCTATACGGTCCGACGAACCAATGGAGGCTCTTAACTCAATACAGTCCGACGACGAATCGAAGCATCCGAAGCTCATCCTCTTTTTTCTCTCCTCCACACCAAACGACACCGTTGCTCGCTATGGCCCCCCCAACTAAATATAAAACCGACGCGGCCAAGCTTCAGGCTATGAGAGCCAAGCGTTCCCGGTACTATGCTAAGTAAGTATCATCTATTTCGTTCAGCCTACGATGCCCTGATTACAGATGCAGGTGCCGTGAGGAGATCCTTGCAAAAAGAAGAGAGAAATATCACCTCAACAAAAACCGTCGAAAGGACGATGACGGCAGCGACAACAAGGGTGCGGGTGACAAGGGTGCGGGTGACAACTTGGATAAGGGCAACGACGGCAGTGACGAGTGTGCGAGCGATGCCGATGAATCAATGTACGTGCTGAATATTATTATTGTCGCTGTGTTTTTAATATAAATATCAGAGGGACATTAGCTGAATGTATTGCCGTGGTGAAGTATGCTAAAGACGACTTCATGGCGCACATCAAATCTCCGCAAAAATTCACCTTGGGCGTCTTTGCCGAATACACGAAGTCTATCCCAGATGCTCCCGGAACTCACGGGGATAGAGAGATTCTCAAGCGCGCGATGTCGAGCATCGAAGACTTCCTTGACAGGGCTAGTCGAGGACAAGACGGTATCCTCCAATTGTGCGGGGTTTGTGACGAGTGGCGTGCCGCAGAACAAGTGTGCACGAGCATGAGGGACACCATTGCTATGGTGGAAGATATTTATTGTCATGCGCTCAGCGATGGAGACGCCGAGTTGGCCGTAGTTCATTTACTCAAGGGATTCTTGTACCAGAACTACAACGAATTTTGAATAGGCTCGCGAGGCTTGCGCACTAATGTCACTTTGAATTGCATATTTCTTATTGAGATTCACGCTGCACTACTATGTAAAAGCTTCAGGTATACATTCGTTACGTCAACACCTCCGTTTCGCCGCGGCCAATGGCCTCTTCCATCAGCTGAATTCCTTCGGCAACTGAGCGGACCTTCGAAAAAGACGCCCTGCTCACGCCAATGACATGGGACGAGGTCTGCTGCCTGTTGGCGGATCACAAATCAGCTGCCGTTAATCTAAATAACGCGAATCACTTACCAAGTAGAGAATACGCCAATACGGCGGCCACGGGTCACCCAGTAGAAGGGACCCGTAGCGTCAGCCGCTGGCACATTGTAGTTCACAACAGGAGTCAACGTTGGGATGAGTGGAGCTGATGTCGAAGTGGTCGAAGGAGTCAACGCTGGGATGAGTGGAGTTGATGCCGAAGTGGTCGAAACAGCACTGATAGCAGAAACGGCGGCGACCAGCGCGTTCTGGACCACATCATGGATCTTGGACGTCACGTCAGACGCCTCCTGCCCAGTGATATTCATCTGGGCCAAGAGCGCAATGAGATTATCTGTGGAACATTAGTAAGAAGCAGAGCGTGCTTAGGAATATCGTTGCTTACCAGTGCCATTGTCACCAGTATCGTCAGCGATGGGCGCCGCAGGGAGGTCATCTATCCTGCTAGTAAGATCACCAGTACCGTCAGTGATGGGTGCCGCAGAGTGGTCATCTATCCTGCTAGTAAGTACCAGAGCGCGCTCGGAGATATCGCTGCTTACCAGTGCCATTACCATCATTACCATCAGCGATGAGCGCCGCAGGCACGGCAGCTATTATCGTGCTGGGGGAGATCATCATTGGGTGTAGTAAGTATGGGAGGAGAATTGATGTTGAAAAGGGAACTGACCTCGGGCTTTTTGTACAGGGAAAGCCATCCATATTGGGTGATGCAGTAGCCTTGGCCGCTGCAGTCGTAGTTCTTGCATTGCACTGGCAGTGAGTAAGTGAGTAGTTCGATGAGTTCGACTTCGATGAGTTGGACTTCGATGAGTTGCAAGCTTCTGTCACGCTAACATGTCACATTGTGTCACACCTTCTCATGCACAAGCCCATTGCCTGAGCCCATTGCCCGAGCGATGTTACCTGCTAGAAATTCTTCAAATGCAGGCTCCACCCGAATTGATGGTGTCACCGAGCGTGTCGCCCCAACCAGTCATCAAACTATCCAATGTGCCCCTTTAAATATCACCTTTCGACAAGTCAACAATCGAAAACGACCCAAGCTCAATCACTATGCACCACCTACCTCACAGTTGCGAGAGACGGTCCATACCGCCTTCAGGTTTTCAGGACGTCGAGATGGCAATATGCAGGTGTCTGCTGCCCATCTGATTTGTCGCCCGTCACCTTCGTCCACACAGCAGTCTTCCCAATTTGCAGGGCCTGAGGACGGAAGCACCGAGTTTGATTTTGCGATGATTGATGAACCTTCCATGGATGCTGGCGAAGACGGAACAATCACTCAAAGTCAGAAACACAAGCGCCCAGCTGGCGTGAGTTATCTTTATTTCCGTCGCATCATTCCTTACTCACTGTCTTCGTCAGGTCAATCCTCTGCATGTTTGGACAAAGGAACGTGATACATATCTCTCGGAGATCATTCGGTTGGATGGGCGCGGTGAAAATGCAAGGGATTCATGTGCAGGCTGTTGCGCCAATCCTGCAGAATTCCGATGTCAGGATTGCGACAACATGCAACTGTACTGTGGTACATGCTTACTGGCAAATCATGCCCGGTCTCCCACCCATCGCATACAGGTATGTGATCTCTTACGAGAAAGATGAAATATATTGATTAATTTGCAGCAATGGAATGGTGTATTCTTCGAGAGCTCTTCCTTGAAGACGCTAGGCCTTCGAGTACAACTCGGGCATCCCATCGGTCAACCATGCATCCTCCCGCAGCCGGCGTTTAACAACGACTTTGTGCTTATAGACACGAACGGACTACACGAACTAGGACTGGACTTCTGCGGTTGTGAGACATCCGAGACACATGTTAAACAACTCCTCCGTCACGGATGGTTCCCTTCCACGCCAACTGACCCTAGGACAGCGGCCACGTTTCGACTTCTGCATTACTACCAAATCTTATCCTTCGAGTCGAAGGCATCAGCCTACGAATTCTATCATTCTCTTGTTCGACTCACGGATAATACAGGGATGATGAAACGCATGCCGGTACGCTTATATCTACCTTTGTTCCTTCAGTCTCTTACTGTCTACCTTAGGATCGCTATGACGGATTCATGCGGATGGTGCGTATGTGGCGCCATCTCACAATGCTGAAACGTTTCGGACGTGGGCACGATCCCAGTGGTGTAAATGGTACATCGCAGGGTGAATGCGTAGTGCTATGTCCAGCATGTCCGCAGCCAGGCAAGAATTTACCTGAGGGTTGGCAAACTGCTTCGAAAGCAAAACGGTGCGTTGCACCACAGATATTGATCCACTATGTAAGGCTGATGTTTTTAGGTGGTTGTATGCAGTATTTTTAGCGATCGACGCAAATTTTCGATTGAAAAGACGGAACATATCGAGCGATCACGCAGACCCAAGTCTTTCGAGAGGCTGGTCATACTTCGTCGAGGAGAAAGAGTACAAGGCCTTCCTGGCCGAACATCTCACTGAGACGCAGGAGGTATGTGACTGATTGGTTAATCAATTGACGTGTACTCACACTATCTTACAGAAAAGTACTTGTTCGAGCCATAACGCCGTCAACACGGCAGATACAAAGCAGTCGCAAGGGCTTGCTGCTACTGGCGTCGGCACAGTAGATTGTGCCCGTCATAATTTTAAACGGCCAAATGGTGTCGGCGATTTGCAGAAGGGGGAGAAGTAAGTCACGGTCTCGTTGCGTTTGTATTTACTATGTCTTATCATGCGCTTGACAGGTACATCAATATGGATTATTTATTCTTCTCGACTTTGCGTGGTACGCAGCTCGAAATGCTCAACGTGTCGTACGATATTGCGTGCCAATGGCACAAAAAGCTCTGGGCCCGCATGAAGTCCTTTCCTCAATCCCATCGCTTGGACCATCTCACCAAGTATATACGCTTCTTCGTACCAAAATTCCACCTCCCCGCACATGTCTCAAAATGTCAGACAATCTTCTCGTTTAACTTCACGCGTTTCGTTGGCCGGACGGATGGTGAAGCCCCGGAGAGGGGCTGGTCGAATATCAACCCTGTGGCATCAAGTACGAAAGCGATGGGTCCTGGTTGTCGTCGTGACACGCTGGACGACCACTTTGGAGACTGGAACTGGAAAAAGACCGTCGGGTTGGGCGCGTCTCTCCTGTACAAGATGAAGGATGCTCTAGCTGAGAAGGCTGCGCATGCACTCGCATTCGAGGAATTTGACGCTGTCATCACTCCCGAGCACCGCTCTGCGTGGTTAGAAGAAATGCAAGCTTGGGAAGATAATCCGAATGATACATCGATCTCTAATCCGCTCGAGGCCAAAGCCATGGGCGAGTATTTTCTGCTATTAAAGTGACCTTGGACTAATGATTTTGTCTAGCTATAACGCAAGCAGGAGTGAGGCTAAAGCTCGCGGAGCTGGAGGCCGAGGACCTTCAGCGAGGTATAGACTCCTCGTTGCACCCACAAATCTCGCCTAGTGTGCTTATTGCTTCAGGCATAGACCTGGAGCAGGAACAGTGAGCATTTGCCCTTTGACGGCCACAAACAAGCTGACATACTTTCGAAGGCATCGTCTGGCCAATATCGCCGAGTCGATGGGTCAACATGCTACCGACACGCAGAAAGGCAGTCTCACGCAGATGCGGAACTCGCTTCGTCGTAGGATCGATATGTGGCGACGCACACAGGTTCTTTACCTCCCGGCCGTTCAAGCCCTTATTGATCAGGCAGCCGCACGTGAAGGCCACGAGAACGCCGAATGTATACACCTCTGGTTACCTTCAGAACTGAAAACCAAGCCGTGCGATCCACGCCTACGAGAGGACGAATGGGAATTGCGCTACGCGCAGGCTCACGATGCGCTAGAAGAATTGCGGCAGTGTCTACGCATTCACTGCTCCTTACTGACATTCAAAAGGGAATGGGTGCGCGGGCAAGGCGCAAACACGCGTGCTCAGAATGCCCTTGCCCGCATCCACCGAAGGAGTACGGCCTGCGTGAAACGTTATCGGTCAGCATGGATGGCGCTCAAGAGCCTAGCTACAATCATGAAGAAGACCGGTTGGCAGGGCAGGTTGCAGGAATTGGCCGACACTCACGTCAAGCCCCTCGTGGACCCATATGCTACTGGCGAAGGGAGACGTCATGTATCCTGGATCTGGATGATGGACAGCGTTGACCATGGCAATGAAGGTGACGACGATGGTAAGCACTCGTCGTGGTCTATATTTTGCGAACTAACATACTATAAGGTGTACGAATCGAGTGGTGCAAAACCCGTGCGAGGGCACTGCAGTGGTCGGAAGAGGTCGAATTACTCACGGAAGAGATGCGCAGGGTGCTGGAATTTTTTACCTGGCAGCAGGCGCGGTGGGAAGAACAGGGAAAGGCATGCGTTGGGGAGTGTGCCGCTGACATTGAAGGTTTGCGAGCTTATGCTGCCCGACAGGCTAACATCCGTCGCAGGCTTGCAGACCATTTTCGGGTGCTGTGGGCACCCTTTCTTTCGCTGGAAGGTCCCATTGACCCGCCACCTCAGTTGGCCGAACATTCGTTACCGGACCTCATGATTCCCGACATTCTCTAACCTACTTCTGCGCTGTACCTGATCGATGTACCTGATATTCAATCCATCACCGGCTGTTATTTGACATTCGAAGTGAATTAAGTTGCCGAAGACTCGACTGGAAAATTGACCGAAATACAAATGACCGAGCTGCAAAGTAATTGACCGAGCTATATATACTGTAGGACTGCTAACTAGCATGTTGTAATGCATCACAAGAAGGCTAAGTAGCATAGTTGATGCATCACCTCTGACTTGTAGTTAGCAGACTTGATGCATCATAGCTACAGGGACTGGTGGTACCCGCTGACTTCCTGGATCGTTCCCTTCCACCACTTAGTCTGGTTGAGAGTGATGGAGTCGATGACGAAGCCCCATTGGAGGTGGTGCTCGAACATATCATGTCTGACAAGACCTACGTGCCAGAAGGATATATTATGGGCACAGATGGGTCTCTGATAGTGGACGGTGCTGCTGACAAGCACTGTGACATGATTTCGCCTAGTGACTCGGAGGGTATTGAGGAGGCCGGCAGAGGAAAGCGACGGCGCATTGCAAACACGCAATACGGAGAATATGACACACACTACAGAAAAATACGAGAGATCCAGATGTCACACTTTTAGGTTCGTCCTCGCCAGATGCCTGTGACTGTCACACGACATAGGTTCAGTTCGAGGTGTTGGCGACGCTGTGACGAACCTAAGGTCGAATGGATACAGTATCTCTATCGACGGTTTGCCTCATAGACTCGGAGGGGCTGGTCACCAGTCTAGTCGTCTCACACCATATGCGGTTTCTACTGGGTCTGATCGATGATCGCCGAAGCCAGTGTGACGTACTCAACATGAATTCCGTTGCAACGTTGGGCAGAGAATTCAACATGTGTATGTTCTCCTCGCACCTCAGCCTCAGTCACCATTTATGACTGCCTGCTTCAAGTGCCGGATCAAGATTTTCTTGTCGTATCATGTCTTACTTCTCGGAAATCAAGACGAAGCCAACAGAGAGGGCTGCAGATCCGGAAGTAGGCGAAAGGCAGATTCGCCTTCTCAAGCAGGCATGTCAAAAGCGCTGAGGGGAGCTCCGGAGAATGCAGGTCCTTCCAGCACTTGACGTGATGTGCAAATACAACAAGTGCAAGAGCGTGGGATGGTGAGTATGACCAGTTTCTGGTTCTCGTGATGTGATATATTATGAAGAATGTGTTACTTGCTTTTGGAAATCGAGTGCATTCGTTGACATGTCAACTTGAATGAGATGTTCAGTTATGACAAGTTGAATATGCACATGAGTGGAGATTGTTGTTGGATAAAGACATGTGGTTTCTGATCGATGATCTTGCATGATGAATTCTTAGAAAGATGGGTGTCGGGGACTTGGCGCATGAGCGTCGTTCGTAACGGATCAAATGTATGTACCTACCGGCGAGACACGTGATGTCTACTGCCAAATTGCGCGTTTGCGGGTTTTCTCGCAAGACAACAATGAACGTCCTGCGACGTCCGCAAGGCCTATCTAAGTTTTACTCAATACAAACTAGGCCGTTTGTTCCTCCCGCGTCTCTAAATCATTTTGATTTTCGCCAACGTCAACGCGAAAAACCACGTCCTACGACTCCAACGTTTTATACCGCTCGTCCCGAGTTCTACGACCAGCTCTCGTCATTGGAATCGGCCCTCCAGCATGCCAAAACAGCGCTCACAACATGTCATCTCCTCCCCCTTCCCAAGTTTGCTCGGGAGGCCCTCCCACCGCGTGTCAACGCTTGGGTTGACAAGCGCGAACTCGCCCTGAAGCTGAGAAGCACCCTCACGACGAGCCGCTACAGACGGGTAGTCCTCGTGCTCAACGAGCTCGAGACCTATAGGTCCATTTCGGAGAAGGCTGGGATTATAGAGTTGCAGGAAGGTATCAGAGCTATCACAGAGCTATTCGAGCGCGCAGACGCCGCGACGATGCTCGCGAGGGGAAAGACTAAACCCGTCAAGCTCGACGAGTATGGGCGAAGTTACACGCTTGGGAAGCGGAAGACGAGCTCCGCACGAGTGTGGATCGTGCCCGTGCAACAACCTCCCGCAGATAAATCCACCGCCTCCCTCTCCATACCAGCAGCAACAGAAACAGACTTCGCGCTTACGGCCCTTCTTAACCCTAATTCCTCGTCGAAGAGCAATGAGCCTGTATCCGTCGCTCAGATCCTCGTGAACAACACTCCTCTCTCGACTTATTTCCCTATTCCTGCTGATCGTGCTCGCGTGATTCACCCAATCAAACTCGCTGGTTTATTGGGCGCATATAATATCTTCGCCATCGTACGCGGCGGAGGTACATCCGGACAGAGCGGTGCGCTCGCGCATGGTATCGCCAAGGGCATAGCTGCTCATGATCCAGCCGCCGCAACGATTTTGAAGAAAGGTACGTCTTGTGTATCATTTCTGTCCTGCACTTAACAACTTCGACTAATGTTCTTGTCCATAGCGAAACTTCTGCGTCGCGATCCACGTATGGTCGAGCGCAAAAAACCTGGTCTTGCGAAGGCACGCAAGCGGGTATGTGTATTTTTCGTTATGTTCTTTCTCTCATTTGTTCACCTTGTCTACAGTATGCTTGGGTCAAGCGGTAGCTATTCTCAGTGTGTTGCGCAGTGCCTATGTCTCGTTACATTGCTTTTATTGTGTCACCAATGCTCCATCAGTTTGACAATTCTGCATGAAGTACATAAGTGAATGTTGTCTAGATGTTTTCACCTCCATCGCTTGATACGA
The DNA here is from genome assembly GCA_016647755.1 of Suillus subluteus. Classification (NCBI taxonomy): domain Eukaryota; kingdom Fungi; phylum Basidiomycota; class Agaricomycetes; order Boletales; family Suillaceae; genus Suillus; species Suillus subluteus. Next base: position 590,344 of record JABBWI010000028.1, on the reverse strand, counting down.
CAACGGGAGGTCATCGCTTAGGACATTAACCAAGATGATTCTTCGTGGAGTCGGGGATGTCAAGATATTCAGTGACACCTCCGAGTCAGGCTGTCAGCCACACCTCTCAGATGGTTCTCAAATTCCAATCATCCTCTGGACATAGTAGCGCGCCAATTGAGCCTCAATCGTTGGTTCGTTATAAAGCGGTTCCGTCTCGCTGTGTAGTGGCCCATGTAGAATGTGTCTGCGCTCACTCAGCCGTGTGTCCTCCTGTAAAGAGTTGGACAGACGAGCGCCCATTCGTCCACAATGGCATCCAGCAAGCCATCCCCACGCCTTGCACTTCGCATCACAGCTTGACCATTTCGCGATTTTCATTCACCGGCATAGATGCCAAAGATAAAAGATATCATTACATTACCTGGCACGAGTATTCCATAAAAAAGCATAAAATATGCTACAATACATCGCCGCATGACTGAAGATTCGGTCCAATAAGAAAGGCGCCAAGCAGCGAAGATTACCAGAAGTCTATATTTGAGTAGGGATGGATGGAATGGAAGAGAAAGTCATTGGAATAGGACGTTCACTACCTCGCTTTGTGCAAAGCCTGAATTGCAATGTGGGCACCGCCGCTGACGTGTCGAGATCCTCGCCTCGACGCATTGTTTGCAAAACGCTGGATAGGAGGGAATTAGTTCGCTCATGCGTTATCGATTTCTAGCAATGATACGTACTGTGCGAGCACTTGGTGAGAGCGACTCCGCGCATGTTTTCTTTACATGTCGAACATTTAATGAGTCTCTGTGAACCCATTCAATAATCACTTCCAAACGCTGAAGAGGGTGTAGCATACCCAGACAGACGCAGCCTCTTCCATAAGGTCTGCTTCCTTCTCACTTGCTGAAGCAGATTTCAACTTCTTCATCTCAACACGGAGTTTATTAACCTCGGCTTTCATACGAGCTAGGTCGTCGTCTCTCTTGAATAGACAGCCCTTGAGGTGATGGATGTGGGCGTATTTTTCGTCAGCGACCTTTCGAACCTAGGCAAAGAAGTTACGGATATGGACCTGACAATGATGCAAAATCGTACATTCTTCATCATCTCTTCGGTACATTCGGCCTGCTTCTTATACATTAGGGCATCGGTTTCAAGAACATTGAATCTTGTTTCTGCTTCATCCATCACTCGATGCAGACGCTGGTTGGCTGCATCGAGATGACCCTGAGTCAAAATGACGATGGTAAGAGACGAAGGAGAGGCAGGAAAGGGACGCACTATTTGTTGTTGTAGGTTTTTCTCGCTGTCAGCCAATCGTTCGACAACCTTGGCTTGTTTCTCGAGGTTCCGAATGGCGTTTTTCCGCTCAATCTCGACGGACTCCCTGTCGCGCATGGCCGCAAAGTACTTGTTATCCGCCTTCGCTTTCTGGATGCCAAGTGTTCATTTAACCTGCCGTACGAATGAGAAACAGCGACGGACCTCGTGTGCGCTCTTAGCGATCTTTTCCTCCACCGCGGTCAAGCTCACCACCTTATTCTTTAATTGCCCATCCAAAGCCTCCCATGCTCCCGAAAGCCTTTCCACCTCTGCATAAATTGCGTCCTCCGCCTGCTGATGTTGCTCAGCAAGAAGTCGCATTTTCTGGAGCTCATCTTCCTTCGCTTGCAATTGCCTAGCGAGGTCCGAAGAAGAGGGTTCTCCAAGGAGAGATCGATACCGTGATAATTCTGTTGTGACGGCAGCGAGCTCTTCTCGGGTAGCTGCTTCTGACGCAATATGTCGTGCAATATCGGGTTGCTCTTCTCGTATGGTGGCCATGGACTGCTGAAGTGCGGTGAGCTTTGATTCGGTTTCACTGTGTGATGTCAATGATACCCGTCTCCACACTTCAGAATATGATACGTACAGCAGTTTCCTCCGAAGACCATCTACGTATTGAAGATCATCAACTTTTCCCTCCCAAAAATGCTTCATGAGATCTTCATTGCCGGCATGCGCAGCTAATTTCGCCTTATGTCTCCTAACCTCCGACTCAAGTTGCGTTATCTTTTCCTATTCGCAATGTATCAACAACTTGGTATGAATCTGTGTGTGACTGGCGCACCGCTCGTGATTCGGCGAGGGCCTTGAGCTCCCGAGATGACTGATATTTTATATTTTCACGACTTCTAAGTTCATTTAATTCGGCATGCAGCAGCTCACGTTGGTCGCGAAGGCGAGTGAGATCTGCATCCCGCTTAGCAAGTACAACTTTGAGTTCTTGGTTCACTTGTTGCGCAGAAGCCTGACAAAGATGAAATGAACAAGTAAGAGAACAAGAGTGGAGTAACCTACCCGAGTCTCCTCCTCAAATTGTGTCCGACTTGATTGCAGGTCTCGTATCGTGACGTCCAACCGTCCTATTCTGCTATCGTTCTCAGCTTTCGTATGCTCCAGCTGATCCCTACGCTCAGATAATATTTTGTAATGCACAGTCCCAGAGACCATTTCAACTGTTGGAGCGGCGCGCTTTGATGTTTTAACGTAAGTATTGTCCTGTGGAAGGTAATGACTGACAAACCTCAACCTCGAGCTTCGCTATGGTCTCCGCCTGGGTCCTAATTTCTGCCTCTAGTTTACTTGCACGTTCAGAGGAAATTTTGAGCTCCAATCGACAAGCTTCGATATCTGACAGGGATGAATCATTATGACCATTTATTTGAGGCGGCTAGAACATGTGAGTTCCATACAATAGTGAGAAGAACCTGTGGTTACTGACTGGTGAAGTTGATGACCCATGATTTGGGGTGCTTCCTTCCGCTGGGCATGGTTGGTCCTGGTTTGCCTCATCCTTTGCCCCACCCTTTGTCTGCATGGCTGCAACAGTGCCACTTTGCATACGGTCTAACTTGATCTCCGCAGCAATAAGGTCGTCGTGTAATTGTTCCTTCTCTGACTGGACCTCGTCAAGCCTCTGCTGCAGCAGTGCTATCTCAGAGCGAAGGGCAATACACTAGGTCGAGTCAATATGGTATGGTATGGCCCACTGAAAATACTGACCTCGGTCTGTGATGTCTGACTGCGTTGATATGCCTGATCATTGAAGGTGGCCGGATTTAGCTTCATAAAACTTGTAATTAGTTTTTCGGTTGCAAGCATGTTCTTCTCCAGTGCAGCTTTGAGGCTCGAGTCAGTTGAAATGTGCTGCGACAAGTCAAAAATATCTAGTACAATGTTTAACAGGAGCCAAGTCGTGGAGGGAGTGCTCGACCCACCTTTCGTATCGACTTCGACGGCTGGGAGTTCCTCTGGTGGCGTCAGGGTTTGAACAGTGTCTACCAACTATCCCACCAGAACGTTGATACCCACAACTGAGATGGCAGTATCATGTGACATACCTGCTTCCAGCATGCGGCAATAGCTACTAGACCTGCCTCGCACGAGCTTCTTCTCTGCTCGAGTTGAACTATGCGCGCCTGATTCCGCTCGTTCTCTCTCGAGTAATGCTTCATGCGCCTGAAGATGGCCTCCTTTCGAAATAGCTAGTAAAGAGTAAGGTTTTTGTACGCCGTAAGGTTACAAGAAATGCCAAAATTACCTCTAACTGGTGGTTGTCTGCAGGTTCTTCTGCGTCGTAATTAGCACTCAAGCCGTTGACCTCCGGGCTCCCACTCGTGCTCGTTAACACCCGCTTTTTTGCTTGAGCAACCTCTCCATCGTCTGGCAAGGGCCTCTTTCTTGATTCCAACATGATGATGGATGAAAAGAGGCGTTGGTAGGACGCGACGAATGGAATAAACACCTTCAAAATGGACCTTAGCAATGAACAGTATCTGGGTTTGAAACTCCGATGGCTGTAGCGGGGTGTCGGGTTTATCGCCAACCCGTCTAATTTTTGCATGTCCTTCTGACCTGTCATGCAGACATTTGTCCGGAGGCTGCCCAGTTCATGGCAATGGGCGTTATACAGTTCTAGATCATCCAGAACTTCTCCAAAGTGCTTAGTATCATGCTCAGGTAGACGCGCTGCTTCAGCGGCAGCCGCGGTCGCCAAGTCCCCACCAGTGGAATATGAGCCACCAACTTACCCCACATATCAGCTAACAGAGAAAGATGTGCAAAGGCTCAATTTCCAGAGGAACATTGGTGTTTCCGCCCACATTGATTCTGGAAAGACCACTCTTACAGAACGTGTACTGTTCTATACCGGTCGTATTCGGGAAATTCACGAGGTGAGTTGGTGAATCTTTTTGGTTTCCAGATAGCATTTGTTTCGCAGTCAAATTTGTTCACATGGGACGCGACTTATTTTTTATTCGGCTAAGGTTCGAGGTCGGGATGCTGTTGGTGCCAAAATGGATAGCATGGAGCTTGAGCGCGAAAAGGGCATCACCATTCAAAGTGCTGCTACATTTTGTGATTGGGAAGCAACTTCACCTGTGACAAACGAGAAACAAAAGTATGCAATTAATATCATCGATACCCCAGGTAAATTGGTCGCCTAACCTTCTCCGTGCTGAAAATGACGCGTCTTTGCAGGCCACGTCGATTTCACCATAGAGGTTGAGCGCGCCCTCCGTGTCTTGGATGGTGCTATTCTAGTTCTCTGTGCTGTATCTGGTGTACAGGTGTGTAAAATAGTCAAATTGGTCAACAAAGTCTCATTATTTGTATAGAGCCAAACTACCACAGTCGATCGACAAATGAGGCGGTATAATGTTCCTCGGATTTCCTTTATCAACAAGATGGATAGGTAAGCACCGATTCATCGATTTGAAGTTCGAATTTTGATTTCCCCCCGCAGGCCTGGCGCCAACCCATGGCGAGTTATTAACCAGATCCGGTCAAAACTCAAGATTACAGCTGCAGCGGTTCAGGTGCCTATAGGCGTTGAAGACGAGCTGAAGGGTGTAGTCGACCTTGTACGTTGGAAGGCCATCTACAACGAAGGGGAAAAGGGGTATGTCTCTAACAACTTGTCTTCCCCGGCTGTGTTAACCATATGCTGCAGCATTAATGTCGTAGAGTCTGATGATATTCCTGAATCTGTGCTCGATCTCGCCAAGGCTAAGCGTGCCGAGTTGCTCGAACAACTTGCTGAAGTGGATGACGAAATAGGTGAACTTCTGATCATGGACGAGACTCCCACAACTGCCCAGCTTGTTGCGGCCATTCGTCGCGCCACTGTCGGTCTCAAGTTCTCACCAGTCTTCCTTGGCTCCGCGATCAAGAACACCGCCGTCCAGCCCATGCTCGATGGTGTATGTGCCTATCTCGCGAACCCCGCTGAGGGAACCGTGATAGCCCATGATACAACCCAGCCTGCATCCGCCCCACCTGTTCCACTTATCCCTGCCTCAGATGCACCTCTCGTCGGCTTGGCTTTTAAGCTTGAAGAGGGACGGTTTGGCCAGCTGACATACATGCGGGTTTACCAAGGCACTCTGAAGAAGAGCGGTATCATTTATAACGCCCGCACTGGCAAGAAGGTCAAGGTTCCTCGACTAGTCCGTATGCACAGTAATGAGATGGAGGTATGCGTCTTTGCAGTTTACACACTTCAGACCTCATGTCCTTGTGAATTAGGATATCGAGTCTATCGGTCCCGGTGAGATTTGCGCTATCTTCGGCGTTGAATGCTCCTCTGGTGACACTTTCACCGATGGTTCGACTAGTTTTTCCATGGTAAGCACGTTAATGCTCTCCTGCTGGTGCCGGTCTTACCCATGTTATTCTGAAGACGTCGATGTTCGTCCCCGAACCTGTGATTTCCCTCGCAATCAAACCTGAAGGCAAAGAGACTCCCAACTTTTCTCGTGCCCTGAACAGATTCCAGAAGGAAGATCCAACGTTCAGAGTTCATCTTGACAAGGAGAGCAAAGAGGTGTGTATACTCGTATGCAATATCACTACTTTATTCAAGTTTCACTGCAGACCATTATTTCTGGCATGGGTGAACTTCACTTGGAGATCTATGTCGAGCGCATGCGTCGCGAGTACAATGTTGCTTGCACCACCGGTAAACCTCGCGTCGCCTTCCGCGAGACCATCACGCAGCGTGCAGAGTTCAACCATACGCACAAGAAACAAACTGGTGGCGCAGGGCAATTCGCACGTGTCATCGGATACATTGAGCCCATGGAATACAGCGAGGACCTTGGCCGTGATGTTGACTTTGTGAATGTCGTTATGGGAGGGAATGTTCCTACTAATTTCATTCCTGCTGTGGAGAAGGTACGTTGACGCGGTTACCAGAAGATCGACCATGTCTTCATGTTGTTGCACAGGGCTTTTACGAGGCCCTTGAGAAGGGTTCATTATCAGGTAACCCCATCACTGGCTGCTGCTTCGTGCTCAAGGATGGTGCTTTCCATGCCGTGGACTCGTCTGAACTCGCTTTCCGAAATGCCACTATTGGTGCATTCCGCGAAGCTTATAAAAATACAAAACCGGTCATTCTCGAGCCTATCATGACTGTCGAGGTTGTTGCCCCATCCGAATTCCAGAGTACGTCAGAACCCTTTTGGCTGTGTGAATGAACTCCAACTTCTTCTATAGGCGCTGTCATCGGTGGACTGAATCAACGGCGAGGTACTATCATTGACAGTGAGGTCCGCGATGAAGAGTTCGTTTGCATTGCAGAAGTCGCTCTGAATGACATGTTTGGCTACTCGAGTCAGCTCCGCGGTGCGACGCAGGGCAAGGGCGAGTTTACCATGGAGTACAAGGTATGTTATGCCTGTCGGTTAAAGGGTAGGAGCTCATGTTGTCTTGTAGAACCACATGCCTGTGCTACCCAACGTTCAGAAGGAACTGGAAGAGGCCTACCGCAAGACGATGCCACAGGCAAAGAAGTAGATTTATTACATTAATAGACATATCATTGACCTACATAGAACTTACAAGCCTGGATCGTGGCTTGATCTCAAACAACACTAGAGCCTAAATAATACAAATCACTCCGATCTGATATCATGCTTTGTCGATTGATCGTTCGAAGGGTAAGGTAACCTAGTGACGCGGAAGGGCCAAAATAACCACTTCGCTAGCTTCCAACTCCAATATTTCGCAATCCGCCTTGTCGCCGTTCCCGATTTGCGTCTCCACGCAAGTAAAGTCCATTGGCTTCCAGAAAGCTGGTGAGCTCGTGTATTCCAGAATAAATTAAAGTTGCCCGTTACCTTGTACAAAACCGTCATCGGTTGATCTGAAACATGCTGTAAAAACTGGAAAGGGAAATGTTGGTAGGTCACTTACGCCAAATTGCAGTGTTATACATGATTCCTTGCCCTGCACTCGCTACGAATGCACGCAGAGTATTGAAGTCGGGTTTGTCGTCTGCTCCATTGTGAGCAACCACCACAAGGTATGCACTACCTGGCTCCTTTAGCGCCTCGTCACCCTGTATACCTCCCCCACCCATAGGAATGAAGGCCTGGTTCGTGTATGGGTGACGCTCGACGACCTTGAGCTCCACACCACCATTAACAACTTTGGTCGGATTGCAACGATAGACAGACAGCCCACTGCTAGCCCCCAGACCAGCTGGATACGATGATTCTAAAAGTGAAAGCTTATGGAATTTGGTTGCAGATCCCTGATTCGCAGGCGTGATCTTAGTCCCTGGGGGAGCTGCGGTATGGTCACCATATGCTTGAACGACTTGGCCAAAGGGTGAAAAGGCTTCTGGTGTAAGAGGGAGAACAGGTATGGTTTTGACTTGTTTGATTGCTACAGGGGCCGATTCAAGTGGCACAGCAGCACCGTTTTCTGCTGTGTCACTGGGTCTGACCGCAAGGTCTGGTGTAGTGGGACAGGGTCCCTTCGTACCATGGACTCGTACGCGCTTGATACCACCATCAGGATATATGGTAAGCTTTACGTGCGTATAGGCAATAGAAACATCTGCTTCCAGTGCAAAGAAGTGCCTCCGATGCGGTCCGAGCTTGACCGGGGACAAAATCTGTGTCCAATCAGCAGCGTCGCTATCTGGCACCTTGTCTTTGCTGTACAAAGCGTGGAGTTCACAGGTCTCCGGAAAGTTGCCCTTGAAATGTGCCGTGTCGATTTCGACCGTTCCTAGATGACCCGGTGTGCCCCTAAATAGCCACCCATAAGCTCAATTCATGGGACACCGGGAGGTTTCGGTGACTTGCAATTTAATGATCACCCAATCCTTGTGGCCCCTCTGCCGACTTCGCTTAGTCTCCCAACCATCACCCATATCTTTACCTGCAGAGATATAGTACCGAAATCAAACTCCCGGGAAGTGCGAGACACCCACCTCGTCCTGGGAGAATTAGATTCGCGCCAACACCAAAATGTTGATCAGACATAAATGTCACGCGACCTCCAGCGAAGACATGAGCGAGGTCGAATACTTCTTGAGGGCTGTCAGGCTGGACAGGAGCGACGTTACCGTAGACACGGAAACGCGCCTATAATTAAACACGTGAGTTTCAGATTCGAGCAGTTGGACACGAGTGTTTACAATACCACCGTCCGGATACATGTTTAACTTGACAAACTTCACTCGTCCGGTTTCTGGTATCTTGAAAAGATGCCGCTGAGTCGGGCCGAGTGGGACACGGGGTAATATTTCCGTCCACTGTAGCGGCACATATCGATTTAGGAAAACCGGACGCGAGATAGAGACACGAACCTTTTCATTGTTCGCGTCATGTTCATCCAGTGATGAACCAATTATACCATCTACGGACACTTCAGGGGCTTCATTACCTACTCATTACGACGACCTTATCGATATCATTTATTGTGTAAAGATAAGACTGAGACAAACCGTTGAAATGGGTGGTGTCGATATCGAACCCGACGATTGTGCCCAACGTACCAAGTTTAATGACACACCTGTGCGGAGAACACTTATATCGCGACATGTTATGCGGATCATACCTCATCAACATACCAGTCGTACGATGGATTATGTCTCCGTGTCTCCCAGCCGCTATACAGCGCGCCATTAGGGCCAAACTGCCCTTTGAGGCTGGGAGCTGGCTATTGGGAGGGACTTGAAATTATTTTGCAAACTCACACTGGCCATGGAACTCACCTCGACTTCAAGCAGGTGAAATGCCTCAGCGAAGAATTCGTCTGAGACCTTCACAACTTTCCCTCCTAGTGCGACGCTGGAGAGCTCTGAATTCAACGGGTCGCGTGAGGATTGAACAAAGGGCAGATACAATACACACCAGTATTAGACTTGAATGTTTCATGGAATGCTTCAAGCGGGATGCTCTCGTATGCCATACTAGTAACTTCTTTGCGTACAAGGTGGTGGATATAGGACAAGATGAATTCTTCCGCCGGCTCCCCCCGCTATCTTATCTTGCTGTGGAATCCCTCACGGACGAATTTGGGTGTTCGTGAATTTAAACACGCGAGCAGTGGCGCCACAGGCAGGGGTCTGTTCCAGATAGCAGAACCGGCTCGTACTAGTCCATAATCATTATGATCAAGGTGATTGAAGGAGTTAACCTCGTGGACTTCAAGTTAAAATCTGGATTCGTTTGGACCGCCGGAAGGAGATAACGATGCACATCGTTAGTAAGCATGGCTTAAAAATGTGACGGTGAGGGACTTCCGCTACTTAGCACGATACTATTTTATGCTCGCAGGGTAGGTTGTAGCTTCTAGCGCTCACATGAGTCGATTAGGAAGGTTACGTGAAGTACATACTAGAACTTGATGCAAGTTTCAGCGTAAAGTCCAACTGTTCCACTCTCTTGATGCCGAGCATATGTAGCTCACAGTTAGGAGTAAGCAAAGCACGATTATGAGGCAATCTACCATGCAATCAGGTTGACAATAATGATATATATGCTCTTTGGGGTGTGAACTTGCAACGTGCACTTAACTGTTAGAAGAGTGGCCATACACCAGCTCGCCCTATTGGAAGCGCACCCCACTAATAACCCTGGCATGCACCACGGCCACAAGTGAAACTGCCAGAACAGGTTGTCTCCGCCGTATCTCCGACACCAAAGGTTTTAGATCACCTGGGAAATCACGTATGCTATCCTTCAGACCAAGATGTGTTGCTTGCTTGATGCTGGAGGGTTGGGAACACGTGTCGTATCGTAATCGAGGAAGTAATGCTCTATTTCAGAATTGGAACTTGACGCGGAGGGTCCGACTCTGGGAACCTGCGGGATGCTAGTTGGACGCATGTGCAAAAGCGCGGGAAGCTCTATCATCCACGTAGGATAACCGGGGAGTCCTCAGCGAACAGTTTCATAACTTGGAACCCAAACTAGATATGAAAGAGTTTAATCACTCTGGAAGGCAGGAAGAAAATGGTACCAGGCTCGGCAGCTTACAGCAAGACACTCAGCACCCGCCAGTCCTCCTTAACCCCTGCTCAACACCTCAACATCCAGGATCCAGATAATGGAGGCAGTAGCAGCGTATGCATCGATCCGATCATCATTGTTGAGTGGTTTGAAAATATCGAAGAATCCATTGGGCTGTCAGAGCAGAATGGTATTGTATTGAAGAAAATGGATGACACTATAACCGCCGCAGGCTGCGCCACTGGTACTACTAGCCCAAAGGATCCTAGTATCGCGAATCAATCACGAATACTTGTTGTATCATCTCGTCCAGAAAGGCGTCAGGATAAACCAACGAGTCGTCATCGCCCTTTGCGTTCTAAGGTCCAGTTCCGCCACTCTGTCATGGCGGTAATGGGGGCATCGGAGGAGATGGTGCAAGGGGCGGTCAGTACAGCAGAGAGCTCATGTCGCCAGATGAGAAGGCGACACCGGCAGATGTCTCACCCGAGCTGTCTAGCATTGCGAATATTGGTATCGCGTTGTTGGACTTTCTTCCACGGATGACGCAGCCCTGGGACGATTCAAATCGACGAAGCTGCGGAACACAAATGTTACAGGATATCTAAACCAACGTCGTCCTCTGCATTCTGGAGTCGAAGTCGATGGTCTGAAGCCTAGAATATAGTACGTTGCTGTCCGCGTATTAATTCATCATCCCTCCCCGTCATCAGACATATATTCTGACTCACTCTCGCTTCCCTCCTGGGAAAATTTTCTCCACCTCCATCAAAGTAACCTCCACCGATCGGCAGAACAGCAACGGGCATGCCAAATTTCAGCACCAACTATGGGACAGACATCTTCAAACGAAGATGTGGCGCTTGGGAATGTGGTGAGATCTGGAGACGGCGGAAATACGCAAGGCGAGGGGTCTGCATGGGGTTGATCAAAGTTTTCATCAAGCTCACAGTGAGAGCATTTACTATAGCATTTACACTTCGGCTTTCTGCGAATCTAACATCAAATCTATTAGAATTACAAAGCTCCTGAGTGATTGAATTGCGAACCTTCAAATCCGTCAGGATGATCAAACGGCAATCATCGCCAATCAAGTCCGGTTGCTTTGCCACATAAGCGCCACGTGCAATAATTGTCATTGTCATGGCGCCTCACCCTTCACAGTGGGAGATTCCCGTCTGTATTCCCCGCATGTGGGCAAAATGCCACGTGTGGTCGCCGTGAAATACCCGGAGAAGAGTTTCCGTTCGGAGAACAAATCAGCAGTTAGGCTTCTCTCGATCATGGGTCGGTCAACCACGTCGTTGAAGCGGTAAAGACTTCATATCTCGGACGTCATGAGTCACGGCAGAAACGGAGTAAGATTGCTATTATTACGCGCATCTGGAGATGAGAAGAGTGTCGATCACTCGAGGACATGACACGTGGATGTGAGTATCCTCAAGCGCGTGCAAGGACGACACGTTTGACATTCCATGGGTCTTTCCATACTTGCGTGTTTCGCAAGCCTGCTGACTGCTGGAGTATACCCTCGACCGCATCTGCTTGAGCTTGGCCCACTTCCAGTGCCACGATTGAACCGTCACGCAGCACCCCTTTTTGTCTGAGAAGCTGGGAAATGAGATGATAGAAGGACAGGCCATCCTGTTCCTCGGAATCTGGGAGGTCTCCCAGCAATGCGGCAGGATCTTCGTAATTCTTGACTGATACAGGAAGCTCATCATACTCTCGTTTTGGAATATAAGGAGGATTCGCCGTAATAATGTCGAATGGCGGCAGGAGGCTTTTGAAGACGTCTGGATCACGGAGATCACCAAGCACTGGCATGAATACGTTTTGACTGTATGGAGTCAGGGACAAGGGCTGGAATGATGGGATGTTACAACGTGCAGCATTATCTGCGGCTAAGCGGATCGCGTCTTGAGATATGTCTACACCATAAGCACGAGTACTGCCTGGTGGCCAGAGGTGACATAATAAAAGAGGTATGCAGCCGGTGCCAGTGCATAGATCGAGAATGGTTAGCGGACGGAGGGGGGTCGGCGTTAGCATATCCGCAAGGCGAAGTGTCCAGTCTTCAGTCTCGGGACGAGGTATTAATGTTGGAGGGCGTGTTAACAGGTCAAGTGGACCAAATGGCGTAGTGCCTAGAGATCTGCATGAGTTTAATAGCACATGGGATTGGTAAACTAGCCTGCACACCCAAGATATATTGAAGCGGTTCTCCACTCAACCTGCGCTGGAGCATCGCGGGAAGTGTGGGAGAATGAGATATGGTTAGAGCTTGCTTCATCCATTTGAGTTCACGTGTGGCGGTTTCACGACCGAGTGAAGAAACCAGCCTAGTGAATAATTGTTTCACAGCGGCCGCGTCACTAGGCATCCAAGTTAGAGTATATCCCAAGCAAACTTGATGGCTTGTCGTCCTTGAACCTATAGAATTTTTGCCTCATGTTAAACGAAGTGTCAAGCCGAAATTAATACGGACCGTTATCGGCAATGCCGACCGGTTTACGGCTATTTTTCTTGATTATGTAACTGGAATACTAAAAAAATATTATATGTACTTGGCAGTAATTAGAATTGATGTAAAAGGAAGGATATCAGTCGCTCATCGGTTTACGGCCGACGTCAAAGTTTCCCTTGCTTCCAACCGACGGTCATAATCCTTCTCCCTCTTATTTCTTACAAGTCTTTAACAGTTTACTTTGCTGATCATTATATGTGTTCATAACAATTCTCATGGCAGCAGATTCCGCACTCACTACTACATCTTCAGAAATGACTATGGTCGACCCATCCCCTGTGACTACTGCTGCTCCTTCACCATCTAGCGCATACGTGAATCCTTCTCAGATGGTCACTCCAGAACCACAGGCAGGCCCTTCTCATTACCGCACACAAAAAGACAAGGTCGCTGTGAAGAAACGTAGACGCGATGATGACACAGAAGCTCCTCGCAAAAGCAGGGACGGTCCCAAGAAAAAGAAAGCAAATCGTGCCTGCGCGCATTGCCAGAAAGCACATTTAACATGTGATGATTGTAGGTCACCTGTTTGTTGCCCGGATCTTGCACATGTCAAACCTTACATATTTCTTCTAACAGCTCGTCCTTGTCAACGCTGCGTCAAGCGCGGAATTGCCAGTACCTGTACAGAAGGTCACCGCAAGAAAGCCAAGTATCTCCTCGACGATGACGAACTTCGTGCGTGCTGTTCTGTATCTCCGCTTGCCCGGTTAATTTGATCACGTGCCCATGACAGAACAACTGAAGAAAAAGGGCAGAGTTCCTGAATCGAGTTCAGAGCCCGCACCCGCGCTCCAACCGACATGTAACACGTCTTGGCCCTTTTGTTTAGTCGTGTGATATTCTGACACTGCTTGTAGCTGAAACCTTCCAATCGCACGATCCACTCTTTAATGTGTCGTTCGATCCCAATTTCACGTTCGGCTCCGAGGCCGCCAACCTAGAGTACTCCATACTTTCTGCGATCTTGGGTAACCCAAGTCCTCCGGAATCTGGTCCAGCACCATCTCCGTCACAACAGCAGCAACAACAGCAACAGCAACAGCAACAGGTTTCCCAGCCACTCCCAAATTCGGCGTGGTCCCCTGAGCCACTTCACGCACAACCCCAGTATATGCAGGGAGCGCCAAGCAATTTTGGGTCTCCGTTCGGCGATCCGCCTCAGTTATCGATGCCGCAGTCGGATAGCCTGTCTGCTTCTCAACCGTCGCCAACCTTCCTTGCAAGCTATCCTGCGCCACTGTGTCGAACTTCGTCGCCAGCACCGCAATACTCCTACGCTCAACCACAGCCGCAACTATCAGCTCCATATAACCCGCACTATTCGCGTGGTGTTATCAGTCTCGGTTCCTCAAGCGTAATACGCACGCCATCAAGGGACACTCGTTCTCACTCCTACGAGTCTTCGTCGCGGACGTCACCATCACCTACGATCCAAAGCGGTGATCACCATTCTGTTCGTATCTACTTTCTCATACTGTGCCTGGCTTATCTTCCCATTCAGACCATCAACGTAACAGCGCCTTATGATTATACTGAAGGTTACCACTTTCTTATGAAGCATCTCCCGAGTCGGTGCGTATACTCTGTGTGCTGAGAAGTAGAGAGCTTCTGGCCTGTGTGGTCAAATCCTAATATTATCTTGGGTTGGATTGCCCCTGGGACCCTGGAACGTTCAGTTTTGAAAAGAATGACATATTGCGCATTGTCCGAGCACTCGCCATCTTCCGACCATCGCTTATTGCTTTGCAAATGCCCATGACGGATGAGGACGAAGTATTCGTGGAGAAATGTTTCCAAAGATCACTGCTCGTACGTATATTACTTTATTCTCACATGACGCTAGTTTTGATTTCCCATGTAGGAACTGGAAAAGCTTATATCGTACAGCGGCACACCGACGGTGGTCTGGAGGCGAACCGGCGAAATCTGTCTCGTCGCACCCGAGTTTTGCATGCTCACTGAGTGGCGTCTGGAAGACCTCGTTGGAAAACGCAAGTACATATACGAAGTCCGTATACTTTGTCTCTCTCTTGAAATCACGTTGACCTGGTATTGGTGCCAGCTATTCGAAAACCAATCCGTCGTCGAATACTGGGAAAACTTCGCCTCTCATGCCTTTGAGAATACGACCAAATCGGTATACTCGCATTGCGTTCTCCTCAAGCCCTCCGGCGCGCCGATCCCCTCGACCTTTTGTTTCTCAATACGAAGGGACATCTTTGATCTTCCCAGCATAGTCATCGGTAAGTGATATCTCGACTCCCATCGATATACTGACGACAGGCACGCAAAAGGCCAATGGTTACCGCTCCTATGACCCGATGTCCCACCCGGATTATTGTGGTTCCCTTATCTATTTATCTATCTACATTTGTATCGAGATACTGCATTCCTTGGAGAGGATGGCTTAACTCTGTACATTACATTATGAACTTCTTATATTGCACATGATTTCGCTTGCGCTGCCACAGCAATCATAGAATCATTATTCTAGTACTGATATCCTAAACGTAGACAATGAAGCTAGCTTTCGGTCCGTCTCATTCCAATTCGTACAATCTATGCACGCCTTTATGAGCAACGGAAACATGCGCCTAGACTGAAGACGAGGTACCAACGAATAAGAACGAGTGGCCGGAATTGGGATTCGGGAAAACAATAGAAATAGTCCAATCTCAAAGGAATACAACAACCACACTCAGTTCTCATTCCCTTTCTCGATGGCATTTACACTGCTCCTTCGATATTTGCATATTCGCTCTCGACACCTGGTTCAATCAGGCATGCGTGGGTGAGAATGAGAAACGCGGATGCTCCAATGAGCCAGAATAAAGTCATGAATGGAGAGGAGAACCACAGGAGGGGGATGCCGATCACGAAGAGCCCTGTGTAGAGGGTCTTTTGAGTGACGACTTGTCCATAGACTTCCTCTAAAGCCCCAAATCAGCCCCAAATCAAGGGATAAAGAGATGGAAAAGTCGCACCAAAACGGTTGATGACAGCAAAGCCTCCAAAGAGGAAGATGAGGGATAAGAGAAGGAGGGGACTTGCGATACTAGGTGAGGGGACGATATTAGCTGTGGGTTCAGGGTTGGACTCAGCCTACGCACAGGGAATATACGGCAAGAGCAGCTACGATGAGAGTGTAGTTTCCCGAGAAATACCGAGTGTTATATGTGAGTCGCTATGAGTTCGGTCTCAGCACCATGCTCAGGGTATGCAACAACCAAAACGCACCGATACTGCCGTGTTAAAATCTGCAGGTCTTGAAATACGGTGGATATCAAAGAACTCTGCAGGAGTTCTGAGTGTGCTCAAGCGGGTTTCCTGAATAAAGTTCTTCAGCATCAAAAGCCAAATTTTTCCTTTGATGCAGACTACTCCGTACCCGGAAAGACTTGAGGGCATCAACGACACGAATAGCGGCTTCCATAACTGTTTAGTAGTCTAGGTTGGATGGTAGTTGGTTGAGAGTATGGTCTGTGGTTGGTCTGCGGGCACGGTATTTGTTCAAGGTTTTTCTGCTGCGCTGCTGCTGCGTTCCGGCTTGAAGTTCGCGTGTCGGTTTTAGTGACCAAACAGTGGTGAACACGTCTTTGTTGTCAGCGCGCCAAATTGAGAGGCGTTTATATTTGATACCTCATTATCACCGCTCATCATTGTCTACATCGTCAAACTAGCGCTTGGGCTTGCATTATACTACATATCATCCAGCTTGCTATTTCCATTGACTACACCATGATCAGACGCACGCCTACCATGATTCCAATGTCAGATGCCGATGTCCAAGAAATCCGAGACCTCGTGGTAGACCAAAAGTCTCGCTTCGAGGCCAAGCAAAAGACCCTCCTCGCAATGAAAAAAGTGGCTGAGCATCCAATCCAGCCAAACGACCCAGAGACCTTGCCGTGGTTCCAGCTATTGGTAGCTGAGAGGAATAGACGGCTCGGTATACCTGCCCCGAACACAGCTATTCATGGGCCGAGCACCGGTCCGAGCACATCAGGTTTGACTCAAACGCTTCTAGCTCGAAGACTACTCCAAACTGACAGCCTCACAGGATCCAGTTAATATACATGCGAGGTAAAATACAGATGAAGCGGTGCTAGACGCAGTAAACCAAAGTACGAAATAACATGACACATCAGGGCACAGATCGTCGGGACTCGGCTTGTCAGGGCCCGCTTTCAAACGCATTCCTGAATCCTGTACATCACGGTGTCATCAGCCCCATATCAGAAACGTCAGACGATATCCCCAAACTTACCATCAAGGTTTCTCCTATCACATAACGCTGCAAGGTCAGACCTCTGAAGGTGCAAACAAGTCGTCTTGAGGCTATCCCACAGTGTGGAGTTTGTCACACCACGTTTGTCATTCATGCCACTGTCATCCGCCACACCATCGCTATCTTGCAAAACTAGCGCATCGAGAATGTGTGACTGCGCCTCCTCATACCGCTGTCAAACTAACGTCAACAACAGCACAGCATCAGAGCTTCCCGGAACAAGCAAGACCCACCCGAAGATTAATGCAGGAAATACCCAGGTTGAACCTACCACATAACGCGTTTCACTCAGCACCCATAACAACCAACTATGAGGATAGGGTCACAATACCTTGCCCGTATATATGCAGGGTTTAGATCCAGTGCCCGATAATAGAACTGAAGTGCTTCCTCGGCCTGCCCATTATTTGCCATCGTGGCACCCACTCTGTTATACAGAAGCCAGTCCTGGTAATAATATTCTTCAGTCTCGCGCCCATAAACTCAACTTTGAAACACTCACATTTGGGCGGACCGCCAATGCCGTCAGGAAACAATCTTGCGCCTTGTTGTATTCCTATGAAATCAATTGACAGCATAGGTAATCAGTCCATGACTCTCGGAACAGATGTAAACGATCGAGGTCGTAAGCACGTACATCTGTCGTGTTTAGCAACACAGCAAGTGCCACTTGCACATCTGCATCCACACCTCCCACCTCGTCAGTACTCCGTGCCATACTGATAAGACACTCTATCAACGCCTCAAAATCGGGAGGGGATACATTGGTAGCCGCTGTCAATGTGGCGTTCTGTACCACATGGTTGTACTTGGGATTGCGGATCGCCCATTCTTTGACTGCGTTGTAAACGCCCATGCGGTTATTGTCATTCGTGTAAGAAACGGAGAGGGCAAGCCATGCGCCAAGATGTGTCGGATCGAGTTCAACAGAACGTTCCAGGGCCTGCACAGCCTTCTTTTCACGTTCGTTTTCCTGTTGTTTGACGCCAAGCTCATACCAAGCTGCGGCGTTATTCACATCGCGCTGGACAGCCGCCTCTAGTTTGAGCACGCTCTATTTGAGATGAAGCCAAATCAGCATACATGTGAAAAAAAACTGTCTGGTAACTGACATCTTGGCCACGTTGAACTTCACTCACATGCATTCCATGATGACGCGTCCTTGACGAATCGCCCAGGAGATAAGGATTGTTCTCCTGAAATTGGTAATTTGTCAAGGCTTTAATTCCCGTGGAAGTAGCTTCAAACGCATCCCAATCGCGCTGGAGTTCATGCCATGAACCTTGCTCGCCCGCGGATATAGTGTGGGGCACAGGTCCTGTATAATGAGCGTCCCAGTACTTCGAGAACTCTTCATTTTCTTGTTGAAAATAAGCATCGTCGGCATAATTGTTGTTGCGTTGGTGGCGATACGCCTCGCTTAATTCGAAAGAACCTTGATATCCCTGGATGGAACTCGCTGGTACTGAGTGTACCCGGACAGGCTCCTGAACTTCTCGCACAGGAATGTCAACCGCACGCCCCTTTCCCTTGACGTTTACACGAGCAGCAGTGCTGCTTTCGCTGGGAACGATCTTGTCTTCTTCAACGATGACTTCGCCGTCTCGGAACTGACGCATGAGGCTCATGAATTGACTCTGGCGGAATTTGGGATTCTGCTCGCCCTGGACGGCATCAATGACACGTGCTGCTAATTGTGCCATGTCATCTTTCGCAGCAGGCTTCGATGCAACGTGAGCAGAATCTGAGACCGGGGCGACATGCGCGTTTAACCTCATTTCTTGAGATTGAAACTCTCTGTCCCATGATACCTCTTCAGACGATCTATGAGCGTTTGATTACATTCGATCAAGTTATAAAACGCACGATCAGTCTGCATAGCAGATATTTGCATCGGCATCGGCGCTGCGGCCATCATGCCCGACATGGGACTCATCCTGTAACCCGCATGCGGGGCGTTCCAGGGTATACTACCTAATACTTGAACTCCGCATATATTCACCGTAGCCACCACAAGCACGCACCTTGCAGTCCCGGACTCATAGGCGCCGAAATAGGACTCTGCATTCGATCTTGCTGAGCCTCGACATGCTTGATCACAGATGCAGGCGTCTGCACCTGCTGTACCATAAAATCGCTCGCCCAGCCCGAGGGAAATGGGTTCTGGGTCTGCGGTGATTGAATAGATGCTTGAACTTGCGGAAGAGCATTATTTAATCCAGCCAGATTAAAAGGCTGAGGGACTACAAGCTGGGTCGGGGGCGTAGGCGTCGAATTAAAGAAGCGTTCTGCATGCTGTTGTAGTTCAGGAGAAGTAGCTTGCTGGGTGCGGAACACCTGTGTGTGGATGTTATCGGGTTCATCTGATTAGGAGATTGTATTCTTACCTCTCGAGATGAGCCTGCACGTGTGCCACCGATGAAATCCTGCAGTGGGGTAGAATAGTTGATGACCCTAGGACTTCCCATAACCCCGCACGCACCTGCTGCACTCCGCGGTCTTGGTCGAACCTTTTGGATAGGCTCTGAAGTGGGTTTGACGGGCCGCATTCAGATCCACCGACAAGCATTGCAAGCGACATCGTGATGGAAGAGGAAGAGAAGCGGTGGATGAGTACTAGTCCAAAGTCATGCACTTGATCTACACCCTGTAATAGCCGAGGAGAGTACATTTCTCACGTGTTTCTGCAAGTTCCCACGGATCGTGGCAGTATAATGGGGGGTAACATTAAGAGCAAAGTATATTAACTGTAATCCCACTAAAGGGAGAAAAAAAGCTGGGATCGATACAAGAGTGTATACATCGGTGGGAATGAATGATGATGAGCCTATAGCTCAGGTAATCTTACATCCTGAGTGTAAAGAGGAATCATGAAGACATGAAAGAGAAATATCTAAAAATGTTCTTGGAGTCCATGCATGTCAACCACTGGAGTTGATTAACTGGAAGTGCTTGAACTAGGTCCCGGTTGATTTCCGGGAGGGTGGCTAGGTAGTGGAGGACCCTGAGATTGTGTGATCGCTTGAGCATGTGCTGCAGCCTGCTGCTGAGCTTCTACAATCTGTCTGCATTCAGAACCACCTTCGGAACGAACTAGACCGCGGAATAGTAAGTATTTGACTGTCGAGAACTCCGAAAATTTCGACTTACGATGTCGCTGGAAGGAAGCAGAGGGAGATCGACGTTAGCGAATGTGCGTTGATAACGATATAGAGAAGTTACGTTTAGGGCATCCAGGCGGCTGAAGGTCTTTTTACAGCCCTGACAGATGTTGGATTGTGAGCGCGTGGCGTGTAGTGCTTGATGTCGCCTGTGCAGATCATGACGTGAGCATGTCGTAGGTGAGTCAATAATTGGGAGAGGATCGATGACGCGATAAGGAACAACGGTCGGCCGAAGCCAAATATATAATTTGAGAAGTAGAAGAGTATTATGAGGAAGGGTCGAGTAGTAAAACTTACTTGCAGTCATGTTGTCTTGCAAAGCCTTTCTTGCAATCGGGGTACTCACACACATATGGGCGTTCCTCGGTGTGAGATCGAAGATGACCTGGTGGATGATGAATTATTACAGAATACAGACATATGGTGTAATTGTGCACCTCTGAGATTGAATCGACGCGTAAATGTGCTCCCGCAACCCGGAACTGGACAGGCGAAATGGGCCTCATTCCTCCGCCTGCTTGCACTTGCAGCCTGTGTTGCTGATGTTGTGACCTGCTTCTTCTCTACTTGTAAAATAGGGGGAAGACGAGTTATTGCGGTTGGGGAAGTGTAATGGGAGGAAGCCGACCCCTCTCCCGCGCCGGATGCGAGGACTTGGGCGTGAGTGTATAACTCTGCTGATGTTGGGGTGTAGTATGACTCCTGCTTTAGTTCCGGTTGAGGTTGAATTGGTGGAAGGTTTGGTTGTGGATACGGTGATGGATGTGTGGTGTGTCGGAACGGAGAATTTGACTGGCTCCTCCTGTACGCGTGACCTGGAGGGTACTGGTCTGGTGGAGTAGTAGTGTCATTTGGACCTGCACCTGGAGGAAAAGATTGCTGTGGTGGTTGAGACATGGGTTCTGTTGAAATAAAATGGTGATTGTTATAAGGTTGAAATTGATGTTGAGTGGATGTGGGAGATGTCGACCAGTTCGCCCGTGTCGAATCCAGGTTCATGATTGATAGGACCTTTTTATTATTTAGGCGAGGGAATAGAGAGCTTCTTTGATTTGAAAGTTGTAAAGATCAACGGAAGTTCTGAACAGAAGCGGATGCTGAGACTTTTCAGGACAACGGGTGGGGAACGGATGACTGGATCTGGAGCGCTCTCCCTGGCGCCTTTTGAAGGGACAGAAAAAGATGCACAGCCTCTCTCCAGAACCAAGTTTTTTTTCTTAAAAAGATTAGAACTAAAAAATTAATAAAAATCCAGTGCAGCAGACCTTTGAACTAGTAAACCGTCGACTTCTACGATGTCGGGATTAACAAAGATCTCTCCAAGAGTGGCTGTGTCTCAGCACAGCTCTCATCGCCACACGATCAACTTAGCCGCCGGTTCCCATTTGTACCCGAGATGGTACCGGTCACAACGTTATTTCCCATCCCGTGAACATAATTAGATTCCAGCCAACCGAAATATTAACTATAGCTACAGCAGTACAGTCGATCCTCAGGCCTCATCAACTACCTTGTCCTTCAAATATATGTGCATCCAATAACCTCCTTCGTCTCAATAATTCACTCTCCGTGATCCGTTGTCCTGTCTTTCCGTTCCCTCCACGAGGCGTACCGCTCTGAGGCGTCGTACTAGTCGCCGTGTCAATATCCCCACGACGTAACTGCCCCAGCTTCTGCGCTTGCAACAACGTCTCAGTAAGCTCCCCAGATCCCCTTCGCGAACTCATCGGAGGTGTAGAGCCCACAGAACTTCCCTGCGTCATAGTAAGCCGCTTCCTAGCCACAAACGTGATACCCGAGTCGTCCGTCTCCGTTTCAGATGTAAATGGGCTAGGGCTCCCATCGGTGTGTGCCTCTCCATTCACCCGTTTCGGAGCAACAGTCGATGATTGCGGCGAATTTCTCCGTGACCGGATCTTCTTTGTTCCAGCATTATCAACAGGTTTGACCTCAACCCTGCCACAAGGGCTGCCGTTTTCTTTACCGCTGTACCTCACAAACGCATCTTCCATCCAGTCGGCCAAATCCTCCACCACAGCCCGCGCTTCGCTCATCAGGGACATCATCTGAAGATACCCGTGGCTCCAATCGGAAAACAACACCATTTGCACCCAGTCGTCCTCCGTCTCTTTCGCAAGTTGGTCCCTCTCTTTCTTCAACCTCTCTAGCCCCTCGTCACTTTCGAGGTGCGCGGAGCTCATTTGGAGCGTTTCCCCAAATCGGGCACTCTTCCCAGAAAGTGCAAGCTCCAATTCAATTTTGCGTGCACGTTTGGCCTCGCGGACACGCCCCGCAAAAATCACAGTATCGTCCACAAATGGGTCCTTTTCACCGCATTGCATCAGAAGCGGGGGGAACTGCGCTAGAAGTTTCGCAGGTGTGAGGATAGGCGAGATAAAATAATCAGTGGCAAAATCCGGGTTGTGGTGGGGACCGATATAAAGGATAGCCATCGCGCGCATCTGTGGAGTTTCATAAATACCGAATGGGTTTGAAGACTAATCAAAAGTACGTACCATGCTGGGAGGTATAATTCTATCCTGGAAATACCCCGTGCGGCTGGTCATTGTCAACCGGGTGCCAATCAGTTCGCGCTTCTTGTCTTCGCCTTTGGTAGACGTCGCTTTATTATCAGCCTCCGCCACAGCTGCAGAGAGTTGTTCCTGCTGTTTCTCGAGCGTCTGATGCAAGTGTGCACCATCGCCGCTGCCAACACATTCAGGGTACACATATCGTACACGATCCTCGAGTGGCCGGTCCTCCTCTCTCACGGGTTCGTCCTCGTCGCTTTCAGAACCTGCCCAAAAACCACTATCGTCGTGTCGCATTGGGTTCGTTCGCGCGCTATCTTTCCTAGCGCGCGTTCCAAACGATACCACGGAGCTCTTTTTCTTCATTCCCAACGTGGAGTGGTTCCGATTTGGTACCTGTTTCGACCTAACGGCGTCAGCGTCTACCCCTGTAAAATCCAACAGTGTATCTTTCCAGCTCCTGCGTCTATGCAATTTCCGTCGTCCGGACCCGTGTTTACGGTCCCCCACCATACTCAGCGGGCTGACGTGTTGCAAGTGGTCTTTCTGTGACGCTAACTCGTGTATGCCCGGAAGATTACCCGAGGACTGCTCCGAGCGCAGGACCTGGAGGTTCTCAGGGGACATCCACGAGGTAAAATTAAAGTCTAGCGCTGCATAGCTCAGCACAAGCGCGACAGGTGCAGGAAGAGGAACTGTGGTAGCAGGGAGTGCGGCATTATGTTGTAAAATCTTGATCATCACGCCCACCACAAGTGTTGCACCGCTAAAAACACCTTGAATGAGCGGCATGTAATCACACATGAATGACGTACGCAGAATCTCCTGTCAATATAATGTTAAGTCTCTTTCCAGACATGCCAATGCATCGTCCAGTAGACATGACAATGGCCCGATAGACATCGAAGCATTCATCAATCGCGAAAGGGTATGGATCTAGTACGTTAGTTAGTCAGACCAGGACAGGCACATTATATTGATAATTACATTCTGGTGCCTTTCCGTAGTCAACGGAGAGTACTGGCTTGCCTGTGCGTAGCGCCCAGGAGCGCAGTCGCTCATCGTGATGTTCCGGAGTCATTGCGACAAACCCACCACCAGGGAAGTCAAGTATGAGATCCGTAGCTTGCCGAAGCTGAGGAGCAGGTGGCGCAAAGTACACATGCACCTTTAAAGGACGGTCGTATGTCGACGTGGATGGCCTCGGCAGTAGAAATTTCTTGCATAGAGACATTCGCGGCGTCAGCGCAATTAAACGGAGCTATAAATATTTTAATACTACAAGCCTCAAAGCAGTGCGAGGAATGTCTTACATATGGGTTAGTAGTCTTCTCCCAAGTAGTTCTGAGCATCTCGACGGTCGGAACAGCTCTGTGCCTACGGATCTACGGACATGCGTGTTCTGTAAATAGTATTGATATCAGTGGCATGCACAAGAAGTACCTTTTCGTCAGCTTCATTGGCGTAGATGATATAATAGACGGAAAATAAGATAGAGCAGAAGTCTTTAAGCCATTTAGGGCGTATGGACATAGCAGTAGCAAATCCAGCATCAAGGCCAATCGCAATCCATGTAGCACGATAGTATGAGGGCGAGTACTGTATTACGATGGTTATGACACTCAAACACCAACAAAGGGCAGAGACTCACCAAACGAGCCAGAGGTTCCGGAGCTGCGAGATTCCAAACTGAGATGAGATGAATCAACTGCTGATAAAGTTTCAAAGACTTACCTCCAAAACCAGTGATCTTGTCCAAATTTCGAGCAGCATACACCGCAGTGAGTGTACTAACGATGATCTGCCAAGGCGAGAAACGTTCTAAAGGCAGTATGAAATCGGGATCTACAAGTATGTATATACCCCACTCACGCAAACGCCTATTGGCTCTTCTAAGCCATAGAAACCTTGGAGCATCGGAGCTACCGTACAACAACCGCCAAATCCAGAAGATGATGACGAGAAAGACCTTGTATTCGCTGATAAGCAAAGGTATGTACCAGGTTATTGTTGTAGCTACCTGAGTGCGTTTCCAAGATGGACTCGGTCTGCCTAGAAGATAGTCAATCATGATGAGTTGCGAGTAAGGAGGGGTGGGACAAACATGGACTACTAGGAAACCCCCTTTACATGTGATTCTCTAATTACAGCACTTGCCTTATTTGGTGTACGACCATTTCTACTGTCAATGTCATGGCTATTATTAGTCATGTTCGGCTGGTCATCATTGTCTTGGTACTGTATAATTTCGACCTTAGGTTCGTCACACTGTAGCTAGCTTGACGAACCGAACCTATTTTTTGTGACAGTCACAGCTATTTTGGGTTGGCGAACCTAATTTTGTGACATAACATAACATATGATATGTTTGTTTTAAGATATGTTTTTTTATGAAAACATTCACCCAACCACTAATTTTTTTTCCATTATTGTTATTTTTAGTCATACTCTATGTGGAGGGTACATACATTATCCTACTGAGCATGTATACATGAACATATATGAACCTATTGTAAGTTTGTCACAGCTGTCCTCAAGAGACGAACATGTCACAAAACCATTAGGTAATGCAGTGCTAAAATTCCCACGAACCTAAGGTCGAAATTATACAGTACTATGTAAACTTGAGGTACTACTAGTAGCCTGAGTATGCTTCAATTGTCATCGAACGTGCGGTGGCCGCACTTACGTCCTCTGAGTCTCTTCGTCGACTTCCGCATCAAATCACTCCTCAACCTACACATATTGTTGTTATCAAGCATCGCAGTCGACGACTTACTGTAAAGTCCTGTCTGTGTCGAACACCTGATTCGATTAAAATTGGACAATGTACCCGCCCATTGCCTAGCTAGTCGCCGAATAAGCCAGCTCAGAGCTCGTCATCCAAGTTCTGCAGCAAATTAAGAAACATTTACGGCAAGGCTTTCAAAATTCAAAGCACGGTGTGCCATGGGTGACAGACGATCCCAGACGGTCTTACCCACGATATTCGGGCAAAGGGTTTCATGAAGTGGCCTACCCAGCGAGACAAGTCGGTGACACGTCATGAGCTGGATTAGCTCGTGATACAGAGAAAAATAAATTTCGTCAACCAACAGGTGCTGTCGGACACTTGAAAACAGAGTTTAGACTGGTTTACGGCACTCCCCATTTCTTAAGTCTGTTTCACGGGAGAAGTTTACGGTTAGCCGTGCTTTCTGGATGAGGCACTTTGAAATAAAGACCGTAATACTGATCTTGAGAGTATTTCGGAAACAATAAGCACTGGCTAATTTAAGCTGAATTTCTGAACCGTTGTGCGAGCACATGTACATCTTACTTCTAGTCGATATCCCGTGAGATCATACAACCCCACTTAGATCGAAACTAGTCTCGCCCTCTTTCCTATTCGCAACGCCCTTCTCTGTGACAATCGCGGTAATTAATTCGGCTGGGGTAACATCAAAGCTTGGATTGTATATCCCCTCGAGGCCACTCGGGGTGATCATGACAGTCTCCTGCCTAACCTTTCCTTCGACATCGAATTCGAAGGGATGAACAGCCCCGCGCACGAGGCAAGCTTCGAGCGGCTTGCGGTGCTCGATCGGAATGCTCGAGCCGTCTGGGGTATCGAGATCGACAGTGCTGATTGGGGCAACAACAATGAATGGAATCTTATGCCGTGCCGCAAGTACGGCCGCATTATAAGTCCCGATCTGCAAGGGCTCTAATAACTCTGAGTTTGGCTAACAAGTATAACGTACTTTGTTCGCGGTGTCTCCGTTCTTTGCTATCCTGTCGGCACCAACCGCTATGAAGGATTGGGAAGGATCAGGAGATCGGAAGATACGTTAACCTCAAATGGTTCCTACCGACGGCATGGATTTTATGATGCTGAAATAGAGAACCAACCATTGTGTCACAGATCATCACTGAGGGGATCTGCATCGTCTTGAGCTCTAGCGCAGTAAGGCTGTGAGATGCAAGGACTCAGCGAAAGCCGTTGGCGATACAATAACCGATCGGCGGCTCACCGGGACCCTTGGTGGTATGGAGCGGTTTGGGTATAGTATGCTTTACCTAGCTTCTTTTGCTCATGCAGATATGTAATCAACCCGAGTGCTGTACCGTAGCCCTGTGACACATTTATCGCTGTCAAAAATGGATACATTAACCAAGAGATGCTATACCGATGTCGCAAGGGAGCCTGTGTTGCACACGGTAAGGACATTAAGCTCTTGACCACTGCCTCCAGATCCCCTGTCAAGTTCTGCGAGCCATTCACCGCCATGTTCTGCCATTCTTTTATTGCGATCGAAATCTTCATCGGCTATAAGTTTCCCTTCGCTGATTAAATCTGCTGCGATCAGTCCAACGGATTTTCCGGCATCTGTAGAAGACTGAAGGACCGCTTTCAGGCGGCGAATTGCTGAACCTAAATTAACAGCTGTCGGACGTGCGCCGGAGAGATAGTCGAGTTTATGGATCACATCGGCAGAAAGTGATTCGGGTGACAGGAGGAAGGCTGGTGGCTGAGCACTGTCGAGACCGGTTTGAATGTAAGCAGCAAAAGCTAGTGATGCCAATGATGCGATTGCCGGAGCACCACGAATCTATTACTCATCAGAAACCGCGAAGTGGATATGTATTCATTTTTCTGACCTTCATGTCTTTGATAGCATCATAGGCCTGTTCGATAGAGGTGATTTCCACGTACTTTGTCGTGTGTGGCAAGAGCAATTGATCAATGATCTCGATCTTCCCATTCGATGTCCTGATAGATGTTAGCATATGCATAGCTGCGGCTTTCTTTATCTCCCCTAAGACAGGCGTGGGTAGCGCTGGTGTTGACTGAGCAGAGAGAAAGCAATTATTCCTTCTAAGATAGACATCAATCATATACATGTAGATCACATGACTTTTCGTGACTTTTTCACTATAATGCCTAAGGATATTTGTAGAGATACCTTTAAGAGAATCTGTTCCATCAGATTGTTCGCATGCATGGTGCGGGCAATCTGATGGAACAGAATTCCTTATTTTGCATTTTTGAAGGAGTAGTAGTCTGTATAGTGATCAAAGTAGTGACTGCCATGTTACATTGTGGCTGTACAGTGTGACAGTGTGCACCGACAGTTTGGCGTCGCCAAAACCATGATGCATTATGCCTCGCACAAGGCCTTCTCGAATTGCAAATCTGGGGGCAGAGTGCCCAAAATTTCAGTGTAAGAAGGGGGCCACATGTTGCTGCTGTCGAAGAATGCTCTACAACGAACCTGATTTTGTTAGTGTCAAGTCACTACTTGAGGTTGCTTGTGAAGCGCGTGGCTTTCGAGCAATCTTTTTCCCTAAGTTTCACTGTGAGCTCAATTTCATCGAGCAATGTTGGGGCTACTCGAAACGAATTTATCGCGAACTTCCCGCGTCGTCAAAAGAAGTTGATCTCGAACGAAACGTCCTTCAGTCTTTGGACTCAGTTCCACTGCTTGCCATTCGTCGGTGAGTCCTTGTTGTGAATCATGGTTCCATTGGTAGCATGCTGACACTATGATATGCTAGGTTTTCTGCTCGCTCGTTGAGATTTATGGATGCCTATAGAAAAGGGCTAAACGGCAAGCAAGCGGCATGGGCCTCGAAGAAGTATCGCGGTCATCGAGTTTTACCTGAGACAATCATGCGAGATTTGACGGATGCGGGTTTGGTTGACAACACTTGTTGAATTCATGTCCTAAACACTTGTAACATATTGTTAGTATACCTCCGGATACCTCGATAGATGATAGAAGCTTCAAGCGTTGTTATCTTTTCCTCGCGCGCTGAAGGTCACACAATGTAACAGAACGTCACAGGAATGTCACGTCATGTGATGTCGATGGGTATGAGTGAAGCCTATCTTATAAGTGGCTTTACTTTCGGGAGTACTAGTCAATCACTTCCATGTATCACATGTCCTGGCACGCTGCATGCAAAGAAAGGATATGATAGCACAATGATAGCACCGCCTCTTCTCAAAAAATAGGGTACAAGAGTAATTTACATTAAGCACACATTAGCGAAAGGGAGCCAATTTGCGGTCCTATGCAGGCGAACGTAGTGCAGCTGGATCCTACACACCAATATGAATGAAAACAACCCTCTGCTCGAGCGGCACTTTCTTCTTCACGATGCACGGGCGTCTCCTCATCGCCGATGGCGGCATGACACGTCGATAAGAATGTGAACTCGGCATACAGGGTGTCGTTATCCATGATGTCAAGTAGTATGAGGGGTTTGTCTCCCAAGGCGAAACGTGAATTGTAAGGTTGCTCACTGCGCCGCAAAGCTTCGAGGGCACCTGATTGCGTGGTTTCATTGCCACACAGAATAGTCGCGTTGGCCTTCGATGGAACAAGTCAACAAACAAGATCGAGTTCGTTGTCGGTACCATTGAGCAATTTTACTTACCCTCCATCTCGTTGAGCTTGTCCAATCACCACAAAAGACGGGGCTACATGTGTCTCCATCGTCTGTCGATGACTACAGTGAAGAGCGTCGGGGTGTAAGAACAGATGTAGATATCCTCCAGGCATGGTTCCTGCCAACATCAGTGTCGCAGTGAACATCATAGCAAGCCATGGCCCATGTAAACTTCCTGAGCGGTACAAAGCAGAAAAAGCAATCCAGGTAACCGAAGAACAATGAACGGAGAGCCTCTTGACAGTGTTTGATCCTGAAAGCCTTGAATAATACGATCGAGATGGTTCCGATCGTTCGTCTTCGAGTATAAAGTGTACGCCTCGTGTGCATCAGTGACGACGTGACCAACCTCGCTCTACCAACAAGAAGTCGACGATGTACCTCTAGGCTGTCCGCAGTGCTACCAGTAAGTTGCGGTGTCTCCGCACGTTCTCGACAAAAGATATGGGTATTGTCTGTCGTGCTCGAGCGACTCTTTTAGAGTAGTCTTAGCCATACCAACAAGCTGACCTCGACCGAGCGTTTAACCAAACTCAGCGTAAATTTCGAAATGGAGTACTGTCGAGGTAGTGGAGGACTTCGGCGGGCACAAACACACGATAAAGGTCTCGTTCCAAGCAACGCTGCAGCCTGCCATTGGAGCCTTGATAGTTGCGTTCCACTGGCCAGAGGAGGTGGAGGCCAGCATAAAGGCCAACGGGAGCGCAGTGAGATGGAATGATGAGACTCGTGCCATTGAGGGCTGTATACGAATGGGAGTGCAGGCAATGGGAGGGACGATAGAGTCATACATACCTTCCGGTGCCAAAACATGTTTGTCATGATCCATCCCGGGAGAAGCGATCGAATGAATAGAAGGTCAGGTGGTAAGATGAAAAGCTTGAGGGTCGCAACTGAGTGTTGAGCGCGAGCGCCGAGACTGCATATAGGGCGCATAGCAATGGAGGGATGGGTCCTAAATAGGACTGACAAGGCCTTTTTTATAATATCCAGCAACCTAATAAGTGCAACCCTTTGAAGCTTCAACATCGCCCTGTGGGCTAAATGAGAGTAGGGGAAAGGGTGATGCAACCACGCATATGCCTGATTGAAAAGTAAACCTCAAGCCCCTACTGGGCGAACGACGACCTCATTCAGTGAGAAGAAGGTGCGGCAGATGCCGGCCACGGCCTCCCTCGAGCTTCCTCAGTTTAGAAGCAGGCATATAACACTTAACTCAAACTCAAACTTAATTCCAGACCATCAACTACTTGCAAGTGTATCGAAGAAAGGAAAAATAAGATGGCCTCCAAGTCTTTACATCAAATAAGGAGAAGAAAAAATAGTAGCAGTCGATCGAAATCCGAATTCCACCACTGACACATCCACTCACTTCCTCACTCGCCCCCTGATCGTCATCCTACGCTGCATAATAGGAATCCCAGACGGCTTCTCGGGACTCGCATTCTCGCTCCCATCACGAGAACCCAAGTTCCGAAGCTTTCGTACGAAGCTCTCAGGGCTCGGCGACAATCGCTTCATGATTCCCCCAGGGTTGCGTATGGCAGCCTTGAAGGCGTCAGGACTAGCATCAGGACTATGCAAGTGTCTCCATACGGGTAGCTTGCTCCCACTGGATGAGGGTGTACTGCTTCCCGTAGGTGGTGTCTTGCTCGGCGTGGTAGGTCCTGTTGTGGGCGTCTGAGTAGACATGAACAGCGAGTCCTTGCTTTCCCCACTGGTGCCGAAGAGTCCAGGAGACCTCGTAGTGGTGGAAGCCGTAGTGTTGAGTACGGTAAGTGAGCCAGTGGAGTTCATCAATCCCAAAGAATCTGCAGAATCAAGGATAGCAAGGGATCCGGTCGAGTACTCGTTGATATGCTCGAGGAAGCGTGAGTTCCTCCTGGCGCTTACAAGCGTATTGGAACTTTTGCGCTTGTCTGAGTCCGTCGGAGTGCGACCGACACCATAAAGCAGACTATGGAATGCGGAATTGTCAAACGGCGCATCGGAGTTAAAGCCACAAGCGGTTGTGGGTATGCCCAGCGATGCGCTAAGAGAGGGGAAGGCGGGTGTGGAATCGGAGAGGCGGGAAGGAATACTTGACCTTGACACGGCCGAGGAGTTACGACGGTGTCCACGTCCAAGAGCGACGCGGTTCAAATTCTGTTGGTGCCACCATCACTATCTTTTGAATGTAGAATGTTTTTATTTGACATACCTGAATGAGGTCCTGGCTGAGAGTTACCGTCGGGCGTGCATTCTGGTCGTCAGATCCATCCTGTTCTGCATCCTCTGATTCAGGCTCCGCTTCTGAAGGTCCATCCGATGATTGGGAAACGTTGAGATCAATGTCACCCAAAATCACGGGGGTCGAGCGCCGACGTAGCTCAGATATCGAAAAACGTGCTCTCGAGGGCGGAGTGTGTTGCAACTGAACAGTCGATCCAGATGCAGAGCTCGCCGCAGATCCAACGTCAGAGGCAGAAACAGGTATAACCAAACCACCTTGCACAGAAGTCCCACCAAATACATATCTAGCAGAGCCTGCATTTGCCTCTCGCCTACGAGCAATGAGGGAGTCGACAGCATGTTGACGGGCAGGAGTGAGAGGCTCATGGACAGAGGATATGTTGGACGAGGACGGGGTGACGGTGTCTGTATAGCGGACATCTTCCTGAGCGAGGCGTTTCCAGAACTTGGAGACCTTCTTTTGCGCACGGACTTTGCGCCGCACGCTGAGAGTCATGTGCAGCGCAGATTGATACTGTTCTAGGACAGGGTGACCAATGACCGCAGGCTTCAAGCTTGAGAGTAGCGCTTCTGGGTCGTGGACAGCGTCACCTATAGCATCGACCAAGATATGATCTGCGGTGCCGAGATCAGAATCCAGTGCATCAGAGATCCGCTGAACGGTGAGGTACGGAATGCCAATATCGACGAGAAGGCCAGCGAGGCGCTGAAATCTGGATTCAAGCTTCTGGACGTGGTCCATACCACGCGCAAGCTGGTGCTGGAAGCGGGCAAGTTTGGTCATCTCAGTATAGAGCTCGTTGCGGGTCCGTGAAAGATCGTTGGTGACATCGGCAAGGTCGGCTGCGAGTTCGGAATTGGCCCGACGGAGGCGGCAAGCATCGCTTTCAGGCTGGTGAATGCAGTTACCAGTGTGCATGTCCAGGGGACGAGTTGGCCGCGGTTGATAAAGCTGAGCAGGATCGAATGAAGGTAGGGAAGCCTCAAGGGATACAAACACTGGAGCCGCTGAACCGTTGATTAGGCTAGATGATGTAGGCCTGACGTCTTGGATCTGTCGGAATCCCATTGAGCAAGATGACCCAATCGACGATGGTGGAGAGGAAACCATGTGGGACACGTCGCCCTCAGACCTCGTACGACGATGCAGAAGCCGAAACGATTTGAAGAACCGCATCCTGGTAGTTGCCTGGTGGTAGAAAGTATAGAACAACTAGAGCTATGCCATAAGTACAGTGGTGACTAGGATGCGGCTGACACGAAACAAGGAGCCGCACATAAAATCATCTAAATATGACCTGGGGGATACTGCAGGCTGGTCAATAATGCTATGTAATCAATTATCAACTACGTATGATGGGCCGAATATTCGGCCCATCGACAACTTGTATTCAAGCTCCAGCTGCAGAGTCCAGACGCAAAATACCGAGTAACTTAAACAATGCAAGGGCTAAATGATAGATTTCTATGATGCTGAAATGATCGTCCGGACTTACTACGTCATTAACTGTATAATATGGTATAAGGAAGACGTATGACAAAAACGAGTGTGGGCGTCAAACTAACGCAAAAGACCATGAGGTGTATATATCTTGAGGGAGTTGATTTCCCAATAGGCTTCGGTGAAATCGTCGGGATTGTTGTCAACAACTGCGATAATCATGTATCAGGATTGCGAACAATGAAAATTACAAGGGAGGCTTACAGCTGTCACAGGTAGAGGCTTTTGTTGCACATGTGGATGCATTCCACACCGACTCGGACCCAGCCCAGTCGCCCTGCAAGATTGATGGATAGGTCATAACGACACCGCAGAACATAAAAGGGACACTCACACAAAATGTCAGATCAAAAACAATTCTATGTGCATTGAAGTGTTTGGAATAGTCGCAGTTTATATTCGTTGGGAAGTACGCATCGGGTATCGATAGAAGCACCAAGTCCAGGGGGGGCTCACCACCGAGAAGCAGCAAGCTGTCGCGGGCGATAAACCAGACCGAAATGCCCTTGGTGCTGCTTTTTTCCATGATATAAAAGCCACCGCCCACTGCATTGAAGCTTGCTCCGTAAGAATCTTGCTCAGAGAAAGAGACTCCGCAACCCTGATTGTAGTTTACGGATGTGTCGCACGAAGTGGACTCTGTGGACCTACGAACCAACTTGAGCGAATGATACGAATAAAGGTTGTAGAATATCGAACCCTGTCTGTAATCGAACCTTTGGCATAGTGCAATTCGGTGTGGTGTGGAGCGAGGCAAGATTCCGTTGATCGAGGTTGACGCCTTCGATGATATCAATTTCGCCACCGTAGGGCCAGGGCCCTTTCTCACTCAATGTCCACCACGCAGGCCACGTTGCACAACCCTCGGGCATGTGAGATATGTCGAGGACGAACAAGGCGTCATCGTAGGCATTCAGCGAATGTATGCGTACGCTGTCTCGCCCGCGGGCAGATTCTGCAACTTTCTTCGTGTCGTCAGCGCGCATGACAAACTTGTAGTCCGAAACTGTGAAAAATTGAGCAAATAAATTGTGAGCGGAAGAAGAGACATACCGAAAGTCAGATTATCCTTGAGAGCAGTAGCTTGGTCGACATAGTTGACACGGCCATGCGTCAGATCGTCCGCTGTCTCCCAAGAAAAATTACCTAGAAAGTCATAACCAACATGTGAGACAATCAAATTGTAGGTGAATGATGGGAGCAGTGACTGGGCGTTGACCACCGCCACCACCAAGGAAACGAATACGAGTATGACACATCTAGTATACATCGTTGAAAAAGAAAGGACAGGATCAGGTTGTTCTGAGTTATAGAAAGCGGAAAGGACGCAAAAGGAGCGGGAGTCAGGATTAAAAAACTGACCTAGTCCTGACGTGAATGACACGACCAACGGCCGAACGTGAACTTATTGGTATTCAAGCGATACCGTGACGGCTTCGGAGGAATAACGGCATCATCAAATGCATTCCGTCAGTCGGGAGTCGAGACTAACATGAAACATAAGTGCGACTGATAGACAGCTTGACTCTTCTAACGCCAAAAATCAACTCGAGCAGTGCAGGTTATGGTGCAGACCGTCGGGTGTAATTAATACCCATCGAAGCAAAGAGTTCAAGCTGAGATCTGAGACCCGGGGTTCTCCGGCTCGCTCATCCCTGACTTCCATTTATGCATTTGATCGGTGGTCTGCTCTGGACGGTACCTTCATGCCCTTTGCTCCAGCCCACTTCGAGTCCGCGACTTACCTTCATCGCAATTTGTTCAAGTGCTATGAGACATGTCTGGGAAACATCTCCGTACAGGCACATTCTTGCCTCGCTCGTGATCCTCCCTGGTTCTCGTACCCCGTTGATGACTATCGCAAGGCTGTGTTGCTTTGCGCACCGTGGCATGATATCTCGAGCGGGGTGTTCGCGTTGACCTCTCTAATATCTATTGATATCTCCGTCCAGTTGCCCGGGTCTTGCTGTGGCAATCGAAAGTAAATAATGTTTTGTTCCGGGGAGTGCACGCAAACTACACATATGAGGCCATCAGAATGATATGGCTCGGTCTGTCACTTTCAATTCTCCCACATTTAGCTTTCGAATCATCCTCGGTCGCTCTAGAAGAGCCAACGACTGAAGGAGTGTTCATCGTTGAGGCTTCAGGGGGAGGTTACATCATCGTCCTGACCGTCAGACTCACTCTGTCCTCAGCTTGCGTGCATTCTTCCCCCATTAAAATGTTTCATTTGGTGGTGGATCCCGACAGTTTTGGTTAGTCTGTCGAGAATCTAGGTTGCCTCGTACATATCTCGGGGATATACCTTATGTCTCTGAGACGACTCACATGGGGCGTGAAGGTGAATTCTATTTCATGGACAGACTATCACATAAAAAGGAGGTTTCGGCGCAATGACTGGGCCTAGTTAAGGTGGAGCTCCGACACCGCAAAAATGTTGAGCAGGTTTCGAACCGACTGCAGGAGAAACAGATTGCGATTCTGTTATGGTAACCACTTGGTTAAGACCAGTTAAGATGAGCCTCCGAGGAATCCATGAGTGAATGTCAAAGTGTATTCCGATAGAAAAAAAACTGGTCGGCGGCAGGTTTCGAGCCTGACAGAAACATATTTCGATTCTGTTGTAGTAACCACTTTGGCCAGGCGAAGTTGAAATGAACCTCCGAGGAATTGTCCATGAACGAATCTTCAAGGCGTGTTCCGATAGAAGAAACCTCGTCAGCAGGTTTTGAACCTGCATTGGTACGGTCCAAGACACAGATTTTGATTCTGTTGCAGTAACCACTTTGGCCAGGGTGAAGTTGAGATGACGCTCTGAGGAACTATCCATGAGTGAATCTTCAAGGCGTGTTCTGATAGAAAAAACCCTCGTCAGCAGGTTTTGAACCTGCACGGATACGGTCCAAGGCACAGATTTTGATTCTGTTGTAGGAACCACTTTAGCCAGGGCGAAGTTGAGATGAACCTCTGAGGAACTGTCTATCACTGAATCTTCAAGGCGTGTTCCGATAGAAAAAACCCTGTTGTTCGGCAGGTTTCGAACCTGCGCAGTACAACTTGAAGAGAAACAGAATTCGATTCTGTTGTGATAACCACTTGGGCCAGGACGCTTCCTGGCCAAGTTTAGACAAACCTCCGAAGAACTGTCCATGTCAGCAGGTTTCGAGTCCAAGAGAGCAGATTTATCATCTGTTCTGGTGCCAAACGGTTAGCTATGACTACTCAAGATAGGCCTTGAAGAATCCACCCATGAGTGAATGTTCAAGGCGTGGTGAAAGGAAAAAGATTGTTTGTCCTGTCACGCTTACCACTTGGCTTAGCAAGACTGGTCAAGATGGGCTCGATTCGAAGAATCTGAACACCATGCATTAATGGACAGTAGAATTACATGGGATTATTAATTTCGATTAGCAGTCATTTATTAAAAATGAAATAAAAAGATTGGACACAAAACATGCCAGGAATAAGCGAGTCCGGGGAGCTGGCGCCGGCGCCGTTACGATATATTAGTAAGGCTTACTTATTGGGAAGGTCAGGTGATACCCCCTGTCCAAATCAAGGGGAACGTTTGAACTTTTTAATTAATGAAACGACTGTAGCTCGCTGTGATGGCGGCGTGTCATAACTTTGTCATGAACTCCTCCTCCCTCTCTATATGAGTAACCATCCATGGCTATGTGTGATTAAGTCAAATTTCTCGTAGTATACATGATCATATTGAGCAGGAGCAGAATTAGATCGTCCTATAGTTGGCACGGCTCACGGCTACAATGACGGTCAAGAACTCGTGGGTTCACTGACGCACACCATCTGAAATTTCTCCCAGCGAACCATCTCCTGGTCCCAACTTGTCAGCGACGTCTTCGTCATCACCGATTCCTCCACCCTCATCATCTACACCTTCGACGGCGTCGACCGCCACTGTGCGGCAGCGCGAAAGCATTACGATTGAGACGCTGAGAGACATGCTGATCTCACTGAGAGAGCAGACGACTGCGCTTTTGGAGGGCCAGGTGTCAATAGACCATATGCTGGACGAGTTGCGAGAGACACGCTCAGGTCCTCTGGACATCAAGGAACTCAATAACCGGTTTTGGGCCATTGAGGTCCTTTTGCGTCAACTTATCGATAGACGGGTCGAGACTGAACGACCTGTACACATCCAGCCGCCATCAGAGTCTGTTTCTGATGTCGGGACAGTTGTAGACGCAGAGGATTTTCAGCGCTGGCAGAATTGGACGCGGCTCCTAAGGGACCGCGTCCCTCTTGCTGCACCCCAGTCACGTACAGCTCGTGGAAATCTTGACGATGAGCTGCTAGCATTATTGCAAGCACCCCCGCCCAAAGTGCCTACAGGCGTCCAGCCGCCTCCGGCATTGATCCCCTTCGCTTACCAACCTACGGTACGTCCTCCAAGGCCAAGGAGTACCAGTCCAATCTTACAGCTTGCTACGTTCCAGATTGCCACAGAGCCAGTGTTGTTCTCGCCCGAGATTCAACACCCACCTATCACCCATCCTACTCCAGGTTGCTGTGGCGGTCGAAAACTGCGCGACCGACCCGTAACTGAGGCCGAGACAGTATTTTCTGGTGCACTCAGGCCGCCTACTCAGCAACCGGTGCTACCACCCGGAGTTTTTTCCCCACCCCTGCCTATTAATATTCCTCCTGTGCCAGTGAGTACTACTGTTGAGTGAATCTAATCAAATACCAACCTTTCGCTTAGATCAACCTGCATGGAAGACCTCCAAGTGCACCTCAGCCCCTTGTACGCCATGACGACACTCGCGAGCCTCAAACCTGGTACCGTCCCCCAAGATCATCGGGCTTAGTACGTCCTTCAACGGATTTGATTTCAAGATGTAACTTTGATAATTCTGCAGGGCATGCCTCCTCCACCTGTTATCCCTGGTCAACAAGATGGTCGCCAATACGTGCCAATGCCTCCGGGACCAGTAAGTAAATCTTAAGGTATTATTTCCGAGGTTCTGATTGCTCTCTCCTAGACCGTAGTGCAATCACCACTCTCTGACACATTGATGAACATCCTTCGGGCAAGTTACGCTATTGATATCCTGTCGAGACGCTAATTGTTTTTTGCGTTAGGAACACCGTCTCGCCCAACTTGCGACCGTGGACCAACATCGAGAATTGATGAGGTACATGAGAGGTCTGAATGAATGGCTTGAAAGGGACGTGCAGGACCGTCAAGCAGAATTACGGGGGATGACCGCTCGTGTTGATGAGCTCAGAAATGATCTTGCACGACTAGGATTAGGGATGAATCCCGGAGTGCAGCCCGGTGTGCTACCACCAGGCGTGCCCCCAGGTCATGGAGTGATCCCTGTTGGACCTATCCCCCCTCCACCTGTTTTTGGTCCCGGACCTGCTGGATTTGTTCCTCAGGGGGTCCCAGAGCCTCCCTTCATTCCCACCTATGATGGTTCTCCTCCCCCAGTTCAATATAGTCCTTTCGTTGAACTCCGATGCCAGCGTGGACTGCTGGACACGCCAGAACCTCAACATTACAGGCTTCCAGGTGCGCAAGGACCAGTAATCCCCGGTGCTCACGGTGGTTTTCCGCAACCACAACATGGCGATCAGCACGAGCGTCGCCCTGGCGCTGAAGATGAAAGTTTTTTTCCCACGAGTCCTCCCCAGTCTAGCGATACTGGGCTCCTCAGGCCATTCGTGCCAGAACACCCATCCATAGTTCAACAGAGTGGTGTTGAAGGGAGTGATGCTATTTCGGATACCCAACACACCTATGCGCCCGACGTACACCACGTACCACACCCTCCGGAGGATCAAATGTTGGCACCAGGTCATCAACAAGATACCCCTGCCGTGATACATTCCGGGGAGCACACACACAGCCATGGAAGCCCTCAGCCTCAGACTATCAATTTCAATGTGCCTCCACTACCACTGGCAGCTCCAGTATGTTCCCTAGGTATGTCAGATCAGCCTGGGCCAATGCCTGCATATGAAGTCGGTTGGATACCACCGCCACCCGTATTTATAGGGCCTGATGGCAGACCTGTGTTTCCAGGGCCTGGTTCCGGACCTCCCCTGATAATACACCCAGCGCCTAGGTCCGGGTCTAGATCTAGTTCCGAGAGTGTTTCCGGGAGACGCCCAGTGGTCATACAACAAAGCCCTCCGTCTGGCCCTGTCGTATTACAATTTCCGCCTGGCGAACAGGTCGCCAGACCTCCCACTCGCCAAGAATTTGGTATTCCTCCTTCGGGTGGTGGCGCTGGCGGTCCAGTAGTGATTTCACGTGATCCTGATAGCGTCAGACACTTGGATGGTTCACGATCTCACTCTCGGTCACCTCGTAGAGGGTACCATGATAGATATCCTCCATACGACGATCCTTACTCTCCTGATTACGATCACCCAAGACATTGGGATGACCGTCCACGCCATGGACACCCCGATTCATCCTCTCCCACACGTTCGGAAGAAAGAGACCCAAGCAGGAGAGAGGGTCGCTCACCGAGTCACAGAGCTCCCACACGTTCGGAAGAAAGAGACCCAAGTAGGGGAGACGAGCGCTCACCGACTCACAGAACTCCCACACGTTCGGAAGAAAGAGAGACCCCTCGTTGCAGATATCCCAGTTATGAGGAAGGCGATCACTCACCGACTCACAGAACTCCCACTGAATATTCAGAAGAGGATGCACCTTGTCGCACCCCTAGTCGCGGACGTCCCAGTTATAACGAAGGCGATCACCCACCGACTCACAGAACTCCCACTCGATTTTCAGAAGTGGATGTACATGGTCATGGCATCCCTGCTTCTCCACGGTTTGAGGATCCTCCGCGGTCACCAACTGTCATCAGAATTGAGCAAATCAGAATTCCTTCACATTCCAGTTATGAAGAAGGTGATCGCCCACGGATTCACAGATCTCCTTCACGTTCCAGTTATGATGAAGGTGATCGCCCACGGATTCACAGAACTCCTTCACGCCCCAGTTATGAAGAAGTTGATCGCCCACGGACTTTCACTCGTCTCAGTCACGAAGGCGATCACCCACCAACTCAGTATTCAGAAGAGGATGTACCTGGTCCTAGCCATCGTACACCTAGTTATGGCATCCCTGCTTCTCCGCGGTTTAAGGATCCTTCGCGGTCACCAACTGTCATCAGGATTGAGCATCCAGAGCACATGCACCCTGAATCACTCACCGGCCGATCCATGATCATAGCTCCGAGAAAACCCGCATTTTCACCAGGTACGTGGGTTATTGTGGGCATGGACTTATTCTGACAAACCTTCCAGGACGACATCCGATGGGCCTCGCTAGTGAGCATCGACAGCATCTGCCTGATTCCCCCGATGGATATATTCCAATTCTACCTTCCTTACATCCAATACCTTCTGTAAGGGACGGTGGTAGACGGCCATACTCTCGAGCACCTTCAGTAACGGAACATGACGATGGACGACCACACCATCGATTGCTCCCTGCAAGGGATGACGAAGCTGACCCACATGGACGTCGCGGTGCTTCACGATTTCCGGACGACGAAGCCGGGGATGACGAAGCTGACCCCTACGGAGGTCGCGCTGCTTCGCAGGTCCCATCACACACAGGATCGCAAGCAGGACGTATGCCAGCCGCTATTCAACGGGATGGTGGCAGCCGCCAAGAGAGCGAGATGATTCCTATCGCATCGGCCGCTGGTCAAGGACACCCGCCAGATCATGATCCTCGTGTGCACTTTGACCCAAAGACTACCGGATTTGATGAAGCCCTTAATTGGTGGCACGACCGACTGGACGAAGTAGAACGTAAACTCAACCAGGTCATCCAAAGCGCTCATGAAGCTGAAGACCGTCGTGAAGCAGAGTTCCAAGACGGTGAAGAACACAGACAGCAAATCTTCCTCCAGAACGAACAACGTCGTGATGATGAGGCAAGACAGCGCGGTGATGAACTATTTGCTCAACTGGAAGAGAAAGCGCGCAGTGTACCTTTTCTATCGGACCCCCCTCCTCCTGGATCAGTGGATAATGCTTCCATCATCGAATCAATTTACACAACTTCTTGTGGGGTGGCCACTCGCCAATGTCGCCATTGCGAGGCCATTTTGGAGACAGTTCGACTTGAGCGCGAGCAGTCTGCTCGCGAAAGGGAGTCTTTTTCATCCGAGGAGCAGGAACGTGTTGAATTTGCCGTCGAGCGCGCTCGCATGTATGAAGAGTGCGAACAAAGCGTTCATGAACTGGAGGAAGAGCTCGTGCGCGTTCGTGGGGAGCTTGACAGAGAAAGGCAGCTGCGACAGACTGAGAACGAGGAACGGGCGGCTGCTAATGGACTTGACGAAGGCATGCGCGGGCAAATTACTAATTACATAGTTGGTTTCGGAACAATGCTACCTCGGAGTGTACCAGGAAGAGGGAGCTTATGGGGGAAGTAAAGCAGGGCGGCACAATGTAGAATGCAATCTTGCATAATGTTAACCAGATATCAACCTAGTTGTGATTGGGAGAAATTCTGAGGGTTAAGTACAAAAACACGACTCTATAGTGTCGATGCATACGAAGTGGAGCTGATCACGGTGAAATCGACGGTCGAGTGTCTGGAGGACGAGGCTGGTCGAAGATTCCAATGTGTGGCGGGACGTGGACGAAAAATTCTGGAAATGGTCGGTATAGGTAGAACGGTCGATAATGTGGTCTGGTTTAGCTGCTGAGGCTTTTTGAGCTGTGCGAGCGTGCTGCAGAGAGCTTTGGACGACACCACTGTACGGAGTGCTGCCGCTGAGTGTTGCCGAGCGGGACTACAAAGGACTGCGAATTTCTCACATTAGGACCGTTAATTCTCCAGTCCGAACTGGCTGACCAGCCATGCGTGGGGCTCGTGCCGTTCTCCGTGAGATAATTGACGCCCTCCAGCTTCGCTCCTAAAATTTAAAAGTTGACGGTCTAAACTCCGCTTGGCTTTGCAATTGTCGGCAACCACGGCGAACGTTCTTATCGTGCCTAATCTGGTAGACTCCTACCTGTAGATACTCGACCAATACATTTTTTCGCCATCTCTTTGGACTGCAAACCTAGGCCTCACTCAGCAGACCGTCA
The DNA here is from genome assembly GCA_016647755.1 of Suillus subluteus. Lineage (NCBI taxonomy): Eukaryota > Fungi > Basidiomycota > Agaricomycetes > Boletales > Suillaceae > Suillus > Suillus subluteus. Next base: position 548,287 of record JABBWI010000028.1, on the reverse strand, counting down.
ATTTTTCATACTTAACCAAAGTCCGAACTGTGTCGATTTACCAGAATTTTCCACCTCGATTCGATTCGCCTCCACTGCAGCTGGTTCCACTTGACCACTATAATATCCGCTGACGGCGCAGAGGCACTCTGGACGTTTTCTCAAGCATTGACGTCCTCTTTCTAAGCGTCTTGTTCTGGTGAAGCCCGAAGCAAACTAGCATAAGTTAGGAATACTATGAATGCATGATGTATCCCTGTGGCGCAATTTGTGATAGTCCTTACTTCTAATCATTAGGGTTGCCGGCCGAAGCAAAATCAAAGTCTACCCGGAATTTTTGTATAAATACCAACATTCGGGAGCCTGCAGAGGGAAAGATTTCGGCTTTGAACAGGGTAATGCTCGCAGAATCGGCCCTCAGCCCAGCTCCAAGGATCGCCGCGTCACCTATTACGGTAGGCCGTATGCAAAAACGGTTTGGAATTACACGTTCTTCTGCCAAGATAATTTCGGGGAAAGAGCAAGTTAAACCTGAAGTCTGCTGGCAATGCGCTGGCAATGCAAATGTCATCGTATTTCAGGTGGACAGCTTATGCACAGAACATTATCCAGGACATAAATGCAAACTGACTTCCTACCGTCCCCTTCAGATTTGTTTTTGGAGTCCCATATCACATCTCACAAATAATGCGTCTTTCCTTCGTCCTCGCCGTTGTTGCTGCTTTCAAGTTGACAGCGTCCATGGCTATCCGTGATGACAGTGATTGTCCCGAGTCCTGCACCATGGGACAATGCTGCCTTGGCTATTATTGCCAGATTATAATAGTTGGCAACACTGATGTGAGTATAAGTAGTTTTCATCTGACACCGTGGCTTACCGACCTGGTAGGTGTTCTTATGTGTAAAAGGTGAACAGCCACCGGGCTACTAGCATCTGAGTGAGTCGTATTTCCGTTTTCGCCTTGGTGCACACTGCAGCGTGGTTGACGACACGACATGCAAGTAGTTCGTTTCTGAGTGCTCAGCTGTCATAGTGAACAAATTTCACCCTGCTGGAGCATTGAAGACCTTAAATTAGAGGAACATCTCGAACACTTGACTGCATAAACTGTGACTGAAGTACTTACAACGCGTTGTTTTTCGTCTCGTTGCAACCTTGCAGAATATATGTTAGATAAAGGTCTCACATGATCATGGGATGAATAGTCGGACATGACACATGTCAGCCAAAAGGAGTCTCTATTGAAGAAATAATGCACGATACTTGCGCGGTCATGATGATGCCATATGTGTAACAGTGAATGTATCGATGGCTTACCGCAGCGTTTAGAACATCATTCTAAATCTAAATCGTGGGCGCCGTAACGGCGCCAGCGCCTGATTCGCTTATTACTGGTATGTTTTATGTCCATTGAATTAAACGCAAACTAGTCTTGGGCAGGATTACTGCAAGTGGCCCCTCAGACTGTGTGCGAACTTCTGACCTCTTACAGGCAAAAATCCGAGCACTCAGTGTCAGAACAGAGGCCGACATGCTGTAAGCTATCATGGTAACATTAATATTGATTAGTGTAACGAAACAATTGGGATCGTAGATTGTCTTGTTATAGTGCCCCACAAGACGCAGCAGACTCGGAGGTGCCTGAGGTGTCGGAGATCCGGCTGAAGACAGAGGGATGAGTATATGAGAATACCTTCTCAGACTCAAAGTGACTACGACCGAAAGTCATCTATATGCCATCAACTCCTATGCACAAAGAGATGCCATCAAAGACGACGCTGCCACGACAGTGACTGCCGCACTCTTGACAGTGAGAATTCAAAGAAGTCTGAAACCACGAAGAGAAATTGTAGGGCAAAGCCTAGACCGGAGCACGATATTGGGGGGGTCATAACAGAGGAGACATGAATGAACTTCATGCGCAATATGATTATGGGGCGGATAATTCCCGCTACAGCAGTACTTAGCGGGTTTTGTGGTGTCATGGCTGTTTGTCACCAAAACGCGCCTAACAGACTCAGTTCATGGTGTTTGATTCGCACGGTCCTGAAGTGTTTCTAATAATTGTGTCTACACGATCTTCGTTAGTCTTCAACTACATACTATGTAACATAGTACGTCTTCTATAATTGCTACGAAGTCCTCGGATCTTTCGCTGATATCCCTACTCTTATTCGCGTCTCCTGATTCCACCGTGTCGTTGTCTTTTCTGCACAATTGCAATGTGCCGCGATCTGTCACCGATCATAACTTGAACGGGGTGGCTGTCGACTCGGAATCCACTTTTGGCCCTGCATGCGTTCCTACCGTCGATGGTTGGTACAATTCCCGACAGACCTTTCGACCCGTCTATCTGAATGGGTGTGGTGTCGAGCTTGGTCGTAATCGGCTCGCGCTCAAATTTTGGTTGCGTCCTGTGACTTTGAGTTTTCACCTCCATGTAAGTTTTTCCCCTCCTCCCTTGTGAACACCCCCTTAACTTTTGTTCATCAGGACATTTTTGGTCAAGGCACCTTCGCGCATCCCCGTGTGATGGACGAGGTTATTTATCCACTGTTCATGATATATATGATTACCCTGAATATTATGATACTCTTTATTATCCCCAGTATCACCCCGCGATATTTGCTACTCCTAAGACACTCTGTGTTTAGCTCCTGAAGTGTCTTGTGTCCCATCATCGCCAGTGTTCCATCATCCGTCGACTCTCCGTTGGTTCGTGTCAAGGTGTTTCTTTTTCGCGTTCGTTCGAACAGTGGCCCCCTTGGTTCTATTCAAGTGAAGAGACACTCAGATCTCACCTGGATACTGTTTTGGCCTATCCTTTGTCTCAGGTATTCCAGGTTTTTCTGTCGCCCGCCGGACCAAATCCAACTTCGTCACTGCGATTTGCATCCACGTCCTTGAACTACGTGCGTCGCTCTTGGCAAAGCCTGTGCCCGATGTCTTGTGTAAATTCGCATCAGTGTTGAATGTGATCGGCAAAAATGCTGATGGCTGGTTGACATGATGGAGTCAAAGTTGGCAAGCCTGGTGGACGGATTGAAAATTTAAACAGATAAATGATTTGCGAAACGTGATCAACAACAGCAAGATTAAAATAGGAAGCGGGCGGTGGAGTCGGGAACTGGCGCGTCCGCGGCGCTACGATTTATAGAATATTTACCGGTAACGTTACTAATTTGGAGGGCTCTTGTCGAAGTTCAGTCGAACACATCGGATATGTCCCAAAACCTCTACCGGCTATGGTCCTTTCTGTGATAATGACACCTTATTTATCAGATGCTTGTCAAGTTGTTCTCGCTGAGTCCCTTCTTTCCGTTATGCATGCTTCGGTGGGCCACTCCTGCATGGTGTCTTCAGCTTTCCGTTATGGGGTGTTCTAGAGTTTCGCGTTGACCTCTAGATCTGTGGTATCTCTGTCCAGTGCCTGGGCCTTGCTGCACCAATCAAAAGTATGTAAATAATTTTTTGTTCTGCCTCAGCATCGACATACTACACACGCCAACTACGAACAATGATGATGGCTCACTTTCACTTCTTCCCCATTTAGCTTTCAAGTCATCTTCGGTCGCATTGGGAGAGCCAACGACCGAAGGAGTGTCCATTGACGAAGATTCAGCTAGGTTGGGAGGTTATATCACTTCCCTGACTGTTAGACTGACAGACTCTGTCCTTAGCTTACTACGTGCATTCTTCTGGCCTCTGGCTCCATTGTGAATCCTGACAGTTTTGGTCAGTCTGGCGAGAATCTAGGTTGGCACGTACGCACCCCCGACGGGGATATATCTTATGTTTCTGAGACGACCCTCGCCGGGCGTGAAGGTATTCAGTTCATGGACACACTAGTATCACATAAAAAGGAGGTTCAGGGCCTCGCAATGACTGGGCCTAGTTAAGATGGACCTCTGAGGAAAACATGCATGAGTCAATGCCAAGGTGTGTTCCGATGGAACAAAAACTATTATCCGGTAGGTTTCGAACCTGCGTAGTCCAAGGTAATAAGATTTCGATTCTGTTGCGGTAACCACTTTGGTCAGGACGCTTCTAAAGATAAATATCAAGATGCGATAAGACGGGAGCTCATTTGTCGGGCAGGTTTCGAATCCGCACCACCAGGCACTACCCAAGAGAACAAATTTCTAATCTGCCAAATATTAGCTATGAAATATAATGCATATTATATGGCTGCCGCTAATCACGGTGGCAGCGATTTTGCAAAGGATCTCCAGCTCGCTAGTGCATAGACGGACTGGTCACGAGTCTACGTTGAAGTTGCTCCTTGTAGTGCGAGTTATAATGGACACCTGTGTCTTAAGATCTATCGTAGCATGCCATGGCAGAAACCTCGGGGTCTCATTGGGGTCAACGGAGATGGCCTACTAAACCAATTTAACACACGAATGAATGACTGAGGGTGGCAAGATACATTTGTGCTGGGTTGAGGTACTTAGTCCCTGCCAGTGAAGCATTCAAGGACGACTCTATGGGAAGTGCACGGTCGACTGCTTGTATTGTGAGTATACAACTGAAAGTTACAATGATCGATACACAGGAAACCGTATGCAGGGCAACAAGTAAAGAAAATCACTTTGAAGGTTTGCTGAGCGCAAGCCAACTCTTGGAACGTGTAAATTTAGATAGAAAAGCATCAGGATCTGATTCCTCGGCATTGGGCTGATGGCCCTCTCCTGAGTCGGACGGTTCTTCCAAGCGAAGATAGTATCGGTTATCGGCATCCTTTTTAAGCACCAGAAAACAGCCCACAAGGAACGCCCATAGGGATGAGTCTATGTGTGAGCGTACGGGAACTTTCATATGACCCTGGAAAAAGTACTTCTTTTCGCCGCACGCCACAGCGTCTAAAGTCGCCCACTCATCGAAGGGGCGCAATCGCCGTGGTAGAAGGACTCCGTTCTCGTAACGCAATGATATCCAGGCGAAGCACCACATAAACGACTCCAGATCATGACGATATAGGTGTTTGACTTCGCCTCGTTGACCCTCTTCGGTGAGAAGATCGAGCGCCATGAAAGGCACCGTGCCCGTGCGTTCGTTGCCCCGAGGACCTGGGTCATCCGCCAACGAGGATAGATCGTAGTCGTTTAAAACGCCTATGCGCTTCCCGTCTTTCCAGTACCACATCAAGTTTCCAGGGCTGACATCTCGATGATAGACCCCTTCCTTCCACAGAGTAAGGTGGCCTGCAGGCCATGTCAACGAAGAGCCTCGTAAATGCGACGAAAATACGTACATAGGATACATTGATACCAAACGTTGAAAAGTTCTTTGTCGGGAACCTTCGTGATGGGTTGGAGCTTGGGGAATACGAGGATGTAGAGTACGCGACTGCCCTTGGTGGGTTCTGGAACACCAAGCGCTTCTCGGATTGCGGACGTGGGATTCGTGAACGTGTGGTGCCAAAGCAACTTAGGAATATGGTCTTGTACGGTATTGTGCACCTTAGCGATCTCCTCAACCCTTTTCAGGATCTCCGGTTCGCTAGTGCGATGTGCCTCTCCCCAAAATATCTTGGCCACCATCCCATCCTCGAAGTTGCCGTATGTCTTCGTGAGCGCTTCGCTAGTGACAGGGACCACGTTGGTGGCCCGTCCTTGTAGTCCGTAGTGCGTCACTCTTTCGTCGTGGCTGGTGTGAAGCAGCAGATCCACCTCTCCAAGTTTTTCATCCTTGATTTTGAACTCGTGGCACTGTTTCCCCTCAACTTGAACTGGGAGGAAGTCCTTGTTTCGCCCCCAATCTTCAAGCTTGAATCGTTGGAGTGCATACAACAGCACCATGAACCGCGGGAGATCTTGAATGAAGTTGATGCCTGAGCATTGAATGATCCCTTGCCGATCATAATACCAGATCCACATTACATCGTCTGAAAAGCTTCGGTAAGAGCGCGACCAACCTCGACAGACGAACGAACCCACCGATGACGATAATATTCAGCAAATAATTGACTCCAAGATTGGACGCAAACATTTCGGCGGCGTACAGACCCGTCTGGACGGTCACATCTAGATCTTCGTCCGTGTCTTCTTCTGTATCATCGGGGTTCATCTTGGATTTTTTCGCGGCGGATTCCAAAGGGTCCGCGGCTTTGCGCTTGGAGCTGGACCCACCCTGGGAAGGTTTGGCAGCAGTAAGACCAGAAGATAGAACTGCAGCTTGGCCGGTTAAGTTTGGTCTCGGAATCCTACATATCATCACTTACATGCAGTGTCAGGCGCAGGTTGTGTCGCTGGCGTCTGCGAAGGGCCTAGCGCAGGGACCCCAGCCGTAAGATGGTCCACCGGCAAATATTCTGGCTTGGTAGGGATATAGTCTGTCACTGTGTACGAAGGGGGCGGTGGGTTAATCCCTTTCGTCCTCCCTGGCGTCTTCCTCTTGAACTCGATGCAAGCCAGAACATCTTTCCAGGGGAGATTTTGCGGCTTTGCCATTGCATTCGCGTCCATGTGAGCCTTGCGCTTCTTTTTGCGCTTCTCGTCGTCATTGTCGTCATCCATCGCGTTGTCGTTCCGTTTGCCTTTCTGTTTGCCTTTCTGTTTGTCCTTCTTGCCGCCCTTCTTGCCATACTTCTCATCCTGGAAGGGAGCGCATGCGCTGTTCAAAGGAAGGATGACGACGTCGGGCTTCCGAGTTGATTTCGCGGTCTGGTGGGTTTGGTACATGGGCATATCGTTCTGCTGACAGATCATGTCCACAGCGGGGACAGCAGCACGCATCCCGTCAACCTTGATCTCTTCAAGACAAGAGAGCGCGATGTTAGTGGCTCTTATGAAAGGGCCGTAAAACTTGTTTTCCGCTCCCGGACGTACGCTTGTAATCGTCATAAGCATGAAAACGCCTGTTCAGCGAACTTGGAACAAGTACTTACTAGTCATTGAGAGCTGTCTCAACGTCTGAAGACTTTACGAGCACAGTGGAAGCTTGTCCATTGCAAACCGGCAGAACTGCATTGAGGCACTTTTGTAGGAGCTCGGGTTGTTTAGTCTCGGGCGCGGAAGAAGCGCGCTGCAGGAGGGCTTGCAGCATGGCATCTACCTTGCACTCCTTAACCTGCTCGATGTCCCGCTGAATCCATGGGCGGACTTTCCTAACTCTTGACGGAATGTTAGGTACTAAATAAAAACAAGAAATGTGCGCACCTGGCACCGAGTACGCCGATGTTCTCACTGATGACGGAAGCTCCACGGCTGTTTGGGGTGGATTCTATTGTGCTAGCACCATGAGCTGGCGGATTGGCGCGTGGCGGAGTAGACGATGTGCCAGTCTCGCCGGTAGGGGACATGACGCTAGGTGTTGTTGTTACTTTGACTGAGAGTTGTCAGTAGAACTGGTGGGTGGAGAAAACTAGGAGGACAAGAAAGACGACCTCTTCCTACTTGCTTTATATCCGGTCGACCAATGTGGCGCAAATGTGGTGGACCATCGATCAATGATCTGATCAATGGATTGATGTGGCAGTTGTGGACAGTTGTGGACCTACAGCTCGACTCCGACGACGCGTTCCTATCAACACGCGCACGTGACCCTGACTTGACTCGTGCGCGTGACCAGTCAGGAATGGGGGAATGCGCCGGTGCCGTTACCAATGCCATCTACATGATTAGCTAAACTCTAATCGCAATTTTTTCTAGTGAATTCATTTACGACTTGCTTATAACTGTATTCTTGATTTCTTGTTGGTGAGTAGGTAACGGACACATACAAATCGAGGCAAACAAATCTAGGATGTATAGGAAGATACAGTATAAATCAGGAAAGCTACAGAGAACAAGAGATAGAAAGCTTGGTGTAACGAGCTAACGAGATAGAATAAACTGATGAAAAATCCTAGTATCACATCGTAGATAGTCGTGAAATCAAGATCTGAAAAATCAAAAGGAAAACAAGATAAATACACTTAGAATACTGTGGCAGATGCAATAGATGGAGCGACAGATCCGTGCCGCTGACGCTCCCATAATTTGTCCTTTGCGCGGACTTCGATATTCTCAAAGGCGGCGCTCTGCGACAATTTTACGCAGTCTCGTGTTCCGAGGACAAGAAGCTCGAAGAAGAAGGCAGATGCAGCACGCCGAGAAGCTTTCTCCGTCATCCTGCGGAAGCTCATGACGCGCTCCTCGTCATCCTCGCGGTCTTCGGGTTTCAGCTCCTTGCGAATGATGCCGAGCGCTTTTACTGTATTTTTGCTGTATCCTGTGCCTTCGCCGTCACCAGCAGCCTCCTGAGCCTGAGTGGGCGAGGGCCGCACATCGAAAGACGCGATAGGGCACGTCAGATCAGCATAGGTCTCTTCACCTTCTTCACCGTCGACAGCTGGCGTGGACGATCGACTTTGTTCCGTTGCGGCACCTTTGTCTTGTTGCAATCCCAAATCGTCATGTGCCACCGGGAATTCGCCACCAACGTCCATCTGAAATTCGTCCAAACCGCCCGTCATGTCGCCAAAATCAAAGCCACCGTCCGGAGCCATACTGGCACGACCGCCAAGAGCTTCACTAGCAAGTGCGATGCTCGGAGCAATACTGGCATCCCGCCGAGCTTGTTCGACCTGCTCATCTTCATGTATGCTCCCCTCAACCCTAGGCTTCTTCCTCCCTGCCTTGTCAGGGGATGCACCCCTCTTTTTCGATGGGAGGCCGGTCTGTAGAGGACGCATGAACAAGTCGGATAGTTCAGGTGCCAGTCCAGGGGGCCCGGCGAGGAAGAAAGTGCCTTCTGGCGTAACCTTGGTGGGAAGGAAGTAGGCAAGGGGATCCTCGCGGATCTCCATGAGCCGCATGACAATTGCGGAACGAGGGAGAGATGGATGCTCTGCAAGGATATCACTGACATCCTTGATAACGGGCGCGCCTAGACCACGACCAGCTCTGGCTCCGGGGCCATCGGTGAGCTCAGTAACAGAATCAATGATTTGCTTCTTTTCTTTGGGCTTGCGCTTGGCCTTTGCAGCGACTGTATCGTCAGCTAATTCTTGTGCAGCTGCCTTTGGTGTGAGGAGAAGGTCAGGTGGCGGTGTTGGCGGAGGCTCGGTGAGCGGAGAGGCTGTTCACTGAACGTCAAAAAAGTCAAGCGGAAAATATAAAGGCAGGGCGTACACATTCGAGAAGGAGACCTGGTTTGTTCGGGAGTCTTTTCACGATCGCTCAAGGGGCGGTCCCCGAAATCGATACCCAAGTCAATGTCCATACCTCCCATGTCTGGACCAAAACCCATGTCCACATCCATGTCGGCGCCAAACGGATGTTCGGAAGGTTCTCTACTTCTGTTCGAGAAGAAATCTTCACCCTCTCCACCTTTTCCCATCATTCTAGAATCTAACGACTCTCTGGCACTTCGTGGAGTCGGGGCATCACGACCAACTTCTACGCTCCCGTCGATAACACTGACCGGTCCGTCTCCAAAGTCGAGACCAAGATCAAGCTCCCCAAAGTCCTGTGAACCGATACCATCTGATGGACCAAGATCAAAACCGTAGCCAGGATCATCAAGGTCAAATTGCAGGTCGTCGGCGGTTTGAAGAGTAATATCTGCTTGCCGGGCAACATGATGACCTTGAGGTTCAGCAATACGGTCCTCAAAATCGATGTCCCTGGCTCAGCGCATGAGCCAGGGGGATAAGAGACGAGAGAATGTATGAGAATCTCACCAATTGATATCTGGAAGCAAAACGTCCAGGTCAAGATTGCCACTTTGAAGTGTAATGGCATTGCGGTTGACAGCCAGTTGATCTTCCGTCATATCAACAACACCTGGGCGGAATGCCTGGAACGAGGTCAACATTTATATGACACCAAAAGCACAAGACATCACCATCTTGATTTTGAGAAGCGCCTCGTTACAATCATCCAATAGATATTTCGCTTTACGACTGTAGATTCGAACAACACCGAGCAATAACTGTCCACTTAAACGTAGTGCCATGACTTCAACCTCCTGTCCCATGATGGCGTCTGAGATGAGCGTAAAGTGTCATTTAACGCGTCAGAAACATATCAGATAATGACGCACCCGCTGCCTGCTCAATATCCGTCTGTAGTGTCTGTGTTTTGGAGAGTTTTCTCTCCATATGCGCGGCGAGCCATACTTTGGCCAGTGGCCCACGGCGCGATAAAATAGCTTCTGAGTAAAACTTTTCCGGAGTGAGTCATCGCCAGGTAGTTGCAGCAGTAGACTATACGCACCATGATAATCCAAGCTTTAGATGATGTACAAGAAATGAAAAGAGAAGGTGTTGACCAGGCACCCGGTCGCGGTTTCGAACAACTTGGTCAGGCGGTGGCTGTGTCGCAGTGGAAGGTTATTGAACTGTGTTTGGCGCATTGACCTTTTAGATTTTTGTGGAAGCAGACTGGCCAAAGTCTAAGATGCTAGCTTCCACATCGCGAAACTCTCTTAAAAGAGTGTCCAGGAAAGCTGCTTTATGGTCGTCCCAGTCTGAGTGCACTGGAGTACTGCCTGTGACCTTTTACCGTGAGTCACTTCTACCACTCGTTGGCAAACGCGGTTTTGAACCCTCATGCAGGATGTCAGAGCACCCAACAGGTTGCAGTAAAGTCTGATCCACGTTCGAGCTCGTCTACAATTCGAAATAAACCATGGTCCTTCGTTCCCGACCAAACTTTTCAGGGAACTGCACGTGGTAGTGCTATAGCGCGGTACCAGTTCAGGTCTACCGGGATTGCCAATTCCAAGAAATCCATAGATGCTCTTAGAATGTGCAGAGAAATGAAAAAGGAGGGCGTAAAACCGGATATCATCATTTATAATAACTTGCTGGCATGTCTTGCAGAAGATTGTCAGACGCTAGAGGCTTGGGCTGTTGTCGAAGATATGAGTTCTATGGAGATTGCACCCGACCGAAACACTTTCCATCATCTCATACATGTGCGTTCGTGTTTCTTTGGCCCTATACCTTACCTTATCGTTTCACTATTGAACACAGGCATCACGTCGACTGCAGTCAACAGCTATGTGGGATATCCTCGATAAGATGGATGCAGAAAATATCCTTCCGAACGAACAAACTTTCCAGTTAATGATCCAACGCTACACAACGGTGGAGAAAAGAAATCTGGAATTCGCACTGCAATGTGTTTATGAGATGGGGACCCGGGGACTCGTCCTTGACCTCACGATCGCTCAAGATGTGATAGGATTGGCGGCAGAACTTGGCTTTCCCCGACTCGCAGTCGACCTGGCAGAGAATTTCGAAGCAACCTCCGTCCGGAGATTAAGCCTGGAAACATGGATGAGATGTCTAGCATCATCTGCTGAAATTCTTTACGTGTGTGGTATTTCTATTCTGTGTTGTTTCCACCTGACATTCGATTGGAAGGCTGAAGGTGTTCAACGATGCTGGGAAAATGTTGTAGGCGACCTTAATATCACTCCAGATGAAGGACTCTGCCTCGATGTTCTCCATACTGCTGGACGTCACGGACTCTCTGACCTAGCAACAGATGTCATTCGTGTGCTCAGAATTCTGGGCGCTGACTGGCAAGAGCACCACTTTGCACCCCTCGTGGAAGCACTGTGTAATGCCGGAAAACTAAAAGATGCCTTCGGCACACTCGACTTGATGCGAAGTAGCAACATCTTCCCTACTGCAATAACGGCTCGGCCGATATACGACTTCCTGAAGCAGGATATTGACAAGGTGGACGGCGCTTGGGAACTGCTTGACAAGCTGCGAAGTGAAGGCAAGACAATCGACAGGACCGCCATCAATGCCATCATCCGCGCTGCCATATCACTTTCAGATCTGCAGCGTGCCGTGGGCGCCTACAAGGCTTTCCCCGACTACAAATGCATCCCTGATATTGATACCTTCAACTCCCTCCTTTCTGGCTGTATCGTTGCCAGTCACCGTGAACTCGGAGATAGACTGCTCCTGGAACTGAAGGAGTTGGGGATCAAGCCAGATGCAGCGACCTACGAGCGGATCATCATCCTGTGCCTAACACAGGCCACATATGAAGACGCGTTCTTCTATCTCGAGGAAATGAAAGCACAGAAGTTCGTACCGCCACGGAGCGTTTACGATGCCATCATTCGTACTTGCATTGCTGCTGGTGATTCGCGGTACACGCTAGCATTGGACGAGCTGAAGCAGTGTGGATATACCGTTTCGAATAGCTTGCAGACGTTCATTGATACTGGAGGACGAGAGTCACAGCCAAGGTCATAGTGTTTATGCGTCAAGTTACATTCATCATCGATAGGTAGCTTAGCTATATCTACATAATTTACTTCCTAAGATGTGGGGTTTAGAATTGATGCTTGCACCTCTCTATGGGCCTCGTATGCGAGATTCCGAATACGTTGACCGCATATCGATCGCTCCACATTTGTACGACTGCGTTAGCTCGTGATTTGCATAGGAGACGTCTACAAGTACCATGTAGCCGGCGTGTCGGATTTCAAGATAACAATTGCGCCCTTGTATCCCAGAAATAGGACCTTCGGCTGTCGAGGCTCGAGACTGAGGGTGCCATTCCTGATCGCCCTGACCAGTGGTGACTACGAAACGGTTCAACAGATTCGTGCATTGCGATATATATATATATATCAGACGAACAGGTACTTGAAAAGCAGATACAGTTACTCCACCCACCCCTTTTTCTCTATTGCGAACACCTACCCCGTCATTCCAGGACGACTCAACGCCATGGTTCGTATATTTCCCCCCACACTGTTTGCTACACACCGTCTACTTCCTCCTGGGCTCTCCACCTGCACTCACAGAGTCAGGTTCTTCGTCCTCCCACGGGCTGAAGTTGGGCTTCCGAATCAACGGCAGCGACTGTAGCCATGCAGGTAACACAGCCCCCTTCCCCCCAAACGCTGGCACCGGCTGCGCCTCAGCATTAGTGTGCGCCGGAGAAGATGGAATACTTCCGACATCGCTGAGGCTCGGCAGACGCTCGAGGCTCGTATTAGTTGAACCACCAAGCGCACGTTGAAGTGCTTCACGTTCCGCTCGAGAAGGAGCAAAGGCGCGAAGGAGGGCAGATGGAGTCGAGGAATTGCTGGTCATGAGCCCATTCGGGTTCAGTGCATCATAGCAAGCTGTTGGAGGGGCGCTGGTGCGTTCAGACGTAGTCGGAACTTGTCGTCTTGGAAGCCTGAAAACTTTGGCATCAGGATTGAGGCCCTTGCGTTGCTTATCCTTGGCAGACGTTGAGAACCACCTGCGTGGTCCGGAATCCAACCCTATGGTAGCAGCATCATTGACAAGCGTGTTGTCCAGCGCCCGTGCGGCGGAGGGATCAGAGTTCGTGCGGTGAGGCATGCTCATTTTGTCGTACATGGCTTGAGTGTGGTGGCGAACTTCGAAAGGATCATACTCAACGCCCATTTCCTGTGTGGGCGAAGGTCCAGTGAGGGACACAGGTGACGCACTGAGCGTGCTTCCGGCTCTTCCAATGCCGCGCCAGTCTCCAGAAGGGGAGTCTAGCACGCTAATGAGGCTACTTGGGATGAATGCTGAAGACGGTGTTTGGACATCAAAGGGAGAGAATGACAAATTCGTATGGGGGGAGAAGTGACCATGAGCAATTTGACCAGATTGTGATGGTTGCGCGAGGGAAGCGATATCATTATCAAAGATGGCGTAGCCCTTGGAGCGACGCGAAACAGCACCCGTTTCACTTGCATTGGGGCTGAAGTTTGATAGTGATCCCAACGACAGTCGTGGAGGTCTCGGAGAGCGTGAAAATTCTCCTGAATCAAGACCGCTCTGTGCGCGTTCCGAAGACCCTGGTGAAGAATGGATGTCTAACTGTTCATCAAAGGGACTGAAAGTTGAAGACCAGGATGGTACATCTGCTTGACCCACGTCATAATCATTTGCATTGCCGTGACCGTTGGTATGACCGTATTGCTCTTGCGTGGAGGCATGACCGCTGCTTAAAACCTGCATAGGGACGAACAGTGGCTCGTTTTTCAGAACCTCCGTCCGCTCCCTAGCGGCTCCGAGTCGCTCGCGAGCCTCTGTGATTTTAGCCTCGAGCTCCTTCGCACGTGTGCTGAGCGCGGTAACGACGTCTTCAGTATCTCGAACCTCCTTCTTCTTCGCCTCGAGCTCCTGCTCCAATTCCTGTACTAGTCTGGCGTCCTCGATCTCAGCTTCTTCAAGCAAAGTCGCTCGGTCTGTCTCGATTTGATCCATTAACCTGCCAATTTCATTCTCCAGTTCCTCAATGCGCCTCACAGCGCCCTCCTTCACACTACGGGCGGCCTTCAGCTTCCTCTCGGCATCTCTTCTCCCTGTTTCAGCAGAGCGTCGTGCATCCTCAAGCATTTTGGCACGAGTTTTCCCTTCGGCTTTGCGTTGATCTTCATCGCGTTTACGTATGCGCAGCTCGGCCAATTCAGCCTCCAGCACATCATGGGACGCAGTGGCCGCCGTTTGGGCCTCGCAAATTTGGGTATCTAGTTCTGTCACGAAAGCTTGCTGGGTAGTGATCTGCCTCAAGACTTCTGCAATCATCGGCGAATCATCGATGGATACAGATCTCGAAGGGCCGCATGAGATGGTCTGGGCAACAGGCGGTACGTAGACGCTAATACAGGTTTGGTCGGAAACCGATTGAGATACTGGAAGGTTGTGCTCAAGCGTTCGGTGATCTGTGTGCAGGGGAAGTGAAGCTGACTTGGGAAGTGGCGGAGGCGTCGAGTTACGGCGAGGAGTTAATCCAAGGCGCGGCGTGAAACGTTCACGATTACGCAATCTAGGTGGGGTGCCACGTGAAGGAAGCCTGGGACAGGGAACCGACTTTGCAAACGGTCGACCTTCTTTTTACATTAAGACGGAAAGACAGATTTGAGATCGAAAAAAACATACTGTTGAATTCGTTGAGCTTGTCGAGAGCCTTAAAGCCAAGTATACCAGAGCTCCAGCCTTCAGCATCCTTTGATCCGATCATGGCATCGTGATACCACGAATCAACGAGACCGCCGCGCCACCAGTGACCAAACGCTCCAATAAACCAAGAATCTGAAACTACCGATCCATCGTGATCAACACCCGACAAATTCCCATTACCATGTGGACTAGTTGTGCTTGAACTACGTCCATGAGCCCCAGCAGCTCCGCGGGTAGTGGCGATCGTACAAATGCCAACACTATGGAAGATGTGCTTGGGAGTGCGTAGAGATACTGAAGCGCGGTTTGCAAAGTGAAACGGAAGGGGCGTACGGTCAGTCAGTGTGTTACGGTCCACGGGACGTGAGGAGTATTGGGCATCAGTATCAGAAGATTCGTCTGTGGTATCATCAAGATGGCTGAGGTGTTGGCGGAAGGATTGTTCAGTTAGATAAGCACGGAATGATGTCTCTGAGGGATTTGTGAGATACGCTGGAGGTTTGTAGGATCAATAAGGATGCATCCAATGGATGATCAAATGCAGTGGACAATGATAATATGCAAGAGTGAGAGAGAAACCGAAATAAAATGGTCAATATGTGCAATCAAAGAGCTTGAACCACATTGCTCACCAAGTATGAGCACTACAGCGACAAATACAAGAACAAAGACGAAAGACCTGAATTCACTGCGAACACGGGCGGAGTCATCCCAGAAATACAAGGGGGTCCATAGGGAGATCAAGCCAAGCCCGCCGAAAGATAGGCTCATTAGCAAGATAGTGGATGGTCTTGATGACTTTGCGAGCTTATGCACGCTGGGATGAGGATTACGAGTAAGGTGGGTGCGATTAATGGCAGACACCGTTGCAAAGGGACAATGACGTCCCCGTAGTTGAATTGAACTGTACCTGTAAAAAGTGAGTTCAGTTAGTGAATTCGACGTTCATAGTAATGAGCTCGCCGTCGTTTTTAGGGATAGAGACGTCGCCAACGATGATCACGTTGAGAAACGTTGAGAGTTTAAGAAGAAGAACAGCGCCCGCAATCAAAACACCGGAGTCGGAATTTTCGTATGTAAATCAGTGCCACAGTTTCACAACAAAACTAAATTCGCTATTAATCTTAATCCACGATCATGTCATCCACACAGCTTGCCATACTTTCCTAATGGTTTTTCCTAATGGTTTCCCTGACAAAATTGACAGCCAATTGGGCAGTGCTAGCGGTACCGAAAATTGTTGTCTAAACTCTGCACCTTTTTAAAAAAAAATCGATCTAAGCTGTTATCCATCGATAGTCGTATCAGTAACGTTACCCGACGGTGGAGAACATTGCCCTCGTTTCGACTTACCTTGATTTTACATATTTGACGAAACATGCTGCCGGCCACGAGTTGGACAACGTGTCGTACCATTTATACGCGCAGGAATTTGCTCTGTAGTGGTCTAAGTATGTCCAGACTCCACTAAGGTCGCACTGTGTTTTTCATTCACACATACACCCTGCAGCAGACATGAGACCGTGACGCACGCACGATGACCCTGCACGATTTTTCATTATTCCACTGGTACATAACCATCACAACGTCTATCCCCCTAATATCGTCCAGTTCGTCCAGCTGCGTGGTATGTGTCAGGGTTGTAGCTCATGACCAAATTGATGTCACTTCCTGGTCTCATTGAGGTATGGACGAGTCCACAGAACACAATGCTATATTTACTATGCATTCTGCACTACTACTGAGAAGGAAATATTGCACCAAGATCAAGAAACTTCCCATGACCTCTTTTGTAATGGTGCACCCGGGGCCGTATCCCAAATTTTGATTCGCTCGTGCACAGTAATAATACCTGCTTAGGTATTAGTCAGAGAGCATGGAATTTCCGGTCATCTGTTGCGTTGCGTCACGAGTCGATCCAGGAGATCACATCAGTAACCGATTCACTTCGAATCTCGTCGGCAGTATTGCGGAGAGGCATCAATGCATGCTTATTTTGTCAACGTTGGAGCAGAAGGCCAGTAGCAATAGCTCCTCCTGGGGCCCGAGCCTTAAACAGTCAAGTACCTCCGTATGGAAGTGAGTAGTTTCCATTACCCCACTGGGTATGTGCCTTTGCTCAATTGCCCTACTGGGGCGTGCTTCGTGCATGTGGTAAGGGGGATGTCTTCGACAGACTTAGTTGGTTTTACCATTTTTACCCTCTGTTGCGAGCGCTCGGTGACATCCGAGCCTCGTTTCTCTTATACTCCACTGGAAGCTCTAATTAACTATGAGAGGGCTGTCAGGTTGTTGCGCAGTTCTGCGTATGATGTTCCTAGCCTTCCCCACGATCCAACTAATGCATCTCGTATACCAGTACAATTGCCGTCTGGCGTACCTCACTTGCCTTTCAAGAGTAGTTTCGATCCAGTCAGATCCTAAACTTGGAGATGATCGACGCAGTCTTTTTTCAAATTCGGTACCTCCTTTGCCTCGAGGGGTCTGCATGTACAAGAAGTTACCTCTCGCAACTTATTCGCTTCCTCATTGTTTCAGAAAATGGCCGATTGGAATAAGGATCAGTGGGGAGTGCAACAGGGACAGGGGAATCCGCCATTCTACGCTCTTGGCGGGGAGCCGAAGCCTGGACACTCTCAGCCATATGCGCAACCAGTTGTTCAGCCGCAGTACGACCCACAATCTTCTGCAAACCAAGAAACTCCCTTCGAGGACGGTCGGTTTCACCCGAAGAAACGGGTCAACGACATTTTCTTCCTGATCCTTTTCATTCTGCAGGTTAGTCTACGTTATTTCTTGCTGCACTCCTTCTCACTCTGCGGTAGTTTGCCGGGTTTGTCGCGCTTTCAGGAATTGCCCTCTCAGGATATGTGTCAAATAACGGGCTTGGGGGTGGTGTAGGCAATGGCTCTCAGGTGGGCTCGTCGGTGACCCTCAATCGGTGTGTTGATTGTAGACATTCGTCGGTATATTTGATTGATGTTGACCGCGTTAGGCATACTGCCTATCTTCTGTTATTTGTCACTGCAGCAGCTCTTGTCCTGTCTATAGCCTACCTGATGCTCGCACGCATCTTTACACGGGCCTTGATGCACATGACTCTTGTGCTGTCCGTAGTACTTAACATGTAGGCCCGCTCTAACGCCTTAGATCGAGTGTTATGCTGATCGTCACTCTAGTGCCATTTGCGTTTATTACTGGAGTACTGGTTACTATTGTGAGTGATACGAACATCGACCACCTCCTTTTGACCACGAAGCTACAGCTGGTGCCATCATATTCACCATCATTGCCTTGTTCTCGATCTTTGCCTATTTGGGCTTTAGGTCTCGCATACCACTAGCGTCCCTTCTCCTGCAAGTAGTAATGGATGTCTCCAAACATCACATGAGCGTCTACGTTGTTGCCTTCATCGCCTTGATCTCGCAAGCTGCTCTAAGTGTGTAAGTTGCCGTTGCCACGCCCGAAGAAGTATTTTCACATACTACTATTAATTGCAGGTGGTTTTCTTATACACTAATTGCGATGTAAGTGTTTCAGTTTGCTGCGCAACCTTCAGCTTCTCTAACCATTTATAGATACACGAAATGGACACCTGGCAATCCAAGTAAGTTTGCATTACTAGTCAATTTAATCAAGTTTGAACGACCACACAGGTTGCGGCAACGGAACGTCTTGTTCTGGGAGCACTGTGGCAGGCCTAATATTCTATGCAGTATTCTCGTACCTCTGGACATCTCAAGTCATTGGTAACGTCGCCTTAGCCACTCTTGCTGGTGGAGCGTATGGAAGTGAGCATAATTGGACAATTCGATTGATTCCATTATCTCATATGCACATCACAGGTTGGTATTACTTCGGGCCTCGAGAACAAGGACAGATGGTAGTGTTCTGCTCTATGCCCCCTCAGTTATGCTTATACGTTGATTTCAGCCAAAGCATCCAACCCTCAGCGCTTTTGGACGTGCTTCAACGCTGTCTCTTGGGTCAATAGCATTTGGATCCCTGATTGTCACTATTCTTGAGGTTGTCCGCCTTATCTTGAATGCTGCGAGGAACAATGCAAATGCGCAAGGGAGTTGTGAGTATCAATCTGAATTTTCTCTACTTTAATGCTAAATAGTAGCCTTTAACTAGTCGTAGAGGCGTGTCTTGCTTGCTGCGCAGAGTTCTTCGTTGGATGTATTGAAGGACTGGTAAACTACTTCAATAGATATGCCTACATCGAAATTGGTGAGTTACCTCATTTAATTCGGTTGTACTTATGATGTTATCAGCGCTCTATGGAAAGCCTTACATTAAAGCAGCAAAAGACACTTGGACCATGTTCATGGATCGTGGTGCGCTCCGTCGTCGTTGATTTTTCCCGTAAGTATTCTCACGATGCTCAATATTTTAGGGATTGATGCGCTTGTCAACGATTCATTGATTGGCATGAGTGAGTCACCAATTGGAGATGCCGACGTCTTCTTCTGATGTTCGGCAGCTTTGATGTGGGGAGCGTATGTCATTGGGCTTCTATGCTCACTCTTCGGGTATCTCTACCTGCGCCGTGCGTATTGAATTAATGTGCTTGAGGAATCGGTACCATTGTTATTGCACAGTGACACATCCTGCATACAACGCCGATGGACAGTACACAGCGCCGGTTGTCTTGTTCGCGTTCCTCATTGGACTACAATGTTGTGCGTGCTCCTTTTTGGTCGCCTCGCTAGTTCTACCTGATTATTAATATTCTGCAGCGATAACAATGTCCACTGCCATAGAAGCTGGTGTATCTACTATGTACGTGTAAACCTCAGTATATGGGGATACTGGCTGATTTCTCGAAACCCAGCTTCGTAGGTCTTGGAGAAGATCCACAAGTATTAGCTGCACGCGCACCTGACCTATTTGGGGTGAGAGCTTCGAAGTCGCAGCACATCTTTGCCTGATCAGCTTTGCAGCTCATTGCTCTTACCTATCCTCGTGTCGTTCAAGGGGTACCGAGGGTCTGATGCACTTTACGTGGCGTTGTCTGGATATTTTATGTGGTCGGATCTGGCTTAGGTCGCTGCCTCAAAACAAGTTTTGCGAAGGGCCATGTCAAAGGGATGTTTTGAGAGCTCCGGTATGTCGACATGAAAACATGTTACAGTGCTTTGCATAATGATGTAGACAAACCGAGTGATTTCGCACCGTATTTGCTGGACCAAAGTGTGACATTGCCCAGCCGTATCTTCGATCGACGATGCCTGAAGGTGAACGTCTATGTATACTCGCCGCCAGGGGCTGGTGAGACTCATCCCACGTCATGCCTGCAGGCGATGACATTAATTCGCGCACACACCCCCATCCCCGTTAGCCTTAGGTTGGCTTCCGACGCTCCAACGCCCAAAACCCCAGTACGGGGCGCGAGCCAATGGTCTATGATTATACCAATGTTAGTTATCACACTAGAACATAGTAGCACATAGTATGTACTGTCTACATCGGGCGTTGCCTTCAGCAGACAATAAATTGTATTTTTTTAATAAAAAAATGACATTAATGGTAGCTTGTTATCATCTTAGTTGACGTGCGAGGCTGTTGTGATGTGCTCATGCCGGTGGTGTTGTCCATGAGCGCTGGATCCATCTCTGTTCGATCCGGATGTTACAGTGGTTACAACGTTTTTCTTAATAACAAAAAACCCCAATTTATGGTCCTTTGGGGTCGAAGACCCTGTGTAGGACATAGCCCTTTCGCGGGCGGCTTACTCCCGCCTATTCTAACGTGGTTAAAACGTCGATGCATGGTCTCGCGAGTCGAATGTACTTGAAAACTTGGCCTGTCTCAATACCACTGGTTCCAACAAATCATTCACTAGATATCACTCGTTGCCTTTCATTGCCCGCTGGCCTGAGCGCTTGAATTCCACAACTAACGTACACGTTAACCACCAACACAGAAACTACATCAGCACTATCTCAGTGCATCGCACCCAATCAATTTGAGGGGGGCCTGATAGGAATGAACCTCCAGTATGACATCTCACCCGCACCATCCTGCGTGAGTTGGACCTAATTAAGAGACAAAGTAAGACGTTATTCAACAGCGTGAAATAAAGTGTCGTACCTCTGCTCCATCATCACCATTGGGCAAGTACATCAACAAGCCCGAAGTGTCCCGGATGCTGAAGAGAAGAGCCAGGTTATTCCCTGAAGACGCGTGAAATATACAATACTCACATCCACCTGCCAACCTCGCGGTACGATATATCCCATTCATAGGGTGTGGCATTGTAAACCACTTTCTCAGACTTTCGCGACGTTAGTATTAAACTTCAAAATAAGGGCAAGTGAAACTGACATCAACACCGATATAGTCGGAGTTGGATCGGATAGTGATCTTGCAGTTCTTCGGCCAGTCGCCTATGCTGGTGGCTTTGATTTCCCACTGCAAAGGCCATGAGAGCTGAACGGTAGTGCAACGAGATACCTGCTCAAGAACTTACCTCGATGCGTGGCTCAGCCGCAGCCTCGTGACGGCCAGCGACGATGAAATCATGAAAACGAAGCCCGACCTTTTGCTCGGGATAGGCGACATTCTGGATGCGGTATACTCCATCCCATGGAACTACGAAACTCATGATAGTGATTTGAAGCGAAAGGCTTTCGAGAAAGATGGAGATGCACTCTGCGATGATGATCTGAGACCTTTTATGCTGCACTTTGTCCGGGTTCCGGTTGAAGTGCAGGCGGAATAGCTGCCATCTATTCCTGAAGGAGTATCAGATGGTCTGACAGCTTGCATGGAACGGTGCATAATTGCAAAAGTCAAGCGAATAGTACCCTAGGATGATGTGCTTCCATTACTTGGAAGTGCTGGTCAGGAGCAGGCCAATCCTGGAGGAGCCTATCAGGTGAGCTGACAGATTGCATGGAAGAATGGATACTTGCGTAGATCGCGCAAATAGCACCAGCCATCAAATCGCCAATATCACTCGTGCTCGCTATGAGAGCAAAGACAGGTGAGCACAAAACTGGACATTGGCAGCGCGACTCACTGGATTCATTCGTCGTAGCAAACTTCGTAACCGAGACCTGCCAGTCAGCAGTTTAACACAGCAGAAGAATCATAGGTATGCGCGAGGGCTCTGATCAGCACTCAACTTACATAAGATTGACTGGGAAATATGCTTACCGAGCAGAATTATATAATGTGTTCAGGGACTTGGCCTCGGTTGGGAGCCGATCTACTTTGGAATGTTAACAGGCATTACTTTTGGTATGATCAGGACCACGAGGCCCCTAAGCAGCCTTTTGTTCGACCTGTGCCCAGCTTCCTAAAACCGCTGACCGGCAGGTTTCGGTTACCATGATATGATCAGTGTGTACGAAGTTTCTTACGACGGATGAATCCAGTGGGTCGTACTGCCAATGCCCAGTTTTGCGCTCACTTGTCTTTGCTCTCACTGGCATAGCGAGCACGAATGATGTTGGTGGATTGACACCGGCACTATTCGTGCGATTCACGCAAGTATTCATTATTCCATGCAAGTTGTCAGTTCACCTGATAGACTCCATCAGGAATGGCCTTGCACCTGACTAGAACTTTTAACTAATTCCAGGGCAAGTTCGATAAATCCTTACTACACCTGCGGAAGCAAGTGTAATGGAAGCTCATCATCCTAGGGTGCCATTCGCTCAACTCCTGCAAATATTCCATGCAAGCTGTCAGATCATCTGATACTCATCGGGCTTCAGGAATGGACAGCACTCTGACCGGAACCCGGACAAAGTGCAGCATAAAAGGTTCAGATTATCATCACAGAGTGCATCCCCATCCTTCTTGAACACCTTTCACTTCAAATCACTACCATGAGTTTCGTGGTTCCATGGGATGGAGGCTGAGCAAAAGATAGGACTTCGTTTTCATAATTGGCCGTCACGAGGATTCGGCTGAGCCACGCATCGAGGTAAGTTGTTGAACAGATATCTCGTCGCACTACCGTTCAGTTCTCACGGCCTTCGCAGTGGGAAATAAAAGCTACCAGCATAGGCGACTGGCCGAAGAACTGCAATATCACTATCTGATCCAACTCCAACTACATCGGTGCTGATGTCGGTTTCACTTCCCTCATGTTGATGTTTAATACTAACTTCGCGATTTACAATACCACACCCTATGAATGGGATATATCGTACCGCGAGGTTGGCAGGTGGACGTGAGTATGGCATATATCACGCGTCTTCAGAGAGTAACCTGGCTCTTCTCTTCAGCATCCTGGCCAATCATTCAGGCTTGTTGATGTACTTGCCCAATAGTGATGATGGAGCAGAGGTACGATACCTCATTTTACGCCGTTGAATAACGTCTTACTTTGTCCCTTAATGATTAGGTCCAACTCAACGAGGGCTTGTCATACTTGAAGTTCATTCCTATGAGGCCCCCCTCAAATTGATTAGGTGGGATGCACTGAGATAGTGCTGATATAGTTTCTGTATTGGTGGTTAACGTGTATCTTCAAGTTAGTTGCTAGTGAATGATTTGTTCAAGAGGACCAGTGCTACTTAGGCAAGGGCCAAGGTTTCAAGTATGTAAGTTCGACTCGCGACATCAACACCCGGACCGAACAGGGATGGATCCAGCGCTCCACAGCACCACTGACATGAGAGTGCATCATATTCATGGCAACCGTCTCACACGTCAACTATGATAACAACAAGCTAGCATCGATGTCGTCATCATCTGCAAGCATCATGATAAGATGCGGGGTGAGAAGTTATTCATATCTTGTTCAGATCCGTATTTTGTGGCGCGAGGAAGCATTTTATGTAAACGTGCCTGTTGCACGTTGCTGCCGCAGCCAGTTTTGGAACCAAAAAGACATCTGTCCCAGGGAGGATTCGAACTTCCGGCTTCGCAGATTGGAGTGGCCACAATGCGATGATTTAACCACTAATCGACAAGGACCTTGGCCAGTGGTCACCATCGATGTATCAAGAGGATGGGGGCAACAAGAGCGCCAATTTGGGGGTCCTCGGGGTATTTAAATTTATTCAGACTCCTAGCTCCGTCCCGAACCTAGCTATAGTAAAGCAGGGGAAATCCAAGGAGAATCGTATGCGTCACGGGCAGAGTCTCAGGTTATTTGGGGGCAATCGTGCCGGCATAACCGTGCGCAGACGTGGCGAATCATTCCACTTTGCAAAATTCTCAAAGCGTTACGCGTATGATAATGTAGGGTAAGTATCACCACCAGGCCGCTGGCATCAGGGTGTCCATATGCCACTGTCCATCATCATGCGAGGTGTAATCATGATCTTGTCATCGATAGATGTTGGTAAACCCTTGATCCACCGTGACTGTCTTCGCCTTCCAAAACTTCAATCCATCAACTGACGGTTCTTCCACAGTTTTTTCTCTTGTTCCAGTAGCGCAAATCCCGCATCGATTTCATTGAGTGATATAGCTTTAGGATCTGCGAGATCATCGTCTGAGGCGGTCCGCCGGTAGACGTGGTGTGATAGCAAATTGCTCTCTACGAATGTCTACTAGTACGTACCGGTACAAGGCCACTATATACAACTGAAAATTGTACTCTACAGGTATGGTAATACAAATTGCCCTGAGTAGCATTGAGAAAGGTTACTGTATGGTCGTATACTTATATGGTGAAGAACTTGGAAGGTTATTAGAAGTTCCTCGCCCGTGATCCCCATTTGACGTCAACCGGGTAGGCTGCCCGATTGATGCGGCAGAACCTCCAGGTTCTGCCCAACCGGTTGGCGGAATGGCAGATTTTGCTCACAACACCAAATTTTGTCAGTAACCGTTACGGGTGCCTCGCTCAGGGCGCTCGGGCCTCTGCGACTCAGACCGAATTCGAAGTCGCAACGTTGATAATCTGCAATCAAGCGCGATGCATCGAGCAAAGATTGATGTATGAGATTTTGCGAAACCTAAGCTGCTCAAGAGTGTGATGGGTGGTCGGTGACGGTGACAGTGGTCGATTCAACCAAGGTCGAACAACAAACTTTACTAGTAGTGTGCGAACTTGAAGAAGCAAAGACAAAGAAGGTGAACTGTATGATAGACGACCATCGACGTCACTGTAGATTTCCAATCAATTCTATGAATACCTGTCCCCGTATCTCGGGTCATTAAGTAAGAACATAACGTTCATCATGATGTGACAAGAGGCTGCATAAAATCGGCTAGGAAACGATGTGTACTTCCTTCCACGGCTGTCTCTCTCGTCGGAGCTTCAGGCATCCTTGAGATATTTGCGCGAATGGTTGCAGATATCGCATCGCTCCAAACTCCGGAAATGGTCGTTACATAATATTCACAATAAAACCCCATTACAAGACATAACTGCCACCAGTGGAGCCACCACATCAGGAATATTCCTCTGCTCACTCACAATCTCCTTCAAAACCTCTCCTACAATGAGGAAAACATCATACGCAGCGACCTTTGCCGCTGTTCTCATTATCCTTGTCATCGTAGGTTGTTCAACTCCCATTTTATAACCGACACTCATCCAGGGGTTTCCAGAATATTTTATCTTCACGTCTCCCGGACTGGTTCGCCCAGAGAACGTTTTAACCCCCAAATCCCTGCCTGACATTATTATCTTTGAAGGCTTATTGCTAAATATGAAATCCCAAACGCTCAAGTCACCGTTCGCTATGGGTTAATGAAACGATGCGAGCGTTCGACCATTAGCTTTCCTGGCCCCGGCAAAGACGGACATCTAGAATACACCGAGTACGAATGCCGTCAGTTTCCGCTCCGTGTAAAGGACAAATGCGATGACGAAAACCGCTTGTTCTGTGCTCTGTGGACTTCTGCTCAATACTTCAGCGAGCTCGCCATCGGTTTTGCAGGAATGGGTCTGGTCGCTTTACTCATTGGCGTGAGCACGCACTCGAGGAGGAGAAGGGTCTGGAGAGCCGTGGCGGGGCTGGTCATACTACATGGTTAGTCTCTATGAAGCGTATGACGTCACGAGTATTCATCGTATTCCGCAGCCGTGTTCCAACTTGTGACGTTCATCCTCGTTACCGAGCTGTATCGCAAGGACCGTTTTCCGGCCTTCGAGCACGCCAAGCCTGGTTAGTTCTGTGGTACTTTCCCGTCTTGTTGGCTCTAATATGTTCTTCAAAGGTGTTGGCTATGTCTTAAATGCTGTTTCTTGGGTTTCAGGGTTGATCGTTGGGGCTGGCGTCATTGTAACCGGTGTGGCTGCGGACCGCGGCCATAAGTGGGCTGCTGGTAATAGATCATATACACCCATCGAGGGTTATCGTCAACGTTACAGGTCATACACACCCGTTCAAGGTTATGGTTCAAATGCATAGTTCCCTTCTTCCTCTCTACAAGCACACGCTCGGTTTCGCTTTTCCTTGTACCATATTTTGGATACCTTTGCACTTGACACATGCACGGATTTTGTAAATATGTTAATTGAAGTCGCCCTCCCACTTGTTCATAAAGGTGTGATCTGAGCAAGATGTATGCAAACTAAAATACCAAATATCAGTTGTGCGGATATAACATAGCCCCTATTCAGCCCTCTTCGGGATAATCTACCTGATCATATAGCCTCAACGTTTCATTCCAGTCCCTCTTCCGCCTCCTTCTGACAGAGAAGTACTTCGCTCCACTGTCCCAGGTGCTTCTTACGCGACCCTTCTGCTTACCCCCACGTTCGACGAAGAACTTCTCGGGATCATCCGGTAACCCCAAAGTCCCCACAGCGAGGTTCATCAATCGCGAATGCAGATCTTGCCTTGTCATTCGTATCTCTTTCAGCGTCTCCTTCCCGACACATAGCAACCTTGCCAGTGCCATAAAGGCGCGGAAAGCAGATACCGCGTCTTCCGTCCACCTCAGTGTCATCCACATCATAGCAGGGACGAGAACTGTCGTGATTGCGGCGGAAGGAAGCGTGAATAGAATACAAGCAG
Source organism: Suillus subluteus (assembly GCA_016647755.1). Taxonomy (NCBI): domain Eukaryota; kingdom Fungi; phylum Basidiomycota; class Agaricomycetes; order Boletales; family Suillaceae; genus Suillus; species Suillus subluteus. Next base: position 521,481 of record JABBWI010000028.1, on the reverse strand, counting down.
CCCAGACGGATAGACCTGAAAAAAGCCCATACACAAGCTTATATTGCGCGATTTCATCAAAGGTGTCCCAGACTGGCCCAGTTCTCTTGAAATTGCGGACGGCAATGAACGTGGTAATAAATACGGGGGTCCAGAGCACCAGGCCTGGCAGAGAGATCGTGAAGAGACATATGAACCACGTCAGTCGAATAACCATCCGCATGGTAATCGTTCGCAAGGACAGCGGACGCGCAATGCGATCGTCTTTGATACCCCAGTGAACAAGTCGGTCTTGATAAGTCTTTAGACGGTAATTTAGAAACTGGTACATCCCTTAAAATATGGATTACCTTGAGGTCACGACGCAGTTGGTTGAGCTCAATGTCCTCCTTGGTGAATTCGATAGACTGATCTTCAGCACCACGTTTGCTCTTTTGAGTGTCGTCGGAAGCTTTGAACGCCTCGACAAATGTTCTGGTGATTCGCACATAATCTCCTAGGCTCATACGTGTCCCAAGAGGTGCATATATACGTGTCGCCATCTTTGCGGATCTCACAAATTCCCAAGATGGCGAGTCAATCGCCCGGGAACTAATTTGTTGCTGCATCCGTGCAGTCAGAGCCTTAATTTCCTCGTGCTGTACAGGAGCGAGGAGCTCTGGATTGTCCTGGACCACAGGAAACTAAATGAAGTGCTTTATACAGATGTATATGCACCCACCTTGGGAGTGAACATCATCGGGGTATTGAATGTCACCAGAACATCTGACCTGAAATGTTGTCGATGCCTAAAATGTCACTCGGTCAGTAACCAGGTAGACAAATGAGGGTAGTTCCCTACATGTAAGTGATTGAGCACGTTAGAATAGATATGGAAAAGTCTGGATCATCACGATTACGACTCAGGACATCCGAAACAAGACGCGCCACTAAAAGATACGTGAAGAAGACATTAGCAGGTACAAATCAGTCGACAAACCTCCTGTCTTAAGGGGGGCAATAGTAGGATGATAGCGACTAGCCCCCTCCGGAAATAAGCAAACTGCATCTCCAAGTTCGAGTGCCTGTTAGATTTAATTGAACTTTCAGATGCCCTATATATATTATGGGCGCATCTTACGTCCATTAGCTTATTCATAACTTGACTGTTATCCACGTCGTTGTTATTATGATCTTTGCGCCGTTTAATGGGCACAGTGCCTGCGGATTCGATCAGCCAACTGGTAAATGTCCGTTGGCCGAATTGGGTGGATTTTGCTGTGAGCCGCAGCATATTACGCGTCTACACGGCAACGAGTCAAGTAGTGATGCCAGGTTCGAGGTCGTGGTTGCTTACTCTGGACGGCATAGAGGTTACCAAAAGACTAACATATACAGACCATGAGTTAAGACGCTTGACCAAGGCAGATGTGTTCTCACAGTGCATCCGTCAGGGAATTAGGATGGTTGGCGCAGACAATGCTGAGTCGCGAAACCATTTAGCTGACGGAGAATAACCTGACTGGAGACGGACCATGGTTGCCCGGTCTTCGGTATAAGTTCAGCATTCTCAACGACAATGGTCCCATAGAATATCTTCAGCACAAACTTGAAGAGCAACCTAACACCACCGTTCCGAGTTAAATTGTGTCGAGCTTGGTACGTCGCTGACCTCACCGAACTAAGATATAAGACCAGGGCGTAGTTGAACCCTTGGGCATATTTATACGAGTCTCGTCGTGAAGGTCGTGAACATGAACTGTCGTGTGTTTATGGGAGGAAAGACTCGGAAAGGGTCTAGCCTACACTTACAAAAGTCAGAGTAATAGTCTTGAGTATTACATAATCAAAATTTTGATCAATGCCGCATGTCAGTAGTAGGACAGTCATTTACAAGTGATCTATAGGTGATCGTCATGGAGGAGGCATTGGCCAAAATACGGCCTCACACTACCTCAAATCTTGCCCACCAGAAAGCACCAGCAAACCTACTTCAGGCTTTAGAATCTACGTTTCAGGAAAAGCATACGGATAGGACACCTACGGCTTATTTTGCTGCATTGATAACAACTCTCGATGGAAGCATTCAAAAGAAGGAGACTTCACTCGGAGATGGAGACGTACTACCCGCAGAACTGTATCTTCTTGCTCTAGTGGCTCCCTTCGTCCCCCCTCCAGTTATCCAGACCAATCTCAATACACTTCTCTCTCTGACCGCACCGCTTTTTCCTGCCTTGATGGCACATGCCCCTCCACTGAGGTCACAATTGACTCTGTACAATGCTGTTTTCAGAGCCCTTGACAAATCCCAACTGGACGTTTCTGCAGTCCGCCAATCATTTGCATCTATACTGCAATTATGTTTGGATCCGCGACCAAAAGTGCGCAAGAAAGCAGCTGACATTGTGAAAGACGTTCTTTCCTTCCCACCGAGTCCTTTAATTCGCCATCCCTATGCTCAGCGGGTGGCCGAGTGGGCTCATATTGCGCTTCAGCAAGCAAGCTCTGGCGCCCTACCAAAATCAAAATCATCTGGAAAAGGGTCCGATACCTCAGCTGCAGAAACAGCTATCCATCTCCTTGCATTCTTGCGCCCAGTACTTCCCAATCTTCCCCTTGATGTATGTTTAACTAATCTTTGAATCACCGTCTGCTAACCCAAATAATCGCAAAGGCTATTCCACCCATCACCACTACGCTCTTGACCCTTCCACGATTAGGAAACCCATACCTCTCCCAGGCTGCATACTCGATTCTTTCCGATCTTTTTACTGCATCTACTACGACCGGCACTGCCAGTGCAATAGAACAAATTCCGGCCGTTCTGAATGCCGTCCTGGAATCTCCGCCACCAAAAGCCGATAATTCCATCTCTCCATCTTGGATTCGTGTTCTAGGAGATGCAATGTTTGCATATCATGTTGCAGACGCATCGGCCTGTGCTGCTGAGTTTAACAAAGTGTGGAAAACGGTGTGGTCGTACTTCGAGACAAAGCACCCACAAACCCGTAAAGCTGTTGCGGAATCTCTGGCTTCACTGACACGGTGTATCACATCTTCTATCGTGAAAGACTCCATTTCGGACGGCGAAACTGGCAAATCGCCCCTGCGAAGCATCATCTCGCAAATAACGAAAGCCCTCGACTCCCTGGCCTTTGCATCTGCTATGCAGGAGCTGCTCTCGGTTATTTCAGCTCTGGTCTCAAATTTGGGCGTTCGTGTGGACCCTGCGAAGTCTACTACTGCTACAGAGGCTTTACTCATGCCTCTAGTGTCGAAAATTGCCGATCTGCGGGTCCAAAAAGGCTTTGAGCACAAGGAAGCCGCCGATGCTGTGCTCTCAACCGCTATGCGAGTAGTGGGTCCCGCTGTGCTTCTTGCAGCTATTCCTCTGAACTTAGAGCCTTCGGATCGGTAAGTCATTTTGGAACGGGGAAAAGGGTTGGAGCTGAATATTTATGTGTAGTCAAGCAGGCAAAGAACCACGCGCGTTCCTTTTGCCTATGCTCAACCAACCCCACCCGTCACTCCTTGGCCATTTTGTCTCATACTTCGTGCCCATGAGCGAGCGGATGTTCAATTTGCAGCAAAAGGCCGATAGCGAAGGAAGGCAATCAGAGGCGAAAGTATGGAGTGTGCTTGTCGCTCAGATTTGGACTGGATTTGCGGGCTATTGCCATGCACCTTCTGACATCAAGACGGTACGCGCGGCACTCGTATGAAAGCTTTTATATTGACGGATATCATTTTAGGCCCTTACACCGGCATTTTCACAACTCCTTTCTCAGCTACTTTATGGCCAACCTGATCTTCGGCCACCTGTACTAAGGGGCCTGAAGGCTTTGATAGAGTCCAACAAGATTATCGCATCCCAGGTCGACGCAGACATGGGAGAATCCTCGAGATCTGATAATGCAATCACTCCCGAACAAGCTTCCCAGAACCTTGCTTTCCTCAAGACACAAGTAGAGAGCTGGTTTGCTATCTTCTTCAACGTCTTCGGTAGCGTGGATAGGGATAATCGTGGCATGGTGGGCGACGTCATCGGTGTTTGGGCTGGACTCGCAGAGAAGCAAGACATTACAAAAGCCTATCGCAAGGTCGCCGACCTTTTCCGTCAAAGCCTCCAACAATCAGACAACGGGAACACCACTGCAATGACGCAAGACCTTCTAATCCTCCTCATTCCCTTCCTTGACGCGCAAGACGTCGCCGCTCTGTTCTCGACGTGCCTCGCGCAGGAGGTGCTATGCCACAAGGATAACGGTGTACAAAAGCGTGGTTACAAGATTCTAGCCAAGCTTCTGGAGAAGGGTAAAGTGGAAGAGGATGCGCTCCAGACTTTCCAACGTCTGGATGAGCTTTCTGTTGGGCTTGCACCTGCTGCAAAGAAGGATCGGTTCATCTTGCTCTCTCTGCTGATACTTCGGGTACCTAGCGAGTCTTTGCACATCATTCCTTCGCTTATCCCAGAAGCTGTCTTGGGTACGAAGGAACCATCAGAGAAAGCCCGATCAGCGGCTTTCGAGCTCATCGTTGCTATGGGTCAAAAGATGAGCCAGGGTGGTGTAGTGAAGAGGAGCATGGTGGATGGAATGGATGAGGATGGCGCCGAAGGTGAGCCATGGTTGCAATACAAATCTCAGCTATTGATATACTCTTTGCAGCACAAGCAAGCATTAACGAGTACATGACCATGGTTGCAGGAGGCTTAGCAGGAGCTTCACCACACATGATCAGTGCCACCGTAACCGCCGTCTCCCGTCTCGTTTTTGAGTTCAGGGGTATGTAAGCTGACGTCGTGACCACAACCTATCTAACGATTTGGGTAGAATCCATCGATACCCAGATGCAGACAGAGATCTTCACGACTCTTCTCGTTTTCCTTTCCTCTGCCAACCGTGAAATCATCAAATCTACGCTTGGGTACATCAAGCTTGCGATTCATACTTTGCCTACTGAATTGCTACGACCACATCTGAAAGAACTCGTTCCTGCACTCCTCGCCTGGTCTCATGATCACAAGAACCACTTCAAGGCAAAGGTCCGCCATATCTTCGAGCGGATGATCAGGAGGTTTGGGTGGAATGACGTGTATCAAGCAGCAGGTGAGGATCAGGCCGCGAAGGTGTTGGTGAACATCAAGAAAAGGAAGGAAAGAGCTAAAAGGAAGAGGGCTCGAGAGGATGAATGACGAAGAAGACGAAGAGGTTGGTTTTCCTGGGTGTCTATCATTTACTATTGCTGATGACCTTATTCAGACGACTAAAGGAAAGGTTCCCACAGGCGATGCCTTTGAGGATGTTTTGTATGGCAGTGAAAGCGAGTTGGACGACAGCGACGAAGACGAGCAGGTATCTCGACCCGTTGCGGGACCGAAACGGAAGGGAGTTGAACAAGGGAGTGCGTCTGCGGGTGGATGATGACGAACCGATGGACCTCTTGCAGGGTGTTGCATCACGATTAACCAGTAGGTGTTCATCATGCGCTTGCAGCTACATTGTTTACCTCTTTACAGACGCCCAAGCCAACCGACGCCGCAAGCCGGGTCAAGATGCAGGTCACTTCAAAACTGACACTGACACTGGAAAGATTGTTATCAACGAGGACGAGTCTGACATCGAAGTCAGCTCTCGGAAGGCTGCCAAAGACGTTGCTGGCAGTGCATATCGGGAGAGTATGACCTCAGTGGATGGCTTTACCCGCGGTCCCAATGGGCGCATCAAGTTCAATAAAGATACTAAAAAGAGACGCCGCGAGAATGAGGACGAAGATGGAGATGTTGAGATGGTTGATGGTGCTGCCACTGCTACAAAGAAAAACAAGCGACCCATAGAGCCAAAACTGGGCCACGAGTTCAAGGCAAAGGTTGGTGGTCTGCTGTGTTTGTGCTCACATGATCTGATGCTCTATTGCAGAAAGCTGGTGGTGACGTCAAGAAAGGCGGCGTGGATCCGTATGCTTACATGTCGTTGTCTCAAGCCGCGAAGAAAAAAGGCCGAAACCGTACTGGCATTGCTGGAAAACGTTGATAAGTTCAGCACAGATTACCAAAAAGCGCGTGTAGATTTGTACTCGGATCATTGCTTGATTGTTTTTTTCAACATCTGCACCAGGCTGTAGAATACACTTGTCAACCGTACAATGTTTGATCATGAGGAGTACCGAAAAGACCATGACCCCAACTACTAGGCTGCTTCCAGTTAGGAACCTCTATTTGCAACACCTTGGATACCACAGCTGCCATGAGCTGGGCGTCCGCTCTGTTGTCCCCCTCCATGACATATTGCAACAGACATACAGTCGGGATTTGCCATGTGTCGGAAAGTGAGGAGAGCATTCGACGAGATAACCCACCGCCTGGTATGAAAGGTATAGTTGTCCTTTCTGCATCGGTATGCAGGAACTGGGAGACAGGTGAAGTGTAGACGGGTATTGGCAGGGTTGTGAGGGCAGCCAATGGACCAGAAGTCAGATCAGGTGTTCCAGGCGGGACGATCTGACAAGTAGGTGTCCTAGAATCATTGGAAGAACATCAATTCACAGCTAAGACATTGAATCATTGCAACTCAACAGCATCTGAGGATCAGTCCTGTTGGACATATCTACTCCGCCAATGAAAAGGACACCTGAAGCTCCTGAGGTACGGATGAATTCCAAAAAGGAGTCAACAAAATCTTGCTTAGAGGACTGGTGGGATGCAGGATAAGCGCGGTGAAAATCACGTCTGAGTGACGGCTTTACTACCTTTAATGCGGGAGAACGTTGCTGTATGACTGCGACATTAACATCATCGCGGCCAAAAACTAGCTTATCTGTTAGCCCACACTCTGGCAACACATGTACTAGGACATACGCTCGAGTGGTGTTGTGATGCCAGGAAGATCGTCTTCGCGTGCTCCGACGACAGGAACTAAGCTCCTAGGGTCGAATATGCCTACGCGATGCAAGGAAAGTGAAGCGATCAGGAGATCAGCCGCGAGCTGTGCAACGTTCGCGACAGAAACAACTGGCTGACTTGGAGAGTTTGTCTTCAGTGAGCTGTCTCGAATCGGATATCGACATACGCACAACGACGAGGACTTTGCCCTTTATACTGAAATGGGCAGTCGGGTTATAGAACGTCATGGCCTGCGAGGTTGCACAGTGAAGAAGTTCAATAGTAAAAGCTGAGTACTGAGTACTTGTACGCGTCGATTTGGTTCTTATATGCGATTACGGTTGGTGACCTACATATGACTTGCAAAACTGGACTCGGCGACGCGTACTACCTGCGCCTCCGCAACCAGGAATTTATTTCCTTATTTGACCGGTTGAAACTTGATGGTAGTATTACTTTCATCATTTCTCTATTTACTACATGCATATGCAGGGACGACTGTCTACCTTCTGTTTAGGAGAGACTATGTCTGCTTGGCATCAGTCACTCACGAGTTTCAGTTTCAGACAGAACCAATACCAACCGCTGCGGTGATGTGTGTATCGCTTTGTGGGATATTTTGAAGGTGCGGTTTGCATTATGAGCAACGATCCGGTAGAAGTTTAGCATCTTACTTGCTGTCAACAATTTTGACAGAGTGGCATCCGCAATATTATTGACAAATATTTCAGGGTGTATGTTTAACTGTGGCTCAAAGACTCAAGCGCATCAGGCTCATCGACAAACACCAGAGGAACTCAGTCTCTCCGGTACCTAGGTACTCACCACTTTCTGGGACGTACTTGCACTATGTCTTGGAGTTTGGATTTTTGTAAAACCTCTCCGTGACTGCGATAACATTCTGCAAGAGGGATTATCGGCGACTGCTTCATGGCGTTGATAAAAACTCATGTGGTTTTCTTTGCCAGGTGAGCACACAATTGAATGTGGGTCCCTGTGTCCGCTGACATTCCGCATGCGCTAGCCTTCTTGCTGTTTCTTACTCTGGCTAGGTCATTTGCATTCAACGATTTCAGTGATATGCCAATATGTTATTGACTCCTCCGTGTTCATCATTTCTATTATTATAGCAACTTCCCCGGGAACTAATTTATATCTTGGTTTTCTTTGGATTTTGTTTGAAAATGGTCAATGTGGATTGTCAAAAGAGCAACAGCACTTCGGAGTTGTCTGACGTGATGCTTCTGGATGCTAACACCAAAGCATTAAGGCCTTGTGCCAAAGATGCATTATCTGTCTTCCAAGATCTGTCTCCTTGCAACTTCAGAGAAATATTTCCTGAAGCTCAACTACCTACATAAGACCCCTTGGAATTAATTGAGTGTGTACTCATGAACTGCCATGAACTGTTGAGGAAGCCAAGTTTGTCGGTCCATTATTGCTTCGACACTATTGCTTCAAGAAGATGCCCCATCAAATGTCACTGCCTCTGAGGTATGATAACAACTGCAGCTACACAGCACTGGTGAAGATCGCCTTCCAGTCCCTCAAACTTGTCTGCAACTCCATGTCTGTGTTATCCCCCGAAGACTTGTGGCTTTGCATCAAGACCCTTGAACAATTTGGTTGACAAGCTGACATGAACATTGTGCTTTCCTGTTGGAGTCAGACAAAGTGGAGGCCAGAAGGGAGGCTTGATGTCAGGGACATTGGACTGTGTACAAGTGCCACTGGTCAAATGTTGTTCACCCAAGCTTCATTCCTGCTATGTTTCAAACTCATGTTTGCCCTTTTTCTATTCCACCCATATGTCAAAATAATGCCCCCCATCATATGAACATCTCAGTCCTTTTACTGAGACTGATATGTGAATGTCATAGTTGTTATCCCTTCATTAACAAGTTGACAATACCATTAGAATACATTCTCTTGTAGGTACTTTCTCATGTGCAGAGTCCATTTACCAAGACTGAGATAGTACATTCTCTTATACCTCTTTCTTTGTGTCTTTGCTTGCCTCTAATCCCCAGAGCTCCCTGCACACCATGACATTGACCCCAACAGAGCCTGAGTGTTGTTGATGATAAGGTGAAAACTACCATGGGGCTAATCCATATCCAGACAATAATCAGTATGTGGGAAGTGGGGTGATATTACCAGACAACTCACCTTCATATTCTGCAACAAAAATTATATGTACATGATCTGTTGCTGGAATAGTGGGGAACACATGTGACAATGATTCCATGGGTGACAGTAGTTGGTTTGTGTCAAGGTCAAGATTTTCAATATCATGCTCCAGGCTGTTGTCACAAGGTAGGGAAACCTTCCAGAGAAGGAGACTTGCAGCATCATAATTGTGGAAGAGATCATCCTTCTTACGTTTAATCTCTTTTTTGAGGCTATAGACATTGTTTGTGGCTGAAACCTTGACTGTGAAGATATGGTTATGAGTATCACCTCTAATCAAGCAGTTGAGGCTGAGGATAAGGTCTGATACTAATGAGGATGAGCATCATGATATTAATAATGATTGAATATGCTGATGTAGCTCACCTCTTGCCAATATGATATTAACATTTGTATCTTTCAATTCAGCATCAAACACTGTGGACAGCTGTGTTAATGGCCAATTGAGCTCAACATGATCTGGGATCCAATATGTCTGAGTCACTTTCTCTGGCTCAATATTGACCTTCCAAAGAATTAGTTGATATCAATGTGACCTTGATCTGCAACTACTCACCTTCCATAGCTCAAAGGTATTAAGATTGTCCAACAAAGGGGCTTTATGCTTCCAGATGGCCTGCTCCAAGTCTGCAATGTTTTTTGACCTTTAAATATTGACAGTGAAGATATGCTGAGGGTCATCCAAGAAGATCAAACAATTGAGCTGGATGGTGTCGGACATGATGAATTTCCTTCGTGACTGGTAGTAGGAGATACCCCTATTCTGCAATCTTCATCAGTTCAATTTGGCTTTGTGTACACACGTGTACACCAGCGCCGTGGCACTACCATCTCTTAGACATAAATTTCTCGACACAAATGCTGTGAGCTACCGAGCTACTTTGGATTCCAGACAAAATTCTAATTGACTTTTTGGGGCCTTACATGGGATTGTGACAAAATTCACAACCTTGATTTCAGGGTCAAGAACATGATTTTGACATTTGTCTGCACGTTATCATAGTACTGAGATGCATGGGCCAAAACGGAAACAGCAATTTCCTTCTCCGATAAGCCAGGTCCCGCCGTTCAGCGTTTCCGTCGTGCTTGGCTGAATTAGAAGCTTGGAACCAGTTGAGTCGCTTGAGAGCCTGAGTGATTGTCAAACATCCAGGAAGGACACTTTCACTTTAATCATATTGTAAAGAGAAGAGACCATGACATCTCTTTGGTAGTATATCGGATAGTACACCCGCCTGTCATGTAAGAAACACGACCGCGGGAGAGCGGGGTTCGACTCCCCGCCAGAGAGTTATCTTTTATTTATTTTTCACTTGCCTATCACGATGGTTCTGTCGGACTTGTCCGAGTCACCCGATGATCTTTCTTTCTTGATCCCATCGACCTCACTCTTATTTTCACATCACGTACACATTCACCATATCAGCGTTAACGAACCTCCTACGGACAACATGGAACAGAAAGTACGCTGAATCCAACACCGAGTGACATCGATGCAAGTTTGAGCAAAAAACCACAATATTATATAGAGAGAACAGCTATCTTCATTCGTCTATGGCCTGTCCAGAGGACACCAAGCAAAACTGGCCGAGGTTTAGACTGAAACACGACTTTGCACCTTAGAAAGAACGGGCTGCTGTGAGCTGTGATCTCCGAAAGATTAAAAGTGAAAGGACGCAACTAGTTCTGGCAGGAAGCTGAGTTACTATGTGCGGGAGGAGAGGCTGAGTGTCGACGACCTCTGCCCCTTCGGCGACGACGCCCGGATGAACGTCTCGGGCGCTGGGTATGATGAGTGGATGAATGATCATCCGACTCATCTCTGGAGTGCAAAGATTGAAGGCGCTGCAGGCACGGTCCACACATTGAAGAAGGGGAGTAGCACACCACGCAAACACAGAGTGCGCGGGGCAGTCACAAAGTCAGGGAAAATATGTCAGCGAAAGGATGATCGAAGCGAAGATTAAAGCAAACCTGTATGTCGTATTCATCATCACGGCGGCGGCGGTCTTCCCACCAGATCTCGCGAAAAGTCATCGTAATCTCTTGGTGATCTAGAATAGAAATGTCCCATGCCCCGTCCGTGAGGGGAATGGCTTTGTGCCACGCCCGCCGCTGCTTATCCTGGTAAACGAGTAATGCGCGCTCTTCAAGAGGGTCGGTGGAATTCCAGTACTGATGACACGTTATCGCTTGCCAGAAAGCTGTAAGCATCTGGATGCGCTGGGCTGCCCAACCACATTGTTGGAACAACTCGAGTGCGCGAGGGACAGCCTGAGCGAATTCCATGATGGTGAGGCTATGGTCGGGAATGACGCTAGCATCATGAGCGGCACCCGCTGTAGTAAAGCTCCCAGGGCTTGCAGAACGCCCCATCCCTTCGTCGTCGGCGGTGGGATAATTTAATCGTGGATCTGCCCGGAGACCCCTACCAGTCCAGTAGTAAAGTTCCACATACTGGCCTTCAACGACCCTTTGGAAGGCAAAATCAGAAATGAGGACGTGGTGTATATTGTACGGGCGCGGACGGTCGGGAATGGGAATGTATTTGAGAGGATTTCGCTTTCCGATCTTCCTCGAGAAGCGAGGCTTGGAGTTGACACTTGATCTCTTCGTGGAAGAGGCCCTGCTGTTTCGTGACGGCGGCTTGGTCTTCCTGAAGTTGCCGCTGCCACTGGACTTTACGGGTGTTGTTGGTAACTGCCCACACAGCCTGCAAAATTTCGACAACTTGAGCGTTGTTGTTCTGATTAACAAGTCGAGTGCGGATAACTTGATAAATGTTGGAGGTAAAGTCCGGACAGGGTTCTAAACCTGGATCAGATGCCAGTCTATTCATAGTGGAACAAGGAGGTTGGCTGGAGCTGCTGTAAGTACTAAGTACTGTAAGATTTTTGTCGAGTAGTAGAGTTGAGAGCTCGGTGTCAATAGGGACGTTATGCATTTCGTACACATGCATAGCCTGCGCGCGCTTACGCAGTTTATATGTAGTACGCACCTTAAAGACGACTTGAACTAGTGGGCGCTCGACTTCCTTGACTCTGAACCAACGCACACCCTCAGCTTACAACAGGTGATTCTTGTGAGTAATGAATATTAAGGCTCTTCTGCAAGGCAAAGCTGACCTCTTACTTACCAGAGCTTGTGACTTACCAGCCACGTTCAATTTCCGAAAGATCTCTTGCGAATTCTCGACGAAGGCAGTCAAAAATATGCACACGGCTCGTCACCTCACCAGCAATCTTTTGTCATTACCGGATAACTTGTCGAAGTTCAAAGTTCAACTCAGCAGACTTATCTCGCATTCCGATCTGCCAATGGGGGACTCCGATGCGTCGATCACGTATTCCTCCACCGCTGAGATGCAAAGTATACCAGCGATCACGCTGCGAGGCCATACCAGCCGAGTACGGTGTGTCGTGCACCTGCCCGGCGGACACCGCATCATCACATCTTCGTTAGACAGCTCACTCCGACTATGGGATCTGAAGAGCGGCGCGCAGATTGGCAACGACTGGAGAGACGAGGGGGACAATGCAGGAGTGTACACTATAGCATTGTCTCCAGACGGCAACACTGTCGCTAGCGGAAGCGACGATGGAAAAGTAAGGCTGTGGGACATTAAGACGGGAAAGGTTATCACTAAATGGACAGGGCACACTAAGGATGTGTGGTCAGTTTGCTGGAATGCAAATGGTAAGCGAGTTTTGAGTGGATCTGCGGACGGGACAGCAAGAGTGTGGCATGTCAAGAGCGGCAAAACTGTCCTGACAATCAATACCCGGCACCAGTGGGTGGGAAGCGTGATGTACTCGCCCAACTCGAAAAGAATTGCAACAGGTGGATACGACGACACTGGTGTAAAAATCTGGAATAGCAAGACGGGCAAGTTGATATTCACAGTCCCACACACTTGGCCAGTTTACTGCTTGGCATGGACATCGGATGGAAAGAAAATTATATCTGCGTCATATGACCTGATCATAATATTCGACACCGCCACTTCGCAGCAGATTACCGCACTCCGTGGTCACAAACACTTGATCCGCTTCATCACATTGTCTCCAGATAACCGTCTCCTCGCGAGTGCATCATGGGATAGAACAGTACGTTTGTGGAATCTCGACACGAACGTTTCACTCGGGCCACCCATCCAGCATGATAGTTTTGTGGAGTGCGCAGCTTTTTCTGCCGACGGAAAGCTGCTAGTCACTGGGTGCGAGGACAGTAACGCGTACGTGCGTGATATTCAAGACATCCTCAAAGAAGCTGAAGACTCACTCTCCGATACTAATGTGGGTGTCAACGTGTTACCTACTCACTCTTGTTGACAATCTCCGTTATCAGGATGGACTCGAATTGGAGGCGTCATCCAATGACGCCCCGGGAACGGAGCACACACCCCACCCCTCGCAGGACATAGACGACAGGTCATTTTTGGACGTATGTGACGTATTTTGTGAAATTTCTGACTTATTATAACATTAACTTGCCAGGTTGATGCTACCCGGGATGTCGATGAACTCCCACCAACATTTTTCGACGGCATGCAACCCGACATTCATGTGCGTCATTTGTATGTCTATTAATTAGCTCTTATTTAGACCTCCGTGCTCTCAGTCTTCCGCAAAGGATGGCGCCCAACCTCATTCCTCTTCCAGTGCATTCAGCCGCCTTTCCTCGTTCCTTCATCGTTTTCTACCTGACAGTGATGAAGCGACTAAACCTCCGCAATCACCAAGACCTTCAGGGTTACATCTACGCGCGATCATCGTTCGCCTGTCCTCACTCATCCACCGCTCTCCGTTCGATGATGATGCAGAAAAAGAATTTCAGCAACCCCCCACGCCCTCTGGGTCACGTCCCCATGCGCTCCTTAGTCGTCTGTCCTCACTCTTACCCCACTCTCGGCTCAACACTGACCCAGCAACTGAACCTCCACAACCCACAACGCCTTCTGGTTCACGTTCGGATATACACATCGGCCGCCTATCCTCACTCTTCCGCTCTCCGCCTGCTACCAATGAACAAATCGAACCACCGGTATGCCCAAGGCAAACCATTTCCTCTCGTCGTAGTCCTCATGTTGTTGTCGAAGTAGCTGCAATGCGGGACAAGCAGGAATGTCTTTCTTCATTGTGCTTCGATTGCTAGAGTCTGATGATTCTATGCAGGCATTATATGTTACTCCGCGACCGGAACGAGATCGTTCCCGTGCCCGGCTTGCTGGAACTTCTGCAACAGCTGTGCAGTCACCACCTCTCTCATTATGGACTCATCTCGTACTTTTTCTCTGCTGTGCATCTCAACAGGCGGACCAAACGCAGCAGGTTGAACTGCATGATCAAGGCCGAGCCCAGGCAGTCATCGCATCCTCAGCCTGCTGCCACTTCGACACCCACGACACGGACACCTACTGCACTTGATACGAGTACTGACGCGCCAGGTGCGGCAAATGCACAGTCACGACGTGTTCCATTACGGGCTCGTTTCGTGCTTTTTCTTTGCTGTGTATCTCCTACACATGATGATGGCCATCGATAGTAATGCCCAGTATATATACAGCTATTAATCATTGCATTTAGTTCTGTGAATAGAGTCCCGATAGGAATAGCACATGATTTCACACAAACTAAAGAACGAGCAAGATATCTAACTACTTTACTACTGTGAGCCTGTATCTGGCAAGTAGGAAATGGCGCTATGATTAGGAAAAAGGACAAAGGGTTACGGTGAATGAGCGAGGAACGTGAATGATGTTGAAAGTACGCAGTAATTAGTCAAAAGGGTGATGTGATTCTATCGAAGGTTTCCAGTTCGAGAGAGGCACCGTAGATACGGCCGGAGCCCAGTCTTGCTGCAACTTAAAGTGGCATAGATTTAGCGGAGCTGAATGAGGCAGATGCAACGTGCGTGAAGGCCAGTTCTGAGATAAGAGTTTCTCCTCAGAAAACGGAGATTAAGGCTATCACATGCAACGTGTACTGCGGGCGCGATGCATTAATGTGTTCAAATACTGATCTAGGAGTAACCCAACGATTAATCCTCCCTAAGCAGACCTTGAACTTAATACTTTTGGTGTCAACGCGAATTGGTTTGCTGCGCGAGATCAAGCGCTCCGTCCTTACGACATGTAGACAAGGAGTCAGTCCATACTTAACAGAAGGAAGACAGTCGTTCATGTTCAAAGTGCATACAGGCTGTAGTTACAATCAACAAATCCAATAGACATCACGATATTATAAGGCTTGGTCAAGATAACGTGGTCGCAATCTCATGTTATATAGACAAGAAAGTCAAAGTAGAGCGCTATCGGGCTGCATAGTACCACCTACCATACCACAATCACAATTCCTCTGCCACTGTATGTTAGTATTTGAGAATTCCAGGTGTTGTCGATAGAACGGACCTCCTAAGTTAGTCGAACGCGTCAGTGTCTTCAAAGACACATCAGGGAATCGCGGGAGAATGCGACAGGGAAATGTCTCCGGACTGACTAAATAAGAGGTCAGTAGACTACTCTCTGGGACAAATGGAATTATTCAAACACTGTGAAACCATTGGTGAACTTCGGAACGACCGGGATCTCCATGCCGTGTTCATCAAGTAGCCTTGTGGGCCGAGAAAAACGCCAGGAAATTCGCCATCGCGATCCAAAGTGACGCGTCCACGAGATGCCGTCCCACACTGACAAGTTGCTTTCAACGGAGGGCGAAGAAGTGTGAATAGATACTCACCAAATCCGGCGACCCCAGCCGAAGCTTATACGCATAGTATCGCTGTTGAGAGACCCAGTCGTCTTCGAAAAATCTTTCCGGTTTGAATTCGTCAGGACTCGGATATTTCGTTGCATCGTGCGTCATTGCCCTAAAAGGATCGTTATTTGGATACATTAAGGGTAAGGATAGTGTGGGCTTTCCATGCGTTTGGAAATACAACAACACCTAGCAAAGGTCGTCAGCGGCCGTCGTTAGATCAACATGATACAAACCTTTAGGAATGAAATAACCATTGTAGACGTCACTGGTTGTTGTTGCGTGTGGGATGCCTGCAAACATTGTCAGAGGATATTTAGAAATAATTTGTGTTGTGGACAAACCAAATGGAACCACTGGGTGCCACCTGAGCGTTTCACGTAAAACAGCTTCTAGGTAAGGCAACGCTGGTCTATCGTCGAAATTGGGGAGTCTATCTTTGCCAACGACTCGATCGATCTCCGCTTGCGCTTTGGCTTGTACTTCAGGGTTGAGCACCATAGCAAGCAAAAACACAAGTAATGTGTCAGTGGTCTGAGTCAAGGGCAAACTGATTATGATTGGCAAACGAAGACCAGGAAAAACTCGCCGTATCAGTTGCCGCTGAAAACAAAAAATGGGCATCGAGAGGAAAGAATTTTTCGACTTGCATACCTACGAATGCAACGGAAGCAGTCTCCTTGATTGCAGCTATATTGACGTCGTCTTCTTCACTGGTCCTGTTCAAAGCATCAGCCACCAAGCACGGCCCCATGTCGTTGGCAGACTGTCGGTGGTTCGTTAGTTGGATGTACCTCCACTGATGGGGTGCTTCACCATCCTCTCTTTGACATATTGAAAGGGTATCTCCTTCACATCATGGCCTGCCTGGATACACTTGAGTGATGCTCGCTTAAATGTGGCACCGGGAAACCAGCTAGGTAGCTGCAAAACTAGAAGAATTACTGAGTTACTTTACATGCAATCACTGCATGTGCAAACATACGGAAAGGGAATGTTTCCATTAACATCATAGCAGCTGGTGCGAAACCATCGACTATGAGTTCCCCATACCTTGTAATGGCGTTAGCGACATGATCGTCCTCAGCTTTCGCTTCACAGTCATATATTATAGACAACATGAATGTCATAGTAAACCTGGTAAAAATCAGCTTCAGCGCGAGACCAAATAAATTGTCGCAACCGACATCTGAAAATGGTTTGGATAATTTTCAGGGTCCTGTAGAAAACTGAACAACATTTTGTGGGCGGAACGGAGTTGCGCAGCGTGATAAGCAGGTACAGCAGTTTGATGAAATGCCTGATGAAAGATTCGTCGGTGAAGGCGCCACCTGCTTTTTATCAGACATCCATCAACATAATATAGAATAATCTATACCTGTTTCCATATGGCATGAACCCCGTGTTAAAATCTGAAGCGAAGCTGACAACATTTTGGTGATTGATGCGGACCAACACTGCAAGATGCAACTCACGCTTCGTAAACAATTGACTGGGATCTATCTGAATATATGCCGGAACGCCGTTCAAAGAGGTCTTTCGCGACCTCCTCAGAATTAACGAACCAGGATAGGCTTGCTGAGGAGACGAGCATAAATAATGTCACCTAAGGAACAAAATGAGTCGTCAGTGAACAGATCCCTGTCACAACGCACCAACCATATGTGAATCTCCAGGCATTGAAGGTCAACCAGGGCCGAGCGGAATCAAGACTGAGAACATTTCCCAGTACTGGAAGGGGGGTAGGACTAGGCGGTAGTGGGGGACGAGAATGATCGAGCCTATATTTTCGACAGTAGCTTAACACAGCTGCTACCAAGGCTAATATTGCCAAGTAAACTCCAGGTTCATCGTCGAGCATCGTTAGATAATACTTGCTGCCCAATGCCAGGTACTCGAAGGAGGAGGGTGCATTAAAGTCTTGGTCAACTTGAAGTATATATCGGACTAGGCTCAACTGAGCCAAACAAATGGTGGATCTGCGCATAGGCCATCAGAGATTTCGTGAGTCTCTGATGCTGATGCAGGCTGCTGATATCTGTTTCCATTTTGAAATTTGAAGGCCAACAATGCCGTAAAATGAAACGGAGATTGTCATAGTGGTGCCAGTAGTAGCTAGTGAGGAGATAAGAGGTAGAACTATGAATGCAGAGCAACACGGCGAACTCACAGACCAGCAACAAAAATGCGCGAGCTTTCCTGTCGTGGGGTACGGCGGTGAGGACGACTAAGCGCGTGTGGGACAGGTGGTACATGCCATCATGGACGTTAACATTAACTGCGGAAACGAGAAAATAACCCTGATTCGATCGACTAACCCGACGTAAAAAGTACGAAGCTTTACCTTTTCCAGACTCAAATTCGACCTGGCGAAATTTTCAACGCTATAGACCTGTGAGATCAATTAAATTACAGACCCGTCAGGTTAGAAGTAAACACGTCCAATCAGACCAAATACCAACGTTCGTTTTAGCGCCTATAACTCTAGCCAAACCCGCCCTCTTCATAGACCAATCATACATAACCCGACGCTCGAGTTAACATCAAACGTCTTTGATGAGTTTTTCGAAAATTTCGCCAAGTCCGTAACTAGTACTCAAGCGCTATGGCAGACAGTACTAGATCGCTACCTCGGAGACGAGTTTTGCAACAATAGAGTTAAGATTCTGCAATTGTTCATCATACGCCGTGTGAGAGCCATGCTGTATCGACCTTGATTCATTTGTGGTGCCGCTTTTTGCTGACGAAACAAATAGTGTTGCTGATACTCGTCTGGAGAACCGCCATGGCCACCAGATCTCATACCAAGCAACGTCTGCTGTTGTCCACCACCATACATATAAGGCCCTTGGCGACCGAGATCTGGCGATGGTGTAGGAAATCCCTGCAGGCGGCGAAGGTCTGGTGAAGGGGTAGGGAATCCCTGACTGCTTATGAACAGATCATCATGCTGCGGTGGGTTATTCCCGACACCATGGAGTGGGGACAAATGTAGAATGGAGTATAATTGAGCGCGGTACGTCTCTGTTATTTGCTGCTGGTTGTCTTGATCGACCCCTGTAGTATCTTGACCTGGGTTGATCCGAGCACCGCTGGGATGCCGTTAAGAGGTCTGGTAACTGGTTTGTAAACATGGCGCACTAGAAGGAGGGGAACGGGGAACGAAGGATCCCAGTTGGTCCGCCATTGAGCAGTGCGGATACCTTCTTCGTCTGTAACAACAAGTGCAGAAGAAATTATATTTTCTGCAAAAATCACAGAGTGACCCCTGTAAAAAAACGTCGAATTCATGTACCTCAGGCTGGAAAATTCAACTGTAGCCAGCAGAAAGCTGAGCGACATCCATTTCCGAAGGCCGTCGGAATCGAGAGCCATCGAATCTCGCATGAACGAATGCGAGCCAGTCACACCAGGCCAGAGGTGAACTCCACTGTTATGATTGGTAACAGAACGCGGCACATCGTAATTGTGCAGAAAAGACAATGATACGGTCCCAAGGACTCCAAAACCACCAGAAACAGGTAGATTGAGAGGGTCGTGACACAAGCAGCCATTGTGACCGCAACCGTGACATCGGCCGAAAAGGTTTGTGCTTGTTGAATTAAAGGCTCTTGCCAAATCTATGCTACCTTACTTTAAATTAGTACGTTCGCATGTACTACAATGAGCTCTTCCTCAAGCGCTGCTATTTCGAATGGAACCATACATAGGACAAAGATACTCTTTCTGGGAATGAGAAGGCGAATCTCTACCTTTTCTCCTTTTGCCCGTCCTAACTTATCACAGGAGCGGAAAGACCTCCATGCTCCAAGTCCTCTTCGATGATCTGCCAGTCAAACAGACTTTTTACCTCGAGCCTACCATGCGCGTTGCAAAGCATTTCATTGAGTGTGCACTCGTCCATGACTTCTGCTCGTGGTTAGCACTGAACATCGTTTCTCAGCACCGTCATCCCGTTGGAGATATGGGACTGTCCGGGAAACGTCACCGTCGACACACTCGGCGCATCTCTCGCCGATTTCTCAACTATAGTCTTCGTAATAGACATCCGAGTACGTGCGCTGCGTTTATCCGCTGACTGCCGTCCTCATCCAGATACACAGGATCTCTACCAACATCCTGTCTCAAAGCTTGTAGAGTTCATAGTTGCTACATGCCAAATCAACCCCGACATACATTTTGAAGTATTCGTGCACAAAGCAGAAAGGCTTCAAGAGGACGACAAGATCGGTACGCCAGTCCCGCATGCATTATTTGCTCGTGACTGAAGCAGCATGCAGAAAACTTTCGCCAGATACACGAACGCGTCATGGACCGCCTCGTAGACGAATCTCCCGAATTTGAGCAATTCCCTCTCAATTTCCATCTCACCTCTATATATGACCATTCTCTCCGAGAGGCGTTCTCTCGCGTGCTTCATAAACTGATCGATTCCCTGCCATATCTCGAAGAACTATTAAATGTCTTTTGCTCTGTATGTGCCTTCATTACCACTTGTCTCCATGGGTACTTCTCATCGCTCGCAGAACACAGCATCCCCAAAGGCTTTCCTATTCGACACATCCAGTAAAATTCACGTCGCAACAGATACCTCACCAGTAGACCAAGCCACGCACAATCTCTGCTGTGACTATTTATCCATGCTCAACTCTTTTGGACCTCTCTACAAGTACGTACGTATCGTAAGTTTCCCTCACACCCTTAAACCATCCCATCAGGTCCAACTCTAACGATCCACGGACGAGTCGGGTTTCCCCGACACCAGCACCAACGCCCCCACCCACAGCCACGACATCAACTCCCATCTCCAGCACCACTCCCGCCGGAACACCGCCACTCTCCTCATCGTCATCTCCCGTCCCACCCTCAAAGCCCCACTTCTATCCCTCAGCAGCGACGTCACTCTCACCTTCACGCCCAGGGACTACGCTCACGTACCACCTCGTCACGCCGCACCTCGCATTGCTCGCACTCCTTCCGACGACAGTGTATGATATGCGCAGAGGTTTAGTGGAGTGGAATGTCGTGTGGTTTAGGGAGGGCGTTAGGGAGATATGGGAATCTGGGCTGCGCGGGGTTTTGGAGTCGTAGTTGTTGATGGCCAGCGTCCTACATTTGAAAGTAACATTTCCTGCAGCCTCAGGTAGGCCTTGATTCATGGACGACGGATCGTGTGAGATCGACGGTGTCTGTGGGTTTCGATCGAGCAGACCGACGCGAATGACTGCTTGACCTTCAAGGGCCGGGCCAGAGCCTTAGCACCCTTTGCGACGGTCGACTTGGCCGACTTGGAGATGGACGACGAGATAGACCTGGATGATGATTGTGACTGGGTAGGCGAAGCATCAGATGGCTTCTTTGTGAGTTGGTTTTCATGGAGAGACGACTTGGTGGACTTACTGGTCTCGAGTTTTTGCCTTGGCTTTATGGTAGTGACTCGAACTTCTCTGTATACTATTCAGTTATGATCCTCAAGCTCTCATAGAAAGGCAACACGGAGAATCAATCAATCATATATGATAGCAGTGTTCCGAGTGCCTAAACACCGCTAACCCGCGGTCACGGTATGCTCAAGGGTACGACTATCCTACACCGCGCCCGCACCCTCCAAACCCGTCCGTATAGAACAGCGGTGTTACCCGTACCCGTGCATTTCCCTAACATTGCAGTCTGAGCAACACGGCATATCGTAGAGCATTACAACTCACAGCATGGCCAAGGACCGTGCGAACAAACCACCAGAAACAGCCGTGTTTAAGCGTTTTCCAGCGCATGTCTGATACGGCTAGGGATTCCTGATGGCCTCGCCCCTAAGAAACATTAATGTGGCCAGCAACGCCTATTGATTTAGATCGATCAGATGCGTTAATATGTTCCGTGGGTGTACTTATCAGAACCTCCGACAGGATCGAGGGTTTGACTTCGATGTCCGCTGCATCTCCTACTCCGCAGCCATAAATGCGCAGAGTGCACAGTGAAGAGCTTGGGGAAGGCACTAACTGTGGAGATGACGTTACCAGCGCAGATAGGACGAGTGAAAGTGGTGCTGCCTGAGGCTGATGCTGCTTCATATTCGAGAGGCCCTAAAATTATGCCCTAAACGTGGAACAAAATCATTAGATTTGGCATGGATGCCAGAGACGACGTACGTGAAGGCGAGTTCTGAGATAAGAGGTTCTCCCTGCAGCTACAGCCTACCCAAGCAACGTGGTGTGGAAACGCGTAATGCATGAATGTGCAGCATGCTCAATCAACTTAATCTAGAATCGAGGCAATGATATGATTAGTTCTTCCTAGGCAAAATTTAGTAGGTGAATGAACTTTGTAAGTCGTTCCATTCAATGTTTAATTGAACTTTCACATTCTTTGGGAATAGCTCTTGGCCAGACATTCTTCACAACTGACACTCATCTCCTCGAGGCTGCAAACGAGGCCAGTGACTTGACTGAGACCATGATCCGTTAAGGTAAGGTAGATGCCCGCGGTCACGCCGCTGCGACTCTCGCTGATCAAATATGTAGGATAATTTATAACTCCGCCGAATCTTGGGGTTGTCTCGTAATATTTGTTGACCGACTCCTAGTCACTGTAGCGTCTATCAAAAGGGCTGTGCTATTGTTCGAACAACTAACGTGCGTATGGCAACAATCTGATCACATGCGAATAATTGTATTGGCATCTCAGGTTAGAAAGACAAGGCCAAGTTGCGCCAGAGACAGATTTCCTAAGACATTGGCTTCAAAGGACGCGTATCAGTTGGCAATCAACCAATTGAACACATCCTGTGAAGCCTCGTGTCAGAAGAGCTCTATTAGTACTCCTAAATTACCTCGTTGCATCGGCTGCATCTGTAAGTCCCCCAGGCACCTCATGATCTTTTCACTTAAAAGGCGCCACAGCTTGAAACCGGTACTAGTACTACTAGTAACCCATCATGTCTCGACGCCCAAGTTGTAGTTTTTATAACTCGCCAGGCGGTTGCCGCCGTGGCACGTCTTGTAAGTTTGAACACATTCCAAATGCACAGAATCGAGGAGGAGATGGAAGACCGTCATCACCGGGCGCGTCTTCTGATGGATCTTCTCGACGCCCAAGTTGTAGTTTTTATAACTCGCCAGGCGGCTGCCGCCGTGGCACATCTTGTACTTTTGAACACATTCCAAATGCACAGCATCGAGGAGGAGATGGAAGACCGTCATCACCGGGCGCGTCTTCTGATGGATCTCCTTCACGACGCAATGCTCAAGGCCCTCAAGGCCAAATATCACCGTCAGGCCCACCTCCTCGAGGAGTGTGTCGATCCTTTTGGCAGACAGGACGATGTTTTCGAGAGTTCACCTGCCTTGGTGCACATACCCTCCCACAGGGTCAGGATAGCAGGCGATCTCCGCAGCCTTTCATGATCCCCACACAGGCTGCGCAAGCGTTCATCGCCCCATTCCTTACAGAGAAAGGTCTATCAAAATTCGTAGGAGGTGGTACCGATGGCTATTTCCCTCAGGATGCTACAACGTCTCTGACTCCGTCAGAGGCCCAAAGTCGTTTGAGGAGATTCTTACGAGATGACTTTCGATTCAAGACTGCACCTGAGATCTACGGCTTTCTCATACCACTATCGAGTGCCAATCTTCAAAATGGCTCATGGGTGGGTTCTAGACATGTCATGCACCTCGTCTTGATTAACTGTTAGACCCAGACTCAAGAGGAAGGACAGGTATGCTGCCACTACCCGATCCAATTGTTGTGTTGACGATGATAATCCCAGTTACTACTCGAAGCCTTGACTTCGGTACGTTCATTCAGGATCTTGTGATGCATACTCAACCGAAATTCGCAGAACACTGGTCGACTTCGGGTCGCCGACATAGTGACTTGGCCCCATATTTCCTCAAAAGCAACGATGGGTCGCGAAATTCTTTCATTTCAGAGAGGGCTTATCCCCCTGCTTAGAGTACGTCGATATATCAAACGCCCGTACTAGTATTGACCTTGTTGCAGTATATGTCTTCCGATTTCATTGTTCAGAGCACTTTAAGGACTCAAGCGAAGTATGTGTCTTCGATTCGTTGTGACGCAACGCACTGAGCTGCCGCTAGTCAACTGTACATGACGGTTTTACAGAATCTTCCAAGTTTTGCAGATGCTGTCGAGAAGTCTATGGACAGCATCATTACTTCCCGTTCCTTTAGTGACCCGGGAGTTTTGGGAAAAGATCCTGTTGACGCACAGGCGTTTGCATCCATCGCTGGTGTTCTGCACGAGTAAGGAACTGTCACTACCTTCATTATTATTGCTGCAAATCAATCCGCATTAGGTTTCTTGTTCGCTTCAAGAACGCTGTTGCGACATATCCTCGGCTGGCACCCTTGGTCATGAACTTGCAGAAATGGTTTGTAGAGTGGAAGACTGGTGTCCAAGCCAATCCGCCTTCGTTCGATAATTTTCTTGGAGGCCTGCAGCCTACTGTACGAGAGCTGCTCATTCAAACTCTCAACGAGAAGATTCACAAGCTGGTTTCCATTGTTGAACGGGAACAAGGAAAAGAAAAACGTCCTGATCGTCAAAAACAATCCGCCCCCTCCAATGAGGGCATCCTTGCTGCTCTCCATAGCGGGTATCAAGGTCCGGGTGCCGTACGTGAAGGTGGACCTCGTCACGATAATGACTTTGAGGACATCCATGACATTCGTGTTGCTCCCACTCATGAGGAACTCATGAGCCGTATTCCCCCGTTTCTGCCTGTCAACTTCTTTGGTGCTCCTCATCCAGCACCTATGGAGAGCATGCAACGCTTGCTCGACATCCAGTTCAGGCTTTTGCGAGAAGAGTTGACGTATGTTGTTGTCTGGATAATCTTGGTTAGGCGCTGACTGAACTTTGTGCAGCGCCCCTTTGCGCCAAGCTGTTCAGCTCGTCCATGATGACTTCAAAACACAGCCGCGTAAGAAGACCAAGCTCGCAGAGCTTCTAAAGAACAGGGGAGGAAAGTACCGTGGCCAGGCGGACACACAGGACAGTCTCATGTTTAACATCTACACTGGCGTTGGTTTTGAGTCGCTCGTACCTGACTGGAGAGGTATCTCTGCAAGCGTCGTCGTCGACACGCCCCCGGGCCGCGCGCGCTCCAACAACTCCCATATGCGAACTTCATTCTGGGAGGGTGGCAAGCGCCTTTCCCAGGGCGGCTTGATCGCCCTTGTGTGGCAATCTGGCAATGATATCTCTGTGCACCTTGGGGTGGTCGCCAGCTCCCTTAGAGATCTCACTGAGTATGTGAAGCGCGATCCAGATCGCGTAAAGCTTCGCATCGTCTTCTTCGACACGAAGTTGGAGTTGCGGATTTTGCAGGAGCTCAGGAACCCTCAGATGTCCGGACAACACATCAAGTTGTTGGTCGAATCCTCCGTCATGTTTGAAGCCATCCGACCATTTCTCGAAGCCCTGAAACGTGAACCCGAGCTAATCCCGTTCCCGCGCTATCTAGTTCACCGGCCGCCAGGATTTCTTAATACTTGCAAAGTGGACCCTCCACGTTACTCAACAATGCCTGGCTTCGCGTTCAATCTTTCATGTCTCTTCCCCGACAAGACAGACGTGGAGGACTTGACGCTCTCAGTGACGGATCATCAATCTATCGAAAATGCGCGTGCTGAGCTGCGGCGGAGTAGCCGCCTTGACCCGAGCCAGGCGGATGCAGTTGTTGATGCACTGACGAGAGAGGTGTCCTTAATTCAAGGGTGAGTGTCGCACCCAATGAGTGTGAACGATGGCCTGACAGTATCTTCAGTCCTCCAGGGACAGGAAAGGTAATAACTCTCACCCAACCTGTTGTATCGCTCTGACTCGCACATCCTAGAGTTATACCGGTGTTGAGTTACTCCGTGTGCTGCGAGCCAATGATGTCGGCCCCATCTTGATGATCGCATTCACGAATCACGCACTGGATCACATGCTTGGCTCTGTGCTGGATGCAGACATCACCAAAAAGGTTGTCCGTTTGGGTTCTCGCTCGGCGGATGAGAGGATTTCACAATATTCGATCGAGACACTGGAAAAGGTGAACGAGGAGTCTCGCCTCAACAGAACGTTCTCCAACAAGCGCAGGGAACTCAAGGGGATCCAAGAAAGCATCAGGGACTTGATGTTGAAGGTCCTGAAGGATGACTTGGAATCGAACTCCACCGAAGTCATTAAGTATATCTCAGTCTTGCATCCGGAGCACTCCGAATACCTGGCTTCTCCACCAATATGGATTCAGAACATCAAGTCCCTTTTCGGTGGTGACGACGACGACGGTGCAGGTGAATGGCAGCAACAGGGCCGGCGAGGCAAGACTTTCGTCAAGGACATGTCATTCTATGCATTTTGGAGGGACGGATCTGACTTGGAATTCATCGGAGCTTTGAATGACGGCTCATACGCACCTTGGAAAACCACGCCTCCGCCTAACGAAACGACAGGCAACAAGTATAATCTTTTAGAACAGGATTCTTTGCCCGAAATCGGATGATGAATACATGACGACCGAGGAGGATGATGACGAGTCGCTCTCTGAAGACCTGCCAGTCGAGGACGCTTGGATGAGAGTTAAGGTCGAGTCGTCATCTTCCGAAACTGCTAAGGAAGTCCATGTTGCTCCCACCAAAACTCCCGATTCCTCCATTCTGTATATCGAGCCTGAACCTTCTGACGACGATGGTCTGGGTCAGGCGGACTTCAAGGACCCTGAAGGATTTCTTGAAGCCATCGGATGCTCGCAATGGCCTGTTGTTCCTACTTCTAATCGCCCCCTGAATGAACTCCTCGATGATGTCGACGACGTTTGGACCATGAGCAGGGCAGAGCGGCACATCTTGCATAATTTCTGGGTTGAAAATACGCGCATAGAGTTGGCTGAGACGCAGAAAGGCGAGTTTGAACGCCTTCGTGAAGTTCATGAGGGTATACTGCGAGAATGTAACGAAGGCAAAGAAGAGGTGCGTGGCTGTTTTGCTTCATTTATCAGCTGGATCGAATGGTTGTCTAGGTCCGTCGAAATTTACTGCGCAACATCGATATCATTGGTTGTACCACGACCGGTATGTGTGTTTTCAGTATTCAGTCATGCTTCTCCACTTACAACGTGATCCTCACTAGGCGCAGCAAAGTTGGCCACGCTCTTGGGGGTCAGTGAATGAGATTGACGTCATATCCGTTTGATCTGAGCTCTTACAGGGTCTGAGTCCTCGAGTTTTACTAGTTGAGGAAGCTGGACAGGTTCTGGAGGCTCACGTGCTCGGAAGTTTGGTGCCCTCGATTGAGCACCTTATTATGATCGGTGACCCCTTACAACTCCGGCCGACACTCAACAATTTCTGTGAGCGCTTCATGATGAAAATAATATATGCGTTCTCTAACATCCGACTAGCGTTGTCCATGGATAGCCAGAGAGGGCGAGATCTCTATAAATTTGACATGTCCCTGATGGAACGTCTTTCGAGCTCCGGACTTGCTATGTCTCGGATCGATGTACAACGCCGAATGCGGCCTGCAATTTCAAGTTTGATTAGGTGGGTCTCTTCTTACATACCAGGCGCATACTGACTCTCTATCAGGAACACGCTCTACCCCAGTCTTGAAGATCATGAACTTGTCCACCAATATCCCTCTGTCCGCGGCATTGCGAAGAATATATTCTTCGTCAATCACAACCATAGGGAAAATGAGGGTGCAGAAGACTCTGCCAGCAAGTACAATTTATACGAGGCAAGGGTTTCTATTGCCTTGATGACTTGGCTGTTCGCTTATCCATAACAGGTGGCAATGATTCGCGAACTGGTGTTGTATCTGTTGAGGTCTGAGCACACAAAGTTCTTCGTAGTTTGAGGATTAACCTGTTTTATTCAGGCAAGGCTGCTATTCTGAGGAAGGTGATATCGTGGTTCTTTGTGCCTACCTTGGTCAGCTTGCCAAGCTGCGAGATGCCCTCGCTAACGAGGTGGCGATTGTGATTGATGAGCGCGACCAAGCTGCTCTTGCTGACCAAGAGGGAGATGATGAAAATGAGTTGAATTGTGGGATCACTATTGAACATGTAAAAGTCACGAGAAGGGTATGTATTGCTGTTGTGAGGCAGTCTCTTTATGTACTCAGTCAGCTTCCAGGTTCGATTGCGTACGGTTGACAACTATCAAGGCGAAGAGGGCAGAGTAAGTGTCTACATCAGTCTCATTTCATTCTCTGAATGTTTTCTCCTAGATCGTGATCTTGTCATTGGTTCGAAATTCCGGCGACCTGGACGATGAAATGGCTATGCTTGGGTTCACGCACGGGACCAGACCTAGTATCGGTTTCCTAAAGGTGAGTAAACAGGGATACAACTTCGAGGTGCGCTCTAAATTCTGATTTCATGTACAGTCTGAGAACCGCACGAATGGTAAGCTGTTTAGTGGTATGATGGTGTGGTACGCTGAACATCGTGCTCTAGTGGCCTTGTCTCGTGCACGCGAAGGCCTTTTCATTTTTGGGAATGCTACCAATCTGTCCTCCAGGAGTCGAATGTGGCGGCATATCATCGAGGAACTGGAAAGGGACGAAGCCCTTGGTCCAGCACTTCCTATCATTTGTCATCAGCACCCGGAGACTATCGAGTATGTCTGCAAACCAGGTCAACTACCTCAAATCGCGCCTGATGGTATGTATGATCGCTCCTTGAACTCCAGCAATGTATTGAATCACGTTTTCAGGAGGATGCATGCGACCCTGCGACTTCCGTTTGAACTGTGGTCACATGTGTCCATTCAAGGTAACGTTCTCCCGTTCAGTATGACATATGGGGTTAACGTTTCTTTTAGTGTCACAGCGATGATCAGAAACATGCTTCCGTAACGTGCATGCAGTCATGCACGAGGCTTTGCACAAGGGGCCATCCATGCACCAAGCAATGCGCTTCCCCGTGTGGTGATTGTTTCTTCCCGGAAGCCAATGTCGAACTTCCGTGCGGACACTTGAAGGCCTCTGTTCCATGGTGTGTCATGACCATCTCCAGCCGAAAACTTGATATCAATCCTTTATTTCTAGCCACGGGATCAGCGCATTGGAAAATGTCTACTGTGATTTCATGGTTGACAAGGAACTGCCTTGTTGCGAGCATACCGCTCGCATGACATGTTCGACTAATCCAGCCACTTATCTCTGCAAGGCTCCATGTAACGGGATTATGAGTTGCTGCGGAAGATCATGCAATGCAAAGTGCTACGAATGCCAGCAGGAAAATACACCTTCCGAAGGGGAACATACACAAAGAGCACGGCATGCTGCTCACCCCTGCGAGAAACCACTTTTCTGCGAGCATTTGTGTCAGGATCCTTGTTCTGATGACCACAAGCACACCGTCGCCTGCAAGAAGCCATGTAGACAAGCCTGCTCTCATGCCCGGTGTCAATTGGTGTGTTCGATGCCTTGTGCGCCGTGTCAAGAGTCATGCACGTGGTAAGTGAAACCTCCCGAAATTGGATTCCATATTTTCGCTGATCGACATCTTCAGGAGCTGCCCGCACCATTCCTGTCCTGTACCATGTGGCTCTGTCAGTGTTCTGTCTAGCTTCAGCTGTTTCGTGTTTTCCTGATGCCTCCATTTTTAGGTTTGTGCAAGGTTGCCATGTGACGTACCCTGCAATACAATCCTGCGTTGTGGACACAAGTGTCCTTCTGGTGAGTGGTAAATCACATCCTCGAAACCTCGTGCTCACATCGTGGAAAGTCTGCGGGGAAGATTGCGATATTCAAATTTGCCCGCAGTGCGCTTCCGATGACAAGAAGCACCATGTTGTTGATTTCATCATGCAGCGCACACTATCCGAAGTCGCACCGGAGTTGCAAACTCTGGACGAGATGTTGATTACCATTCCCTCGTGCAAGCACACGTTCACCGTGGAAACTCTGGATGGTCACTGCAGTATGAATGATTTTTACTTCCAGAACGAGTCTGGACAGTGGCTTCGTATGCTTTCCCCCATCGGATTCAGAAAACCCCCTACGTGTCCAACATGTCGTTCGCCAATCACAGCTCCCAGATATGGTCGCATCTTCAAGCGAGCTGATTTAGATATCTTGGAGCACAATGTTGCCGCCCGTATGTCTCGAGCGCTTCACCA
The DNA here is from genome assembly GCA_016647755.1 of Suillus subluteus. Classification (NCBI taxonomy): domain Eukaryota; kingdom Fungi; phylum Basidiomycota; class Agaricomycetes; order Boletales; family Suillaceae; genus Suillus; species Suillus subluteus. The sequence continues at coordinate 491,563 of JABBWI010000028.1, read as the reverse complement.
GGTCCAAACTGCCATTCTCGGTATTTCTGAAGATGATATGAAGGCTGCGGTCATCCGTGACGCAGCTACCATCAAAATCCGCCCCTCAAAGCCCCCAAAGTCCGCTTCGCAGGCAAAGGCTCGTTCTGAGGAGTTGAAGTCGAAGAAGGAAGGCCCCACCTCAGAACGCGCCCTCAACTCTGCCAACACTTCCTTCCATGTTATCGATCCAGCGGTGGCCGGAGCTTGGGGTAAGATTACCAAAAAATTATTCAATGCCTACAAGGAGGCGACTGCAGTTGCCGAAACACGCTCTGCCCACCTACATGCTTGGGAGTCTGCATTTTCATTCCTGTACCATCGCGAAATGGCCGCTCTCGTCAACAATCCAGCTCATATGCCTGTTCGGCCGCAGGAAAATGCGATGAGGCTCGCGAGACTGCAAGTTGGCCAACCGCGTCCGTTAGCTGATAGACGGTTCATCGTGGAAGCTTTCTGGTGCACGTTGCATATTCGCCTGACTCTGATTACTCTGGGTCGCACGTGGCTAGAGGAGGTGGGCAAGCGCGAAGTCGACTATCCCATGTACCATTTTCAACAATGGGCGAACTACGTCAAGTTCATGCTGCGGAGTTGTTCTCACGATGTGACCAAGGTTCTTGAGCTCGCAAGGAGTTCTGAATCCCACCGACAGGTCACCAAAACTTCTCTTCTCCACATGCGTGTCGAACTGGAGAACTTCCGATTTAGCTTATACATGTCTAATAAACTTGGGAACATCAAGGCTCAACGATCAGAGATAGCAGAGGCTGCGAAACAGCGCGGCCGCGGGGCGCAGCAATTTATGAGGGATGTAGTCGCAGAGCATTTCGCAAACAAGGTCACGCCGTCCCGAGAGGAGGAGGCTTCCTGGGTAGCAGAGAACTTTTCTCGCGCTGCGCAGACGATCGTGGATGAGTGGGAGGCCATTAAGGAGGCCGTCAGTAGATCCACGTTTTATCAGGAAGTCTCGTTAAAGGAGCAGATGGAAATAGTGCGAGCCTTGAACTTCGGTAAGGTTTATTGTTCCTGAAGCTGCAGATCCTTTTTCACAGCATTACAGGCAGCACTGGACACTTCTACAACTGTGCAAATGGTCACACATTTGTGATTACCGAGGTGACGCTATTTGAGTATTTGGTTTATTGCAATGCTAATTCATGTCTGCAGTGCGGAGGAGCCATGGAACGCAGTACTTGTCCAGAGTGCGGCTCTCCCATAGGAGGAGAGAGCCACCGCCTCGACAGTACAAACACCAGAGCAGCTCAGTATGACGAGCTTGCTCGGCAAGCGAACCCCCGTATATTAGGAACCCCTTGGGCCAATCCTCATTAGACTCTGAGCGCTTGTGTCACAGATGTATATGTACATGGCCAAGCGGTATTCTAAACGTAATTGATTGACTAAATAGCTTTTAAAACACTTCTGCACTGTAACACCTAGCTATTCAAGATTTAGGCCAGATTATCTTCTGCGCTCGTTCGACGCATGAAAAGTTCACAACTGGAGTTTAGAAACATCCTATGGAAGATGGATCATGTCCATTTGTTCGGACGTGCCAAGGGGCTCGCGTACAACGAATGAGGGTGTTGAAGCAAGGGAATCACCAAATCAGACGATCGACTGAAATGTTTCTAAATCGTCATTTCGCTGTTCCTAATGGGGGCAGTCTGAGACGTTCTGTACTCTAGAGAATCCCGACGAAGAGAATATCAACTTTCGGGAAAATATTTTAAACGGTGTACTATTGTCGGACATGAGGTGCATAATGAAAAGTCTATACGAGTTGAACAGTCTATAGAAGTGGAACAGCTACAGGAGTGGAACGTTGCATAAAAGGAAACGACAGGATGCTTAGCTTCAACAATACAACATCGTAAGTCAGAATTGTTGAGTGACATGATGGAAGTCTTGTATTAAGTAGAGTCCCGGCGAATGAAGGACAAAAAATCATGCTTGAAAGTTTCCCAGTAGCTGGCAAGCTCAGCGTCGAACCTTCAGACGAACCGAAGTCAAGCTTCATAAAGCATAAGTGATAATAGTGTCAACATACCACGGCCAGCTCTCTTTCTCCAGCAAATTTCTTTCCAGTAGTATACGACTCAAAAAGCCCTGTTCGATTGCAAACAACCAAAGCTTGAAGTTCAACTTGTAGTTGGTAGTCGTGTAGTTGTACCGGAAAACCGACGATTGGATTGTCTTGTAGACGGTGCCCATTCCGTGCTGCACTCGCTCCAAAGCCCATCCATTGTAGATAACAGGGTCGCACTGAAAAACGGAGGAAGAGGGGTTCATTTGTGAACGCAAAGCGACCCCGCGTGTATCCAGAGGCAGTTTCCAAGTATAACAGTCTCCGACGGTGCGGTCTGTGAAAGGATAGAAGGGGGAATTTTGTGAGGAAGTACCGGCCGGTACTGTGGAAATCCATGCGAAGCCGCGTTGGCCGTACTTGATCACGACAGTAAGGTCATGCAGCGGTCTTGCCCTCCAAACTGAAAGAGTCTCCCTCTTTTCAAAAGTCCCCACTGGATACAAAGAATAAGCTGCGTCGAAGGCTATGAAATTCATAACGCAGGCTGTATGCACATATGCGAGTCCGTCGAAATCAGAAATCAGCAGAATAATCTTATAATATTTCGGGACTCACTGGAATGAAAATTTATAATGGCATCAAATGGGCTCGTCTTGCATGCTATAAGTTGGATCTTCAAAAGACCATCCGGACTACGTTTCTCGATTGAAAGTACAGATTCGACTCCTCTGATTTGGTAGTATAGTAAGAGTTCGTCATCATCAAGTGACTCGTCGCGGATTTGAGTACCATCCCATTCATCAGACACGATTTCACGGTAATCCCTAGGCTGAGTCGAGTCTGGCTTAAACTTATATCCTTCTCTCTCGACAAGATAGTCCAACACTTCTCTCACGTGCCCTGGATGCACGTAAAGGTCCATGTCAGATTCGGGATAAAACGTCCGATCAAGAAATTGAAGTGCGTTCGAGCCCGCAATAAGCGTCCCGGTACGTGCCTGTAAGCTGCGAAAATTGAGAGGTTCGGAAAGATAGCGAGAAAGATGCCGGTGTATGTTGTAGGCACGATGAGAGAAGTCCTTGGATGCAGCGTACGCAATACGACAGCTGCGACCAATGCGTACAAGCGTGTGGGGCGAGACGCAAGAGAAGATGGCATCATAGATTGGAGCGCGACCAAATAGTTCGCCTACTGCACATTCAAAAGCAAGTCGAGGTAGTCGTTGACTGGTGTGTTTTGTTGGGATTGGCGACATGTCACCGTAAAGTCAACTGAGGACTACCGTCAATATCTGAAGCATCGTTAGATAGAAGACAACGCACCCTCGAGTAATATTTGGCAAGTGGGCTGTAGTGGGTAGACGTGCGAAGGCAGATTTATCTGCGGGACTTTTGATACTTTGTAGTCAGCAGCTTTGCGCCACGATGGCTCTGACAGCTCTGATACGTACGCCGTATACGCATCATGTTCATTTACGAAGTAGCTATAGAGCCTTGAGGCCATATATCGAGAGCTGAACTCCGCGCCACGGTGGTTGTTTATATATAGTTAGGTGTAGTTACGTATATATTATCAGTTCATGTGAATTCGGTGTTCCGAGTTGCCGCGAGCGCTACTGCTTAAAGTACTGAGCAGAGCGGCGATTAGTAGCAACTCAAGCAAAACACAAGCATCAAAGCCACAATTGTCTTCCATATTTCCGCAAAACATTCTTGAAGTCGATTGAGGATCCATGTCTCTGCAGGGTTTAATTTCTGGATCTGAATGTGCCGTACCGCTGAACCCGCTGTCGCAAGTTCTGAAACACACAGAAGGAGACAGAAGCTTGCAGCAGGTCTGTCAACAGTGCCCGAAACCCGTAATTCATCTGACAATAATGCGAACAGGATCGTGTGGCTGGTCCTTCATCATCCCGAGTCAGCTTTTACTACACTCTGCTGTCATATGTATTCATTTCATCCATTAGCTCCAGCACCTTCCAGGATCAGCCCCAGCCCAAGCCGCCGAACAAGATGTCGCGATGGCACGTCAGTTCTTCGAAGGACAGCAAAGATCAGGTGGCCCTGCACTTGTTGCACCTCCGTATCTTCATCCTGCAGAACTTGCTCGCATGACAGAAATGAATAGACTTCCAGAATTCAACGAAGCATGGACCAGGGAAAGATATCAGCCTCCAATACAGAATAATGTGACCCAAAGCTTATGGGCAAATGAATTTGGCGGCGCTCAGCAACAACCCATTAGTGGTTCCGTCATGCAATATCCTGTTGCACAGATGCAGATGCCTGAAAGTGAGTTGCCCTGCGTAAACTTCTGAATTTTGAATCAACGTTAGGCATACAGCTCAGAGACAGCAATTCATCGGTTCACATGGGATGTATGGAACACCCATGGGTGTGTATGGGAACATGGGACAGCCGTTCTTCCAGGGATTCAATGCTACTCCCCTGAGTGCAGACGCGAGCAAAGGGAAGGGTAAAGCCCGCGAAGCTGATTATGAAGCTGCGTTTGCTCAGTACGCTTCCTCGTTGCAAAATCAACAAGAATCCACCTCTAGGATCGTTGAATTGGACGATAATGCGGCTACTTTGGAGCAGGCCATGGAGAACGTCAAACTTGGAGATTCTGAACTGAAGACTAACGAGAATTTCAAGGAGTTCGTTATTTTATTATTATTATGTGCCTACTTAGTTTTCTGTAGCGCCTGGAATCACCTGCAAAACTCGGACATACCACCTCCCACGGAAGATATCGGCAAATGGGAAGCACAATTCAACCAGCTCATGGGTCGTGATCGCGAGGAGCTTGACCAAGATTACTCTACAGCCATGCAAGGAGCTTGGAATGACGGATTTGGAAATTTTAATGAGAGTGCCAAGTATAACGATGATGGAATACCTATCCTGAGTGAACATGTGTTCGGTGAGTCCGATTTGACATGTCACACCCTCGTTTGTTCAACTATACAGAGTCAAACAACAAATACCTTGATCCGTCTTCGTCTAGTCGGTCACCACTGAGTGAGGCAAAGGCTTTTTTGGAGCAGGGTGGATCGTTATCTGAAGCTGCCCTTCTACTTGAGGCTGCTATCCAGAAAGGAGAGCTCGGTGAGGGCGGATATGAAGCATGGATACTCCTTGGCGAAACTAGAAACATGGACGAACGCGAAGACCTCGGCTTGCGTGCACTGACCGAAGGTGTTCGCTTATCAGAAGCTGCTAATGCTAACGGAGCAGGCATGCTGGTGCGTATTCCTTCTGGAAATTTCTTCCAGCCCCCTCTCATGACAGAATGTCTGCAGTCCTTGGCGATCTCATATACCAATGAGTCTTACGACCGGGCCGCTTATATTATGTTGTTGCGATGGTTAGAAGCCCGTTTTCCCGACTTTCCGATATCAGATGAGACCCGGAGGGCTGTCTCGTTGCACTCAACATGGGACTCTCATGAGAAACTTACAGAGACATTCCTTATCCTGGCACGACAGCAGTATAATCAGGGGATCGTTGACCCTGATACTCAGATTGCCCTTGGTGTACTATTTTATGCAACAACAGACTACGAACGTGCGAAGGATTGTTTTGAGAGTGCATTATCACAGCGCCCTGGGGTATGGAAGTTCCGGCCGCTGTCATCTTATTGTCACTGATAAAAACGCCCAGGATTACCTACTCTGGAACCGATTAGGTTCCTCTCTTTCTAACGGGAACAAACCCGAGGAAGCCCTTGGGGCGTACAGGGAAGCTTTGACTTTGCGCCCTACTTACACTCGTGTTATTTATAACGTTGGGGTGGCGTGTACGTTTTCTAATTAATCCCCTACACTTTCTTAAGCTAATCTCACACATAGGTCTTAACATAGGAGCACACAAAGAGGCAGCAGAACACTTTCTGAGTGCACTTAGTATGCAGGAAAGCACGGGCGGTGGTCAAACTAGTGATCAGTTGTGGTTGACCCTGAGGCGCGCCTTTATTGCCATGGTATTTACGTTCGCTTCTATCATCTAGATGGTATGCTGAGCTTTGTTCCAGGATCGCAATGATCTTGCGGAGTTGGCTAAACCTGAGAACCGCTCAAAATTAGATCTCTTTCGCCAACAAGGATTTGATTTCTAGTAATTTGGCCAATGCAGTATAGACAAATTGATGCAGTACGCCACATATAGACCATAATCGGATCTTTGTGTCCGTGATGCGGCACACGGTGCGGTGTTCATCGGCTCAATCTCGCCGAGTGTCTCTCTGGCAGAGATATCAACATGGAGTGATCACTATTTGAGTGTCGGTCTCACACGAGCTGCGCATGTTTCTCTTTTTGATTTCACGCCAAGTACACCCACACGCGTGTCTCGTGCCTTGAACAAATCGAGATTATGAAGGGTCCACACGTTGGTCAAGTAGCCTATACAGTGGCTCCGTCGTCGTTGCCCTTCTTTCACGACTGAGTATTCTGGTGCGGCAGACTCCGGCCGGTGCACTTTTATCTTATCAGGTTTGGAGAAGAAGTTGATCTTGTTGAGTTGGCTCAATTTGACATTGACAACCCTAGATGGTGGCATGCATGTGTCATAAGTTTTTATCTTGGAGCAGTAAGCTGATCGGTGACCTTTTCAAGTTAGCTGGGCCCTGCGGGGCTGTGTTGACATGGGATTGAAGGGGACAATGCATGCTTTGATTTTCCGCTTTTGCATCTGTCCATTTTGGTCACTCCGACCCACGGCGCTAATGGCTAACAATATAAAATGGCCCCTCTTTAGCTGACTTTCCCTCCAGCAATCCGCTATATTATCATCTGTCCTCACACACCAGGTGAGTCGTCTGACTCGGGTCTGACCATGACGAGCTGACACCGTCTTGCAGCTTAACCGCATTAACCACCATCATCATGTACAACACCAACACCGAGCAATGCACCAGCTGCGGCGTCGCCAAGTGAGTTTTGCCTTGCGACATTTCAATGACGGATTATGAATGTCTGTCAACAGCTGCGCCTGCCAGTCCGGTAGCTGCAACTGCGTCAAGAACTAAACACCACGCGCAAGTGCACTTGCCTTGCCGTCGGTATATCATAATAAACATATGAACATATCTGAATCCGTCTGACGTGACTTGTACTGTTGTATTGAAATGCCAGAGTTGTTCTGGTCTTGATAAAGCTGACAGTAAAGCTTGACTGTAACAGTCCCAGCCATCCGATAGCTTTTGTTGAAAAGGATCGAAGATGCGCGAGTGCTCTCTAGACTCTGTGCTTCTAACCCTATCCTAGTGTTACCGTCACGTGCCAGACAGCTTACTAAGTCTCTACCAAACCAACCAACCGAAACCAAACCAACCAATCAATCAACGTTCAATTCAACCAACCCTTCTGTCTGTACTAAAGTCTTGCAAAAATTTCTGTCTCTCACTGCGAGCCTCCCTCAGCAAGCATCGTGATCAGTGTTTACAGTGTCGCTCGAAGTTTGCTGCAGACGGACCGACTGTCGCATTCAGTTTCTATTGTTTCTAATACCAACTACTCGGACTCGTTCAAGGACTTTCCCATCGTACTACCGTCTGCCCTACGCACCAGTAGACCAGTGTATATTAGTAAGTCACTAGCACGGGATGGCCAAGGCTGGCCTAAATAAGTATCACGGAAGTCGGGACTCAGGTTGAGTGACGACTGACGTACGTCGGAATCGTTTTCTGTCAAGGAGGTAGTCAGAAGTACTGGTCATGAGTCTACTTATTATTATCGTGCAAGGAAAGATATCTAATTCTCAGCTTCGGGCCGTCGTGGGCGTAGTTGATTGCTCGGCTCAGGTCATTCCTAGGTCATAGGACCTCGAAGGTCGAAGCTGATTCGGCCCGACTATAACGATGCATGCCTTCAATATAAGAGATGTGGTGATAGACGGCTCTAGCAACATCCACCCACCTTCATCCAACGTCAGTTATGTCTGGTGTAGAGATGTAAGTTGACCATGCACTGGGATATAGGTAGTATGATAAATTTCACTTGCAACATCCAGTCATTCTGTCCCGCGTCCTACTGGGGTGCCCACCCCGGGAAAACTTAACAAAATATCCTGTCAGTTGACACAGGACAAGGTATTGATTACTCGCCCCTCTTGTTTCCATTTGCTGACGTTCGCTGCGCTTGAAGGCTCGGGGAGGTGCCCAGGCTATGTGTAAGTTCTTGCCCTGAATGACACTTATCGTGCGATTAACCAAAGGTGTAACATAGTATATGCCGTTGGTATGACAGAGGAAGACATGAATAAGCCTCAAGTACCCTCATGACAACTTGTGGTTTTTACATTGCCTTGACCATTCACTAGATCGGTATTTCACCTATCTGGTGGGAAGGTAATGATATCAGCCCTGTGTGCAGATGTTGGTGCTGAAGTGCGTTTTTCAGGTAACCCATGTAACTCCCATCTTGTGTGTTTTTCTCCCTGTTTGCGAGCGTCCGGTAAATTGATACCTGTGTAGCTCGATTTGTCCAAGAAAGTCAAGGAGGGCTGCACGGAGGAAGGTTTAGTTGGCTTGACCTTTAACACCATTGGTGTTAGGTGTGTCTGGTCATATTCTCAATGAGTATGTACTAAAGCTAGGTAGCGATGCTATTACAATGGGAACAGACGGTAAGGTATCTTTGATGAATTCCCTTTGGCATGTCTGATTGTGTCTGCTCAGGAATGCGGTACTCGTGCGTATCATGGAAGTCACTGGCATGATATCCTGTTAATATAGCATACCAGACTCCCAAGTCGTGATCTCATTGCGGACTCCATTGAAGCTGTAAATGTCCTCGCTGAGGCTTTAATTCCACGCTGATTCGGTTTTTTGTCAGGTCACACTTGTGAGAGGTTCCATCTTTTAATAACATCCGGATGCTCAAGTTATTTGATTTATGTAAGGCGCAACATTACGATGGCAATATCTCAATACCAGGTTGCGACAAGAACATGCCTGGTGTCTTGATGGCCGCCGCTAGACACAATAGGCCGACCATTATTGTGTACGGTGGTACAATTCAAGTTGGGACGCGCCATGTCGACTGCCCTTCCATGGGGTACGAGAAAGGCGGGACTGTCAACATTTCAGACGCCTTCGAGTCTTATGGTGGGTGGTTATCCGCCTCCAAATACTCCTAAGCCTTGAACTGGAGTCAGGTGCTTATGCCGTTGGCCTCATCAACGACGAGGAGCGATTTGATGTCGTCAGACATTCATGTCCTGGCGCTGGTGCCTGTGGTGGTATGTATACGTACGTGTTTCATCGCTTTTAAGGAGAAACCTCTTCATATGACCTAGGGCCAACACCATGAGCTCTGCTCTTGAAGTCCTGGGCATGTCTCTTCCCTACTCCTCGAGCACACCGGCAATGTACCCTGGTGAGTTAGAAAACACTTCTGTTGCATGTAACATTTTGGATTTGTGTATTAGAGAAGGCACAGGAATGCTTCAAAGTCGCCAAGTATATGAAACGTCTTCTGGAGCTTGATTTGAAGCCAAGAGATATCCTCACCCGACAATCTTTCTTGAATGCAATCGCTATCGTCAACGTCCTCGGTGGCTCAACGAACGCTGTTCTTCACTTGCTGGCTATAGCTCGTGCTGCTGATGTTCCCTTAACCATCGACGACTTCCAGATGATTTCAGACAAGACTCCATATCTTGCCGATTTGAAGTACTTTCAAATTCATAATTCGATTGCGTTTTCTCACAGTATTGTCAGGCCATCTGGAAAGTACTATATGGAAGACGTTCACAAAATTGGTGGCATACCCGCAATCATCAAATATCTCCTTAAGAATACCGATCTCATCGATGGTAGCCAGATGACTGTTACCGGAAAGACCCTCGCTGAAAACCTCGTGGATGTTCCTGAGCTCGACTTCGAAAGCCAAGACATCATCAGGAAGCTGGATAACCCCATTAAGCCCTCTGGTCATTTGACTATTCTCAAAGGTAGTTTGGCTCCTGGAACCGCTGTCGCCAAGCTTACAGGGAAGGAGGGTTTGCGCTTTGAGGTGATTCACGGTTATTTGTTGATTCCATGACATCATAGCTAACGGAAACCATGGTGGTTCAGGGTGTCGCTAAATGCTTTGATAGGTACGGCGTAACGCGAAACCTCATGCTTAGCTTGCCTTATATATTTCATCTTTAAGTGTGCACGACTTTTATCCTGCGCTTGAGCGTGGAGACATCAAGCATGGAATGGTCATGATATTCAGATATCAGGGACCGAAGGGCGCGCCAGGAATGCCAGAGGTTGGATGTTATCCTTGACATTATTTCTTCCATACTCATATTTAACTGCAGATGCTGGGTACAGTTGCATTTTGAACAAGCCCTACAGTCCTCCTAATTCCTTTACGCACAGGTCCCACCGCCGCTCTTGTGGGTGCCGGGCTGGGCAACTCAACTGCGCTGATCACGGATGGTCGTTTCTCTGGAGCATCCAGAGGTTTCATCATTGGTGCATCTTTTCCGCAACTTTGCTTGAAGACTAAGGCTTATTTCCAACCCACCAGGTCACGTTGTCCCTGAGGCGACCCTCGGTGGTCCAATTGCTCTTGTGGAAGACGGCGATCCCATTGTCATTGATGCAAAGAGTAGGACCATCGATTGGCAAGTCGGCGAAGAAGAGAAAGCACGCCGCAGAAAAGCATGGGAAGTCTCGGGCAAGAATGCCCTCAGGGAGCGCAGAGGTATCTTGTACCGATACGCCCGTGATGTTGCTGTAAGAAGTTTAGTTTTATGGTTCAGCCTCGCTTGCTAACCATACTTTATAGCCTGCTAGCGAAGGAGCCTACTGCGACTGAGATTTCTCTTACTACGGTGTATGAGAGAGTATCGAAACGATTGAGTAACGTGGTCAATAAACATTATGCGTTAAATCAACATGTCATCGGTAAATACAGAAGTCAAATATTTAACATGATTTTGGGTCTCTGTTGGTACAATCAGGTGTCTGGACTTTGAAGAGACAATGTTGTCACTACCCCAATATCTCCGCACTACTGAATGTGTGACACGTACAGTCCAAGTATACATAGCCTTGTAAGTCATAACCATAACGGCTGAACAGATTGACATATCCTCTACAAGTGCATTGCATCCTTGGTCAGGTATTTGCCGAAGGCAGCCTGAGAATTATCCTGAATGTGGTCCGTGAATAAATGTGCCGCAGTCTAGATATGACAACGTCCCAAATCGCACCTGCACCGCAGCGGACAATATAAAAAACTATGTCTCGCTCCACGGCATATTATATAACTTGCTGCGCGCGTCGACAATGCATTGCCTGACATGAATTTAGCACCTCCGTTTGAAAAGCGAGTGAAGGAACAATGAAGGAGTGTTCCGAGCAAGGATTTCTCACGGGACGGAAGGATGACACCCGACTCCAGCATAATCATACGCCATCTTCACAGCAGGGGTGCCTGTGACCGCACGTCCCTGTTTTGAGGCATCAATACACCATCCTCGTGACCATGTGAGTGCTCTGCAGTGCAAGCATGACAATACGGAATTCCGTCTTCCTTGTGGCCCCATCACATCACAGGCGACCACTCATCCACGAGGTTGGCCAGTACCTGGAAGTGGCCGCATGCAATTGGCTGGAGCCCGCGCGGTTGGTACAGTCCCGCGAGGCTGAAGACACAACCAAACACATACAACAGCACGCATAAGTTCCATATCTGCACCGTGCACGAGTGTGTGAGGATGCTGTGACGCCTGTACTTAATTTCAGTAAAAATGCGGACCTGGTTTGGAAACATAAATATCATTATTAGAGTCGACGTTTGGAATTAACCGCGAAACAACGCCCGGGCATTCTGTCTATATCATTAATGTTAATGAGGTTATGATTGTTGTTCAAGAATTCAGATTTCAGATCTAATGCTAGGTCGAGTGACTTACATAGCGCAGGCTTCGCAACGAAAAGTGCAAAATAGAGCATATTAGCGAAAACTGACTTTGCGGGTTCATTGCCAGTGATACCTTTTTGTCCGGTACCGCTTCTCCGATCACCTTCATCTCGAATGACATTTGCGATGTGCCACGAACAGTACAGACAACGGTCACTGGACAACAGCCAGGTGAATATAGCCCATAATCCACCATTGAATACCCCCTCCGACATTAGAATCTCACCGGAGTAGCTTTTACTCGGGTTCGTGTCGTAGATGGACAGAACAAGGGCACTCTATCCAGCACATGCTACGACAAGGCCCAAAGGGAGATGACAACTTTGCGGATGCTAGGGTGTGCATGTAACAAAGAAGGCTGAATCTCTGGTCGGCCCGTTGGACCTGTATATACATCCAAGTCGAACACGCCACGCATGCACCAGAAAGTAACGGGGTTCAATTGTGAATCCCAGTTGGAAGTAGTCGTCATGTGTGAGGCCGAGAATGGAGGAGGCAGCACACCATTAAGTATATGATAATCTGTATGATATGGACCTCAGGAATGCGCGGGTCTGTAGGCCTCCTATATATCACCCTCGACAACCTCGACATCTTGATCTGTGGGCAGGAATTAGTTGCAGAACGGAGCTTCTGCTTGCCATTCAAACCAGTGGGCCACCATATTCCAGCGTGGATCGTGTCCTTGATGTCCGCACAGCCTGCATCTAATGTAGTTCAGTCTATTCAGAATTTCAGAATTCGCGGTGGAGTAGCAACACGACAAATTTCTTCACCATTTTATGATTCTGACATTCGCAGACTAGAAATGTCATGGTGTGCCGCGTATATGGTTCAAGACCTGATATCGACGGCCATGACATTATTGTTAGACGGATGTGCGTGCGCTGTGCTCGTTGGGTTTCTTGCCTCCTTGCAAGATAGCTGGATCTGGGGGTATAATGTATGGTTCCATCTCATTGGTCTCTTCGGGAGAATTCCGATCTTTCGATTTCCGGCGTTTAAGTAAATACCAGATGAGGCCAACGATCCATGCGATGCCTAGCACACCTCCACATACGCTGCCAGCAATTATTGGTGTCAGAGCCTTGTGTCTAAGTACGATGTGAGCTGAACATTTGAATGTAAGTCGAAGGGTCAAAGGACACGTACCCATTAAGGGAAGCAGCTTCAGAGGAGCTCTCTGCGCGAGCTGCTCGAATTTTCGTTGCAATGCCATGTCCTTCCCAGTGCATGTCTCTTCCGGCTTCTGTTCAGCAGTAGGACAGATCAAGTGGCCTTCAAGTTGTGTTTGGATGTGTCTTCGTATTCGTATTCTGTACTGAGTAGGACCGATTCTTCAAGGTCGAAGGATGGGAAGTGAAGAATATATGTGCTTGACTCACGAGCAAGTCTTGTCCGACGCAGTTCGGAGACTCTGAGAGCTCCGCAAACTGCCGTCACGGTGGAGTGGACCGTTTAAATTAAAATCAGCTGGCAAGGCTGTCTTCGGAATCGAGGCCCCACATAGAACCTACTAGATCACGACTACTTACCCAAAGTCTGTCTCAGTGTCTGATTCGAGCCCGCGCCGCATGATGTCATTATCATCCCACCCACGGTCGACCGGCCAACGTTAACATCCATCCTGCCTGCCTGCGGCCATCAGGATTTTTACCTCCATCTCTCCCGATCCATGCAAGTCTCTCACGCTTACCTGACTGTCTACTAGCACTCCCTCTATATTTGCCTAGTATTCCCTACCCACTCGCCAATATCATCATGATGTTGTCTGTAGCTCCCAGTCTACGGCTGCCACGTCCTTCTTTCAGGTGAATAGAAACGCGACGGCAAGCTGACAAGGATGACGGGACTGGCGGGATGGCGGGATGCGTACGGTGGTGTAAGACAACAGACAGACCTTGACCGCCTAGACCTTTCACATGTTCAAGTATCAACAAGTATCCGGTATGCCCCTCACCGCAGTGCAACAGTGTCCCATTGGCATTTTGTTCACTGCCCTTTTTTTTTGGCGCTCCGTCAATGTCCCTAGGAGGCTACTTGCAAGACCTGCATTATTAATTGACGCTCGCAATATCGACATCGATCGTCAAGCTTCCTCAAGTCGAGCCGTTTCAACACACCTCCTTACAGAGTTTGGACGAGGCTCGTCTGAGCTAGAGATTACGGATGCTGGAGTTGTTGTTCCCGTCGGTTTCTCTATACTCCCTTGCATCAACCGAATAGGCTACTGCAAGTAGACCAACAGGACGGAGGCGTGAAGCAAGTTCAATAGACACGTCTAATCTTAGATGAATGTGTTGAGTATTGGGAGCATGTTTCGGGTAGGCGTACGACGCGTTTGGCAGGATGGTCTTGAACTGGTGCGTTTGTACAGTGATGCCGCATGCTGGTCGATTCGTTCGTGTCTTGTCGTTGTTCTTTGTCACGGTTGACTGTATGATACATAGTTCTTGCAGACCACAGCTGTATTAAAGTCACAAGCTTGGCATTTGATCGGATTTGGCAATGTGATCGTGGTACAAGTTAGCCCATCGATCGCCCCTAAAAACCCTTTGAGGTCTGCCAAGAACTGTTACCTTGTAGATCTGTTCCGTTCACCTGATTGTGCAGGCGAAGATGTCAAAGCTTCCTGCCTTGGACCGCATGTTCATAACCTCAGCATGGTTACAGTCTATAATTTATGGTATGCATCCTTATGCAGCCTATAGATTCAATGCTGATTTTCCGCTCGACAGGAGTCAAGTGAGTTGGAAATGGAGAAAGGCTTACACCGGGCTCATTTTCATCGATAGCTGCGTGCTATTTGGCGTATGCATGTACGCCATATTTATTCGGAAAAAAAGGGCACATTGGTTCGTTTCATTACTTGTTCGATTATTCGCCGGTACTCACCTTTGGATCAGGATTATTCCTCTTTCATGCATCTACCACTTTTCAATAGCGACAGTGCACAACATCATTTCCCTTATATATGCTCTGCGGGGCCTCACAAATCCTGCTGTAATATCCGTCCCCGACGGAAGTACCTTGTACTTTGCCAGGGTTACAGTCTTGTCGATGACGATGATTGGATTGTATATTTTCAATGTGGGTATCATATTTCTGTCGTGAATCGCACTTTATTATGCCTTCTTTCAGGTTGTTGTTCTGCATTTACTACTCGTGAGTAGTAACTACCTCCGTGTGGAGGTGTTGAACCTAACACTCCCGACAGATCTGGAGGCTTTATTTGGTTTGGGATCATAACTTGATCCTTGCTATTGCCATGGTAAGATATCTTTCCATTAACTATCGCACCTTTTACGAGTGTCGAGATCGCTAGTTAATTCTGGAAGTTGGACACCTCTGTGGGCCTGTTTACTTGAGTTGGCTGGCAGTTTAAGTGCTAACATTGCTTCCCCGCGTAGCAACTGCCATCGCGGCCTGGGCTATGGCCATACGGTTCGGTGTCGTCCTTACACCGGACTCCGTGGCTTTGTTGAAAGCTGATCTCGCGTTCAACATCGTTCTCACTGTTTGTCTTACGTCTTTGATCGCCTATCGTCTTTGGCGCGCGGGAAAAGATACGTTTGGTTTGACTGGCCATAATGCGTACAAACCTGCCATATACACTATCATCCAGTGCGGTGCGATCTATACCAGCAGCATCGTGGTAGTGTGCGCTCTACACCTCTCCGGGAGCCCCGCTGGTGTCATGGCAGACTACGTTGGCATTCAGTTTGCCGTCAGCACTTTATATTTCTTCTTTCTACAATAGTCTCACGCCCTCCTAGACCTTGACACCTCTTCTTCTCATCGCCACTCTTAGCCTTGGTATGAGGCTTGGAGAACGCGACGAGGCACCAGACATTGTGGAACTCACTTTCGCTCAACCAGTCCAGGTCAATATCGCCGAGGAGATCCATACCTGCCATGACGACATCATGGATCCACGACCTACCCGGCGGAATCAGAGTTTGCCGACATATAGTGACACTGAAAAGGAACATTAGCTAGGAGCATCTCAGGTTTTTCTTTCCAATGAGGGAGGAAGGGTGGACATGCCAATAAGCATGTATTTTGCAGTGCTCGGTGTTGCGCCGGTGTTTGAACCGTGAACTTCATTCAAGGGCTGCCTAGGGGTGACTGGCCCAGCACAAAGAACGGTATGATCAATGACGACTCCGAGTCCTATTGACACGTTCCGAAGACAATATGATAAGAGATACGGAAATGATAAACTGCCAGATATTCAAGGACTTGGGAAATTACAGATTGGCATAAGTTGGCATATTCAAGGAATCGTCCTTTGAGAGTACTGTGGATCAAAGACCAAGTTCGGTATATACTTAAACATTAGGGATGCAGGCGGCATACGTAACCGCTGGAGTTATGTCTTAAAGGTCGTATATATAGAGCGAAAGATGAAGAGGAGGCTACGAAGAATCAAAGTGCGATGGAATTACTTGATCTTACAAAAGTCTGACCCTTCACCTGGGGAATCGATCCTGTGCCTGAAGAAGAAAAAAAATAAGTAGCGGACCGTTTGAAAAAAAAATGCGTATTTACTTGACTTTGATGTGCTGCTTGACACCTTCCAGCATGAAGGGCCGGTTTGAGCCATTGCAATGTTGGCAGATATATATCAACTCGGTAGAAGGTTTAGACTTCCGAGTCGTGCCCGACTTTGAGGGCTTCTTGGTCTGACTCGGAGGGGTAATGAAGAATTTCGTTGCTGGAGGCGGTCTCTCAACGACGCCTTGGTCATAGCTAAAATCAATCCCTTCAGTCGGAGTAGTGATTCTATGCCTACTACGCGTCAAAAAAGGTAAAGTGAAACATAAAAGGTGATGGCTTACGATTGCATATGTTTAATCACGGTGACCTTTGTGGTTGGATTTCCGTGGTATACATCGCACTTGTTACAACGCCACACTTTCTGAGTAGCTCCGGGATATTCAGGCACACGCCAACTTTGCATGACTCGAAGTTGTTCGGCACTCAAGAACTCCCAACGAGGCTCTTTGTGCGATGGACCTTGTTGGTTGACGTAATGGAAGACCTAGAAGATAGTAAGTACAGTGTCAAAGTCACAAACACAGGACGAACGCCCTGACGCCAGTTCATCGCCATCCGGAAAGATCCTCCATTCTCTGACTTCGGTGGACAGTTGGAGCAGAAAAAGCGACACTGGAGGTCGTCCATTGTAGTTGCAGTCGTAGTTTTGGCATCGAGACCGACCAAGCTTAACAAAGAATGTGCAGCGGCAACCCCATGCTGAGAGATCAAAAATGTGCAAGATGATGTAGACGCCGATGTTGCACAACTTCGGTGAGCGTGATACTGCATTTTGTCCCATGTAATCAACGGGAAGAAGCGCTCGTGAGTGCATTGGAAAACGGAGGTCGCCAGCTGCAATAACATATCATCAGGGGCATCGATTACTTGACTTTGTAGCGTCGTGGTATCTTGCACTACATCAGTGGAGAGGGCAAGTAATCATGTCAGCTCGAGCTTCCTTTTATGCATATATTTAGCACAAAACTCGGGAAATCTTTCCGCGAAAGCATAACAAGGTTGAATATCGCTTTCTTCGTCCCCAGTGGGTGGGCTTTCGATAAATTCTGCAACATTGCATAGCTTCAAGAAATCTTGGGGAGGAGGTGTGATAGCCTGTGGCAACGGCCGCACGTATTTCTGGTACATATCCAACAGGCAAGACTTCCGGGCAGACGATACTGTTATTTGGTTCTCGAGGCGCCATTCTTCCTGCAATTCAGCAAGCTTACGCTCGACTTTTGGGATCAAACGCTTCCAGCCTGGAAATCGACAATGTAAGGACAAATCTTTTCAAATGTAGCCGATCACTGACGCGAATCGGTAAGCTCTTTATCTAGTACGCCATAGTGATGACGCTCGAACATGCGCTCTACATCTTTAGCATCGTGGCCGAGATCGACTAGTCTAGCTTGGAACCTAGGATAGAGAATCAAGACATGATTAGATGACGAGTCAATTAAATTTACTTACAGCTCTGTATTTTGGCTACGAAGTTCATGGGCACGCGACAATTGACGACTACCGTCCTCGTCGGACCAAGCGCTACAAACCACTATACGCTTCGAAGCTGTTAGATTTGGTAAAACCACTTATAGGAATCTTACGTCGATATCGGAA
Source organism: Suillus subluteus (assembly GCA_016647755.1). Taxonomy (NCBI): domain Eukaryota; kingdom Fungi; phylum Basidiomycota; class Agaricomycetes; order Boletales; family Suillaceae; genus Suillus; species Suillus subluteus. The sequence goes on along the minus strand of JABBWI010000028.1, from coordinate 473,429 downwards.
TCAGCATATTTCTTGCGTGATTGCTTGAAGTCTTCTAATGCTTGTTCGGCACCTGGTTTGAGGTACACCTCCAGCTCTTTTGCCATTTCCAGTACGTCTGCTGACCAAAAATACTTGCAGTCAGTGTTATGATAATCATCATCTTTGCCAACTGCGCAGGAAGATCAGATACTGATGAGCCATGGTAAGACAGCACACACTGCTACTGGATGGGATTAAATCCATGATAATCGGATCGCATTCAGGAAATTCGTGTGGAATGGCGTGGTCACAGATTAGGCTTGACGAATCGTTGGCCAGATAAGAGCATGATAATAAAGTAGTACTCACTTCTCATTGAGGCATGGGGGACATACTCTGCGCCTGATACCAAAGTCTATCTCCCAAATTCCCTTCTTGCCACATTCCTGAGCTTTCGGTCATGAAAGTACAAAAGATGTAAATGGAGACCAGACACACTTCACAGTGAGAGCTGTCAAATAATAGGTCAGCCCATTCCACCTCAGACATGCCAGGTAGGCAGTCGGGAACACTACCACGGTTGACGCGAGCAGCTTTCCAGACTGAGACTGCATTGTTAGATGACAGAACCTTACGGAAAGCCTTGTGGGTGCGGAACAGATGTAAAAGGTCTACCGGTTCCAAGAGGCCAAAAATCTGATTGAAAGCAGAAATCAAAACAAATAAGTAAGATGCATGTGCAATGCTCATTAACTTGCCTCGAGAAGAATATCGGTTGGCACAGTGACAATGAGACCAGGAGTTTTCTTTCTTCTGCCAGAACCTTTTGCTGCTGGTGCCGTTCCCGTATCGGTTCCTTTGTCTGCCCTGGCACGCTTTGTCGCGGGTTGTCTGTCTGGAACATCGAAGCAAAAGTTAGTGAACAGTGATTACTATCATATGCCTCTCCACCATAGTCACCTGCACTGTCTTCACCGGGCACCTCGCACAGGTTGCTATGCTCGCTACATTGACTACTACTATCTTCCACTGAGTCTGTGTCCAGGTCCGTTAAATCGGAGTCCGAGGCATAGTCGCCGCAATCCCACCACATGTGAAGACCGTCGAGAGGGTTGCAAACAGTAGTAGGTACCAGAGACGCCCACGATGACGGGCTGAACGTAGTATAGAGCGGCGCAAAGCAAAACTGAAAAAGTCGCGCTTTATGATGAACTTGTCTGAAGTTTAAAGAGTTCCGTCATTGATGCCGAAGGTGACTACTAAATCAGACGGGGAAACAAAAATTATACTCGTGTGACATATTGGCCCGGGAATGGCGGAGATCGCGAGCTCGGTGGATGCTTAAACGCTTAAAGTTAAGGGCTTGAGCTTGGTGGACTGTCGAATTTATATAGTAAATACCTGTAATTTGAAGTTCTCGCCTAGTTAGTTGTGCGCATGATCGAGGGCTTACATCACGGACTTTGAAAAACGCAGGCGGCATATCGCAGCTATAACTGTTTTCATGCGTATATTAACTGACATTCTGAATATAGACTGTGATGGGGTCTGAGGTTTGTATGTAAAAGCTGGAAGGACACCAAAACCAGCAACCCCTGTGCATCAGGATCAATTGTTCGAAGCTCAGTAGCAGGAAAGGAACACGCACATTTGCATACAGTAGGCTGACAGAACCCTCCCTACTTCGTAGAGTCACGGATTTACCGGCGAAGGCAAATGATAAAGCAGCCACGAGCCGGATCCGCTACTGAAGTTCAAGAGAAGGTTCGAATGAGAGCGATGTATTCCGCTCGCTGCTCATCTAATTCCAAGGCTGTCATCTGTGCACTACCAAAACTCACGAACTCAAGAGGACACTTTGACCGTGCTAAAAATGCTTTAAACTCCTCGTGATGCCACTGCATCCATACAAAACCAGCAATAAACTCGCGTAAATTGGGGAGTGATAGGACATTAAGCAGGTTAGACCCGTTAGCGATTGATAAGAGCGGGCTGGGACGATTAATGTGCAAGATTTGAAGCTTCGTGTGCGTGCATGACTCTACCGGTAAGGGGTAGGGCATGGTATAATCTAAAGTCATGAAAATCTTGGCTGAGGAGAGGTTGGGAGCCTGCTGGAGTAATCTGGGGAGTATATTTTGTTGGCAAACATTGATCTCAACATGTGTGAGGTGGGGCCATCTGGTAATCTTGAAGGGGTCGAAGTCGGCCAAGTAGAATGAGAACGATACTAGTCTATTGATTTCGAGACTGCGCAGGGTGAATGAATGGTTCAAGATAGATCGTGCGATAAGGCTCCTCTCACTGGACTGATTGCTGATCCACCCATGGATGGTAAGCACCTGAAGTGCTGGAAGGCCATTTAACAAAAGGTCACGTGTGGCGGCGCAGTAAACGATATGAAGAGACGAAATTTGATTCGTGTAAGGCTGAAGAAGGTCGGTCAAAGGATTTGGGCGACACATGAGTACCAACGACAGTGGAAGTCCTCGTGATCGCTTGAGCCATGTGTTGTAGCAGAAGGCTTCTCGCCGCCTGTGCCAGCAGTGGGAGCTCATGAACCCACTAAACAGTCTGCACCATAAACTTGGTGAATTCACAGCAACTTCCCTCCATCTTCGGCAAATCCTAGTCAACAGCATGGGAGGTCGTGACTTTGATGGGGGCAATAATTCATCGAATGGTGGGAGTGTGTGCATAAAAATTTCATGTAAAAGTTCGGCTGGTAAGCAAGAGACAGCCGGTCCAACTTCCTTGTGTATCACGGAGTGGATGATCTTGTCCCGCTTGTCAACGAGGCGCTGGTCATCAGTGATGACGGCAGCAACGCTCCGAGTCTGGTCCGTACGCATGGCAGAGTGGCCAGTATCGTTGGAGTGCTGTGTTTTATGGCCTGGCATCTAGTTATTGTCAATACTGCGGTATCAGACATATCAAAATAGACATACGATTGGTTGTGACTGCATCAGAAGTGATTGATGGTTAATTAATGAGACACGGTTACTTACAACTAGGCACTTACAATGTTTTGCTTGTTCGCCGGCGCTTTCTGACCCAACTTAGTTGGATGGGCGATGCAGAGGAGCGACGCTATGGATAAAACGTTGACCATTGTCGTTGAGCCACGAATAGGGGTCCATTCAACCTGATCATAATGAGCGGAGTTTAAACTTGTAAGAAATGATGAGCGGTCAGATACTTGAGGATTCAGGATATCCACCTATCAATTACAGATGGCATACTTGAGAAATCGTCCTCTGAGATCAAAGACCGAGCTCGGTATATACTTAAACATATACTTAAACATTAGGGCTAGGGATGCAGACGGCATACGTAACCGCTGTAGTTATGCGTTAAAGGTCGCATATATAGAGCGAAAGATGAAGAACAGGCTACGAAGAATTAAAGTGCGATGGAATTACTTGGTCTTACAAAAGTCTGACCCTTCACCTGGGGAATCGATCTTGTGCCTGAAGAAAAAAAATCAATAAGTAGCGCATCTGGACCATTTGAAAAAATTGCTTATTTACTTGACTTTGATGTGCTGCTTGACACCTTCTAACATGAAAGTCCGACTTGAGCCATTGCAATGTCGACAGCGATATCCCAACTCGGTAGAAGGTTTAGACTTCTGAGTTGTGCCTGACTTTGAGGGCTTATTGATCTGAGGGGTAATGAAGAACTTTGTTGCTGGAGGCGGTTTCTCGACGACACCTTGGTCATAGCTAAAGTCAATTCCTTCGGTCGGAGTGGTGATTTTATGCCTACTACGCGTCAAAAGAAGGTAAAGTGAAACAGAAAAGGTGATGGCTTACGATTTTATATGATTGATCATGGTAACCTTTGTAGATGGATTTCCGTGGTATACATCGCACTTGTTACAACGCCACACTTTCTCAGTAGCTCCGGGATATTCAGGCGCACGCCAACTTTGCATAACTTGAAGTTGTTCGGCACTCAAGAACTCCCAACGAGGTTCTTTGTGCGATGGACCTCGTTGGTTGACGTAATGGAAGACCTAGAAGACAGTAAGTACAGTATCAAAGTCACAAACACAGGACGAACGCCCTGACGCCAGTTCATTGCCATCCGGTATGATCCTCCATTCTCGGGCTTGGGTGGACAGTTAGAGCAGAAGAAGCGACACTGGAGATCGTCCATTGTGGTTGCAGTCGTAGTTTGGGCATTGAGACCGACTAAGCCTAACAAAGAACGTGCAGCGGCAACCCCACGCTGGGAGATAGAAAATGTGCAAGATGATATCGACACTGATCTTGCGTAATTTCGGGCCACGTCTTGATTATGAGAAGACTGTCCGTGATACTGCACCTTGTCCCACGTAATCAGTGGGAGGGAGCCCAGACGAGTGCATTGGAAAACGGAGGTCGCCAGCCGCATTAACATATCATTAGGGGCATCGAGTCCTTGGCTTTGTAGCGTCGTGGTATCTTGCAGTACATCAGTGGAGAGGGTAAGTAGTCGTGTCAGCTCAAGCTTCCTTTTATGCATATATTCAGCACAAAACTCGGAAAATCTTTCTGCGAAAGTATAACAAGGTTGAATATCGCCTTCTGTGTCTCCAGTGGGTGGGCTTTTGATAAATTCCGCAACATCGCATAGCTTCAAGAAATCTTGGGAAGGAGGTGTGATAGCCTGTGGCAACGGCCGCACATATTTCTGGTACATATCCATCAGGCGAGACTCGCGGACACCCGATACTTTTCTTTGGTTCTCGAGGCGCCATTCTTCCTGCAATTCAGCAAGCTTACGCTCGACTTTTGGGATCAAACGCTTCCAGCCTGGAAATCAACAATGTAAGGACAAATCTTTTCAAATGTAGCCGATCACTGACGTGCATCGGTAAGCTCTTTATCTAGTACGCCATAGTGATGACGCTCGAACATGCGCTCCACATCTTTAGCATCGTGGCCGAGATCGACTAGTCTAGCTTGGAACCTAGGATAGAGGATCAAGACATGATTAGATGACGAGTCAATTAAATTTACTTACAGCTCTGTATTTTGGCTACGAAGCTCACGGGCACGCGACAATTGACGGTTACTGTCCTCGTCGGACCAAGCGCTACAGACGGCTATATGCTTCGAAGCTATCAGATTTGGTGAAACCACTTGTAGGAATCTTACATCGGTATCGGAATCAGCATATTTCTTGCGTGATTGCTTGAAGACTTCTAATGCTTGTTCGGCACCTGGTTTGAGGTACACCTCCAGCTCTTTTGCCATTTCCAGTACGTCTGCTGACCAAAAAGACTTGCAGCCAGTATGATCGCGATCATCTGCACGAACTGCGCAGGAAGATCAGATACTGATAAGCCATGGTAAGACAGCACCCACTGCTACTGAATGGGATCAAATCCATGATAATCGGATCGCATTCAGGAAATTCATGTAGAAAGGAGCTGTCAGACTAGGCTTGACGAATTGTTGGCCAGATAAGAGCATGATAATAAAGTAGTACTCACTTCTCATTAAGGCATGGGGGACATACTCTGCGCCTGATACCAAAGTCTATCTCCCAAATTCCCTTCTTGCCACATTCCTGAGCTTTCGGTCATGAAAGTACAAAAGATGTAAATGGAGACCAGACACACTTCACAGTGAGAGCTGTCAAATAATAGGTCAGCCCATTCCACCTCAGACATGCCAGGTAGGCAGTCGGGAACACCGCCACGGTTGACACGGGCAGCTTTCCAGACTGCATGGTAAGATGATAGAACCTTACGGAAAGCCTTGTTGGTGCGGAATAGATGTAAAAGGTCTACCGGTTCCAAGAGGCCAAAGATCTGATTGGAAGCAGAGATCAGAACAAATAAGACGCCTGAGCAATGCTTATTAACTTACCTCGAGAAGAATATCGGTTGGCACAGTGACAATGAGACCAGGAGTTTTCTTTCTTCTGCCAGAACCTTTTGCTGCCGGTGCTGTTCCCGTATCGATTCCTTTGTCTGTCCTGGCGCGCTTTGCCGCGGGTTGTCTATCTGGAACTTCAAAGTAAAAGTTGGTGAACAATTTTGCATGGACAAGTAAAAAAACAGTGGTTACTATATGTCTCTGGGCCGTAGTCACCTGTATCGTCTTCACTAGGTGCCTCGCTCAGGCTGCTATGCTCGCTACATTGGCTACTACTAGTGGTGTCTTCCAGTGAGTCCGTGTCTAGGTCCGTTAAATCGAAGTCCGAGGCACAGTCGTCGCAATCGCAACACATGTGAAGACTGTCAACTGGGTTGCAATCAGTAGTAGGTACCAGAGATGCCCACAACGGGCTGAACATAGTATAGAGCGGCGTGAAGCGAAACTGAAGAAGTCACGCTTTATGATGTGTTGGTGGCTTGGCACAGATTTAAAGGGTTCAGTCATTGATGCCGAAGGTGACGAGAGGTCGCTAGATCAGATGGGGAAATAAAATGTACTCATGTAGCGTAATATTGGCCCAGGAGGGGCGGAGACTGACCATATCGCGAGTGCTCGAGCGCTCCGAGTCAAGCGCTCAAAGCTCGGTGGTGGATGCTTAAGCGCTTAAATTGAAGCGATCACAGCACACGGCGGACTGTCGATTGAGTGGTTCTTGTCGAGATCTATTGATTCGGTATATTTGCCTAGTTGCTCATATTACCGTGATCGATGTCACGGACTTTGAAAAGCACCAGCGGCATATCGAACCGCGATAGAACTTTTTAAACCATGGCTCAATTCACTACAACAACCGTCACTTATCCGCTAGCAAAATATTCGCGATCATATCCTACGAGCTCATCATCCTCTCAGAACGCTGCTATAGATCCAGAATGGCAACATTTCGTCCACCCCGTTATTAACCTCTACTTGGACGCGAAGAAATCTTCCGCAGGAAATCTTGTCTCTGTCCGCCTTCGAATTATATGGAATTTTGACAGCAGCACCAATAGCAAGGACGTCGATCAAAGAGAGATTACCCTCGTAGGCTCTTTAATTACTGAGGGGCAACGAACCGCACTAAAAAGCATAACCCTCAAGGAGGATCTTGATTTACTCTCCTTCTCGTCGATCTCAAACTCGAAGACGAATTCTGCGCAACCCGACCATGGTCTTCCACTCAAAGCTGTCTATCGAGATGCTGTTGTTGGGATTCGGTATCTGCACCCGAGAACAGCAGACTCGACCTGTCAACCAGTACATATGTGCCGTTCGCTCCAAACATTTTACCAAGTTTTGTTTTAGGTATATCGGCGCTTTCAGATCACATTCACCACTGCAACGAGCGCAGCTCAGTTTATCGATGCCGTCCGACCAGTTTGTCCTTGTCGATTGAATCCACAGCCGCAGCCTCTGGTCACTCGCATCCCTACTGTAGCTACGACAGGCCTTCTTGACGACATTTCCCGTCGAGGTACTATGCTCCCAACTGTTTCACAAGATCGGCCGTCGATAGGCAGAACTCCCCTCAGACCAGCGCCGACTACACTCCTTTCAGAAAATCCATCATCCGAATCCGATTTACCGGCATTCGCACCATCGACGCCAGTCAGGTTCACACCTGTGGCTCTGAGCAGCAGTTCTACGAAAATGACATCCGTGGCTTCATCCTCTCACGACAGTACCTTCGTTACACCTCCAGAAACACCTCGGATAACTATCCCAAAGTCTAGCCAATGCCAGGCACCATCTGGCTCCATCAGTTCTACCAAAGGCTCTTTACCTGATTCTTCCCAACCATCCTCGTCTACTCGCAGTAGTTCAAACACAATGCCCCCGCCTCCACTGCCTTCGAGTGTCACACGATCTCTTCAATCGGAAAGTCGACCATCAGAAGGTCGTAATTCAACTCAGGCCCAGCTTGTTGCATCACTGCATGATACTCCGGCCCTTCACAAGCTATCTCATGCAGAGTTAGAATCCATCGTAGCACAAGTCATCGGAGAGGAAGGTTTTGCCCAACTGGTAAGTGTTCTCGAAGTCATCAAATGAAAGAAACCATAACCTCAGATGACGCTGCTAATCGGATCCCTCAGCTTGCTTCCTTGGACACCATGTGGAGAGTGAAGGGTTTTCTTGGTCAGTGATGCCTGATAGTCTTGAACATATCCATTTCTTGCTATCCTTCCAGTAGAAATTTTGCGAAATGTTGCCTTGTACATGTATAAAGTCTCGGATGTTACTGTCAAGTACCTGTCTCATCCATTGCTTCCATCGATGTACCAGCGACTTGCAAGTCATGAACGCTTTCCACACCGACACCTCTAAGTACCGTTCCGATCTTCTCTTGCTCTAATGCCTGGCGTTCGGACTCGCTTTTCACCATCAGCATGCCAGCAAACCCAAGTGAGTTGATGCTCAACGTCGCCCCCTCTTCTCCTAGGGTATAGGTTTCCCAGCGTCGCGGGATCAAGTGCATGTGTTCCAAGGTTAGAATCACATTATAGGAGGGGGTACCAGGCGGGTAGTCCGGGGCATGTCGTACGGTTGAAATCACAAGATCCAAGAGGGATAGGAATGGAAGGAACAACACTTGTTCGAGCTGCTCCGGTGACGCGCCATTCGACAGAGCTGGAAGCCGATATACATGGTTGGCGTATGACACGGATGACAGCGAGAAAGGTTTGCCTGAGGATTACTCAGGGTGAGCTTGGTTCGAATATCTAGTAGAGCAACAGCAGAGAGTAAGTACCCGAGACTTCAAGATTTGCGGCTTTGGCTAATCTTTCGATTGGAGGTCCATCTTCCTCAACTTCGATGAACTGGATATGTTTGTGACTTTGGCTGGCTCCACTGTTTGATCCGCCTTTGATGAATCCTCAGTATAAGCTTACAATCGGATCGTCATGTCACGAGAGATCCTCACAATTGTAGAAAGCGAAATAATTTTTACGTGCTTTCCGGGCTGCAAGGAGCAGCAGATAGGTTTGGACCAGATCATGAGGCATCAGCGGTGAAGTTTGCGGCATAAATTCTGTCGATCATATGCATCAGCGCGTGATCATGGAGTTTAGGTAGCTAGCAGGGAACCTTTGGTCACAAGAAGGAAATGATGGGGGACGACCGAGTACTTGTTTAGCTGGATGCCCTTGAGCTGATGCTCGGATGGAGAAAGTTGAGCGTACCAGTACACCATATTCCGTCTCGGATGATTCGTCGCGTAGATCACCAACGTGAAGATTTGGGACATATGGAGGTGCAAATGGATCAGAGTTCTTGGAGGTCTCGTCTATCTGATTAGATGGTGCGATTCCCGCTTCCCCAGCAGGTACCGGTTTCTTTTGAAGTGCTGTACATAGGCGAATCTCCCACTGTAAATCGATCACTCGTATGAACTATTGCTGTGTTGATGAAAGCAGACGGAAACGCACCTCTATCTCGATCTCCTCATGCTTGCTCACTTCCGAGGGGAAGAAAAATAGATCCCCTGAAGATTGCGCAGTTTCAAACCGACTGGGTAGTGCAGATATGATATCAGAGGCCTTCATGACTGAACTGCACATGTCAATATTTGGTCACCGGCGTGTGAGCACAAATCGGCAAGCCGTAGTACTATACCGTGACTGTACAAAGTAATCGTCACGGCGTTGGCGCCAGCCGACTCGCTTATTCTCCATAGAAATATGTTGTAGGTTCAAAACCTGCTCAACAATCCCTTAATTCCTTTTACCACACCTTGAACATTCACTCATGGATGGATCCTTCATGAGGTCTATCTCGAGTAGTCATAGCCAACTGGCACTAGAACAGATTAGAAATCTGCTTTCCTGGGTGGTGCGGATTCAAAACCTGCCGACAAACTTTTGATTTTCCCTCTCATCACACCTTATCGCAACTTCAATGACATTCAGTTCGAATTCAAAGGTTCATGTCAACTCGGGAAGTTTCCTAGTTACTATGACCTAGGCCGCTGATGCATTACCTACCCCTTTCATCACACCTTGACATTCACTCATGGATGGTTTCGTCGGAGGTTCATCTTAACTGGTCTGAGCCAAGCGGTTACCACAACAGAATCGAAATCTGACTGCGCAGGTTCGAAACCTGTCGACAAGTGATCTTTCCCTCTTATCACATCTTGACATTCATTCATGGACAGTTCGTCGGAGAATCATCTCAGCTTCCTGCTGGCGAAAGTGGCTGGTAACCACAACAGAATCGAAATCTGTTGCTCCTCGGCTGTGCGGGTTCGAAACCTGTCGACAGATGACTTTTTTCTGTAACACGCCTTGAAGATTCACTCATTGATGAGTTCCTCGGACGTCCATCTTAACTGGTCTTAGCCAGGTGGTCACCGCAGCAGAGTTAAAATCTGTTCCTCCACAAGTTGGACTTCACAGGTTCGAAACCTACCGACGAGAAGGTTGTTTTTACTCCAAAGCACAAGTTTCAGGGACATGAAGAGGATATATGGATTTTTGTTTTCTTGCACAACAACGCCCATATCATGAGTGCTTCATGGACGGCATCATTCAGAAGTGGAACAGTACCGTGGCACAGGAGGTGTCGGACAATAACGGAAAGGCGGTTGGAACACCCCAGGTTTGAAACCTCCGATGACAGGGATCGGAACACCTTGACATTGACTCATGACTGGTTTCCTCATAGGTATTTCTCAATAGTTCTAATGAAGTGGTTACCACAACAAATTCGAAATCTGTTTCTCTTGGATTGCGCAGGGTCGAAACCTGCCGCTCACTGTTTTTTTCGGAACACACCTTGACAGAATTCACTCAGGGATGGTTTCGTCGGAGATTAATGTTAACTGGTCTGAGCCAAGTGGTTACCACAACAGAATCGAAATCTGACTGTGCAGGTTCGAAACCTGCCGACGATAAGGTTTTTTTTATCGGAACACTGCACCTTGACATTCACTCATGGACAGTTTTCTCGGAGGTTCTCCTCAACTTTGTCCTGACCAAAGTGGTTGCCACAACAGAATCTAAATCTGCCTCTTGGACTGTGTCAGTGTAGGTTCGAAACCTGCCGACGACAAGGTGTTTTTTCTATCGGAAAATGCCTTTAAAATTCATTCATGGATGGTTTCCTGGGAGGTCCATCTTACGACAAGGTATTTTTTCTATCGGAAAATGCCTTGAAAATTCACTCATGGATGGTTTCCTTGGAGGTCCATCTTAATTGTGATGTTAGCCAGGTGGTTACCGCAACAGAATCAAAATCTGTTGAACCTGCCGTCAGCCGACAACAAGTTTTTTTCTCTATCAGACCGATGATGGATCGCGATGTGGAACGGCTTTTGAATCGAGCGTGGATCGCCAACTCTCTGACTCCCCCTATTAACTCATGAGTGGTTTCGTCGGTTGTTGATCTTGACTGGTTTCAGCCAAGGGTTACCACAACAGAATCCAGATCTGTTTCTCTTCGACTGCGCATTCAAAATTTGCCGAACGACACGTTTTTGATGACATTCACTCATGCATGGTTTCGTGGGAGGTTCACGTAACAGGCCTTAGCCAAGTGGTTAGCTTACACAACAGAGTCAAAATCTGTTTCTCTTGGAGTTGGTTCGAAACCTGCTGACAACATTTTTGCGGTGCATGCATCTTCGGAGGTCTTAACTAGGCCCACTCTTTATTTATGTGATAGTCTGTCCATGAAAAGGAATTCACCTTCACGCCCCGCGAGGATCGTCTCAGAAACATAAGGCGTACACCTAGATTCTCGACAGACTGACCAAAACTGTCGGAATTCACCACCAAACAAAAACAAAAACATTAATGGGGCCGGAGGCCAGAAGAATACACGTAAGTTAAGGACAGAGTGAGTCTGACAGTCATGAAAATGATGTAACCTCCCAGCCACGCTGAAGCCTCATCAATGGACACTCCTACGGTCGTTAGTTCTTCCAACGTGACCGAATCCCGATCAATCTGTTGTCTACCCGTCGCCCGAGCCTCAAGGCTTTCCAATTCAAGATATGCTTTTCCACCCCACCCACCATATATAACATCTTCACGACCAGCGGTGCATGTAGGTTCACGTGTGACCATGTGTCGTCTGAAACCCGATGCTTGATTTCTTGATACAATCATGATGTACATACAACAGGAAGCAAATGATATCGAAAAGGGAAACTGGTATGCCGTAGTCACAGACTGACGGTACACACCTTGAGAAATTTGGGAATTGCAGGCATAAACGCACACGTTATGCCTCACCCACTCGCCCTTTGTTTCTTATTGCAGCCTCCATTTTCTCTCTCAATGCTAATGCACGGATATAGAACATTGCAGCAATTAATGACCACAATGCCGCATTTGTACCCTATTGTGTTGGCATGAGAAAGTTGATAATACAATACGTATGGAAACTCACTTGGTAGAATAATACCGTGCCGGCTGCTTGCATTATCAGTAACACCACTCTAAGAGCGATGCTCCTTTGTATGGCAGTTCCCTTAAGCATGGGAAGGGGATATTCCAGCGCGACCATGACAAACCCGAGGGCCATTGTAGCTATCTGCACAATAGGGAATTTGACAATAACGGTGATGAATATAGCAAACTTGGGTGACGGTCTACGCAAGAGATCATGAATATAAATTAGTATGCGAAGTCTTCCGACACTCACTGCAGACCACCGGGAGAGCGCAAGATGCCACCAATGAAGTCCCAGAAGAACTTGCGAAAGAAGAAACCCCAGAAACTAGCCCATACTGAATCTGTTAACGTCAGGTAAGATGATTTCCGCCGGATAAAGGGATGCGACGTACAAACACTCGCCGTGAGGGAGATGTAGCGACTTAATTCGTGCCAGATGAGCTTTCCCATTGGTTTAAGAGATCGGTGGTCGACAAAGGGGTGGATAGCCGTAGAAGTGAGTGTATCGAGCGCTGCTCGGAGTCGGCTCAAAAGACAATTGTTGGTGTGTCGAAAGGAAGCGAATGGAAATGTGCTTTAGTGCACAAGGAAGAGACCAGCTCAACCAATGTAATGAAAGAAAGTTGGTGGAAAGATGACTTGAACTCGGAAGCTAGTGATACAAAGATGAGGACTTTATAGGACACACATACACTCGGGAGAACGGCGAAACTTGGCACTGCTACGTGACCACTGCACATGGGTCTCTAAGGCAATCTCCGGCTATTGACTATTTTTACAAGGGGCGTGCCGCGTGCATTGTCTATAAAGCAAAAATGGAAACTCAACATTTCTTCAGACGAGGCGATTCATTGTATTACGAAAATTAATTATGTAAATAAAAGCGAAAGTGACAACATCAACCACCAACGAGCTCAAACTCAACAAGTACTACAATTGAGGTGTCCTTGCCTAACGAATCGAATAAAAAATTCCGGCTGTCAATTGAGGTATGTCAATCACTCCGTGAATTCTGTGTCCTAGAATATTATGATCTACGTAACAACCGGTACGCGGCGACCTGATACACTGCACTACATCGCCAAAGCTCCGTTCTTCCAGTCGCGCGCATGTATCAGATAATGTGCAGTTGCGGTGTTGAGCGGCCAGATGCAGTATCCAGGGAAAATCTATCTTTAGGATGACTTCAACTTGGTAGGTACTTGCCTGAAGGCGGTTATAGAGCTAGAGTGCCCTAGTTGTCATGAGACAAGCATGGAAAACACAGATTAATGATATAAACAAAGTGCTATTGGTGCACGGCGCCCGCCACCATCACCATCACTTATCTGTTCGTGACGATAGGCTTTAGCTGTGCTTCTTGAATGAATCCGTGAGAGTCAAGTATTTTGGACCGTGAGGAAGAGAAGAGTATCCCCGAGGGTCATCATTAGGAGGTTTGTCGACGACGATTGCTTGAATACTAGTACTTGGCAGTTACTGTACTAGTATATGGGCCATTAATGCGAGTGGAGCCACTTCAACGCTACCGTCAACAAAGACAAAGCAAAGATTCTCACGATATAGCAGGGCGCCCTTAGCCTCTATCGTCCATGGCGTCCAAGAAAAAACCTGCGAAAGTGCCACCTGTTCTTTCTACCTCAAGAGACCTCGTGCCAGTAGGGCCACGCCATGTTCAAGCCTCAAAACATGGAGGCAAACGAGATGAAAATGGTTTCAAACCCACTACTTCTCGAGCCCTGGTCTTACGAAATGGTAAATTTGGAGCAAGAGGCACCGGGGAGGTTATGCTTTCAAGTAAAATGAGCGGCAGGGAAAAACTTGATTTGCTTGCAGGCAAGTCGTCCATCTTGTCGATTAGCACGCAATCGGCTCATTCGAGGTACGATGGCAGAGGACCTTGTCAATGAGCATGCACGAACTGCTGTAATGTCACCTCTGAAACTGGCAAAATGCATCAAGATCGCAGACTCTCAGTTCAATGGTATGCGATCGCATGCCTAAGCCATACCTTCGTCTCATGTGATCTAGCATATTTGGATGATATCACTAATTTACAAGACCCGGAATCTTTCCACCGGAAGATCACCGAGGAACTGAATGCTCGTACACCATATGGAACGACGAAGAATGGCAGGGAGGTACGATCAGATCCCTCCTATGTGGCGTCCATCATCGCAATCAGGTACGTCGTCTAATGCTCCATTTTTAAATGACTCGATCATCATATGTCGGCTGTGTAGGATTCACAATACGTACATGGTCGCTTCAGCATGGAAAATCGTCGTTGACTCTTTGCGAGCGCTTGAGAAGTCTGGCCTCAATGACGCAACGGCTCACATCCAGCTGCAAAAGGATCAGGGTTTACTAGCTCGTTATCTTGTCGTTTGTGATTTGGTCTCTAACTTAGTTGATCTTGGTCAAAAGAAATTCTCTGTGCTTGCCACCACTACGCGTACGGCAACATCTTGTCAATTTTGTGCATCACACGCTCTAACTATGTGATAGCCCATTATGCTCGTTACTTCAAGGCGATTGAGAACACCGATCCAGGTGAACCCGAGATAGCCTTTGATTGGGCTGGCCTCAAGGATGCATGCAAGTCATTCCTAGACTCCATCATCATTGAGCTATGCTTTCCCAAGCAACCCTATCCGAAGAGGATTCTGTACCACATCCTGCACGATGCAGTTGATGAGTCTCCGAGAGAAGCAAAACGTTTCCCCCAGACTATGTGGGATGCCGTCGGCGAATTATCTGTATGTCGTAGAGCTGCAGGTCTTCCATGGGGTCTCCCTAGCTGACTATCGGCATCCGTAGGTCGTGCTGGAACTCCAGGAGCTTCTTGATAGTCCTTTGTTAGGACCGCAGGGTGAAAAAATGAAGCAGACACCTCGCAAGATGCCCGAGCAGTATGAGCAATGGCTTGATGCGCAAATATTTTCCCAGCAAGCATCGAATAACTATGCCAGTTTCAAGGACCTCGTTTTCCCGCTCAGCCGCACTGAAGACCGGACAGTCCTCAAAGACATGTGGAAACATGTCGACGTGGTACGTTCTGCAGTAATCTTCTTATCAGTCCCGTTGCCTTGACATTATAAATTATAGAATTACAACAGCGTTTCCAACATGTCCATAGATACTCTTTGGCAGCTTGATGAAGCCCTTCGCCGTACACCTCAATGGAGTGCATTCTATGTCCCTCACTTTGCAGGTCATGATTCAGATTCAGACGATGCGGGTAATTTGGATTTGATCCCAGTCAAGAGCAAAGGCGGAAAGAAAGGCGGTGGACACAAGCGACCATCGAAGAAGATGCTCGCCATCACCGACGGTCGTGGAGATGACGATAGTGATGGCTCCATGCCTGAGCTCCAGTCCGTCTCCGACTCTGACGAAAGCGACGACGATATGATAGACTCTGACCAGAACTTTGGCGATGAAGACGACGACAGTGATGAGTACGGGACGGAATCTGAATATGATTCTGATGAAGAGGAGCAATATCGCAATATGTTGCGAGAGGCTATGGATACGGCGATGGCCATCCCCGAATTTTTCGATGCGAAGACTGAAGTGCCCGAGTTCGAAGCGATAGCTGAGGAGAGGAAGGGCAATCCGTTCTTAAAGCTCCTTGGCTCGTTGAGAGGTCGATTTAACAGCTCTTATGGTTATCATCTACTTACAATGGTTGCGGAATACAGGACGTATGTTCTCATCGAGCGCGAAGCTCAGTTCTGAGAAGCGCGGTGAACCTCGCAAGGGCATTTTCGCTACCAAGGCTGCCCCAAAGCCCAAGCCAGCTCCAGCCCTTAAGATCGATTTAGTCCGGTATTCCAGAGGATGAGCTACCTCCACTGCGACCCCTTCCGACTCCTCGGAAGAAACGAGTGCCCAGGGCCCTCGGGGCCAAGCCGCCACATGCTGCTGGTTTGTGTTCGTCGATGCTTCCCCGTACATCCAGACCTAATTTATTCCTATGCAGGAGCCTCTTCTGCACAGCCTAAAGATACTCGCACGACAGTCGAAGAAGTCGACGATGAGGATGACGCCGATGCCGACACTGCCTCTGCTAGCAAGAAGAAGAAGAAAAAGAAGCCAAAGAAGAAGAAGACTGACACAGATCTACCTGTCCTCCCTGAAGATGCCCCCGCGTCTCCTGTGACACCTGCAGCGCGCGTCGCGTCTCCCCCTTCTAGCCCCTCAAAGGCAAGCCCTGCTAGGAGAGCCAGCTTGAACAGCTCGGCGACAACCCTTCTCAACAACATGTCGACTGCTTCATTGCCGCTGACAGAACAGACTACGGCTCATTCTGGTCATTCTTTCCTGCAGGAGATCTCTCAGAAGGAGAAGATCAAATCTCGTCCTGATCATGCATCCATGTTCAACCGCGGGTTTTTGACCAAGGGCAAAGACAAAGCCAAGGATAAAGAGGAGAAACAAGGATACTGTAAACAACAAACACACGTGGTTTTCGAAATTGGGTAAGAAGACGACTGGATACATGCATCAGCTGCTTCGTGCTGGAGACGACGAGAGACGGGGAGCAATGAAGTGGGAGAACTTCCTCAAGGTGCTTCGTTTTTGACATAGGTATCGATTGGGGGGATGCTCATGCACGTCCACAGGTTATGCGTGACATGGGCTTTTCTTATGATCCCAGTACCGCTGGGTCAGTCTGTGCGATTCGATCCGCCCAACGAAGGAGATAGGGTATGTTATTCAGTATATCAGGAATTCTACCATGATGCTGAACTTCTTACACAGTCCATCACATTCCACAAGCGTATGTACAACCTCGCTAAATTAACTCCCTTTCTGATCTTCGTTTATATAGCTCACCCGGATCCTACTCTATATCCTGTGAAGATCAAGGAATTCGGTAAGAAGTTGAAGGAATACTATGGATGGGATGAGGAAGATTTCCTGAAGCGGGCCGCTGCTGCTGCGTAATTGCTTTTTGATCATTTTGCTCAAATCATCTTCAGGCTTTGCCTATTGTTCTGATAGCGATATGTTCCTTTATGATACACGATGTAATGTATGAGAATGTCCGTAGGAGTGTGGTATTCGAAATGAACTGCTCATCTCACCCCTCATGAGCAGCTATTTGGGGCATGATCAATTCATATGGGAGGTGGTCCTATGACCTTGATTGCGGCTCTATTTAGATGAGCCTTGGATGCTCGGGCTGGAGCACAATTAGAACTAGTCAGGTACAAGGCTCTTACACTCACGGCGGCCGGTTTCGATTGCGCTAATCATGCCTTGTTGCCAGTTCTCAGCAAGTGCCTTGGACATGGCAGGGTCGCGGTTCCGCAAGGATGCACCGCCATCGCGAAGAGAGAACCATAAGAATCGAATTAAATCCTCGCAGAGGATGATGATTTGAGCGGTGTCGGTGCCTCGGCGCTCATTGACGCATGAAACGGTCTCCTCGCTGGCTTCGTTTATTTCTTCTAGGCGTGCAATGAAACTTGCTCGAGTTTCGACACCTCCTCCATGCATCTGTGGGATTTCAGACGTACTGAGGATATCGTCGGACAGTACTCACTCGGAAGAACTGCGAAGCGCTCGGAGGATTCGATCGACGCTCAATTTCGATCACAAAGCTGTGACGCTGCATTTAGCTGCTAGTACGAGGTGACATATGATCAACTGACCAATGCGTAGCAAGTCGGTCCGGTGGACTGTTTGCAAGATTCATTGCCCACATCGCCCAGTTATGCAATTCGTCCCTCCAGTTATTGATCCACTTGGAAAGGGCTGTATTTAAGGCATTGCCGGCAGGGTCACTTGCAAGGCTCTCGCGTAAATTTGGGTTGCATCGTAGCTTGTGGGTTTTCCACGACGCGACCTGACATTCCTTCGAGCAGTAACGTACCAGTCTGCAAAGGCCAGAATTAGCTAATAATATTGTAGGCAGTGAGGAGCGGCTCCTCCGCGAGTTCTACTTACCGGCAGCGACCGCATGTCTTGACCTTGTCGCGACCGACGTCGGTGTTGCAGTACATACACCGTCCTTTGAAATCTTTATCTTCTGAAGACATTGCAGCTACAGAAGAAAAGAGCAGAGCGCTGGCGGCAGCTGCCAAGTACCGTAGTGAATTTAAGTATTAGCACATGTGTTGATTACCTAATTTCATTAAATGTAATACTTGTTTAACCACGAATGGGCAGATAATAACTTGGCTCGCCGTTAAACGATGGCGGCGAAGCCTCCGCCTGCACGACCGCACATTGGCCTGCACTCATCATCATTCAATGCAAGATCTAACGCAGACTGGGGAGAAGACGATGTTTGGGATAGTGGATCAGACTCTGAATCACCTCGCCAGTCCACAATCTCGAATTCGTGGCGGCTCCCTCCTTCTCCATCATATAGACGCCAGTCATCTCCGATAACAGCACCAAAACCAGTCCCTAGAGCCTCTAGCAACTCTTCTTCATCCAATGTCTCATTCTCCTACACTCATCTCAGTGCGCCAAGTCCAGGCTCTTACCCTTCAAATACCGATACCGCTCAACCTCCAAGGGGTGGATGGACAATGGTTAGAAAATCTAGCACTTCACAGGACGCTTTAGGTGCCAAGTTACCCAAAGATATTGATCCAAATGGCGATGCGGACGTCGACAGTGACATGGTCGTAGGGGATTTCGAGCCAGAAATGGAGCAGACTGCTGGCACTGGCGCTAAAGCTAAACTAGACCAAGGCTCTATCAAATCTGATGCTATCGAGCTTATGAACGGTATTGACTTCTATTAAGTTCATTTCCACATCTAATCAGACATCTAGATCCATTTTACAGGTTTCTCCGTTCTCCTCAACCACCACCACAACCAAGATTTAATCATAGAATGGGTCATTCCCCACGTTCGAGTGATGCTGAGAAGCTCCTGCGGGAGAGCTCAATTCGCACAAATCGACGAATTAAATTCATCGATTGTCTTAGCAAAGATGATGTCAATATTAGTGCGCGCTCTTATAGGCTTTCACTGATCATGCACCTGAGGTTTCATAAATAGGCGAACTCCGTAAATTAGCTTGGGCGGGTACTCCCAACGACCTAAGAGCCGCTGTATGGCCAATTCTTCTCGTAAGTCATATTTCCTGTATATCCTTACCTTCTAATGTCGATGCTTAGGGTTACCTCCCCTTGCCATCAAATCTTCGGGCTTCCACTCTTGCAAGAAAGAGAGGAGAATACTCATCATTGGTCGAACTAGCGTTCGCTCGGGATCGCCAAGGGCTCGACCAACAAATATGGCATCAGATCGAGATCGACGTACCACGGACGAGACCTGGTGTACGTTTATGGATGCAGGCATCCACTCAGCGTGTAAGTCATTGCGATGCTATTCCAGCAGATGCTAATATCTCTGCCGCAAGTAGAGTCTCGAAAGAATTCTCTATGTCTGGGCAATACGACACCCAGCAAGTGGATACGTTCAAGGCATCAATGACCTTGTTACCCCATTCTTCCAGGTTTTTCTCTCCGCTTACATTGGTATGAAAATATTATTTCATGACTACGTGTAACGTTAAGACTACTTGCAGATTCGGACCCCGAAGAATTTGATACCTCTCTGCTCCCGACAGCTGTCCTGAGTGCTGTCGAGGCAGATTCGTTTTGGTGCTTGTCACGTTTGTTAGACGGCATTCAGGATAACTACATCTCAGCACAACCTGGCATTCAACGAAGTGTCAAGCGCATGGCAGAGCTGGTTGCACGTATTGATGGTAAGTTCCTTTCCACCTGCACGCAATGCCTGCTGATGATCGAGCAGCCCCCTTATATGCACACCTCGAGTCCCAAAATGTTGAATTCATGCAGTTCGCTTTCCGTTGGATGAACTGTCTTCTGATGCGAGAAATCAGTGTGAAAAACACGATCCGCATGTGGGACACGTACCTGGTGAGCTGGTCACACCTTCGTAGGATATCCTTTATTAATCGTATGCTCCCAGGCTGAAGGAGCGGATGCATTCTCTCAATTCCACCTTTATGTATGCTCTGCATTCCTCGTCAAGTGGAGCGAAAAGCTCCGGCAAATGGACTTCCAGGTACATCCACCTTTGTCTTCTTAGGATTGCGTGTCTTACGTGTGCTAGGGTATCATCATGTTCCTGCAATCCCTCCCGACGCAGGACTGGGGAGACCACGAGATTGAGATGCTTCTCAGTGAAGCTTTCGTGCTCAATTCCATATGGCACAACGCTCAAAGTCATTTTAATGCTAAATAGCTATCTTATCCATACTCCAACGGCGCAGCGTACGTGTAAGATATGGTCTGAAGTACGATCTATGATGCAAAGGGTAAAGCTTCCCGAGTCTTCAACAACTCGGAGAGAGCCCTTCTCAGAAATGCAACTATGCTAGATGATGCTATGAGCAAAGAATACGGAAATGTGCAATGTAGAAACGGAGGTATACGGGGGAGTGTGTAAAATTAGACATGAGCAACATTAGAGACATGAAATTACCAACCCCTCAATTCGACTCCTTGATAGCTGCTACCTCGCGATCCAAAGCATTCTTGAGTTCCTGAGCTTGCTCAGGCGTTTTTACACGGATTCGGAACGATGCCGGAGCACCTTCATCGTGTCCGACAAAGGATATCATCGTCTTCATCAGTGTTGGGGTTAATGACACAAACAACCTGAAGTTCTGATGGCACGCGTAGGTAAGCAACTGGAGTTGAATACAAAATGGTAGAGACTAACAATGATAATCCTCCCGGTGGCGCTGTTTCGCATCAGTGCGCGTCGTGCGCCTGTCTCCTTATGTTTCTTCAAACGGAACATACCTATCAAAAGTCAGCAAGATTGTGGATGGCCCCAAAACAAAGAAACCCTGACCAACACCCAGGTCCTTCCACTCGGACTTGTCAGAAGTCTTCAAAAGCTTGAAGACTTTAGCCTTTACAGTATACGTCGTCTCTTCATCTTCTTCACCCTCGCCTTCACCATCGTGATTGCTAGTCGGCAGCAACTTTGCATCGTCTTGCGTGCCCTCGTCGCCGGCAGCAGGTTGAGACCCTGATCGACTGGCGGTGTCCATTGACGGAGAGACAGACTTAGTTGGTGGAGCACCAAAACTGAATTCCGTGGGGGCGCCGGATGAAGACGCAGAAGCCCCATCTGCAGGCTTCGCGACGCCGAATCCAAACCCTACTGGGTTACCAATACTCCCCCCTCCCGCCTTCCCAAACGTAAATCCGTTTCCTTTCGGTGGCGAGCCTCCGCCAAACGTGCCGAAAGCACTGGTGGGTTTGTCGGCGGCGGCAGATGCGAAAGCGTTGGTAGGTGGTGTAAAGGAGGAGCTACCAAAGAGACCGGTGGTACTTCCGGTTTTGGATTCTTCGTTTCCTGTATCGGTTTTAGCGGATACTTTATTGAATAGGTCTGAGGACCCTGGGGTGAAGAAGGAGGGCGTCTTTGAGTCAGTATTGTTACCAAATATTGAGGTTGTGGTGCCGAATGCTGATGTTGGCTTTAAGTCGGAGAACGTGGATGATACTGCCTTGGATGACGCGAAGAAGTTGGGAATGCCTGAACTAGATCCAAATGCGGATGAGGAGGATTTTGAATCATCTTTGTCTTTGCCGGGTGCAGGTGCGGCTGATGGGGCGAATGAAAATGGACTCGGACCTGACGAGCTGGGATCATCGGATTTAGTCCCGAATGAAAAGGCGGATTTCGGGGCTTCCGAAGTGCCAAAGGGAGACGGCGTTGCAGGAGTATCTTCACTCGTTTTGGCACCCATACTGAAAGTTGGACTCGAGTTCGTGCTGGAAGATGATGTAGAGAAGGGGAAGGCACTTTTGGGTGCCAAGCTCTTATCCGTTCCATTCGTGGATGAAGTAGGTAATGATGAGGAGGCAAGGCTACCGAATCCAGAGAAGCCCTTTGGTACTGGAAATCCAGTCGTTGAAGGTGCAGCCTTCTCGAGCGCAGGAGGGCCAGAAGCTGGTGCCTTCTGGCTAGTGGCTTTGGACGAGTTATCAAGATCTGTTTGGACGGTAGTCCGCAGATTCTTATAACTCTCAAGAAGGCCTGCAATGTCAATAAAGGGATCCTGGTCTACAGCTTTTTGGATCGCTGACAAAAAGGAGACGTTAAGACCACGAATAGACTTGTAATAATTCAGTTCTGCGTTGTAATCTTCATCTGAAGTACTCGAGGATGCAGTGACAGTACTCGGTGATGCATTGGTAGTACTAGCGGCTTGTACGACCGATGCAAAGCCTTTTGTAGCAGCAGACGCAGAAGGCGTAACGTTTGAGGTCGCGAATGCAGTGGCAGCTGGAGGGGTGAATGAGAAAGGACTTGGTCCAGCTCCTGAGCCAAATCCTGAGAAACCACCAAATTTCGGAGAAGCGGGGGGTTCCTGAATGGACTTTTATTGGAAAGATTTGCAAGGCATTGACTAAGTACTCACCGAATCCGCGGATACAAGAGGTGCGCTGGGAAGTCCGGCGAAAGACAAAGCTTTATTTGAAGTCACGGTTCGCTTGGGCAAACTACGTATTCTGGGTGTTACATGATAAGCGTTGCTCACTACAGTTCCTGGACACTCACTGTCGCTTTACGAGGACAGACTCGTCTGCCTTTTGGAAACCCTTGCCAGGGTCTTCGACTTCCTACTCGCGTCAATGACCAGTCAAGACAATGGGAAGAATTGTCATCATACCTCTATGTCGTCCCCGTCGTCCTTGCTGATTTGTCTCTCTGCGCCTCTCTTCATGGTGGACAAAGCACGAACAGACTGACCCAAGGCCCTTCAGATTAATTATTACTGTTCAAAGTGAAATATTAGGTAATCAGACAGATTGTCGGAGTTGTTGGGGTCATAGTGCTTAACTCAAAGATACGCTATCCCTTTCTATCGACCTCACTGCGGCTGCTCCGTGAACACGCTTTTCGCTCGTCAGTGATGTCGACGACAACCGTAACGGCCATGGACTCTCGCTCTTCATCACCAACAACACCTGAATCTTCCGACGGTCATCATCCTGTTACCCTACACCATGACCATAACCTATCAGCCTGGTATAACTCAATTCGTCCAAGGAAGACCTTTCCCGAAATTGGCGTTTGGGACAATGAGCCTATGCGTAGTGTCATGAACAAACCTGACAACGAGAGGATGCTCCAACTTGATGACCTAATAGATGAGCATGCCTATGAAGAGTATGTCTTGAAAAGGTTCTCTTGTCCGATCGCTGTCGTTGACGTGTCATATACCCTGGTTTAGCTCGGCCTGTTCTGCACCAGAATCCTCTCCTATTCTGCCTCAAGTCATTCCAGATTGTTTGAAACCGGATGCAATCCACCCGACAGGCGACAGCTGTGTATCTACTGCGCAAGCTCCTTTAACTGAGTCCGACTATCTTGTTCCCTCCCAGATGCAGATGCATTGTTCACCTGTAATCCCTCCCCCTGCTGTGCGTTCACCCAAAAGGGATTCATCTACCGCTCAGCATCGAGTCGTTTTTCCTCCACGAGAATCTTGCTACAAGTGCGTCTGTCTTTTGTTCGAGTATCCAGTTTTTCATATTTTAATCTGTGAAGCCTTCCTATCCTGACCCCTAATATCCCCGAACACGGCACAAAGTCTCGTGTAGAGACTCAAGTGCGCGTCACGTTGGACTTGGCGCATGCTAGCTCATCGTCAGGGGAACCGTACTTGTACGATAGGGTCGGTTCGTGGAAATGGCTAAAACTTCCACCAGGGACTTTCACCAAGAAGCGCACTCGTCGGGAAGGGAAGATAGGTACTGATGATACTTTTCTGTCCCTTGCACAAACTCACCATTAATCAGACCCTTCCCCCTTGGATATGTTACACCTTACCACGACCGTGACATGCGCTACATCACCACACAATCGCGTGCTAAGCTGCGGAAGCTGTAGAAACCGAGAGGTTGGTACCTCTCTATCATCAGAGTTCCATGCTAACTTTGTTTTCCCTTTTAGGCAAAGCGCGTGGCTAGGAAAATCGCAGCTCGTGTCAGACCCGCCAGGTCTGGCTCAGATACCCCAGAGGACGGTAATGAACGACCAAGAGGCAACAAGGAAGACACGACTAGCATCATTCAGTTCAACTGCCCCGAAGTCCTTGACTTCGAAACAGGGTCGGTTGTGCTTCCCGTCCGTATCACATGCTACTGCAGACATCACCGCGAAAAGGTCGGGTTTCATATCCATTTCACGATGATGGATCATACTGGACGCATCGTCGGTTCGGGAACGACTCCTCCGATTATGATTACGGATGACCACAAGTCGACGACCAAGTCGAATTCTGTGTTCAATCCCCTCACTGAAACCGAAATCGACTTGTCCCAGATCACACCAAGCAGGGAATTGGCGGACAAGCGTGCACCCTCGAAACGCAAGGCAACAAATGTGAAAGGCCAGCCAAAGAAGCGAGCAAAACCATATGACGCTACTAGTAGAAACGGCCTGGTGAAATTTGTGAGAGAGGCCAGCTTCACGTCTCAGCCTTCAACAGTGCCTAGTTCCCGGTCTCCTACACCCCCTCGCCTTCTAGTGCCCACGCCATCTTGCTCATTATCTCAGATTGAAAATGGGACCATTCCTTCCGCAGCTATGTTTGGTGTCAATGGGTTTCAACAGCCAGAAGATGCACAAGCTAATTCATTCGTCTCAAATCCAGTAATATCGCCAGTATCAAGCTCCATATCATCGCCTCTCATTTCTCCTGTATCGCCGCCCATCCCACAACTTGTTCCACAACCGACGTCATTCCTTTTCTTCAACTCTATATCACCTGCCCTCGTTGCCCCACTCACTCTCCCTAAGATCCACCGTCTTATACCCGCTTCTGGTCCTACACATGGCGGTATTGAAGTGACTATCCTTGGTGAGAATTTCCATCATGTTCTTCAACTCAATTGCGTCTTTGGAGACGTCCCTGCAAGCTCTACTCAACGTTGGAGCGACAACACCTTGGTCTGTGTCCTACCCCCTCGAGCCTCCCCGGGTGTTGTCGCTGTTTGGTTCGAGGGCTTCGAGAAGACAAACGATCCCTCGTTCCCTTCTCTGTTCACATACACTGACGAGTCAGACAGGGCCCTGTACGTCACACCGATAGCATTTTACCTTTTTTCGCTCAAGTATTTCATTTCCAGGATGGAGCTGGCCCTACAGGTCGTCGGACTCAAAATGACAGGCAAGATCGAAGACGCAAAGAACGTCGCTCGCCGTATCGTCGGAAACGCAGGAAACGAAGACTCTCCAACATCCTCAGACGCCAACGACATGATGCACGTCGTTGCATCCTCGTCTTATCGCGAAATACGACCACTTCTCTTCGTACGGTCGGACGAAGGAGAAAACTTCGAGACCACGATCGTCAAGTTCCTTTCCATGATAGATGTATCCGTCGACAGCCAATCCACTATCACCATGAGTTCTGCAGTTTCGCACTCTACATCTGATGGGCAGACGCTTTTGCACCTCGCGTCGTTCTTGGGCTTTGCGGAGCTCACGAAATTCCTGGTCGCACACGATATTGATCTGGACGCACGTGATAGGAATGGTTATACGGCTCTTCATTTTGCTGTGTTGTCTCTATCCAAACCTTGTTTGGAGTTGCTGGTAGCGGCTGGAGCGGACTTGGAGATCGTGAACGGACTTGGGAAAACCCCAGAGGATATTGCTCCTGAAGGCTTATTTGATGATGTCACCCCGTGGCGCTCGCCTAGTGTCGAAACAGAAAGCCAAGATGACGCTGATGGTGAGAGTCAGTGGGGTGACGTAGATAGTGACGAGGGAGAACTCGTCATCATCAAACGCCGACCGGCACGTACTTTCCGTCGGCGCACACAAGATACGACGGAACAAACAAGCCCTGAATCCCACGCGGAACAAACCCCGGAATTGCCCAGCAAAGACACAGATACCAGGATACCTCCTAATGCAAGGGACGAGAAACAGACAGCGTCTTTTGTGGATATGATCCAGCGAACGCTTGCGCAGCTGCAACCTCAAGGTATCATACCAAATATACCTCAGCTTCCTCTTCCACATCTTCCTGGGATGCCTGCTGTCCTTTGGGGCGCTCTTCCGCAGATCCCGATGGTGTTCCCCATCTTCGTCCCGATCACGGGGTGGCCGTTCCTCGGTGACAAGCGGGAGGAACATCAAGTCGATGGAGAAGTGAGGGATGCTGCTCATCTAGCGGCACGGGCGGCGCAGGAACTGAAGGCGACTTGGGAGAAATGGATGACGCTCGCTATGGCCACTGCGACGCTCCGTCCGGCGCCTGTTGAAGAAGCGCCTCCGATGTATACACCACGAGAGACGCACGAGGAGCAGCTGGGGGAGCCTGTGGCTAGTACGTCGCGCGTCGAGGAGCCCTCTGCTCTCGACGCGGAGGCACCTGCGCGTCCTGCAGGAAGCAGGCGCGTTGGTTATGCTACAGCTTCTGTGCCAGCTCAAGAAGTGGAGTCATATGGTTATAGGCCTGTGAATGATGCGCAGAAAGCGCAACATGGGCGTAAGTGTTGTGCCAGTATTCTAAATGACGATGAGTCTGATTGTTGCCTCTTTTCAGGCGACCGGATGCTCGTCCTGTTCTGGCTTCCTATTTTATTGAGTATGTGCATTTCAATTTTTATGGAACGTGTGACTGATGTTTTTCCTTGCAGTCTCTCTTATGTGGGCTCTGCACCACAGTGTTCGATTCGTTATTCACGCTTTCAAGACCACACTTTCTCTCAAAACCGGTCTTCGTGCATGACTATCCTAGAAATTACATATGCACACTCTCTTAACGAAAAAAAAAATCTGACCGAGATTGTCGAGGACCACGCTTGTATAGTACACAACCCGGTCTGACTACTTGACGTATTAAATGACGTATGTATGCACATCCAGTATATTGATGCATATCGACAGCGAGTTTAAATATCGTGTTTCTATTTTCCCCTGTGCTCCTTGAAAGATGCCTGGATGCCCTTGCCAGCTTTAATATCAGCCATACACTTAGCATCGATGTCTTGTCCCTTCTTAGCAAGCTCCACGACTTTGTCTACCATATCTACTGGCACGCAAACGACACCGTCTTCATCCGCGACGATCCAGTCCCCTGGTGTCACTGTGACAGGGGCGAATGCGTCTGGGCCGTCGCCCGCGTCTTTGGGATGAATGGTGAGGGTAACGTTTACACCAGATGGTCGTACGAAAGGGGACTGCCCGACTGTCGAATGACCACGCGCAAAGACCGGGAAATCCGCTGCACGATGTTCAGCAAGGTCTCTGCAACGTCCAGAGATAACGACGCCGACAGCTCCCCGAGCTTGTGCACCCGCAGTCATCAGACCACCCCAAACTGCATTCTTTGCTTCTGCGCGATAGACATGAGTGTGAAAGTTCGGACATAGAACGGGGAGGGGAACAAACTGAACGAGGTGGGGCGTCGACGACGACTACAGAACCTGGGGTTGCGGTGTCTACGAAATGGGAGGAGAGCTTTGGGGCTGATTTGTCTGATGCGAGTACCATCTGGACGGTGTATGCTGGTGCGCAGATCTTGACTTGGGAGGTTGGGGAGAGCATATGAACGTCTGGGATGTATCCTCCGTTTGGAGATCCGAGCTTTATGAGGGCATCTGAGATCTCACAAGCAGAAAACTGTGATAGTGGGCATGCGGAGGAGCGTGTTGACGTCGACATTGCACGGCTGATACTAGTAGCGAGCAGACGGGTCCTCGCAATCATGAATCAAGCAGTAGGTATGGGTGCCCGCTAGCATGTCCGTTCAATAGGTACATATAAGGCCGTAACTTCCCAGTGAAAACTGGACCTTACCGGAGAGGACCGTATAATATCGGAACGACCGACGATAGAGAACAATCACCTTGCTTGCAAGGTCATATGGCATGCGACGAAATCTGAAGATCTGACGGACTATATGTGCCAATAATAAGCATCGTAACGGCGCTCGGCCGCGCCAGTCCCCGACACATGCATTATGAGTATATTTCTACATACAGTCTCTACTAGTACAGGTGAAAACAGAGCAGGCATAACGTCGCGTCTACTATCATTCAGCATCTTACGGGACCGCCAATCATAGCAGGTACACGGTGGGCATATCGGCTCGGCCTCGTCTTTCGGCCAGCCGACATGCTCACCGCGACAAGAAACAGCCTGAGGGAATGTCTTCTGGGACACGCAGCAGCTCAAGGTGGTAAGGGGCCAAATCATCTGAAAGGCTGACGGAAACGACATCACGGTCATAGCACAAACAGACGGCGCACACAGAGGACTCAGTCCAAGCAGACCCTGTCATATAATCATTGAGGCAGTTGAGGATGACATCCTGAGGCGGACAGATAGGCCACTCTTCTTGCTGAACGCCACGAATGGTTTCAGCTTCCTCAATGGCAATATCGACTCACCGCGCAAGGTAGGACACAGGACAACGGCACGAACAAAGACAGAAACATCTAGAAAAAAGGAAAGATCAATAACAACTGAAAGGCATGCACAGAGACCATGCGGACTCACCTCACTAGCTAGCACACAGAGGATAAGGGGATGAACTAAGACTGATTTGAGCCAGCTGAAAAAATGAACATTGCCGGTGTGTTCCAGACCCAGAACATACCAACTCCGATGCTGTGTACGGGCGCATGAATGTCGGCCATCGGAATGAATTTTGCACGAATTTACCACGCGTCGAATGTCAGAAAGAATTGAGCACGATTTTTCCACGCATCAAATGACAGACGGCATGACATTTATTTTCTACAGAACCCTCTACCCACTAAAATGGGTGTCGGGGAATAATAAATATCAATAAATCATCAGTCTCCCATCATCCACAGATCTGAGTCGCGCTCGTTTCTCCTACTCACCAACATCAGGCGAACGTCAACACGTCATAATCCATCATGTTATGATATCGAGCACGATTCTTGTGTCTGCGTATGTTCAGCTGTCATGGCAAAGTACTGCAGCTGCGGAGGCTTCTAAAACAGTGGCAGGCCATATTCTATCTCTTCTCCTGGGCGAGACCGTGCAGGATGATAATGTCAAGTTGGGCTTCTCACTGGACGAGCGTCAAAAGAACTTGCTACTGTGATGGAATGTGACTCTGCATAAATAATATACAGTCACCTTCCATCACAGCACATAGTGTATAGTTCAGCAACGACATAGCTGATATCAGAACTTTTTACAAAGCTGTGCCTCTCCGTGTTTACGACAAAGATAATTGAAATTCGTCGAACCTACAAATGTCAACAAAGCATTGTGCAACACCGTCGCTGAAGCTTTGAATTTTCCGATAGAAAAATACCTTGTCGGCGGCAGGTTTCGAACCTACACTGGCACAGTCCAAGAGACAGATTTAGATTCTGTTGTGGCAACCACTTTGGTCAGGACGAAGTTGGGATGAATCTCCGAGAAATCCCTCCATGAGTGAATGTCAAGGTGTGATAGTGTTCCGATAGAAAAACCTTG
The DNA here is from genome assembly GCA_016647755.1 of Suillus subluteus. Classification (NCBI taxonomy): domain Eukaryota; kingdom Fungi; phylum Basidiomycota; class Agaricomycetes; order Boletales; family Suillaceae; genus Suillus; species Suillus subluteus. The sequence goes on along the minus strand of JABBWI010000028.1, from coordinate 443,655 downwards.
TCCTCGGCAGGTTTCGAACCGGCACAGTGAGATTTCGATTCTGTGGTGGTAACCACTTCGTTAGAGGGATTGAGAAAGACCTACGAGGAAACCAGTCATGAGTCAATGTCAAGGTGTTCCGATCTCTGTCATAGCAGGGGGTGTTCCACGCCTTTCCGTTATTGTCTGACACCTCCTGTGTCACGGTACTGTTCCACTTCTGCATCATGCCGTCCCATGAAGCACTCACGATATGGGCGTTGTTGTGCAAGAAAACAAAAATCCATATATCCTCTTCATGTTCCTGAAACTTGTGCTTTGGAGTAAAAACAACCTGCTCGTCGGTACTAGTAGGTTTCGAACCTGTGAAGTCCAACTTGAAGAGGAACAGATTTTAACTCTGTTACGGTAACCACCAGGCTAAGACCAGTTAAGATGGACCTCCGAGGAACTCATCAATGAGTGAATCTTCAAGGCGTGTTCCAATAGAAAAAAGTCATCTGTCGGCAGGTTTCGAACCCGCACAGCCGAGGAGAAACAGATTTCGATTCTGTTGTGGTTACCAGCCACTTTCGCCAGGAGGAAGTTGAGATGATTCTCCGACGAACTGTCCATGAATGAATGGCAAGATGTGATAAGAGGGAAAAATCACTTGTCGACAGGTTTCGAACCTGCGCAGTCAGATTTCGATTCTGTTGTGGTAACCGCTTAGCTCAGAGCAGTTAAGATGAACCTCCGACGAAACCGTCCATGAGTGAATGTTAAGGTGCTTCGTGGGCATTCTCGCTACGGCAGTAGTGGGTTTTCCGTACCATGGCCATTTGGACCTCATCGACCAATCTTTTGGTGAAAAATCCATTCCGGCCCTAAACACGTCTGTTCGTGGTGTTCAGTTCGCAAGGTTCTGAAGGGCTGTTTCTAATTATCGTGTCGACTGCGCACATCGATCTAATTTGTTACAGACGGGGATCGTAAGGCCAGCGTGTTACGTATGTCTATCACCTTGAAGAAGGCCAAAGAATGCGCCAACATTATAGATGAATAATTCCGCTAGCATACATCCTCATGACGATGACCACTAGTAACCGTATAGAATCCTGCCCGTAAATATGAGAACACTGGATGATTGAGAAGAATTATCACATACCTCAAGACTGATGTAAAGGACCTCTGTAGATGTCGAGTACGAACTCGACTCCATATTTAGAGACTTTATTGTTCCACTCGTCTTTGGACATCTGAAGAAAAACGGAGGTGCCAGTTGAGTCTGTATCTTCGGTTAACTGCTGTAGCAGTCTGGTAACTTTGTCTCCTTGATGATAGTCGAACAAGCGACTAGAGACACGCTGCTGAGGTCGCCATGAAAAGTAGAACTCGAGTCTGGTGGAATCATCTTTTTGCGAGTCTTGGATGACCTTTTGAAGTGACTGATTACAATATGAAAGGTCGGCGTGAATGTGCTCGAGGACTTCACCGATCGGTTAATTGTATGGCTGGGTGAAAGCGGTTACTCACTTGTCACCTCGTCATTGACTATCGCTGAAACAACAACAGCACAAATTGGATTAGGGTCACGGTCGGCAGTAATTGCCACTGAAAACTCGACGATTGTAGCGTCAGTAACCTTCCCCTTAATTCTTGTGTATGGCTGATCAGCAGCAAGAACCGCTGCTTGAATCTTGGGAAACCACGTCTCATTTTCAGCCCAGCTCCACATGTTTGGAAGCAGAGTCGCCGTTGCTGACAACCCTGCGTGTTTCTCGAGGAGGTACGTGACAATATCTTTCAGTTGTCCATCAAGAGCGATTTGTAGTACTGTTCTGGCAGTCCAGTCCCACAAGAAAAGATTACAAGACGGTTCAACGAGGGCTTTTAGGACAGGAAGCAATTGCCTTCTGCCCCAAAATACCGACTGGAAGAGGAAAGTATGGATAGGGGTAGAGCCGTCGATGGTGAAATTGACATCTGCGCCACGTTGACGAAATTTGCGGATAAATTCGGGTAACGGCTTCCTCGCCACAACGGCCATGTGCAGAATGTCGTTAGGTAGATTGACCTCTTGTGACAGCAAGAAATCCACAGCGCCATCCATTCCAATCGCAGCTGCCCACGAAATTGGAGCATAGGAACCGCCACGAATGACATATGTGTCGGATAAGCGGGGTCCGATGGAATAAAGCTTGTTGAGATCGACACCAAACTTGCTGAGAACAACGAGGAAGTCAGGGCTCTTGTCTATAGCGAAAATCAAGGGAGAACCCCAACCAGGGGCAATATTCACGTCCAGGAGATGGGGGTGCTGCTTAATGAGGGATTCGACCATCCACGGCTTTCCGTGTTCAAGCGGGACGAATAGAAGTGAGGGCGAAGTACCAGCGACCCTCAACCACCTAAGTTCATCCTCTCTCGGGCAAAGTTTTTCAGTTGCAAGCACGCGATGTTTCTTGGTGTTTCGAAGAAACTCCGAGTTTAGCTGTGACAGGGCATCCATAACGTCAGGATCCTCATCCGAAATATGTCCAAGGTGCTTGTATCCTAGAATTGCATAGCTCATTAACGGATGGTCATTGCTGACATTGGCAGCATCAGCACAACGTAGCCGAAAATATGGTCGCATAGCTGGATGTTCATCTATACAAACATCGGTTTCTGAGCTTATATGCGTGAAAGATAGTATCGCACCGTCTGCGCAGATCTCATCCACAAAGTCGCATAATACATATGTAATCAAGATCTTGCAGATCCGTGCGTGCATGTCCGAGATCGATTTGAAGATCTTATTAGGGCGACTGATCAAGTATTCCTGGTCACATAGTGCATCAGCGGATGAGCAGGACGAAGGAGGTTAACGTATCATACTTTGACACTATAATGAGACAGGGCGACGATGCCAGTTTTTTCGTTGTAGGTCACAAGGCTTCCGCACGCGACCACGATATCCATGGTGTCCATAACGCCAAGGTCCTCATTGAGACTCGACCGCCCAACTTCGATCATCATTGTTTCATTCAGCTGTTCAAGCGTCAAAGGGGTGAATGCGCCGACCAGAAAAAGCAGGCAACGCTGGGCAATCGGGCCATCGTCTTTTCCCCTTTCTTCGATGGAGTGAATGATCCTATCATACGTTTCATATAGTCCTGCTGGAAGGTCATCGAGGGCTTTCCGAATACTGTCGGGTCTTTTGCACGTCACGATGACGTCCAATTGACACTGAACCCAGCGAAACCTGCGTGTGATAATATGACGATGAATTTCCAAAGAACGAATGCAAAGTGCTTTACTTACATGCCCTCGGCCTTTTCTAATAATTTCTCCAAAATGATCGTTCTAAGTGGTTCGGATAGGCGTGATAATTTCTTTTGAGTCTTAAGCTGCTCAGTAATGTGCGCACATATATCTGCTTTCATCTGTTCTGCGCTGTCTTTCAGCGACACAGTGGGGAGATCATGAAAGGCTTCTTGGATGTCTGCCTCGCTTCTACCAGTGACGAAAAGTCGTAGTCGAGCATCTTCGGCAAGGTTTACAAGATGTCTGACCAGGTCGGGGTAGTCCTTGCATTCGTCCAAGGCATCGATCACGAGGACTGGTCGGTGAACTAGCGCAGACGCTTCGACAAGAAGCTTACGTAGAAACCCCAGATCTGTGGGATGCGGCTTTGCATCACGTTGTTGCCGCCAGAGGCTTCGCAGAGAGTCAAGGTTCCCTTCTGTGTTTGATTCTTGCTCCCCGCCTATCCTTGTGATCCAGTCGTCCTTAGATTGTTGAAGTAGCTGAACAATCAAGGAGCGCAATACAACAGCCGCGTTTGTCGTCCTGTCGTCTCGAAAATTGCAATAAAAGTAAGCGAGCGTTTGTGGCTTTGCTTTACCGCTACCCTGAATTTCGTCTATGACGGCTGAGCTGAAATATCACAAGTCAACGTAGGCTCTGAAAGCTCTCCAGACAAGTCTAAACTTACACAAGTATAGTCTTTCCGTGGCCAGCTGTTGCGGGTGTCAGTCACATGCAATCAAAGGCAAATGATAGAACTAAACCTGACCGGTCAACCATATGAATGAGCGATCTGAGTTGTTCCAAGCCACATACTGATCGTTTTGGAAAATCCAACGACCGGTCCTGGAGTTGCGCTGATCACGGGACATAGCGTGCTTTTCAGCACAAGACACAAGATTCATCCATTCAAATAACTTTCGACGTTCCTCGGCTATGCATGTTTAAACAGGCTGAGGAGGAAACTGACAGTCAGCGACTCACCTTGTTCGCGTACCTTTTGTGCAGTAGAATGCTTTGTCAATTCCTCGACTCCTCGATTACCTTTCTGGACTCCTAGATCGACTTCCTGGAGTGTCCGACTGACTTGCTGGAGTTCGAGCTTGACTTCCTTGAGCGTGTTCCTTAGATGGTATTAATATTAGCGATCATCACAAGCAAGTCAGCTCACCATGTGTCAATTGCTAAAATTTTTGTAATCTCGCCACAGTAGTGTTTCAATCTCTCGACGATTGCACCTGCTTCCTTTTCCTTGAACGGCCATGTCAATCTGGATATTGTCTTCATCTTGCCGCTCTCCCTGGCCTGCTCGTTTGGCAGAATGTTCTTCAGTTCCACCAGTAAATGTGCGACTGGTCCGTCTTCGGCCATCAATGTTGAAAGTGCATGGCGGAGATTGTGTGGAAGAGAACTATCGTTCTTCGAGTCGATCTTTGTGACCGTGGTTAGGACGCCACTGATTGAACTGAACTGATTGAGCAGACTCTGACAGGACGAGTCAGCGTTGCGGACAGAAGCAACATATCCTAACAAAAGAGCTGAAGCTTGTGCTATAGTTTCAATGACTTGAAGAATAGTGAGACCGCTGGTGATGGGATCCATCTGGATAGCGGAAAACGTAAGACTGACAGCACCCAGGCGGCGCCATGACTTTAAATTAAGGAAAGGCGCTTATTAGTTCATCAATATGTTGGGACGATGCATAGTACTGATGATGATCGATAAGAATCAATGGCATATCCATATGTAGAACTTAGTATTGTTGGCAATACTGCGCAGTTACATTGCGGAGCAAGGTCTATCTGAGGCAGGACAGAATCTGTCTGGGCCTGGTGCCAGTCAGAATATTGTAACCTCGGAACAAAGATCTTAATAATTATTCAAGCGAAGCCCCGGATATATGAGGAAATAACTTCCCGGCTGCGGAGGCTAATTAACTTGCTCACCCGCGCTCGGCACATCCGACCACCATGGCACCAAATTCTCCAAGCTCGCCATCAAGGCCAATGCGCAAGCATCTCAAGAAACTGTCAAAAGCCATAATGAAATCTTACCGAGTCCAACTTCCAAAATACAACCTACCCATTCGACTGCGCCCGGTAGGCTTTCCTTGGGACTATCACACGAAGCTCTAGTCACTCACGACCACGAAATTCATCAGTGGTTCCTCGTATTCACCTGCGTGATAATGGTAATACTTGCTTTCTTAGGTTTCACAAACTTTTCCCGGACCCTACCCCTGAACGATAAGTTCCTACACTTTACTTGCTTGTGCTTTGCAACGGGCGTGTTTTATTTCATATTTGACGTCGAGGAGTGAGTTTTTGACGTTTTGACTTACTGGCGCTTTGCTGAATATTTGGGTTCAATTGCAGAGAAGCTCGTAGAATTTGGTTCTGGCGCCATTCAGGGCTGATATTTACCACTGTCATATGTTTCTTCTTTGGAGGGTTCGTGAGCGAGATTGTGCAGTCCATGCTTCCAGTACGTCCCCATTCCCTTGTCTGAGCGAGTACGACGAGACCATGCGGAACTAGAACAAGGAATTTCAATCTGGTGATGTGGTGGTATGTGTTCTTGGCTCTTACGTTTCTCATTCAGTAATCATACTTGACAGGCAAATTGGCTGGGTTCCACCGTCGGACTCTATCTCGCGTATTATATTGAGAAATATTACCGTACGCGGAGAGAGGTGAGCCGTTTCTGACATCGTCTACATAGCGATCTCACGTGAACCCCAATTTCTCAGATCGCACGCCTATACCGCCCCTTAGAGACCGACGATATTTCCGATGTAGACGATGCGTCAGATAATGAAGGAGGCTCTGGAACACAGCTCCTGCCCTTGTACTCTCATCCCTCAGCCTCATCCAAGTCAAAGCCTGTTAAAGTCGCACGCTTAAATGACGTCTGGGACGAAAGAGAAGAGTTGTTTGATATTGGCGATGACAGCGGCGAAGAGGATGGCGCAGGCACACCACGACCGCAGCGCCAAAGTTCTCAAGACGTCCCCTCCCCCCCTCCAAAGATAATTATCACGAGTTCATGAACGCTACGGGATTTTTATGACATTATGTACACCATCATTTAGTAGCGTAGCATGCATTTGCATCTCAATAAATCTAACTCAGAGAACAAATGCGATCATGTTGCACCCTACGACGGTCCAGCGAGAGCTTCAATATCCGCTTGTCTCACAATAAGCTCTCTGATTCGCTCCTAAACAAACGGTTCACGAATGCAAAGGCATTTTTATGGCAGCACATACACCATCATTTAGCATAGCATCTAAGGCTATGTGGATCAAATCACCTATGACGAATGTGATGCAGTATATCCAATCGTGCTACATACTATGAAGGTCGAGCAGTTTCAAGCGCTTCGACGTCAACTTGCATCGAAATAAGATCGCTCCTAACAACATCGATCTCTTCCTGCTGTTTCCCGGCAAGCTCTCGCAGCCTTTCATACGCCGCTATAGGAACAACTGCGACATTTTTATCGATCCCTCGCTCCAGAGTCACCTATCAAACAAGCTCATAAGTCCAGTCCACGCAAAAAAAACCTCTCAATACTCACCTTCAGATCCCTCTTCAGTCCCTCCCCAACCCTATCAGCATCCTCCACCCATTTCCTCTTTGCTCGCTCCCATTTCCCCACCGCCCATCTTATACTAGCAACAGCAACAAGCGCACCAGCACCTAACGCAGTACCTGCTTCAGAACCAGCGCCAACGCTCAAAGCGCTCTCTCCAAATGCAAGCCACCATCCTACACCAGCACCGCCAAACATACCACCAAACGCGCCCAACACTGCGTTCTGGCCATCACGGTGTAAACGCATGGTGGTGTATTTTGTCAGCTGGGAACGTCGTGCTTGGATGGGGCGGGTGAGGGCATCTGGGGTGAGTGCGTATGTTGGGGAGTGTGTCAGTTGACGGAGGTGGTTGTCGAGGATAGGGGATTGGAAAGGAGAGAATGAGGATGGAGATGCGAGTTTGGCAAGTTGGGAAAAGGTGGATGATGTCAGGGATGCTTGGGTAGAGGCAAGACGACCCGTTTGTAGGATGAGCTATATGTTATCAGTTTAACAACAACAAACATTTATCCGATGCGTGCTTACCTGGTTTTCAAGTTCCCTACACCAGTGCTTATCCAGCGCGGAACTCACCAAAGAATCTATCTCATCAACGCGCCATATCATCTTCAGCCATGTCAACGACTCTAATAAGGCTTTCATCTCTTTCGAGCCGCGAAGCAGAGCTTCATCTATTCCAGACTCTACAAGCACCTCCCTGTCTGTTCTCGCACGGACTTCCTCGACTTGCGATTGCAGCTCGCTTGCGCCTGTAAAGACGCGGTCTATCGCTACGCGTGCTTGGGATACCGATCGAGCGCTAGCATATAACGCGCCCTGCATTTGTATCACAGCACTCCGGGTGCGGATAGCTAACAACAACGATGACGACGACGACGTGCGGCCCGAGTCCTTCAACCCAAGCATTTCCGCCAAAACATCACCAAGAAACGATATCCTCGACCCCATAAAATCGTCCTGGTATCTTTGGATAGCAGCAGGAGATGAAGGATCCGACTTAAGAGCAGAGACGGCTTCCAGTGCACGAATAGGGTCCACAGCAAGAATTTTTCCGGGGGTGCAATTTACAGCTGCCAGTTCCTTGGAAATGTAATCTATCGCATGTCCGGATACGCTAGAAGCGGTGAGGACGAGTATTGTGTTCGATCTTTGAAGAATGTGTTGAGCGTTGGAGATGAGCGTGGGTAGTGGGGTTGTTAGTGGATTGCAGAGGAAGATTAGCACGTCTCCTTTGAGGAGTATTTTTGGGAGGGAAGGATCGGAGGAAAGAGATGGAATTTCGGTGAGTTGGACGGGGAAGGGGTATTGTTGGAGCCAAGATGCAGGGATAGTAAGGGTGCCGTTGATGAGGGAGGTTGATGACCTATGACTATTCAGAATATCTGTTAAGCATCCTGCATCGACATCGAAAATAAAACATGGACAAACTCAATTGTAAGGTAGGCAGACTGGTTTTTCCGCCGGTTTCGTAGGATGTCGCTGTAAGCTTCATCAGTCGTAAACGGGTTTTCGAGGAGAGCTGTGATGAGCTCATGAGAGCCGGCCCACTGGTCAGCTCCGCATACTGTAAAGAGGTAACTTTGTCGGATACATGAACATGAAAAAACGGACGGAGCACTCACCGACTACGCGAGCACTCGGATGCACTTCTGACGTGGAACATAAATCTGCGTCGACCTCGCTCAAGAGTTCACTCCAGAGTTGGGAAGACTGTATTCCTCCGTCAGTGGTAGATCCCGGTAGTGCACGAGGTAAAAATGCTGAGATTCTGTGCAAGAGAGCTGAAATCTCGTGTTTACTTGAAGATGCCTTCTTCGCTAGAGAATCGTTGGAGGTTTGAGCGCTACTACTGTATGCTCGGGTGCAGCTGCTGGCGTTCCGCCACCGGCCAGTAACAAATGACCTGGATTGTTTTGCGTCATGCAAGACAGAGAGGTCAATACTGAGATTCCTTAGCGAAAGGGTTGTACGACAAACATGGTGGCGAGCGGCTAGACATGATGGCATTGAGTGGGACCTTCTGCTACAGGCCCGGGTCGTGACCGCGTTGATGTCGAGTGCACGTGACTCGCGTAAGCACTCTGCCAGTAACGCGGCTGGCCCGGGCTAGTAGTACTAATTAATGCTGCATCTGTTTCTCTCCACTCTCGCTATCACATACTTGGTACGAGATTCACTTTCAGATATACCACATTGTCAAGTTGCCGACCGCTGCGGCGATCATGACCTGTCTGTATCGCATCTAGAATTCAGGATATATGTTGAACCCTGTGGTTTAACTAAATTTAACTATGAGCAGCGGACTGGTACTTCAGTGACAGCTACAGCACCTTCCAGTGCAAAGTCAAGTTTCATCATTTTCAATAAACTAAAAACAGCAACAAATATTGTCCCTTTAGGTCGTACAGACGCTGGATGGTGCTATATCTTGCACGAATGCCTGTCTACCAGGTTCGCAAGCTCCCTCACATCCATCTTCGAATACCATGACTCTAATCTTAAATGATCCCAGTTTGTGGTCCTTCATCAGTTCGTATCGTCTTGGCAGCTATTTTATAGGTTCGTGGATGTCTAGTCAGCTCATGTCGCGATCTAACCTGAACTATGGTTTCGTAGTTGCCGCCTCTGCTGTGGTGGTGTACGATTGGGGTAAGCAACGTGATATGAAAAACCGGAGATACTCTTACGATATTTTTAGTACTGACTTTTGGACGAGAGGTATGTTCATATCATGACCAGAACAAGAATCTCACTAAGAATGGGTCCATAGGTTGAACTGGTCTGGGTGCGCAGAGTGCCGCACTAGAAAAACAACTTGAAAATATAATTAATTTGCGACAGAGGCAACGCTGGTCCCTTATAACCGTTTTGTTTCTCAGTGTATGTAGCTTGTTTTATAATTGTTTGTTTGCAAGGTCATACTGACATGAGAGTATCCTAGGTGCGCTACCTTGGAATTTCATATGCTGTGTAAGTTTGGTTGACCAAGTTACTGGTGCTGTGCTCATCAACCATGTCTCACAATCAGTCTCACGGTGCTGTGTATGTCTCCTCATACATCATGTTTGTTTATTCTGACCGGCTGCATGCAGTGTCTGTTCCGACGATCTCAATGACAGATGGTGTGAGTATTCTACAACGATGCGTGCTATTCCCGTCTAATCACCTGCACTCCCATGCAGGGGTGAGTGAGATCCTTTACCGTCTTGCTGGTTCAATATAAATAACTGCCACAGCTGTGAGTTGGTTTCGAGTGTTTGATCCCCTGAAGCTGACTACTAACATTACTGAATTTGTCAGGCTTTATTCTGTACATCACGATGGGTTTGATTGCTGTCATCGTAACTATAATGGTGGGCAGTGAGTGAATACCTCGGTGATCTGGAGTTAACTGAAACATCATGCAAGTGATCATGATCGTTCGGTTATACGCCATGCATCAGCGATCCAAGCGGGTGCTGATACCTCTCGTTGTCTTCTTCGTTGCTGCCGCCATTTTCATAGGAGTGGCCGTCGTAATAACAACGTGGGATATTTCAGCGGGTATGTTCAAATGTGGCTCAAAGAATTCAGTGATCAAGCTCACGAACAAATACCAGAGGAGGTCATTGTCTCCGGCACTTATCAGTGCATGAATAATTATGAGGGAGATTATTTTCTTCTGGATTTCATAACTTGGATACTCGGCACTGTATGGGAGATCCTCGCACTGTTTCTCGCAGTCTGGATTGCCGTAAAACACTTCCGTCAACTGCGACAACACTCTATTATCGGTGACTGCTTCACGGTGTTGATGAAAACTCACGTGGTTTACTTTGCGAGGTAAGCTCATCGGTGAATGCGGGTCTTTTTGTCTGTTGACGTCCTGGACGTATTAGCGTCGCTGGTCTTTCGTCCCTTGGTCTCGGTTCTTTTTTTTCGACAATTTCAGCGGTATGCCGATTTGACACTGACCTCTGCATGCGACCACGATTCATCATTTATATAGAATCCATATTCCTTGAGAACCCTGATTTATACTGGGCTTCTTGCAATTTTCCGATCTGTGCAGATGTTTGTACTAGGACCGCGCCTGATCCTTAGCGTTCGAGAATATCATGCCAAGCTCGTGGCCGACTCCGATGCAGCAACCGGTATGACTTCAATTGCTTTCCAGGAGGGGGTGCATGTGTCAACCAGCAGTAGTGTGTAGCGGGAGAATTTGTTTTTGTTCGATGTTTCATTTGGGTATTTATGTGTGTGATTCTGTGTTCTAAAGTATGTTTGAAAGAGAAGTAGGTCTGGAGAAACCAATATTTGTTGTATTACTGCTCAGCGCTCATCCACGCTTGCACCAAGTGGTGTTATTCCCTCCGGCGCAATCGGCACCCCAGAGATGTCGGCAGCCACGCTTAATGCAGCACCCGGTATTATTTCAATTGCTTTCCAGAAGCGCCTGCATGTGTCAAACTACCAGTAGCAGTACTGTATAGCGAGAGATGCTCGGTGTGATTCAAATTTCACACTCGCCGGATACTCTATGCGCAGGGAGCGGTAAAATTTGTTTTCAGTTCGAAGTTTCTGTGGTACTTTGGTGGTACTTATAAGTATTATTAGTCTCCTGTAGACCAAACAAAAGATATAGTCGTTCTTTTGATCGCCTCAAACTGATAACCACGTATGAGTCGTGAGGCTGCAGGCATACATTGCTCTACTCAACCCTAGCTCAAGTTAGGAAGACACGGCCGTTCTTTGGCACTCGTCCCTTCACATCTATAAGTATAAACCCCACAGGACGTCGGGCCAAACATCCTAACGCGGCGGATTATGATATACTACAACTGCAAGGTCTCCAGTTTTGCCGATCAATATCTTTTGTTCTGCATGTTGGTACATATATATGAGACCGAGAACACTCTGTCGAACGCGGAATCGATTAACGTTTCCGCTTCCGTTTCCCCTTCGCACTACTTGGCCAAGAAAGCGCGGAATCCTTCGGTTTCATCGCAGTGCTTTGTGCCTCAGTTTGAGCTTCCATGATGACATTTCTGCTCAGACAGAAATCAATATGTGCATTCAACCCTTTGTTGTCCGTCTCCAATAGCTTCCCGCATATAGGGCAGTCCTGATGTCGAACACGATCCGCTTGTCTGGCGCTCATTGGCTTTGACGTAGTTGCCGGGAACGATAAATCACTTGGCCTAGTCCGTGAGGGCCCTGGGGCCGACACCGGTGGTCGTGTTCGTCGTTCATGGTGTGGAGAGTTTAAATCATGAGAGATATCAGTCTGCTCCTCATCATCGAGAGCATCGAAACCTCGCCCTTCTGCGTCTTCTTCTTCTTCTTCATGGAACCCCGGCATCGATTCATGATCTTCTCCAGCGTCGTCTTCGTCGTTGCAATCTTCCGCATTGTTAGCAAGTCTCGGTCTCTTTCTTGGCGACGAATTTGCAGGTTCAAAGAACTAGAACAGTCAAGAACCTTTTTGTTAACATTGTTGACGATGTAATATAATAAAGCATACCCGCTTGATGCCTCCCGCCGGCTCTGGTGCATGCAGGTCTTTCAGCTTGGTGACTCGCAAGCCAATTAGTCGGAGTGTGAGGGGCAGCTCAGGGAGTAATAATTCTTTCCCGATCTGATGTACCTCGACGTGAGACTTGTAGAGGGGAGTTCTTGGTCCTTCACTCACTGCAAAAAGGTCTTCCTTCTTTGAACTGACCCAACGGTCGAATGACTTGGCTCGTGTAAAGACTGCGAGACGTGAGCAAGAAATGATACGCCCAGATGTTGCACAAACTATGGCTTACCTTGGAATGTGTCCAACTTAAACTTGAGTGTCACTGTTTTCCCAGTCCAGCCCCCTCTGACCATGTCGTCTCCAAGTTCCCCCGCCACTTCCTCCAATTTTCTCAGGATCTGTGTCTTGTTACTTAATGTGTGAAAGGTTCTAAATAATTGTTGAAGCGTGACGCTGACGAGAGCGACACGACACTTGCCTTTCTGCACCGATGCTTTTCTTCTCCTCTCGTTGAATGGGTTGTACGACATTGGATGCGATGCCGAGATATGTTCTCAGTAGGAATACCAGGCCAAACTGCTTGTCCATTAATTGCAGTGTCGCTCTATGCTTGAAGATATCACCACATGTCTATGCGAAATCAGTGCATATTCAATGCAGCATTATGAGCACTGACCTTAATGCCTAGAGCCTCAAGAAGGCGCTCGTTGACACGCCCTACCCCTGGCACCTTGCGGATTGAGAGATCGTGCATGAAAGCTTTGATAGAAGTGCAGTCGAACGGCAGATGATATTGACCATTCGGTTTGTTCTGTAGCAGAAGTCAGCGCTGACACTTTGTTTCGCGACGTTCTTAGAACCTTGTCTGAGCATATCTAGACAGCACATAAGTTCAATCAGGGACAAAACCAAAGTAAATTTTCTTAAACGACCTTTGCTAGCATCTGAGGGCCGTAAGCTACGGCGTGGTTGAAAAGAAAAGACAAACGCGCACCTTATTCGGAGCAATCCCAGCACTTACTGTCAGTAATGTCTCCCTGAAGACAGTGTCACGAATCTCTTGCACACAGGTATCCGCATCTACCATGTGTTCCTCGCGATATTTCGTGATGCTGAGTAAACAGACGATTAGTGCCGACATGCTCAAATATAGCTACCATGACACACTTCAAGTACCCCTCATCGCATCCGGCCACGAGCATAGTAGGATCATATCTCTCGAAAATGTCCATGACTTTATCAGACATTTCCGAATAACGTTCGAAATTAGATTTCAGGAGAATGAGGTCGGGGCAGAGCTTCTTGGCGACAAATGCTAAAAAGACTGCAATGAGAACGATACAGTGAAATACAGAAACGTAGACGGACTCGCCATCCCGGAGCGCACGCCGAATTTACGCGCCTCGTAGGAAGCAGTGGAGATTACCCCACCTCCAACCTAAGGAAACGCAGTTCACGATACAGCACTAATATAACATTGCAAGCTCACGGCAAATGGCTTCCCTTGCAGCGATGGGTCATCAAGTAGCTCGACGCTGCAGTAGAATGCATCCATGTCGACATGTACCACGGTTTGACTCAAATCGCGTCGTGACTCGAGTTCTTCAAGCTATAATCTGGCTTGTCTTAATTCGCTCCCTGAGTTGTAATTGCTGCTCACGAGGTGATCAATGTTTCTCTCAATTTGACCTGGTAAAGTATCATGATCGAATCCAACTTTGACTTGAGGCAAACTGATTGACGCACGTATATCGACGCCTTGCAGGGATTCGTCACGTTGCTTCAGGATTTTGGCAATGCGTTCCGATAATTCCTTGTCTTTGCGTTTCTCATTCTATATATCTTTCTGAGTGATGTGGTGGGTGGCTCGAACGATGGGCTTGCCTCATAGAACTTGGAGCCCTTGGAAGCCTCGGCAATGATGCGATTGATCGCAGTCTGGTCATGAGCAAGGCTGCAAGGTGTCAAACGTGTTCAAGGTGCAAGTATTAATAGGAGGTGACAAACCCGGCTTTCGTGGAGGAGGGACCAGCCAATCGTTTGAGTAAACTAGCGGAGTCTTGAGAGGGTTCAGGTGGTTTTTCTGGCTCCATAACACGTTGAGTCAGGGGAACAGACAACCTCGCGTTCGCCGTGTGGTTCTGGTATATGCCGCCTATGTTCAATATTCAATATTCAATCGTGAACTTCGTGACTTTGCTGCAGTGGCTGTGTAGCTCCTGAGAAGCGTTCAACAAACATCACATGTAAGTAATCGGCTGCTACAGCGCTCAGCGCTAGTTCCTTGGGAACTTCCTACCGCTACTTATTACGACATGAAACCATAGATAGCCCGTTTGTAGCACCATAAAAAATCAATAAACGACCTAAATAGTGCATGCCAACTTGAAGCCCACTCCGATAACTTTTCCACTCGTGATCTACAACAAAAGGAGTTACGATTCATACTCAGCTCTTTGCCCTCGCCCTTTTCATGACGATGCACGCGAGTGCAGTGTCCCAGTTTTGTGGTTGATTCGATTCCACTGTGGGTGTAGGAGGCGGGACGGGTGTGGACGGACGGCTATATGCCGAAGAGCTCTGCTCTAATAAACCCATCGAGGTGTACGAAGTAGAGACGAAGAGCTTCAAGAATGCAGATTCTTGCTGCTGGTTATCAGGGAAAGGGAAATTCAGAGGGGGGATACCACTGCCCGTGCAGCCTATGTCAAGATAGCTGCGCTTCCGCAGTGGGGGCATAGGGTACGACGGCCGAGGGTGGTAGAGTAACTGGATGTCAACTCCGTTGGAATCCATATAGGCCAAATACGGCCAGAGATCTGTATCTGAGTGATTGTGGAGGATTACGGCGTAGCGTGCACCCTCACTATGCGATATTGCAGCTGTTCCATCAACCAACATGTTTGGGCCAACCCGTCGCTGGGTGTGAGGGTCGACCCGGAAGATTTCCATGCCTAGTGATTCATGGAACGGCTTGGCGGGATTGGTTCGGTGGAGGTGCATATGGAAGCGTGCGGCTTCGCTGAGGATGACACCAGATCTGGACCTATCTTTCTCGATGTGTATAAGTGGGTGGGCAGTGGAAGGAACGAGGTGATCAAGATTTTGGACCCGTACGTCTCGGGTGTGAACGCCAACCGACATGTCCGCCTTAGCAGAAGTGTCGACTTGCACAATATTCAACCCCTCCTTCACAGGAATGCCGTCCAATTCTGCTTCTGAATTCTTGCTGCAGCCAAAGAGGCGCCTGAGAAGAAAGGAGCACGTTCTCTTGACGTAAACCCGGAAAGGAGTGCGGCTGTTCCATCGAGTAATGCGTGCCCATGAACCACGACCCCCAGGTTTGCTCATACTCTTGCGCCTGGCGAGTGACCATGTAGGGTGAACTTCATACACGCGGAAGCTGTCGAGTGACGGATTGATAGAGCCAAAGCGATTGTGCTCGTGAACGCTGAATTCGGTGCCCTCAACAATGCCATGTATGGCCCCCATTTCCAGACGAATACGTTCCTTTTCGCCGTTGACGGGAACAAGGGAGGCATCGGCAACGAAGGGGACACCATTCAAGAAAACTCTGTCCTTGCGTTGGCCAACACAGACTGGATGCTGCTGGATATGAGTTAAGCCTTTTGCAAGGTGCTCTGATAAATCAGATGATTTCATCTGATGAAGAGGGAATGCGTCTTTCACGGTCAGAAGCTCTGAGGTGAATTTCCCTCCTTCCTTCCATTCCAGTGCCTTCTCGCCTGGCCGGCAGGCGGCAAGGAGGACGTGGCTCCGGCAGTCGTCCTGGAAGAAGCCGAATTCTCCTCTAAACTTCCGCCCGATGGCGCCTGGCCACAAGCCCAAGAATAGGTCTTCGGGTGTGGCTTTTGATGTGGGCGTATAGCGGATGAAGCGGCGGTCTCTAGTATTTGAGCCAAGCTGTGCCTTCAGAAAACAGCAGTCGAGAATGAGGGTGATGTTATCACCCTTGATGAGGCTGAGCTCTGCTAGCATCGCGAAGAGTGAGCGGTCAGATATGCCTGCTACACGTCCTTCTGGTCCTTTCGAATCATGGTCGTAAGGACACAAGACCTGGACGCTAGCAGGCTTGCCCTCGCACCAGTCTGGTGGTGCGCGCAAGGTGCTTCCATGACCAGCGAAATATACAATCAACGCGTCGCCTTTTGCAATGGCAGGATTGTTAACAAGATGGCTCATAAACGTATCTTCAATACGATGTTTCGTGGCTTCTTGGTTGATAAGAAGTGCGATGTTTTCTTTGGGTACTTGGAGGTCTTGCATGAGCCATTGTTTCATGCGCTGCGCATCATGGGCGCACGCTTCGAGGTTCCAGATTCTTCCGGATTTGTAATCGTCGATACCAATTAACAAAGCGAATACATGAGAAGCCATCTAGGCACGATTAGGAGGTGAGTAATATCTAAAATGAGGGGGTCACTCACCTCTTGAAGAATTGACGACGGAGAGGAACCGAACTATAGACAATATGTAGCAGGAAACGATAGCTTAAGTACTTTTACTCAAAGTACACCACGCTAATGTATCTTTGGCAGCGCGTAAAACACGCGTTCATTGACGCGGCAGAGGTACCGCTAAGCCAAAGGACGGGCATCAAATACAGTAGCATGCGGAGTCGCATCAGCTTCGGATATGATCAGTGTGAAACGGAACATACCTGAGCCTTGCCTAGCTGAGAACAAACATTTGTTCTTGTCCATGTGCTGGAGCAATCTGAGTAGAAGGAGAAAGTGCCACTGGATCGGATCGGCTCCTGACAAATGTCTGGCAAGATAAAATGACTACGGCGTTAGGAACGTCTATCTTGTCACGTTTGTGAAGATGAGGTGGAGAGACGCGTGTTTGACGTAAATTCTTCGTCATTCACAGCGCGTTTTTTCATTGAACTGACTACCGCAGCTGGTTCGAGGGCGTAAATTTGTGGGTGAGATTCATGTAGGAAAGGGATAGAGCATTAAAGCACGATCGTTTGTGCGCACAGGTGCGCACTGCGAATTGACGATTGGTCTACAGAAAGCCATGGACCACAAAATTATGTGGTGCATTAGTCCACGAGTCCGTACACTTAAGCTACACCGTTGCGCCGCAGTGACGTCTTCCTTTAACTTGTCGCTGATAAACTTTACGCTTCCCAAGTTTTCATTAACAGCTGGAGTTTGCCTGGACTGCCATAAACCAATAGGATCAATCACTTTGGAACCGATCCATCATCACGATGAGTTACGTGTGCCAACAGTGTAAAGAGCCACTCCAGGTGACAATTTATTGTTCATTGAAATGCAAGGCCTGACTGATGAGAATACTAGCTTGACGCATCATTGGTAGATCTCACACCCTCTGCGTATGACATGATCGTAGCCTCTTTGCCTTCTGTGCCAGCCTCGCGCGGGCGCTATGTGACAGACTCGGAGGCTGAGAAAGTAGCTCAACTTCCATCTCCATCCGCAAGCAAAGCAGCATGGCAGCAGGCCACAACCTCAGAAAACTTGAGGGCCTCACCACCCCTTTCTACCCGAGCTCAGGGGAAACAACCCCAGCGCAACTTCCCAGCTCCGAATGAGTCATTTGTGCTCCTGCAGGAGAGCATGATACGCAGTATACCTTCTCCAGTTCCAGGAGCCGCAATGCCTAAGAAGGCTGCTCTCGGTAACCAAAAGAACGTCCCAGCTAAAAACACTAGTCCACTACCTGCCCACCAGCAACCTGAGCCAGACCATTCGAATCCAACACCTATCTCACACCACCTGCGCTCCACTATGAGGCTTTTTAATGTGCTTTCTACCCGGTCTGACATTGATCACCCTTTGTGCGCGGAATGCACACAAATCCTTCTTTCATCACTTCAAAGGCAGCTTGATGAGACAAAGAAAGAGCGTGACGGTTATATCGCATTCGAGAAGGAGGTTCGGAAGGAAAGAGAGCGGGAGAGCTTGGATCTCAGTAGACAGGATGCAGAGAAAAAGATCGAAAGGCTCAAATACGATGAACGGGCTGCCATTGAACAATTACGCCTTGCTGACAGGGAGAGGGAGCAGCTTGATGAGGAGCTCAAGTTGTTGGAGGCGGAAGAAAAAGCGCTGGAAGAAGAAGAAGCTGAGTAAGTTGGTTATTGGGCTACTGTGATCGCAAATTAATCTCCGTTGTAGATTCTGGCGATCGCACAACGAGCACCTCCTAGTCTTGGCTGAACAAGCCTCACGTTTAGCGTCACTGCGTGCTGCATATGCTGCAGATTACGCCACGCTCGAAAAGCTGGAGCGCACAAATGTTTACAATGACGCGTTTTGCATTGGTCATGATGGCGTCTTTGGAACAATCAATGGCCTCCGGCTTGGGCGGGTTCCAGGAGTCCCAGTATGTTAGCCTTTCTCATGATGACCCGATTGCTGACAACGTGCAGGTTGAATGGCCCGAAATTAATGCAGCATGGGGTCAGACCCTTCTGCTGCTATATACGATTGCGCGGAAGCTTGACTACACATTCGAGAAGCAAGTCAGAATTCATATTGCCGTTTATACATACTGAGGATCTTTTACAGCTACCGTTTGATCCCAATGGGCTCATTCTCGCGCATTGAAAGAACTGTAGGAGACAAAGCGACATACGAACTGTATGGGTCAGGGGATCTCCACCTCGGTCGCCTACTACATAACCGTCGTTTTGATTTTGCTATGGTAGCATTCCTAGAATGCTTGAAGCAACTCATAGATTTCGTCAAGTCTCAGGATCCTACGGTTGAATTCCCCCATCAGTGCGTGAGCGCCTTCTATATTAATCCCACGCCAAGCTGACCCTTTGAGGGCAGGATTTCCAAAGATAAGATAGGGGAAGCGTCTGTAAAACTTCAGTTCAGTCAGGAAGAGGCATGGACTCGAGCGCTGAGGCATGTTCTGCTTGCGCTGAAGATTGTCTTGAAGTGGACAACCAATGGCGGCAACGGCTAAAGAGAGTCCATTTTACATTATTTCCCTGTAACTGTATAACGTGCTCGTCCAGTTGGTGGGGATGTGTGATTATTCTTTTTTTGGAGCGGTGACCAGAATACGATGCTTCGCACGACAATGTACACGTGCGTGAGGTGTGGGCGTCTATTCGTCGGCTTCTATGCCTTTCCTAAAAGGACGATCGGAGGATGAACCGATGAAGTCCAGATGATCATTGCCAAGTTGTTGTTACATTTGGGCATCCCGGCTCATGGTACTAGTACCTGAAACTTCCAAGCTTTGGAGTCTTGCGTGATACTTATATGCCATAACGATTACACGATTTGAACTCATCCCTATCTGCCTTACAAATCGTTATCGGGTACATGTGATCCAATTGGTAAGGTAGCCTTGCGACCATCCCGGATTCCAAATCTTTGTAATTGTAATTGGGCTCCGGAGCCATCCTGTATCTCCCATATATCACGCAAGCTTGAAGCAGCTTGCACAAGCTTGTGTCTATAATACGCCATGGGCCTCCTCTACCTCGGAACACCCTTAACATGGGATGAGGCAAAGCTGTATGCAGACCATGTTCGAGAACATGGTATCACGCAGTTTCTCCATACTTGGGATCGAGTTAAGGACAGATGGGGCGATGAGTTGCTCTGGGGAGACGAGGTGAATATGATTGCCAGTTCCAGTTTTGCCTGCTTACATATATAATGAAAGGTGGAATACCTGGTTGTTGCATTTGACGACGAGGAAAAAAATGCAAAGCTTTCCCTCCGCCAGACCGAGATCCTTGCAAAGCTTAGTCAGGTCGTAGGGGATCTCACCGACGACGATACACCCGCCTTGTGAGTATTTGGATCCTCAGGGGAGGCGCCGTAATAGAATTGTCCTCAGCATGACTGTTCCGACTTTCCACCCAGAGTATGGAAGATACATGCTGGAGTCGACTCCTGGCTCTCCATACACGGGCTCTATCCCGGACTTGCTATCCGTCGAGACAAACATGCACTACAGGTAATGTCGCGCTCTAATGTCTGCGGGTATTCTGACTAATATTGAACCTTGGCTTTAACAAGACGTACACTCGCAAGAAAGCACCTGAAGGCAAATGAAATCCCATTCACCTTCACATCTTTCCCTCGCCTGGGAACGCATGGCGTCTTCACTGAACCTTATTTTTCGCCAGACGATGCCAAATCTAGCCACAGCCTCTTTTTACCGGAGGAGATTACGAACCCTCACGCACGCTTCCCGTCAGTGCTTGACCATCTTGGTTGTAATTGGGCGCAGAACTTACTATCCAAATTGTTTAGTACCCTAACAGCCAATATCCGTAGTAGACGGGGCTCTAAGGTCGCAATCAACCTTCCCATATTCATTGACGAAAGAACACCTCGACCATTTGTCGACCCCACTATACCATGGCAACGTTCGATATACCCAGAAGACCCGGGTAAGTGCAACCCTATCCCATTTATTAAAACGGATTTAAACTATCGGTGAACAGAGGCGAAGAACGGTGCGGCATTGATCGATCATATTTACATGGACGCTATGGGCTTCGGAATGGGATGTTGTTGTTTACAGCTCACTTTCCAGAGTTGCAATGTAGATGAAGCAAGGCGTATGTATGACGCTCTTATCCCTGTTGGGCCAATTATGGTGCGTAGGTGCTATAGTGAGGTAATCCTCGGGTTTATCAAGACAATTTGCAGCTTGCCTTGACAGCAGCTAGTCCGGCATGGAGAGGTTACCTCGCTGATGTAGATTGCCGTTGGAATGTCATCGCTGGCAGCGTCGATGATCGCACACCAGAAGAACGCGGTTTGAAAGTTAGTGTCATTTCAGTTCCTCATTAGGGTTTCTGAAACCAGTATCCTAGCCTTCGAAAGACAACTATATAATTCCCAAGTCCCGTTACGACAGCGTTGACCTCTATATCGCGGATGATTGGACCAACAAACCCGAATACAACGACGCACCTGTACCCTATAATGAAGGCATCTTTCAACGTCTTCGTGATCACGGTGAGTATGGAGCCTTTGTGACTTTGTTACGACTGACACCTTTGGACTTAGGCTTAGATGATGTGCTTGCCAAGCATGTAGCACATTTGTTCATTCGAGATCCTCTCGTTATTTTCTCTGAAACCATTAATCAAGATGACACTACTAGCAGTGACCACTTCGAGGTGATGTCACTCTTCGTCCTACTTTTTGTTGCTCTGAACGTCTTGGCAGAATATTCAATCCACAAACTGGCAGACTCTCAGATTCAAACCGCCCCCACCAAACTCTCCCATCGGCTGGCGTGTAGAGTTTCGTAGCATGGAAGTGCAAATGACAGACTTTGAGAACGCAGCATTTGCTGTCTTCATCGTCCTCCTTTCCCGCGCCATCCTAGCATTCAACCTTAATTTCTATATTCCTATTTCCAAGGTTCAAACGGATATTTCTCGTCGATGTCATTTGACTAATATTGTAGTAGGTTGACCAGAATATGGCCCGCGCGCAGAGAAGAGATGCAGCTCGTTCCGGCAAGTTTTATTTCCGGAAGGATGTTCTCCCCCCAGGGCATACCACTCTTACCATTAGTCCACCTTCGTGCTCTGTATCATCTTCGCCTATGGAAGGTGCTCCAGCGAAGGAGAAACTACTTCGCAATTGTTTCCCCCCTGTTCCTCGACCGTCGTATGTGGAAGATGGTCCGATTGAAGATGAGTATGAGGAGATGACGGTGGAAGAGATTTTCACTGGAAAGGTGGTTATGTATTTTTTGCTTGCGGCCTTCAAAAGTTGACACTTGTCTCAGGGATCCAAGTTCCCTGGTCTGCTTGGCGTCGTCGAGGCTTACATCGACACCTTAGACGTTGATGAGGGAGACAGGCTGCAAATAAGCAAATACCTCGACCTTGTCCGCAGACGCGCAATAGGCACGGATATCATTTCTTTTTCTTTTCAGACGTGTTCTTACATTAGTCTTAGGCTCTTTACAGACGCCTGCGACTTGGATTCGTAATTTCGTGCGCTCTCACCCAAGCTACAATCGTGATTCTGTTGTGAGCCAGGAAATAAATTACGACCTCATGGTCGCTGTAGATGAGATGTAAGTGATTTACATGATGGATATATTGTAAGGCTCTCAAATCTTTTTACGACAGTGAGCGTGGGGTGCGACGCGTCCCAGAGCTGTTACCAGAGGATTACACGCCCGCCAACGGCTACCATTCCAAGCCTAACAGTCGTTGACATGTGACGACCTGCATTGTTTCTCTTGATGTGTTTTTGACAATTGTAGATCTAGAAATTATTATTACTGTCATTTCTGTAGAATAGGGTGGATACAGGTCTGGCAAAAAAATCTCTGCCACCCCGATGGTTCTCACTGTCAGCCACAAACTCGGATAATATTTGTCGTCATGAATTGGGCTCTTCGTCTCCTTTGTGACATGTGCTCCCTTGTTTTTCTCCTTGTTGTCCTCATCGTTAGGGCTGCTGGTTCATCGTTTGTGCCAAATCATGCTGCACCTCGTGGAGGAGGGATATAATGTCGCTGAGAAGATCTGTCACAAGACGGAGTACGACAGCTGTGTGATAGGTAAGATCTATAAATCTGGTGAATGGGGCAGGCGGATGGATATCATCATGATCCATTGGAATTGCGTGATAGCTCTAATTTTGCAATTTCATTCCACGGTCGTCATGAATTACACCACAGCAGAAGGCATGAATCCCGAATGGAAGTGCTTGTGAGAGAAAGGGAAGCACGGAGCGCGGGTTCATATCATATGCAGACCCTTTCAAATTTGAGCGGCATGAGTACAAGACGAGCACACATGCTATGCAGACGGCAGTGCATGATCGGATGTTCCATTGGATCGTTAACACGGGGATGACCTTAAGGACGGCGATGGTGGCTTGTGCGGACATGCTGATCATGGTATTGTCCCTTGGAGATCGCGAATGCCAGCAGAGAAGTGACAAGGAGGCATTGAGTTATATTTTGGTTGCGGCGTGATATAAAACAAGATTGAAAACGAACAAAGATAGTAGCTCGACTTGGTGAACAAAAATACTCTTGAGCGAGAACTAGCATAGATTGATCAAAGACATACAATTTTACAAAGGTACAGACTCCAGATGTATGCCATTGCCTGCCCAGAGGCCAACTGAAATCATGTGACATCAGATCACGTGGCCGCGAAGCGGCTTTATCCGACCAAAGAACGTATCGTTCCTCACTTCATCTTTCGGTCACGTCCACAAAATACTTTGACCATGTCTGCTTTGCGTCTACTCTCCTCTGCCGCCCGACGTGCCCCATCAACGCTCGCACAGCAGCGACGAGGATACGCTGAAGTAGCTGACAAAATTAGCCTTTCCTTGGTTCTTCCTCACCAGGTGCGTCCGCTGTAACTCCTCCCATTCACTCGGAATTGAACCCAGAATATTGCGAAGGCTATCTTCACCTCTACAGATGTTGTCCAGGTGAACCTTGCTGCTGCAACTGGTGACATGGGTATCCTCGCAAACCACGTTCCCTCCATCGAGGCTCTGCGTCCTGGTATGATCGAAGTCATTGAGTCGGGAAACACTTCCAAGAAGTGGTTCGGTGTGTTGAGAATTTTGATATTATTTTACAAATGATATTAATGCAGCGTTAGCGTCCGGTGGCTTCGCAAATGTACACCCCGGTAACAAACTCACCATTAACGTCGTTGAGGCCGCGCCACTGGAGTCATTCTCCTCCGAAGTAAGTTCCGTTCTTACACGCGTCACTGTATTCTTAAATTTGTCTTCTCAGGCTGTTCGTGCAAACCTACAGGAGGCATTGAAGGTCGCTGCAGGGAACGGATCCGAGGAGGACAAAATGGAAGCACGGATAGAGGCTGATGTGTATGAGGCCCTGCAACATGCTTTGGGGTCGAAGTAAATTTGTGATTCCAGTCGCCAACCGTATCGTTAGAGTATTACTTATTCCAGCCTTGTGCTTATCTTTGAGTTGCACTGCGTAACGGCGTTGCGGCTTCTTCACGTCTGAAAGTCCGGGTATCTCCGCGACCCTTCTAGTGAGAGCGTACGCCGTAACCTTGCGTAACGCATGAGTGCGCCTGGGGAGTATGCGTGCTGCTTCCCCTTCAAGGATTCCCTTCTGCGAGGCATAAATCAGAAACTAGGCGCAGTGGACTTACTGAAGGCAGCGTAAGACGTGCCCCATGGAGCTGCCAGTTAGCTGGGATGACGCGTCCTTGCTTGACCATGAACCTTTGCTATCTTACTGCTTTCTATATTCCCAACCTTCGACTCGTGGTGAAAGCAAAACCATCATCAATAACTTCGTGCAGGAGATGCGAGGCAACGTATGTCGTGTGCACCAGTACAAATATAACATGCTAAACCTTACAACTTGGACATACCAGTCACGAGCCCTTGCCGCAGCTCAAGTGTGGCTCCAACTGGCATTTTGTGACCAGATAGAAACCCTAGGCCCACTCTCTGCCAATGATCCAAAAATGCTGGCCATCTTCTTTGAATTTTATCGTCTGTTACAAGCAGAGAACCACCCAGCGGAGTACCTTACAGGGAAGAAACACGAACTCCTGAGCAGTCGCGCCACACAAGGCGCACGATCGGGCCGCGGCGGGCACAGCGCAAGGACGCAAGGACGTGTGGTTAATGGCAGCCGCGGCCGTGGTAGCAGTCGCGGTCGCGGTCAGCGTCAGCATCAGGACCATGGTCGAGGCCGCCGTGGTCGGGGTCGTACTAGTCGCGGCCGCAGCAGTGGTCAGGAGTGTTCAAGCCTGACACCTTTGTCAATCACAGAGGCACCACAAGATCATTCCCGCACATCTAAGGAGCTTGAGTTCAATGAGGCTCCCGATGGTAAACGCATGCGCGACAGTCCGGGCGGTATTTCTTCGACTGTTCTGCCAATTTTCTCGCAATCACCCAGTCAGGAGGATCATTCAGATGATGCACCTTCATCGCCCGTCTGCCAATTACCAGGTGCAAGATTGGCTAGTAGCCCGCTGAGCGATGTTGACAGCACTATCCATGCAGGACAAGATACACAAGTCCTTGCTAATGGTAACCTGTCCCAAAACCACGATCGGGAGGACAGCAGCCTACAATTTAACGATTCAGATCACTTTGTGGCGCAATCTTCCAAATCGATGGTTGCGAATGCACATCCGCCATCTACACGGCCACTTCGTCCCTTGCCACGCAAAGTGTCGTCAAAGTATATTCCACCAAGGCATGGACAACATATCATCTATGCCCAACCGTCGAGACAAGTCCTTGATCAGGAAGGCGTCGATCGCCTACTGACGGATATTGGTAGGAACGCCTCGTTAATGCACTCCCACACAGTTTCAGTGCATATGGAGGACTGGGCTCGCGATGACGATCAAGAGGACGTCGCGGATGTCGATGAGATTGCGAACGAATTTGATGCCCCTTCAACTAACGATGCTTTACCCCAGCTGTCCAGCTGTAAGGAGATGGCGAATGTCAGTGCGCCAACAATTGAACAACAGAAGCCTCCTTTAACGGTAAAGCCGCCAATTTGGGCCCAGGTATGCATAACACTGTGCGAACATTCAGTACTCTTAACTGGCATGTAGTCTCGCCAAGAAGTCTGTGAATCATTCGACTACTTTCGAAGCTACCAGAGTGGTGTTTATTCTTTAAAGGATATTGTCAAAGGCTATCTTTTGGGCGGATCACCCGCAAGGTATGTTCTTCCATCAAAAGGCAAGATGTCGCTAACTGAATGAGGTCAGCCGTGATATCTTTCATTGCGGGGGAAGATTGATTATTTCCCATGGGTTAGTCCATGTCACATCGCTTCCATAAGTTGTCTGATTTGTTGCCATGCAGTGGCGGTAAAGCTGAGAGCATCCTTGATTACCGGGTTGGTCCTGCTCGGTTCCAACAGGCTCAGGATCAAGAAGCCACAGACAAATCTGTCCGTGCTCTACTAAAGAGCTATACAGACAAACGACCTTTGGTTCTTCTAGCTGATGAGAAGTACGCTCTATTCCCTTTTGATCTTGGTGCGTCGGGCTGTACGTATGTCGTCCTTGGATTATATTGGATATCTCATGCATGGGGTATGACACATCCAATTTGCATTTCTGAGTCGCTGAGCTCTCGCTGCAGCCGAGTATCAACCTGCATCCAATGGCGGGAGGGTTGTCCGCTGGAAGTTTGCTTTCCAGTGGTGCGAAGGACAAGGCAATCCGTGGTGGACATCATCCAAGGGTGATGATGTGGATATGCTTCCCGATCCAATGAGAGGTGGGTGACTGAGATTCTCCCATTCAATATTTCTCAACCTTGAGCAGATTATCCGTCTGCTCCCGGACAAGATCCGTCGCCGTCAAATGCTGTCGCCGATGTAACATGCAACAAGTGTTCTCAGAAGAGCCCTGTTGTTTATTCACAAGGATGGATGTGTCTGAACCCTTCCTGCACTTCCTTTTGGAGTCTAGGAGGTCGAGAGCTGGAACAACAACAACTTGATTATGACACAACATTTTTACGTCCAATTGCAATGGTATTTACCAATCTTCCAGAGCTTCGCCCTGCGAAGCTCATTGAAACGATGGATTCCGTCACTACTTCGTATGCATTTAGCAAGGGCTGGCACTGCGAAAAGTGCGGGCGCCTTTCGAGTCGGTAAGCGTCGCTTCGCAGATATACTGTGCCGTCCTCACGCAAGTTTGAAGTTTCAAATGGGAACATTGGGAATGTTCTAATTGTCGTGTACGTGTCGTCCCCTCCTATTATGCGGCTTTCCTTGAGGTGTTTCCCATAGTTGATTCACAAAGTTCCCGGGAGACTGCGGACAGCAAAAGAATTTTGGCACCAGCGACCACCAGTAGATTATCTACACTCGCATGTTGGAAAACAATCAGGTTTGCAGCGCCATTGTCATTCACTGGCACTTCTCCCTCACCTGCATGCGCCGCTTGCAGGGATCATCGCTCGTCGACCAGAGCCACTCGAATTGGGCGATCGTGGGGGATTCACACACTATCTCACCTTCATTCTCCCTCATGAGAGGTAAGGGTCACACTAGTACGCTGCGTCATCATCTTGATGACGAAGTCATGCAGAGGAAGGATCCATCTCATATTGGGCACTCCATTGGCAAACAAACGGGCGGACGAGATATTTCGACAGTATCAGGAGCAAGCCAATGAAGGAGAATTGCTTCTTAGAAGATACCCACTCAGGCTTGTGAGCAGCTTCCTTTTATTTACAAGGTCTTTCTGAAATCCGTCCAGCAAAAACGTGCGTAATGAAGATTTTAGAACTATGCCAGTGATCACTTAAACTATGTTGCAGTTCGTGGAACTTTCCTTACTAATTATTTTTCTCAAAATTGTGAGTGTATATCTTTTGTTGGCTAAAGATTCTCGTGCTGAGCATTTTGGCATGCAGCGGGTGAACCATACCAGGTCATTACATTCTGCATCTACTTTAATGACGAAATGCTCAGGGATGAAACAGTATGTTGGTGGAACAGGAAATACCGTGCCTTTCGACAAGGCACCATCATCCGTGTGTGGTGCCCTTGCCTTGATTAAAGAGAGATCTCGCCTCGCTCTTCAAAAAGATATACCATTTAACGAGATCCTCAGCGCTGCATATATGGAAAAACAAAAGATGTCTGTAAGTTTGAGGAAATAATTGCCTCGTAGTCTTGCATTGACGTATCTTAGTTCCACAGTGATAGTGAGCACGGGCTAGGTCCTGTCGTAGCTTCCCTTTCACTAGGATCTGCGGCGTTCATGCATTTTCGTGCCCGTGCTATACCAAAGGAGCCAAAACACTCATCGTCAAACGTGCTGACTTTGATCCTCCGACACGTAAGTCGTTTTCACAAAAGTGCAGTCGTACTAGACCTGAAAATTGTCAGGGAGACGTACTGATTATGGAAGGCGATGGTGTCCAACAGCATTATGAGTAAGTCTCAAGTTACATGGGAGCGATTGTATCTGAAAGTGTTTCAGGCACACTGTCATACCCATGAATTTTCGCATTGCTGCTACCGCTCGTTGCATTGGAACTGCATGATCGGTGCTGCATGTAACAAGCGAAATTTACTTCCTCGATGTGAAATGCTATGTTTTCGTTCTACAATAGTGCTTTGCTACCCGCTCTCCTTTGTCGTTCTCGATAATTCCATTTAATATACTGAGTCGCATTTCATCCAGTGTACAACCATATCGTGCACTTCACGAGCTAACGCATATATCAATTGATAATATGATATATCTTCAAAGGATTGACGAACGCGGCGAACGTCGTCGATTGCTACTACTCAGGTCAACAAGCGAAACAGCACGCAATATACACACTTCGCTCGTCATTAACTCTACTTCTCCGTAGATTGCATAATCTTAACGCAAACGCCTCCTTACGATGCGGTTGGTCTCCTGCCAATGACCCTCACCGACCAGCAACAACCTCCGCGACATTTCCACTTGCTTGCATCATGTACAATCTTCCTTCACCACTCACAGGCATTGTTGTGAGTAGCGGAGTTGCCGGAGTTACTTCTGAGGTGGACTATACAGAGGACCCAAGGATGTCGCGGATTTCTAAGCCTATATCACTAGTTATAGTTTGTTTCTCGTCGGACTTCCTTCCAGACTCACGCTGCCAGACCCGGCTCAAAATCTAACTCACAACGCGTCGGCTGTGTCCAAATCGCTCATCTTGCGTGCGCGGAGGTGCACATAAAGCTACTTCAAAAAACATTTTCACCAACAGTAAGATGCTCTGCTTCCTAGTGGAAACCTGACAGCAAACCCTATTAGAACCCAGGTTGAAGTTGTTCCGGTCCTCCGAAAGCTACTCAAGTAGCGCCTCCCGCACAGTAGACCGAGGATGGAAGGGAGGGCATGCGTGACGACGTGAAATTGTCGTAAATTTCACCTCGATCATCTCCCAACCCGACTTTAGCCCTCCGTAATCCCCAAGGAAGCAAGAAGCTGATGTAACGAAACCAGTCTCGAATCAACAGCAAATGAACATGTCAACAAAAACAATCAGAGAAGCTGCTTATACAGAGGGCGAGCTGGAAGAAAGATGGGAGAATGGAAGGCTGTCGTAGTAGACAGTCAACACTAACGTATTGTCACAGTCTCCTATGACAGCCTTCCACTTTGTTTTTAACGTGGATGAGCGTATGGGATTCGGTGACGGTGACAAGATAAGATACAAGTAAAGGGGCGATCAGGTATATATACTGTTTGGTGCAAACACCGAACAAACAACCGACGGTGTCCAATCAAGATGTAGTCCGTCACGTGTAGTAAGCCCAAGGAACTAGAGAGAAAGCTGGTACAAGCAATTGCTACATGATCAGTTCTTCCTACAGAGCGTCCCTTCACTATCGGTCACCTGAGCCATCCACAACCGCCCATCATTCCTTCCTGTTCACGGCATGAGATGATAGGTGGTGGCTACGTAGATAGCTCAAGTCTTCCTCCACACCATTTTCGATCCAATGATCCAGAGGACAAGCCAATGAGGGAGCCAGTGGAGGAATACGAAAAGACCCGAGTTGCTCCCAAGTGACATATATGTTGGAGGGTTGGGACTCAGCACCTTTGCAACCACACGTCGTGCAAATTCATCAGTAAGCATGCTCCCTTCAGCTTGACTACTATGCATGCGTTCGTACACCCGATCGAAGTAAGGCTTGTAGATGGACGTGGGGGATAATTCAAGGGTGGCCGCCTGGTTGGTACTGATATTTGACCGAATGCCCCCTGGTGCTACTAGCATCACTTTAACGCCGAATGGTTTACATTCCATGGCCAGAGCATCACTGAGCGCGTGAACGGCCGCCTTAGCTGCGCAGTATAATCCATTCCATGCAGTAGAGCTATGAAGACGGGGTCAGCTGAAGGATGGTATCATAGCACCGTGCTCACATGTTTCCCGCAATTGACCCAATATTGACGATAAGCCCTTGCTTGCGTTCCACCATGGAGGGTGCGACTGCCTGTGCAACCCGCAAAACCGAGAACGTGTTGGTCTCAAAAGCCTTTCTAGCCTGATCTAAAGATACATCGAGCAATGGCCCTGCAAGAAAACGAACATGACAATCATTTCAGTGACTTGAAAGGTTTTAACGAACCGATGGCTATGGCACCAGCATTATTCACAACGATGTCGATTTTTCCCTGCTCTTCCAGAATGGACTGTACGACGAGTTTCACATCGTCATCGCTAGTCACATCCATGGCACGCTTTTCCACGGAGTGCTTGAAGCCGTCCATTGTCTCCAGCCTACGAGATGTGGCATACACAGTGCATCCTTGCTCCGCAAAACGTTCACATCTGTGATCATAAGTTGAAGTAGCTTGAAGGGAGATCATTCAAGACAGCGAACTTACAAATGGAAGCCAATCCCGCCTTTTGAACAGCCAGTTACTAGAACGACTTTTCGCGACATGAGTGTTAGGTGAGGCAGGGCGATAGCATAATTGCTTCCTATAACTTATGGGTACGTCTAATTTAGTACATGTAGTAATGAGAACTCGAAGTTAGGCGGCTAATACTTTGAGCCACCATATTATAAAGCCTAATATTGACCACTCACATCACAACATTGGTGACATAACTTGGCGCCTATACAATCTTCAAGCTTCATACTGGATACGTTGTAGGTGGTATCTCTCGCAATGCCGACCGTAGCCCAACAACATCCAGGTCTCGCGCAGGAGTGAAGTTCAGCCGCCAGCGCCTCATTAATAAGCACGATCGATGGGTCAACGTCTGGTGGTGATGTGTAGGGTGGGGGCTCTGGTATTGGGAGGTCCTGCAGTGTGCGACCATATCGTGTGCTTCACAAACCAACGCGTCTATCAATTGATAATAGGGTAGGCATATCTTCAAGGATTGACGAACGCGGCGAACGTCGTCGATTGCCGCTACTCCGAGTCAGGTCGACGATTTAAACAGCATGTAATATGCACACTTCGCTCGTCATCAACTCTACTTCTCCGTGAATTCCGTAACCTCAAGGCAAACACCTCCTTGTCGAGCCTTACGATGCGATTGGTCTCCTGCCGTCGACCCTCAACAACCTCCGCGACATTTTCACTTGCTTGCCTCACGCACAATCTTCCTTCACCATTCACAACAAAACCTGTTGTGCCGTCCCACTATTAGAACCCAGGTTGGTTATTCCGGCCCTCCGAAAGCTACTCAGCCTGATATGCCAACAAAAACAATCAGAGAAGCTGCTTATACAGAGGACGAGCTGGAAGAAAGAAAATGGGGGGAATAGAGAGAAAGCTGGTACAGACTAGCAATTGCTACATGATCGGTTCTTCCTACAGAACGTCCCTTCATTACTAGTCACCCGAGTCGTCCCCATCATTGCTTCCTGTCCATGTTAGGTTAGGTTAGGTTATGGCTACGTAGATAGTTCAGGTCTTCCTCCACACCGTGCTCGATCCAACGATCCAGAGGACAAGCCAATGAGGGAGCCAGTGGAGGAATGCGACAATACGCGAGCTGCTCCCAAGTGTCATATATGTTGGAGGGTTGGGACTCAGCACCTTTGCAACCACATGCCGCGCAAATTCGTCAGTAGGCATGCTCCCTTTGGCTTGACTGGCATGCACGCGTTCGTACACCCGATCAAAGTAAGGCTTGTAGATGGACGTGGGGGATAATTCGAGGGTAGCAGCCTGGTTGGTACTGAGATTTGACTGAACGCCGCCTGGTGCTACTAAAATCACTTTAACGCCGAAGGGTTTACATTCCATGGCCAGAGTATCACTGAGCGCGTGAACTGCCGCCTTAGATGCGCAGTATAATCCAACCCATGGGCCAGGGCTAGTATGAAGACGGGGTTAGCTGAAAGATGGCATCATAGCACCGTGCTCACATGTTTCCTGCAATTGACCCAATATTGACGATAAGCCCTTGCTTGCGTTCCACCATGGAGGGTGCAACTGCCTGTGCAACCCGCAAAACCGAGAACGTGTTGGTCTCAAAAGCCTTTCTAGCCTGATCTAAAGATACATCGAGCAATGGCCCTGCAAGAAAACGAACATGACAATCGTTTCACGGTAGCTTGAAAATTTTAAACGAACCGATGGCTAGAGCACCAGCATTATTCACAACGATGTCGATTTTTCCCTGCTCTTCCAGAATGGACTGTACGACGAGTTTCACATCATCATCGCGGGTCACATCCATGGCACGCTTTTCCACTGAATGCTTGAAGCCGTCCATTGTCTCCAGCCTACGAGATGTGGCATAAACAGTGCATCCTTGCTCCGCAAAACGTTCACATCTGTTACCCTAAGTCGAAATAGCTTGAAGGGAGATCGTTGAAGACAGCGGACTTACAAATGGAAGCCAATCCCGCCTTTTGAACAGCCAGTTACTAGAACGACTTTTTGCGACATGACATCAGTGAACTGGTGAACGGACGAGAAAGTTATTTAAAGCAATACATTAGAGCATCGCAACAATCTTCGCTTTGACATGAGAATATTTGGCATTGTCGAGGAATGACGTTACAAGCACACTTCGTTGAGATGGATTTAAGAAAAAATGAACGGGCACATATCCATGAAATTGTAAATACAGACCGAGGCTGCGAGGGTCAAGGAAGGAGGTTGCAAATTACTCGCAGTATACGCAGGAATCATCCTATATTTCTCACGGCTGCCAATGCATCACGGACTCATCAATTCACTGATGGAGTGTTAGGCCTTTAGGTGCCAAGGCAGGACGATAACATATTTGTTTCCTATAGGTCTTTGTAAGTAAGTATATATAATTTAGTACATGCAATGAAAAGTCTGTTCCTCCGTATCATTCCAGTATAATTCCGATTTATCTCGGAAGCTCCAATGTGAAATAAACAGCTCAAATATTTAAAATCGTTGACATTAGAGTAGATTTTAGCTCACAAATCCACAAGTTTCGTCGGGAGGGTTTCCTGTGCGTATATGCCCACATGACCAAATGAATATGCACAGATGCCCTGCAAGATGCGCGGCACAGGCACGTAGCCCAAAAAAGGCACTGCAATGGCCCAGCTGAATCGACGGCCCAATATAGCTGCGAAAAGGAAAATCAGCTTGCAGTAGAGCATTGTATCATTAACCACTAACATCACAACATCGGTGACATGACATGGCGCCTATACATCCTTCACACTGGATACGTCGTAGGTGGTATCTCTCCTATCCCCGCAAGCGCCGACCGTAGCCCGACAATATCCAGATCTCGCGCAGGAGTGACGTTCAGCGCCTTAAGCACGATCGACGGGTCAACGACTGGTGGTGATGTGTATGGTGGGGGCTCTGGTATTGGGAGGTCCTGGTATGATATGTTAGCATGTACAACAAGAGCGTTTTCCATAGACACGTCGATGTAGCGTCTCATGAATCAGCTAAAGGAATCTGCAGTGAACGCGACCCACCTCAGACCTTTCTAACCATCCCATAACCCACACCCATGCTTTACGTTCGTGCATCCAGTTATAGTCCACATTTGGATCAAGTGTTCCGCCCCATTTTACAGTAGAAAGCACCGCATCGGGATCGATTACGAGAGAAACGTCTACCAGAAGTCCATGGGAGGAAAATGAGAGAAGCACAAGTGCGGTGGAAGGGTCGTACGTGAGCATCCTGCAGTGAATATGAGTACATTTTCACGCGTGAATAATTGAGAACGAGGAAGAGGAGACAATGGACTTACCGTCCTGCAACACGGAGTTTCCGCCCCACATCGTCATCAGTAATGCAGTCCAGCATCATCACCGTGGCGGGTTCTGGAAGTGGTGGCATCCGTTACCACTTATCTGTATGTCGCTTGATTCCTGTCAGTAGGTCGATTTCCTATGCTGAGTTGGAAACAGGGTGAAAACCAAATTGGGCGTTATATTGTTTGGCGAGACCTTGCGATTATAACACTCGCAAACAAGGACCAAATCGACAACAAAAATACAGTCATTGAGTCGATGTAGAAAGACACTACACTATCAAAGTCCACATATAAATAACCGTGAGCAAGAGCTGAATACCCTGTCGCGAGTATTTTAATTTTTGCCTCACTCACTCACCCCTCGCCTGCCTCAGTACCCTCCTCGCAAGTTCTACAAACTCTCCCTCCTTCCCAACCAGCGCAGCCTCACTCACTCACCCCTCGCCTGCCTCAGTACCCTCCTCGCAAGTTCTACAAACTCTCCCTCCTTCCCAACCAGCGCAGCCTCAACCAGACTCCACGCATCCTCATTTCTATGCTCTTCCACCCATCGCACATACTCCGCCTCCTGCCATCCATGGATTATATGCGGCAGCGGCAGCGGGGACCGTACAAGAATATGGTGCAGCACCACGAGCGGAGGCAGGTTCGCGGCGTGCGTTGGACTTGCAAGTGAAGCTGTGTCGAGGAAGAGGAGGGGTCTATCATAAGCGAGTAAGCGGGTATCAGTTAGTGAGGAATAGAACAAACCGCATTGCTCTGAGCATTTTGTACTCTTCCCCAGCTACTTCAAGACCACGCTTGCTTGAAGGCCCAAGGAATGCACCCAGCGCAAATTCGAGCTCCGTCATATCCGTTGTGAGCTGCAGCTTCCCCCCCTCCCCTAACGGTTTCGCGATACTGGAATGGAGCACAAAGATTCGGATGACGTATTTCACAATAGAGAGTACCCTGGTTGTTCTCTTTAGCACGTCAGGTCAACAGCGAGTGCGTGAAGGGCATACCAGGACTGCGTCATATCACTCGAAAAATTAGTAAAGATCTGCGTCTTCACGTAGTTGAGTTTATCAGCGAGGTCTTTCATGTACAGGCTTGGCCCTGCCATGCCTGCCATCGGGTCCATGACCTTCTGCAGGTCAACCCTATGAAGCTTCGAGACGATGGAAGCGAGCTCCCTTCGTATTGCCGTCAGGAGCGGGTCAACAATGCTATCGTAAGTGACATGCAATTTCTGTGCAGTGGAGTAACTTCAAGATTTGGTACTCTCTATACTTGGGAAAATCAATACCTTTACACCAGGTCTTACAAGCGAAGCAGCGCTCTCGGTGTGTTCTTCAGCTATCTTCTCCAAATTCGTCCAGCAATAATAAAGGCACGTCGCAACCTGGCCGTTCAAAATTTGTTGTGAAGTCGCCATCGGCCCAAGAAGCGTAACCACTGAGCGATCTGAAGAGATCTGGGTTCAACGCATGAGCTACGTGGTACCTATTCAGAGCCCCAAAAATACTCACTAGACCCTCGGCCCTCATCGTCGCACCATCGAGAGCTGCGCCAACGTTTCTCGCCACCGCAAGCATTAACAAAGGATCAAACCTAGCGGAATCAAGCTCATTCATCACCGCCCGCGCAATCGCAACTCCTTCGTTAGCGCCTGGAGGTGCGCGAGAGCCACCAGCGAAAGCCTGGGAAACGGCTTCATTCAAGCGGGTTGTCGAACGAGAGAGGTAAAGAGCCTCAAACGTAGAAAGAGCGCGGAGGACGAGGACAGTTTCTGGTCTAAAAATTTATGTATGGTGTTCTATTTGATGAGCAGGGGAAGACCTACGATTGCTGGGATTGTGTGTAGACTGTGTCGGTATGTACTGCAATTTTGGCGAAGAATTCGTGAAAAAGACGTAAGAGCCTCGGGTAACCAGAGCTAAGAGTCTGTTGAAGGAAGGTCGATCCTAATCATGACACTTCAGTGGTGATGTACATGGCACTAATGACTTAAACAAACCTTTGGCAGCGTCACGAGCATACTTCTCAAGCGAGCGTCCCAGCGAAGTCCAGAACGTCGAACTAGGTTTGTTCTCTAGAACCTTCAAGTATTTATTAGTCATGGATTCGATGCATTGATGTGCAAGGAAGGCACCTTCATTACATCATCAAGGAATGATCTTTGGGTTATCGGATCCTTCTTCAATTTCAGGACCTTCTCGAGGGTATACACCTAGGACGACTGGCAGTAAGTAGACACAATGTAGAACAATTTCTTAAGTTGCCACCTTGATACAGCATGCAGCCATCTCCTCGATAAGAGACTCAAGGCGGGCCCAAAGCGCAGCTGTCCATTGCGGTGCCGTGATGTTCGTTGGTTCTGTTCGCACACGCGACTTATATAAGAGACCTTGAGAAGAAGGCACGCTTTCTTAAGAACAAGAACATCAGTAAAGGAAGAATAATCTCTGTATGACATACCCTTTGAAATAACTTCCTTGGAAATACGTGAGAGATCAAATGCAGTTCGTATTCGTTCCTCGACGGCGTCACAAAGGTCTCTTGATAGGCCCTGTATGAGCGTCGGGAGTGCACGTAAGTTGTACGCTGTTTGTAACGAGGATGCCAACAGTGATTGATCCTCAACATTGAAGTTTAAGTTAATGGTTTACGCTGGAATGCAGAATGACAAACCAAAGTAGAAAGACCAGTCATGATCATTGATTCCATCTCATGCGTGACCTTGGATTGCGCTTCTTCGATAAATGGTATGTGTGCTGCTGCCGCCTTCACAGATCGGAGGGGGACCAGGGTATCCATTGCTGGGGCAGTCCCATCGTCAGTTTCTGGTGAGTCTTTTCCTGGGGTATCTTCGGTCTCTTCAGGTCCATCCAACAAGGCGCCTTGATACGAATGAACAATTAGGAGCTACTTGCGAAGTAATGCACAAGCGAACCTAGTTCTGCAATTGTCAATGCTGCCTTAGCAATGGTGCGCTCCTTGTCATCTTGCTGATCCGCAGACAAGCCTTCTGAATTGTTAGGTTTTTTCTTTTCAGTAGTGCCCGGCTTGTCAAACGTAGCAAGCTCGGACATCTGAGTTTCCAGACGCCGCGAGAGCACAACGAAACGTGAAATACGTCGCAACGCATCTGAGGCTTGACGAATACGCTGAAGTCTGATGGCGCTCGTTTCCAAAGTTTGGTATGGAACACGAATTTTCTGGCGAAGTCTGATTAGGTCACGTCAAGTTACGACGTAACGACAGGAACTAGCTACGTACTTCTCCAAGGAGGCATCAACGTCGTTCAAGCCACGTCGAACTGAGGTCAGTGATCCAGAGAGGTTATTGACGCCCGCTGCTCGCTGGAGTAGCTCTTCATGGTGGGCGGTAACCTGCAGACATTGCGTCATCAATAGCATCTCAATGTGATGATATATTTTTGTACCAGGCTTTTGATTTGCTTGCTCACGTCCTCAATGCTCAAGTCCAGCTTGGATATTGCGACTGATATATCCTCCTTGGCCGATTCTAAAGCTGTACCCGTTCGAGGCTTTGCGTACTGCGTTTGGTGAACTTGTGGATACGGCTCGCCAGCAAGAATGGCGTTGGCGTAGTCATTAGCATCAAAGTCGGGGATAGTGAATAATGAGTAGTCTAATGATTTAGGGTTAAGTGACACAAGATGTAAGAGGAAAGTACTTACCCGTCATCGAGACATGAATCAAGACGAGCTCGGCACTGGTCCGGAATTTCTTGATTGTCGAATGTCACGTGCAAGAACGCGTGTAAGCTTAGCGCACGCCGCAGATCAAACTTCCCATCAATTACATTCTCAGAATCTTTAAATTCCCATCGGTGGCGCCTACCGTGACAGCACGCATATCTGACGACTGGTAAAAGGGATTTATGCCACCACTCGACGACTGCCCTTCAAGTTAGATATGTCTGCCGAGGACGACGGAATTTATCTAGTGAACTGAGAATGGCATCCTTAAGGACCTTTGGAGGAGCTAATTCGCTCGTCGCCTGGCATATTTCAATCGATTGTCTCGGATCTGCTGTACATGCCGTACAGTTGTCCAGCTCTTTGATCAGTGATGCGCTCCACAAGTCAAGCTAAGCTCCACTCCTTCCGCTGGCGGCTGCAGTGGTTGTCACCCATCTTGAGAACTTTTTGATGCAGGGCTACCAGGGACTACCTTATACATAACCAGGTTCTGCTAGGCACAGGCTTTGTTCCTTCTCTTTATCCGTCATGTCACTTCTCACCTTGAAGGCATGGCCGTCGATAGTGGCCCTAGTAGCAGCCGCTGCACTCCAAGGTGCATTTGCGCAGATAGTGGCTAATATAACGTGCCTCTCCTCCTTTGGTTGGGTACATCGTTTCTTTGCTTTACCTTAAACTTGCAAGTTCTGATGGTATGATTGGGTCATATCAGATGAACAATAGTCTTGGCCAGAACCCGTGCTTAGTTACTGCCTACCTCGGGAGCCCCTGCGCTGATGGAAGTATGGCTTTTCGTTTCTCGGCAGGCTTTGGTCTTGCATGACTCATTTTTGGCAGGCTATGAGATTGTTGCTATCCCCGCGGGTACTCAATATACAGGTCCCCCGCTCAGTGGAGCAAACCCTTGCCAATGCAATTCAGTAATCTACTCACTGACGAGCGCGTGTGGTGTTTGCCAGGGCCTCATTCCTGTGACGTAAGTTGTATCGAGTATGCTCGACTGACGAAGTACTTATTCCCTCATAGCTGGAGTTCCTGGAAAACCTATTGCACAACAGCTTTTACACAATTGTCAGTCTGCGAGGTTATCATGTTCTTGAACTTCTTTTACTTGATTTGCAGATATCCAACGACCATTCCGACTGGCACTGCGGTTCCGAATTGGGCTTATCTGGATGTCGTAAGTACACGAAGTATCACAACTGTCATACCCTAAATTCCTTTGAAGGTAACCGGTAATATTTTCAATGCTACCGCAGCGCAGCTGGATGGAGGTCAGCTCACACGCATAATTTTTCAGTGGTGCAAACGCGTCACTCACTTTTTTGTAGATTTACCGGAATCTAATGCAACCTCACCACTATCCATTAGCACGACCGCGTCGCTATCCACTAGCGCACACACTTCGACTACACCGCTATCCGCTGGCTCACCCGCTTCAGCCACGAGTACGGGGTCTTCGACGCCCACTTCGAAGAGCTCGGACGTTGGGGCTACAGCTGGGGGTGTTGTCGGAGGAATTGTCGGAGTTGGAGCCATCGCAGGTCTTGCAGCATGGTTCTTCATCAGGCGCCGTCGCTTTCGCCGAGCGTCCTCAGCCGCTTTCAGCCAACCCCAAATGACGCAGCCTCCACGTTTCTATGTATGTTTCCCACGACGTTTGTGACGCATCATACTCATCTTGCGCAGGATCCCGCCGACCCGAGCACTTTCCCGCCGCCATTGTTCTCTACGTTACAAACCACCACATCGTCCGTCAACCAAAACTTTTCACAGCAGTCGCGTCCTGGGCAGTATAATGGTGTTCCGGAGGTCTAAAATAGCTCGCAAAGATGATCTCTGGATGCCATTCCCTCATAGAATTGGACAACACATTATACCATACGACAGATTGACAGGGAGTTCGGCTGCAAACGGTGTGGGTTGGCAATGAGCTTTATGTAGCGGTTTCATTGATGAAGATTTTATTATACTAGAGGATATCTGACCTAGGATTTTACCGAGAAAAATAAATACTTAGAACAACTCTATGAACGCGACGAAGGCCGCAGGTTTACTTCGTGAGTGTCTTGCTCTAAATTAAGATGCTGAAGTGCATGAGGCCTGCTCCACATGCATTGCGCAGGGCTCAGGCTAATTCACAGCCCTATCCTGTTTGTTACAGAGGCCCCAGCACAACACGGTCGTCGGTACTGATCTCGACAGGTTTTATATCGCACGCAAGTGAAGCTACGCCATCTAATAACCGCAGGGCTTCCTCGTCACCGGTCACCTCTTGCTCAAACACCCCCGCGGCATGGTGGCGCCCACAGCACGCATGTCTGACGACTGGTAAAAGGGATT
This sequence comes from Suillus subluteus, assembly GCA_016647755.1. Classification (NCBI taxonomy): domain Eukaryota; kingdom Fungi; phylum Basidiomycota; class Agaricomycetes; order Boletales; family Suillaceae; genus Suillus; species Suillus subluteus. The sequence continues at coordinate 403,538 of JABBWI010000028.1, read as the reverse complement.
TATACCACCACTTGGCGACTACCCTTCAAGTTGGATATGTCTGCCGAGGACGACGGGATTTATCTAGTGAATCGAGAATGGCATCAAGGACCTTTGGAGGAACTAATTCGCTCGTCGCCTGGCATGTTTGGACAGTGAACGTGCTGAGCATGCTGGGTCTGACGGAGACAAGAGTGATGGCAAAGATGACAAGAATCTACTGAGGAGACAGTACAAGACGAAAATATAATCAACTGCGCAGTTTTCGCTCCTTCCAGGTGCCTCAATCTTCCGTCTTCACGGTTCCCTTCCGACACCAAACCGTCTCGCCTCTCCACGCAGGTTCTCTGCTTTTCCTTCCTCAAAGTCCAAGAAACCTGCTCCTGCATCCTCTATCCTCCTACAGCGGTGTTGGACCTCAGGGAGGGCAAGGGCGGCCGAAGCTTCCGTTGTTGAGTGCCGGGAATTGGGACCGATGGCTGACAACCATTCATTAGGCTGTGTGTTGAAGGTTCCAACTGAGAACGAGAGAGAATTGAAAGAGGTTTCACAAAATAAAAAAAGAAAGTCAAACCTGAAGCAACGCAATAAACTTTGCAAGTTTCTGCCCCTCGGATAAAATATCAAGACAAGACCGCAGTCCCTTCAAACACCACTGCCGTTCGAGCCAGGAGAGGAGATGACGATTCCAGAAAACTTGGAATATATGGTTGAGAGTGTCGTCCCATGGATTTGGAGCACGCGACAGGTGAACAACCCAGTTTTGAGATGCATACTTGAGAGCGTCGGAAGATGATTGACTTCGCTCCTGCGCTTCGTTTGCGAAAGCTACAAAGAGATTCATAGCACGGATGATCTTCCTGTCGGGAACTTCTGGCGATACAGAAGTGAAATGGTCTCGGGGTATCAACGCCAGGAACATTGGAAACATCAAGAAATCCGGTAAGCTTTTGAGCTGCTGGACTACTTTGAAGGTTGGCAGTAAAGCCAATTCTGGGAAAATGATATAGTTGCTGATTGTTTCCAACGTACTCGAGAATTCTTCCATAGTCGCCCATACAGACCCCGCAGGAGTGGATTGCCACGCTTGACCATGGGGCGTCTGGAGCCAGTTTCGCCCATCCAGGGTCTGAAGCCAGTGTCGCCCGCCCAGTGTCTGAAGCCAGTGTCGCCCGCCCGCCGGGGTCTGGAGCCAGTTTCGTCCACCCTCGGTCTGGAGCCACTTCCGTCCTCCCCAGTTCTGCAGCCACTCTCATCCTCTCCCGGTCTGCAGCCAGTTTCGTCCTCCCCAGGACTGCAGCCAGTTTTGCCCTCTCCAGGACTGCAGCCAGTCTCGTCCTCCCTCGGTCTCCAGCCACTCGAGTCCTTCCCAGGTCTTCAGCCAGTTTCCCCCTCTCCAGGTCTGCAGCCACTCTCGTGCACCCTCGGTCTGCAGCCACTCTCGTGCACCTTCGGTCTGCAGCTACTCTTGTCCAACCTCGGTCTGCAGCCAATCTCGTCCACCCTCGGTCTGCAGCCAGTCTCATCCTTCCTCTGTCTGCACCCAGTCTCGTCCTCCCTCGGTCTGCAGCCAGTCTCGCCCTCCCTGGATCTGCAGCCACTTTCGTCCTTGATTAGTCTGCAGCCACTCTCGTCCTCCCCAGGTATGCAGCCACTCTCGCCCTCCCTGGGTCTTCAGCCACTTTAGTCCTTCCTCGGTCTTCAGCCACTTTCGTCCTTCCTCGGTATGCAGCCATTCTCGTCCTTCTTTGATCTCCAGCCGCTCTCGTGCTTCCACGATCTCCAGCAACTCTCGTCCTCCCCAGGTCTCCAGTCTGTTCCGTCCTCTCCTGGTCTTTAACCAGCTTCGTCCTCCCCAGGTCTCCAGCCAGTTTTGTCCTCTCCAGGTCTCCAGCCAGTCTCGTCCTCCCTCGGTCTCCAGCCAGTCTTGTCCTCCCCAGGTCTCCAGCCAGTTTTCTCCTCTCCAGGTCTCCAGCCACTCTCGTCCTCTCTCGGTCTGCAGCCAGTTTTCTCCTCTCCAGGTCTGCAGCCACTCTCGTCCTCTCTCGGCCTGCAGCCAGTCTCGTCCACCATCTGTCTGCAGCCAGTCTCGTCCTTCCTCTGTCTGCAGCCAGTTTCGTTCTCCCTGGGTCTGCACCCAGTTTCGTCCTCCCTCGGTCTGCACCCAGTCTCGTCCTCCTTCGGTCCGCAGCCACTCTCGTCCTCCCTGGGTCCGCAGCCACTCTCGTCCTCCTTGGGTCTGCACCCAGTCTCGTCCTCCCTTGGTCTGCAGCCAGTCCCGCCCATTCGTGGTCTGCACCCAGGTATACCCGTCCATCGTTTCCAGCCAATATTGTAAATCTGAAGTACGATCTCCCCGAAGCCATAGCATACAGATGAGAACAGACAGTGGCTCTGGTGGACGAACAAGGAAGGATAGCGAAGGTTTTAATCGATGGTGCTCCTCAGGTTGCATAGCTTGGCTCTGTTTCCCCAGTTCTGAGAGTGCATCCATGAGAGCCGTGCTTTCCGTAATCTCCGTCATCAAGCGGAGAGACGAATGTGCGAGTAGGGAGTGGGGTGATGCGATATCGCATACTTGAGGGAGGCCACAGTTTGAGTGGTCAGAAACGTAGTCGCGAACGGATGAGTGATAGATATTCACGGGGAGAGTGCTGTCTGTATATCCCTGCCCAAACCAGGGCCAAGAAGTGACGAGATTTGCGAGATGGAAAGAGGGTCTGCGAGGGCGGCGACGATGGACAAGTGCATGTAAGCCCGCTTAGGGTTAGCACATGTGGAGAGGATACAATCGTATAACTTATACACCTCCGTTCCTGGCAGCAGCTCGCTCGTTAGCTTGAGCATCAGCTGTAACCGATCGCGGGGATCATCGTCTTCGTTGTCGATAATGAACTTCATCATTGTGGACGCCACGATAAAACGTCTGCCCGCTCGGCTCGCCAGCTTCGCAAGATCATCCTTCGATGGCTGAGGGAAATCGGTATGGCGACTTGCCAGCTCTGCGAAGGAATGCTGCAAGAAAATATAGATGTCCTTGTCAACATCGGCGCCATCGAGCGAGATGATGGCAGCAACACCCTCCCCAGAAGTTTTGACGGGTATTTCGCACAACAACGGCTGCACCTCCTTGTTCTGAAAGGCTTTGCAGATGTGCGATTCCGAGCGACTCGTGAGTAGAATGTGGGTCACGGGTAGGTCAGGCTCACGAAGGGCCCGTGCAAGGGAAAGGATAAGATCGGTAAGCTCGGGTTCAGACGTGCATTCATCAAGCGCATCGACAACAAACGACAAAGGCGGACATCCGCGCAATCTGAGTCGAAGTTTCCGGAGGGGTTGAACAAAGAGAGCCTCCACCTGGTCACGGAGAGGTGTGTCTGGGTCTAGTAGGGCAGGATTTTTGCGGATCGCTCTGTTCACATCCTGCTGGATACTTGGAAAATTGGTGGCAAGCTGGTAAGCAAGCGTCGCAAAGAAATATCCAGCTGTGCAGCGTTTTGTGTGCTTGCGCGAGAAAAAGAATGTTCCCGCTAGCCGCATTTCGACGGTCGTCTCTTCTGTCACTTTTAGACCCCTCATCTTTTCAGCAACTGTAAACGCGACGGCAGACTTTCCGACACCAGCCGTGCCATGCAGCCAAATGAGTTGATTTTTCTTTGGGTCGTCCAGTAATTCGTGGATGTATTTAAGGAGATCAACCCGAGTCCCATCCAAACATTTCGGGTGGGGCTGACGTTCACGGGAGTTATATTGAGCACCCTTGACAGCGACCTGGGCCAGCTTCGTCCAAGTTCCTTCAAGAACTGTCAAAGAGGTTAGAGAGCATGCGAGAGATAAGAAATGGAAGTACTGACATTGATCGTCACTCATTGACGAAAGTTGTGTTATGTGGCGAGATGCAATGAACCAACTGAAAGTACTGGCTGGATTCGAGGGTGTGTTTAGAAATAATCTGGGCTGTAGTTATCTGGAGGGACGACGTACGAAGATCTGAATTGAAGCTTGTTTGTTGTGACAAGACTTGGGTCGCAGAACGATCAAGCTGTCGATTGATGGAGAGTGCGAAGCGTGACGAAGATGTGATGGATATTTCAATCTACTTCGCTAAAATATCTATGGAAAAATCGCTGGATGGAATGCAGTTGAAGGACAAGTACTAGGGAGGCTGCTGCGCGGCCACAGCCAGACAGAAGTTACGCCAACGGTCATTATGTATGGTGATTATAGGAACTCAGGTAACTATAGTGTACGGTCAATTACTAAGGAACTGTCCGAGATTCACAGGGTAAATTCCCGCTACGGCAGTAGTGGGTTTTGCCGGTGTCATCCTCTAAAAAACCTCATCGTTCAACTGTTGGCAGTAAAATGCATTCTTTTCCTAAAAAGGTGTTTTGTTCGCATGGTCATGTGACAATATTTCTAAGTCTCTGCTATGCGTATGTCGGTCTTTCTTAGTCGTCGACTACTATGTCTTCTATCTGTCACGAATTCCTCGGATCCTTTGCTGATGTTCCTGCTCTTATCTGTGTCAACGGTGCGAGTCCTGACTCCACCGTGTCCTTGTCTTTTCTGCACAGTTGCAATGTGCCTACAATGGCGTGGCTGTGGAGTCGAGTTCTGGTTTGGTGCGCGTTCTACTGTCGACGGTTGGTATAATTCTCGGTAGACATTTCGCTCCGTCTATTTGAAAGGGTGCGATGTCGAGCTTGGTCGTGATTGGCTCGCGTTCGTGAATGCGAGGCTCGATGGCTTTCGATTTCTTCGACCTTTGGAGACGGATCTAGCGCAGCTTTCTGCTGGTCATACTTGGAACGTTCAGCCTGGAGGTGTGTGTGTGCTTCCAAAACATATTGAAATGGCTGAATGATCTTTTTAGGCAATCTGTTCACTTGTTCGTCTGCTACCCAAGCGGAATCATGTCTAGCTACCCAAAGCGGGTTCGTCATTTGTTACCCAAGTGGGTCTATCTTCATCAAATCATAATGATCATGTTGTAGATAACTTCTTCGATGGGTATGAAAGATTACGAAGACCTGGTCTGAGTGCATTTGCGACTGCCCATGGACTTTCGGTACCTGAAAATTCGACGATCGAAGAACTTCGAGAGATCATTTCTCATCATGTCAGTACTGGGCTATGTTCTTCTTTATCACAATCATTCGAAGGATGTGATTCGCTCCGTCAACAGTTAAACTTACATTGTGAAGATGAAAGGTGCTCTCTGGAAGAATCGCGTTCTTGACAGCTGTATTGAGTAACGTCCTTTGGAACGACTACTGAAAGCAAACGGAGTTGATTTTGAACCTGGATCGAAAACGGGACGACTACGTCGTACACTGAAAAAACATATCCAGTCGCTGAAAAAAGCTAAGTCGAAATCTTCTAAACAAGCTCAAGCACGATTCCATGATCGTGTCGTCCGACCGAAAAAAAAGGGAGTCGTTCGATGCTAACACAGTGTATTTGTAACAGCCTGCGCTTACCTTATGTTTTGATACGACCTTGTGTATTTGTAGCGCCTCAGTATTGAAATCAAATCAAAGTGACCGTAGCGGGCTCTGCCGTGTGCGGCCTTACGCGTTATTAGCAATGCGCCAAGAGGCCTTCAGATTCACCAGCGTGAATTACTATCACCTGATTCGGAATGCACAATCGATGGGTAATGCACAATGCACTTCAGAGCTCACATATTTCATTCGGAACAGCTGTAGAACAAGTATTAGCATATTCTCAATAAACCTACCAATTTAAAATTTAAAAATCGACGCTGTGGAGCCTTCCCAAGATGAAACATTGCGCAAGTGTACCCACAATGAGTGATTTTTGGACACTAAAATGAAGATCCACCCAGATCCCATTAACCTATCAACATAGAAACTTCAACATATATAAAATACACCATTCTGAATCTACCCCAGGTGTTTCTATGTCAATAGACCGACAGCGCAGCGTGACAGTCAGGCTAAATCAGGAAATCACACTGTCGGCTTGGTTGAGTCTCCGCTTTGTTGTATTTGGCAGAATCGGTGGCGTTGTCGAACGGTGTGGCTTTGAGCGCTGTCGGACTTTAGATACTCTTGTGTATTGGCGTGTATTGGCCGTGGTGCCGCGCGTGACATAGCGTGACGAAATTGTGCATTTCTATTGTGTTTTCGACATCTCAACTTCCGCTGCTGCCGCTGCAACAAGCTCGCAACAAAATAAAAAAATTCTTGTTGGGCCTAATGCGCAGAGACCTAAGGTATACACTACAGTAGATCCGATACGAATATGTGTTGTTGTTGTGTTGCTATTCAGCAATGAGTGTAAATTGTGCATTTCCCGTCGAATGATAGTACAGTAAATTAACAGATCTGTAAATCAACGCTAATTTACAGGTGAATCAGGTCAAATGTACAGTGAATTAGGGTGAATTAGGCGAATTAGGTGAATTATTTCCACTCGTCCCAAGCAGAAGGGTCGGGGACAGACAAGGACAGGTTTTTAGCGGCAGCCTTCTTTGTTGGTGCGGAACCCGGGTGCAAAGGTTGTTTTCCGATTGAATCGAGCAGTTCACGCAGGTAGGGTGCGCGTAAATCGATACCGCTGGATGCTGCAAGCACAAACAAGTCTTTTTCCGCTGTCTTAAACTCTGAAAGAGCAGCTGGACCATTCAACCAATCTGCGCCATCGTCAAACTCATCTTCTGAGTCCAAGTCCGAGTCCACTGTTCTCGCTTCAGGTGGAGGAGGCATTCGACCAGCGGGAGAAAGCACATTGGTCACAGCATTGATGCTAGGACCACGTTCTTTAAAAGAAATGGGACCTCTGTCACGCTGACCCATGCGCACTTCGAGTTCGCGGTTCAGTGCGCCGATGGGACCGTCGGCCGTAATCCTCGATCTTCTCGTCATGATGATCCAAGGCAAAGAAGTCGAAGCCGTACTGCGTGATCGAAGGGTCCGCATAAGGAATGGTTTCGGGGAGATTTTAGCCAGTGTAGATATTTTGCGAGATTCACAGGAATATTCACCATCATGGAGACGCCTGATTGGCAAACCCCTAATTCACCCTAATTCACACCCAAGGATAAGATCGGTAAGCTCGGGTTCGGATGTGCATTCATCAAGGGCATCGATGATAAACGTCAAAGGCGGACACCCGCGCAATCTGAGTTGAAGATTTCGGAGAGGTTGGAGAAAGAGAGCCTCCATCTGGTCGCAGAGAGACTTGTCTGGGTCTAGTAGAGCGGGATCGTCACGGTGGAGTGGGGTACCCCTCCAGCGGGGGGTGCAGACGGGTGTTTGCCACCCTTTGCGCAGCTTAGTCAGTAGGAGTAGAGCCTTCGGGCGTTGTCGTAGGTAGCATTATCATTAGGTTGAGGCCACACGAGCTTCGTCTGCCAGAGGCAGGCACACTGTCGCCCGCGCCAGTCCAACGGATAGCTCTGTTCACATCCTTCCGGATGCTGGGAAAATTGGTGGCAAGCTGATAGACAAGAGTCACGAAAAAATATCCAGCCGTGCAACGTTTTGTGTGCTTGCGCGAGAAAAAGAATGTTCCTCCGAGCCGCTTTTCGACATTAGTCTGCTTTGTCATTTTTAGACCTCTAATCCTCTCAGCTACAGTAAACGCAACGGCAGACTTTCCGACGCCTGCCGTGCCATGCAGCCAAATAAGTCGATTCTTCTCTGGGTCGTCTAGCAATTCGTATATATAGGTGAGGAGATCCACCCGGGTCCCTTCCAAACATTTCGGGTGGGGCTGACGTTGTATTCAGCACCGTTGACAGCAACCTGGGATAGCCTCGCCCAAGTTCCTTCAAACGATGGAAGAACTGTCAAAAAGGTCAGAAAGCGAAAGAGGGACAAGATCGAGAAAAACTGACATTGTTCCTCACTCATTTACGAAGGTTATGATATGTGTATGAAATGGACAAATTGAAAGTACTAGCTGGGTACGGTTAGGAATCATCTGGGCGATATTTATCTGGGACGAGTACTGGTACTTGCCTGATTGCAGAAGCTGCTGTGCATGCTGTATTACCAACTATTACATACGTGAAGAGATATTATCGCGGAGATTATTTATGTGAGCTCAGGTAAGCCAACGGGCAAGTATAGAAGGCTGTGATGAATCTGATGATTCTGATGATAGAACTAACAAATCAACTAGTAGCCCTCGACAAATCACATTGATGAACGCGCGACAATTTTTTTGTGCGCCTGCTGTGTTTCTTGCTTGGCACCATCATGGGCTATGAGACAACCATGTTGGTTGTCCCGGATCTGATGTACATGCTGTGCAGTTGTCCAGCTCTTTGATCAGTGATGGCACAACGAGTCAAGCCCCGCTGCTTCCACTGGCGACTGCACAGTGGTTGTTACGGAGAACTTTTGATGCAGAGTTACCAGGGACTACCTAATGGTATATAACTGGCAGGGTCTGCTAGGCGCCGGCTTTGTTCCTTCTCCCTTTTATCCGTCATGTCGCTACTCAACTTGAAGGTATGGCCGTCGATAGTGGCCTTGGTGGCAGCCGCTGCACCCCAAGGTGCATTTGCGCAGATAGTGGCTATTAATATAACGTGCCTCTCCTCCTTTGGCTGGGTACATCATTTCTTTGCTTTACCTTAAACTTGCAAGTTCTGATGGTATGATTGGGTCATATCAGATGAACAATAGTCTTGGCCAGACCCCTTGCTTAGTTACTGCCTACCTCGGGAGCCCCTGCGCTGGTGGAAGTATGGCTTTTCGTTTCTCGGCAGGCTTTGGTCTTGCATGACTCATTTTTTTGGCAGGCGCTGAAATCGTTGCCATCCCTGCGGGTACTCAATATACAGGTCCCCCGCTCAGTGGAGCAAACCCTTGCCAATGCAATTCAGTAATCTACTCACTGACGAGCGCGTGTGGTGTTTGCCAGGGCCTCGTTCCTGTGACGTAAGTTGCATCAAGTATGCTCGACTGACGAAGTACTTATTCCCTCACAGCTGGAGTTCCTGGAAAACCTATTGCACAACGGCTTTTACACAATCGTCAGTCTGCGAGGTTGTGTTCTTGAACTTTTTTTACTTGATTTGCAGATATCCAATGACCATTCCGACTGGCACTGCAGTTCCGAATTGGGCTTATTTGGATGTCGTAAGTACATGAAGCATCACGACTGTCATATCCTAAATTTCTTCGAAGGTAACTAGTAATGTTTTCAATGCTACGGCAGCGCAGCTGGCTGGAGGTCAGCTCACACGCATAACTTTTCAGTGGTACAAACGCGTCACTCACTTTCTTGTAGATTTACCGGAATCCAAAGCAACCTCGTCACTATCCATTATTTCGACCGTGATCGTGTCGCCATTCGCTAGCGTCACTTCGACTACATTGCTATCCGCTAGCTTACCTGCTTCGACCACGAGCACAGGATCTTCAACGCCTACTTCCAAGAGCTCGAACGTTGGGGCTACAGCTGGGGGTGTTGTCGGAGGAATTGTCGGAGTTGGAGCCATCGCAGGTCTTGCAGCATGGTTCTTCATCAGGCGCCGTCGCTCTCGCAGAGCGCCCTTACCCACTTTCAGCCAACCCCAAATGACGCAGCCTCCGCGTTTCTATGTATGTTTTCCACGACGTTTGTGACGCATCATACTCATCATCTTGCGCAGGATCCCGCCGACCCGAGCACTTTCCCGCTGCCATTGTCCTCTACCATACAATCCAACACATCGTCGGTCAACCAAAACTTATTACAGCAGTCGCGTCCTGGGCAGTATAATGGTGTTCCGGAGGTCTAAAATAGCCCGCAAAGTTGATCTTTAGATGTTATTCCCTCATAGAATCGGACGACACGTTATACCATACGACAGATTGGCAGGGAGTTCGGCTGCAGACGACGTGGGTTTGTAATGAGCCTTATGCAGCGGTTCTACTGATGCAGGTGAAATGTACTAGAGGATACCTGACCTGGGATTTTACCGGGCAAAATAGATACTTAAAACGACTCTGTAAACGCGACGAAGGCTGCTTCGTGAGTGTCTTTCTTTGAAGATTAAAATGCAGAATTGCATCAAGCCTGCTCCACATGCACGGTGCATACCTCAGGCTAATTCACAGCACCTCCCACCCCATTTGTCGCCTGCACGACTACCGTGTACTCTGACTATCTGTTACAGAGGGCCCAGAATGTTCACCGCATCAGATGCATATACAAGTATCTTCGAGTTGGCATCAACTGAGTTGTGTGAGGTGGTGTTATCACAGGCACCTACAGCGTTAAACTTCGCCCGCCAGCGCCCAACCGATTTTGGCCCTTTTCATCTGACTCGACTTCCCAAGTCTGTCAATCCTGCGCCGTAAAAGCAGCGCAACATGGTCGTCGTTACCGATCTCGACAAGTTTTATACCGCACGCAAGTGAAGCCGTATCAGCTCTTCTAATAACCGCAGGGCTTCCCCGTCACCGGTCACCTCATTCAAACACCCCCGCGGCTTACAAAACCACATGCATAGTAGATGATACAACATCAATTTCCCTCCCCAGAACTCACAGTCCACCCGTGACTTACATACATACACAGAAACTATTACACAGTTACATAAATATAAGTATCGGGATCAGTGCACTAACAAGCGTCAACTATTGGAACCCGTAATATATAGCAACAGATCATTCACCGCACTTGTAAATCGAATGTCAGAACCACCCTGTCTTAACTGACCGAGAGTCTGCCCGATGGAAGAAATCAAATCCTCCGTGCCAAGGATCGTGCCTTCGTTTAAGCAGTCCTTAGTAAAGGCACTAAGGTGCTCGATGGTCTCCTTTAAGTTTCCGGTTTGTCGAACAGCCAGAGAATGCCAAGCTTTTTGGACGAGCAATCGGCAAGAATTGGCGTTCGGGAGGTCAAGTGGATGGTCAGATAATTCTTGCATGACTTGCAGATTTGCAATGATGTAGAGCGCAAGGTGTTCGGATGACAGAGGATCAACACCAGGGTAAGGGAAAGTGTTGGCGATATGAAGATGACTGCTATGATGTTCATGCCCGAATATATGAGCCCTCCACGCGTCACTTTTGGCACAAGAATACAAGATTTTCAGACAAAGCAGGTGTTGCCGTGGTGAGTCGCTGTTGGTGAGAGTGGAATGAAGAGCGGCGGAAAAATCTGGAAACAGATGGGCCGGCATATAAGTGTCACTAAAGATGATTTTACTGCAAGCATAAGCAGCACCAAGAGCGGCATCTCGAAGGGCGGGCTGCTGTTCTGAAGCTAGGGAAGACACTATAACTTCCACCAGCGCTGGGGTCCTGGCTGAGTTGAACTTGACGTGAGGTAACCGGCTCAGTGCTATCATAGCATCAGTGACAGCGATATGATCAGAATTTTTGTAATGGATGATGTAGTCGATGAGCCAACCGCAATTAGCGGGCTCTTGAATCGATAACCGAGATGGCCCCTGCTGCCACGCTGATCCTGTATCGCTCTGGTTGATGGGACCATCACCGGCCACGATGACGGTGAAGTGTAGTATGGTACGAGCGTCGTTCCAAATTGCGTCCTGAGCATCTTGGTTCTGACCAGCAGTCCTGACGAAGGTTTTGCATACTTCGAGTCCCCAGTCCGCGACACGGCGTTGTTGTGCGATTTGACGGTACTCTTCTAATCCAAGGACCACACCTAATGGTTCTAGCAGTTTCAGCACGATTGCGGACTGTTCACGAGACTCTTGTTTCATCAAATGCTCTAGCAAGATGTCAAGTGCAGCGGTGGAGCTTTGTATCACGGGTTGTTAGTACATGCATAGACTTGAAAAGAACTGAACGGACCTTTTGGTGACCTTCAAAATCGCATCCCGTGCGGTAAATTGACCAAGGAGCATTCTGCCAGCTATAAAGCAATTGGCGAGAACATTTTTCGGAGGAAGTGGGTTTACGAGAATTCTTGCAATGGCATCCAGGGCTCGCTCGTGCCAGAAGGACGAGTAGCGCGAATCATTGAGGCGATGAAGGAGTGGATGTGACATCCAGGAAAGAAATGCGTCCGGTATGTTGGGTTGAGAAAGGCGCGCTGGAGAATCCCCATCCAAGACCACCTCGAAAACAAGATAGCAAATGAATGCTATCTCTTGATCGCTGTGATGTACCCATATGAGCTTGCGGATGTCCTTTTCGCAGACAGCGACTTGGAATGGAGTCTCTTCAGAATTCAGGAAAGACTTTCTCTCTATGTACAGGTGCAAGAACGCCTTTCCGCAAGCGATTGCACGTTCCCGCCTAGGTGGAACTAGCATCAGTTGCTCGTGGTGGGTGTTTTCGAAACAACCGAGAAATGTGTCGAAAAGTTGCAGAAGAAGAGTGGATATGTCAAGCTCGGGTGGCCATTCCACCTCAGGAACAAAGCTCGCCGCAGTTGTGATGATATCGGGGTCGCTGGATGATTCGATGATCCACCTGATACACGGAGCATCTGTTTGCTGTACAGCAGAGACGGAAGGTGTAAGTTGTTGCGAGATAGTGTTCAGGGTGTAAATGATCTTGAACGGGATGTAAAGCACGAAACTTAAACAGACTGTACTGAAATTCCGACGATGTTTCTCCAACGATGGATAGTAGCGGAGGACAGATCGGCCCAAAGCACGAAGGGTGATTGACCCTGGTGTCTGGAAAGGGCAATCTGCAGCCATGAGTGATGCCAGGATGATCGTTAGATAGAATGTGAAGCCAAGCATTGTGGATGTGATGATGATGATAGAAATCGTGTGTGACATTGTCCGCATGCTAGCGGACAGTGCGACCCCAAAAAGGAGGAGAGAGATCTGCAAGAGCGAGGGCAAGAACTGCAAAACAGAATCGAAATGCCAAGTCCGAAGACCATCAAGTTTTATCTGCCTTTGTCGGCCCCGATCATCAATTGTACCACGGCTAGAGCGTTTGAAGTTGCTCAACCATTGCTTCCCTAGCACGGCTCCAAGGGCGGCAAGTAGGCTTGCGCAAAGACTGGCGTAAATCAACGACTGGACCCAGATTACTGTGGCACTAGGTCCCTGCCACGGCGCGTAGGGTAGACCGGACTGTGAGACAAAGGAGGAGTTGGCAGTCTGGAGCAGCATCCCAAGCAATGCGTTCGTAGTGCCCATTGGATCAGGGTTGAGGTTCGCCTGCATGTTTACAATAAACGACGTATTGACGGCTGAAAACAGACCGGCCTGTGATCAAGGTCAGATGACGAAGCGAGGACAAAGAAAAGGTTCTGACGAATATAAGGACGATATCCATGTCTGACTGATACTTTTCAAGAAACTCTCCGTCATAGTCCGTAGCTTCCCGTGTATAGGTGGCCCAGAAGCGGGATTTGGCGTCTTTCTCGTCGCCCTGGGACTGTGATGGACGGGGGGACTGCATAGTCTCTACGAATGATTTCAAGTTCTGAGGAAGCTCTGGAGGCCTGAAGGATCGAATTTTATTGAGTCGACAGGCGGAACTATTTAGGAGGTACATACTCTGCGCCATTGCCATTTTCTGGTAATTGGATACCAACATTTTGACTTGGCATCTTGTCACGGTGGCAAGTGAGGCTATAGGTTGACCGTCTTGGTTGAATGGGGATTATGGGATCATATCGACATATTGCTCTTATAGAAGTACCAGAAGCGCTCAGTGTGTGAACGTTAACCTGTGCAACAACAAAGCTGGGCGGTCAATACTGACGGGAAAGATCCTCATATGAATGAGCTGTGCCATATCAGTCCCGAATAACGGTCGCGGACGCCACTGTGGGACCTTGATGAAAGCGCCCAAATATCATCAACTGCACATGAACAGTCAGGACGGTGAGCCTTTACTAGTCGTTGTGCCACAGCCAATGCTAGAGAAGTAAGCTGCGGTGAGCATCTTGAACACGAAAAAGGCATCGTGTACCCAAATATTTGAGGGAAACTCTTGCACAGAAGCCACCAGGAACAACGTTCGTGTATGTCCTCGTTGAAATAAAGATGTGTCACTACCTGATGTGCCTGGGTGACTATCTTTGGGGCTCTAAGCGGAGCTGTACGAAGCGATAGAACTGCCTTATACTATCTGTTCTCGCACTGAGATACATACAGTTACACCAGTAAACAACATCCATCAACAATTAAGCCAAGGGGAACAGGCACTAAAACACCCACTCGACCACAGGTGGCTCATGTAGTGACCAATGAGACAACATCCTTGACCAGCGATATCACTACATTGTCCGCGGAACCTTGCTCCAAGTGGTACAGTGTCTGCATTACACATGACTTGAATTCGTTGGTGACATCGACAAGCCCCGCATCACGTTTCAGTAGCTGGATTGTGAACTTTGCAAATGGTTCGAGAACTTCATGTATGACGCACTCCGACAACTCTAGTGGTTTGAGAGAACGAAGGGCGGCGAATGCCCAAGCCTTGTGTACAAGAAGGCCACAAAGATCGTTCGGGATGAGGTTGTTGTGTTCTTCCTTTAGTCGTGCCATAATTGCAATGATGTATAAGGCAAGATGTTCTGTGAGAGGGTAGATTTCGAAGTAACGAAGGTTGTTCGCGATGAATAGGCATGCCTCGAGGTGTCCACCATCATAGAGGTGACGGGACCATAGCTCACTTTGAGTCCACGAGAACAATATGTGCAAATAACGAAGGTTTTGCTTGCCGCACATACTGGAATGTTCAGAAAGGATACCATCCTCGCCCTGACCAAAGGATAGACTGTCAGCAACAACGCCAGAAAGCGCTGCTGAAAATTGAGTGCAGAGATCTGGGGAGAGAGAATCGGTGTCCAACGAGGCAAGATAGTTCCTTGATGAATACGCAGCGCAAAACGCAGCCTTGCGAAGCCGTGGAGATTTGTCCGGTGCCATTGCAGAAATCATCGCATTAATATAGGTCGGCATCTTCTCTCTGCATGCAGCGTCGATATTCATTTCGCTCATCGTGAGGAATGCATCAGCGAGCGCTGACTGATGAGAGATCGAATGATGATGTATGATATAATCGAGGAGCCAGCCGCAACCAACGTTCCTGGTCGTGCGGAGACGAGAAATCTCTTCCTTACAAGCGCTTCGATCATCAGTTGGGCCGCTATCACCACTCCCAGCAGTGATCACGCTGAAATGCAGCGCATCGCGAGCGGCCACCCAGGCCTTCTCACGTGCTTCTGGTCTACAGAGTTCCGGATGATGAAGTACTATGTTGACAAGGCTTTGGCATAGTCGAATACCCCAGTCGGACATTCCCAAATCGTACGCCACCTGGCGAAACTGCTCAACTTCTAAAACAACCGCCAAAGGTTGTAGAAGTTTCAGGGCGTAAAGAGACGAGCGGTCGCGTAGCTCTAGATGGATGTCGATACCGATGGCTTGCTGCATGCTCTCGAGGACAGATACAAGCAATGTTTTGATCGATGACCTGTACAATCATGGATTACTTTCAAGCTCCACATGACGTCAAAAGGTTCCTTACCCCTTGTTTGTGCTAGTCAGATGATTTGGATCAACGGATTGATCCAAAAGCAAACCTGCCGCCATAAGGCAATTCGCTAAGACATTCGTCGGAGGTAAGGGTGACACAAGCAGCCTCTCTACTACATCCAATGCACGCCGCCTCCAAAACCTTGCATACTGGTTTGCGCTGAGACAGTGAAGTAGGGGATGAGACATCCACATCAGAAAGGTATTCGGAATTTTCGGGTTTCCAAGCGAAATGGGTATGCTGACGCCAACATCCAGTACTATCTCGAGAATAAGGTCGCAGATGAAAGAGAGTTCGGGGTCATTTTGACGAGTCCACATTAGCCAATGGGCATCATGCAGACGAGAGGAGCTGGTAAGTGCGAATTCTGGATCATGAGTGGCACGCAGAAAGACGGGTCTGGCATCCAATGACCGTCTTTCGATGTAGAGATGCAAAAAGGCCTTTCCACATGCAATCGCACAATCTCGGCCAAAGTCAGAAAGTTTCGGTTGACCATACTGTGTGTTCTCGAAGCAATCCAGGAAAGTGTCTCGCAGCCTGAGCAAGGCACAAGATACATCCAAATCTGGTGGCCACTCGACCTCAGGAACCAGGCTGGCAGCAGTGGTAATCACATTTGGGTCATCGGAGGTCTCAAGCAACCATCGGATACAAGGGGCATCCGTATTTTCGATGGCGTATTGTGAGGAAAGCCGGTGAGAAATGCATGATGCGAATGAGTGGAGTAAAGTTATTGTGATGTAGGGGATATAGCTGACGAAGCGCAAGAGTGATGAAAAGATGGTCTGATTTCCCTTCTGAAGGACGTTGTGGAAGCGGACAACGCACTGACCGATGCTGCGAAGTCGATTAGATGCCGGTGTTTGAAATGGACACACATCAGATATCAATGCGGCAACAACAATTAGCGCATAGAAAACGGCCCCAAATGTCGTTGTGCCAATGACAATGCAGGCGACAATGTGTTGTTCTGTCCATAGATTTGCACCGAGCGCAACTCCAAACAACAGCAAGGACAACTGCAACAGGACGGGGAGACCTTCCAGAACAGCGTTGAAATGCCAGGCATATAAAGCATCAAGCTTCCGTTGCCGTTGCCTTCCACGACCATCAACCGTTCCGTGACCAAAGTGTTTGAAATGGTTGAGCCATTGCTTGCCCAGCATTGCTCCCAGTGCTGCTAGAAGGCTCGCGGATAGACTTGCATATATGAGCGACTGAACCCATATTTCGGTGGAGCTAGGACCAGTCCAGGGTGATGTGTCCACATAGTCGCCCGGAAATGTTGAATTGTCGAATATATGAATCAGCTTCTTGATAAGCATGTTGGTCTCTATGGTCGGATCGGGAGCTAAGTTTTGTTGCATATTGACAATGAAGGATGTGGTGACAGCGGAAAAAATACCAGCCTATAACAATAAGTATGCGGACCGAGTGAATGAATAGGAAAAGAGGTGGTGCTAAGGTGAAAGACGTACGAATATTAGAACGATATCCATGTCGCTTTTGTACTTATCGAGAATTTGACCATCATGCTCAGCTGCTTCATGCATGTACGTCGCCCAAAAGCGACTTTTCGTCTCTGGACTGGCCCATTGTGATCTAACAGGCTCGCGTGGATTCTCATCAGCACGGTTGGGTAACGTTGACCTTATGTACCAATGAAGATCAGCAATCACATGTGTGATAACTAAGTTAGAAACATACTGACACTAGCATGAGCGCACCGTCTGGGTCAGAAACTAAACCCTTTTTTTGGTAGGCTTTATATATGGAAATCATTCACTCACCAATCGTAGTATCCTGCAAGCTGGATATCTATAGAACATGCTGTGGATAAACTCGAAGGCAGTACCAGTGTTACGTTATTCAATGTTCCGCTTACTAATACCTTTATCAGAGCCTGAGGTCGAACCTCGAAGTACTCCACAAGATCAAGTACTGTGGTGCACACTCCACGGCCACCAATATTGATGTCATACTCGTGATGCATCTTAATAGCTGCGAGTATGCTGCGGAGCTGCACGCCCCTTGCCTTGCATCACTTCGCGCTTTTCACCAATGTCCTACCCTTATTACCAGTCAACTCTAAATGGATGGGGAAGCAACCAAGTAAGTCGACTGCCTGAGCAGTGGGGATCTTATCGAACAAGAGAACAGTTACAATTTGGCCGTCCTCCCCCGATTCAGTTTCAACCACAGCCTTCATGTAAGTAGCTACGTCGTGTACCGATATCTTTTTCATAGGAGCTCACTGGTCGAGCGTAGGGGGTGGATATGATTATTTCAGAGCCCACGCACCACATATAGACCCGTAAGAGCAACCACATCTCGCTCCATAGCATGGTCACTTACACTGTGTCTCAGTACGATCTTCAATGAGGTCTATGGCAGAATGTTTAATGCAGATGTGGCTCCCGTGGGTGTAGGTATCAATGAGGCTCGTATATGGCACCGACGGGGATATGGTGGTCTTGTAAGGCATATTTTCTATCGAGTCCGGTAATATTGAACGAGATAAATGCATCACTAGTGTGCGATTAGTGCGTTGTCTCCTCAGGAAATTGGATATGCCTCGGCCTACGAAGCATACCGGTTCTGGATCCATAATATCGCGCTTTATGAGCCTTTCGGCGCAGAAATTGAGCGCCAGAAAGAAGCATTCACAGGACTTGCCATTGCAGAAGGTACCAACTCTAGCTACCATTTACTTCCTCGCGACTCACAATATTTGACATTCAGCCATCAAGATGTATATGATCTCAAACCCGGCTGATACGGACTATTATATACCAGCGTGCGAAGCTGCTGCAGCGACTGCATTGCATATATTCGACGAAGTTAGTATTCGTATATTTGATCATCTGGACAGCTATTCTATGGGCTGTTGACTCATCGCACCAATACTAATGCAATACTATCATAGAATTCGTCGGGTTCCTCCAGAGGTGATATAGGTGCTGGGATGGGGTACGATACCGGAATGGACATTGGCGCATATGATTCAGGATTCGGAACGCCCGGGATGGCAGGTTCTGGCATGGCTGGTGTGATTGGTGTGATTGACCCACATGCCATTGACTATGATGCACCATATTTACGCCAGAAGACTGGGAGACACAGGCGGCTCTCGATGTCAGCCCCACATAGCGCTGCAGGAGCATATAGCCCTAGAGCGGGATCGGTTATGGGTGGGATTGGGAGCTCGCCTTACTTGGGCACTGCACCTAGCATGGGCATGGGAGCGAACCCTACAATTTATGGTGGTGGGAGCCCCCTGGTGGGCGGAAATGGAATGGGAGTTACAGGAACGCATGGAGGTGTTTACCCTGCTTATGGTGCTGGGTCCTCTGTGTATGGAGGAGCATCTCCGGTACATGCGCCACCCATTTACGGCGCGTCTTCGCCTTACACCAACACCCCAAACGTCACAACGGTGTCCGCCTATCCAGGCACGACGACTGTCATCCAGTTGCCCCGAAGACGCCACAGGTCATCTAGCAAACACCATAACAGGCGTGCGCGGAGTGCTGAGCCCGGTATGATTGCATACACTGACGCGATGGGTGGTCCTACCTCCAACCATGCTATGGCAGTAGGAGGACTGACACAAGGTGCGGTGGGCGGTTTCACAAGAGGAGCTATGGGAGGCGCCTCAATCGGTGCGTCTAGTCCTATGGGGGGCGGTGTGGGTGGATTCTATGGTGGTCCTAACAAGGGCTATGGTTATCCGGGACACAAAAGCATGTATCGATACTAACGCGTTTCAGACTGCGATATGTTACATCCTATAACATTCTCAATAGTGTATATATACTTGGAACCAATGTATCCCGACACATGGCACTTCACCGCAATACATATCTGGTTTTCGTTCATTTACGAAAGTACACATCGTCGGACCAACTGGACCACTTCTCAGCGGCTTCGAGCAACAATTCCCCCTTCTGTCTCGCAGATTCCAAGGCGACCCTATGCAAAGGGAGGCGCACTGGGGGTTCATCCAAACGAGACAACTTGTACACCATTTCTGCAAACTTGGCCGGATCCCCGTCAAAATGCGTCTGCTCGATACCAGGGTAGAGAGTTCGGTATGTGCGCGTAGGGAGGGACGCATTGGATGCATAAGCAGGGTGAACAGGTTCTGTCACACAGTTTTGGATTACCGATGTACGGAACAGACCAGGCTCAACGAGAGTGATCTTCGTCGAAATGAATTACTTTCCAATACCGGAAAATACAAGCGACCTACTTTGATGTTCCACTCTGGGTCAAGTTCGCTGATATACCCTTCTGACAAACACTCCAAAGCTAATGATGCCCAGTCAGACTTCAAAACCACAAAATAAAATTAAGAGCCTACTTACCAGCTTTACTATCACTCGAATGTCAGCCTACAAGGTAAACTGTAGAATATGCGAACTCACGCCGAAGCATAATGTACAGTTCCAGGCTGTGGAATAATGGCTGTCCGGGAAGAAACGTTTAATAATCGCCCGCCTACTGGGCGATTCACGTCCCTGAAGCATCGTATGGCTTCACGCATGACATTTTCTGCACCCCAGAGCAGCACATCGAACATCTCTCGTGCTGCCTTGTGAGACATGCCTTCGGCTTCTGATACTACACAGTATCCCGCATTGTTCAGCACGACGTCGATCCGATTAAAGTGTGAGATGGCCTCGTTGAATGCCGCAGCAATCGAGGGCGTATCTGTCACATCGAGCACGAAAGTAACGAGGCGGGAGGAGGGATATTTAGCAGTGAGGTCTTCCAACATCGAGGGCTGGCGCAGAGCGGCAAGTACATTGTCTCCTTTGCTCAAAGCATATTCGGCAACCTCTCGCCCTAGACCAGTCGATGCGCCAGTGACTGAATGCAGAGAAAGCTGTTAGCTTCGTTTCCTAGTTAGCAGTAGAAACAAATTAACTAAACCAAACTTTCGGGGAAGTCATTGTTGAGTATTGTCTGACGACATATCCCCAAGTTCTGCTTGGGATCAATCTGCGGAACATGGATATGTGGACACTCACTGACGGTGATTACAAAAGCTGAGCCTTATGAAGAAGGGATAATCTGGGCTATCACTGATAGAGCTCTAGTGGATATCGGTCACGACGTCAACCATGAGAATATTATCAACTTCAGGTGGTAAAATTGGACAAGGGATGCTCAATTCTAAAATATCATTGTCGTGGGCCCGGGCCGCCTGGGACCCGAGGATCTAGACGAAGCAAACTGAAGCCGAAATTGAATTGGAAATTGGACGCACTTTGCTAGACTTTGTTGTGGACGAAACGAAGTGAAGTCATCTCACTCACTTCACTTCAACGGCAACACTATGGACCCAAGCACCGCTGACCCTCACTCAAACGATAACGATATTTTAGAATTGAGCTTCCCTCAAGGACACATGCGAACTGTACATGTCGGAAATTAGCGCATTGAAGAAGTTTGCAAAATTATGCTCGCCCCTGACTATTTTCCTCGTCAAGATATACATCATCTGACCAACTACCGTAATCTTCGACAGCTTGTAACAACTTCTGGCCTTTGATCTTCGCCGCTTCCAAGGCCGTTCTATGCAACGGGAGATAAAACGGAGGGTCATCTAGTTGCACGAGCCTATACATCTGTAGTGCAAACTTGTAGATGTCTCCGTCTGAAAAACGCTCAGCTCCTGGATACATGCTGCGTAACTGTCTAGAAGGCAAATTTGGATCAGAGTACGCAGGATGGATTGGCACGAGAGTATTGGTCCAGGGTGCGGCAGTACGGAAACGAGCAGGTTGAAGAACAGTGATTTGTGGATGATGAATTTGAGTTTGAAATTTGTATCGTGCGTAGGACTCACCTTAATATTCCATGCTGGATCCAATTCAGTAGCATACGTACCCTTCCGAAAGAGATTCAAGAGCTATTTGCGACTAATTATTTCAAATCAAGGATAGGTGAACTATATATACCTGCTTTACTATGCAAATGTCAGTTAAAATGATGAGCGAAATGGTGTCACGTACGCTGCGGCATAGTGCGCTACTCCTGGAGCAACTCGTGCGATGATAATGAGAGCGGGAGGGACGAGGAGTCTAAAAGGACAAGTATATCTCAGTCTCTTGGAAGAACTCTTATTAACGTCTCATCTACCTAAAAGGACAAGTATCTACTAGACGTTAGACAATGTATCATGTAGGTAGTGTTAATGACTTACATCTCAGTCTCTTGGAAGAACTGAGATGTTCATCAGGAAAAACCTCCCACAGGAATTCCACTGAAATCCTCAAACTCGCATGTAAAACAGCTGAATTCCAGAAACTCTACTAATTTAACCGAAATTGTTGTATTTCCAATGAACTCGAGTAAATTCCGCAAGTCAGATTATAGTGAGATAAGCATGCCTGTCACTGAACGAGTTTACAAAGAAGCTAGAACAAAGCTCCAGAACAGTACTGCTCGTCCATTCACGAGGTACAACTGGGCCGAATTTTGGAATAAGGTGTACACTCCTGCGAATATCAGAGATATCGATGATGCTCGCGAGACGCTCTCCATTACGAATGACACGGGAAATTTTGTACAAACCATGGTTTGCTTTGGGTTGCCTGAATGGCGTGAACCACTCCACATAAGCAAAGTGGGTAGGTGCCTTGGCAGGTGTGCGAAATAAGGCAGCCGCAGCATGACTTGTCAGTGTGAAGACGACACGGACTTGTGCAACACGATACCCTGAAATTCACAATCAAATATTAGTGTAGTGAGGGAGTAGTACAAAAAAACACGCACCATTAACACCCGTTGTCCCACCATCACCTTCATTGACTAAAACAGTGTCAAAATGTCCGGGGATAATATGCCCTTTGTTGTCCTTCCGTGGTGGTTGACAATGCACCGAATCGATTGTAGCTGTTGGGTCACGATATCCACTGGCGTTGATTGTGTGAAATTTGACCCTATGGAATGTGGCGACAGTCTGGAAGGGAAGGACGATGTGGGCAGCTTCTCGTTCGAGTTGCACTGCAGACAAAGTGGGTTGATTGGTGCGAACGACATAACGAGCTAACGCCTCCGTGAAAAATGTGGCACCATAATCACAAATGATATGGTCCAATGGAACACGTTTTGCAGTTGGGTGTTTAGTCATCTTGAGTGCACGACGATAGTCCATGTCAGGCGGTGACCTGTCTTGTACAGGAGGATCGCCAGCGAGGTGCCATTGGACAAAATTATCGTGCCATAACATCTTCTCGCGTCTTTCAAGCCAGAGGGTCATTTGCGGATACTTGTCTTTATGGTTGGTAGCCCTGTAAGCATCCTTTGCGAGATCAATATGTAAGCGCTCAGTGTACTCGGTGTTGTAGTTGTCAGTTGTGCCATATAGTTTGATCATATGCACATAATGACGGAAGAAATGAAGTTTCGGAAGGTTGAAATTAGCTTGAATCCCGAGATCGACAAATATCCCCTTGTTGTCGTGAAAGCGCGTCAAAGCATCATCAAGAAGGTTGAGAGTTTGATCAGTGTGGCAAGGGTACTGAGCAAGGTAGAGGAAGTTGAGGATGGCACGAACAGCACGAATAAGGCGAGCACTGTCAAGATTTCCAGGCAATCGGATATCAATGATGACACCGAGCAGGAAGCAGCATATTTGGTTGTGTTCTGTTCCGCTGACACAGGAAAGGCTACTGATACCTTTCATAAATAGGCGAATGTTATGGTTTGGTGGAAGCCTGCGACAACGAGCATCAATCTCGGCCTCGCTGTATGCTTCCTTGATCCACTCGATCAGATGTTTGATGATGCCCTGATAGAGCTGATGCAATACATCTGGCGTAATTGACTGGAAGATATTAGCGTGCGGGAGGTCCTCCCAAAATGGTCTGAAGACTGGCTTGATCCCACACTCGTCCATCTTCGACACCATCTGAGATAGCTTCTCGAAAACGGAATGCCAAAAAGACAAAACCAGAGCCTGCCAGCAAGGTCATATCGTCAGACATAGCTGACACCATCACTGATAATAGTAAGCACATCCAGCGATAATCGAATTAAAGCACTTACATGTTGCAAAGAACCACAACGGTCTTCAAAGAAAAAAGCACTGGAACGCAAAGGCAAGTGGATGAGCTCACATTGCGCAATATGATTAACACTACATACCTATGCCAGTCTGGAACACAACTAACAATGGTCGCAAGCGCGCGCCAACAATGACCGAGCTTCAGTCAGCACCTGCAACTAAGTCAGCACGGAAGACACCTGCAGCAGCGCAGAAAGAAGTCAGAGGTGGTGGTCGTGAGAGAAGTAGTACGTGTGACCGCTTGACAACCGAGAAGTGTTGCTCACCTCAAAATAGCTGTGACTTCCACTCACAAGGGCGTGTCAGTCGATGCTGACGACTCTGCGAGTGAATATGGTATCAGCAATTCTGAATTCGAAAAGTCAGAGGATGATGTGGAAGTACCTGAAGACGATGATATCTTGGACTTACTGTCCCAAAGCCCAGAGAAGCTTCAAGAGGAACTCATGAAAGAGGTCCGTGAGATTTTACTACTTGGTGACGCTGGTCTGTGACTGCTGATGTCACTTACAATGTTAGATTCCACATTTTGTTTCACCCAGTCCTCATCACACCAGCCGCTCAGCTTCAGTTGCATCTGGACGCCATTCACGAACCAACAGTGATGTGTCAATGGCCTCAGGTGACGATGGCAAGATACCACAGCTGGTCACAGTCACCAATGAATCAGAACCCGAGTCTGACACCAACTTGACGTCTACAAAATCAACCTACTACCGTGAGACTTCGACTGTCAAATGCAAGCCTGAGCCTGGTGAGAAGAAAAAGAGCAAACTTGAAGTGCGACAAGAACTTGAGGTGATCTAACACTTGTTTTTCACTGTCCACTTCTGATTTTCGCATTGTAGAGACCACGATTTGAGCAGCCATCAAATGACGCAGAGGTTCCCAATGTCTCTGAGTCTGTTGCTACACCGGCCTCATCCAACTCATCCAAGCCTTATCCTCCTTTCAAATGGCCTGAATTTACTGATCTAGTTTATGAAGCGGATGGCTCCATCAACCTCCGGGCTCAGAATGCACGCATCCAGATTGTTTTGAAGACTGCTGTCTTAGAACTCAAGAAAATTGCCGTCTTCGAAAATGTATTCCCCACCATTACCGAGAAGCGAAAGATGGCTATGCGAGCGCTCAGTACTGCTGCCTTTGAGCACAAAGAGAGAGCCATATTGAAGAGGCTTCAAAATGACATTGACTATGCAGCTGCCCTTGCCAGTGTCGTTCGTGTTTGTTTTTTATACACTTGGTCAATACTGATGCTCTTATTTGAAGCCCAAAGGTTGGATCAGTGCTTTCCGCACTAGTATCAAGAAGCTTGCTGTCATGAATTCCAAATACAAACCATTATTCTTTCTTAAACACTCGTAAAAACCTAAAGAAGCGCCCGTCACAAGCGCCCAAACTAGTGTCTACCAGTAACCCTAACCCCAACACCTTTATTCCGTTAGCGCCTACTACTCAAATATCTCAGATTACCGAAGATGAAGAAGTGTTCTATGATTGCGAGTAGATAAGATTAGATAGTATCACGTGACTTGATTCCAGAATATTCTATTATGTAAACATCGTACGATTCTCTTTCTATTTAATGATTGGTTAGTTAGTTCATTCTCAGATTCAATCTCCGTTTCAATATATGTATATAGGTAGTTAGTTTTAGTCGATAGTTCTTCAGTTCAAACCTCTTGTGTATTAGCTCATTGCTAGCAATCCAAGACGTACCTGCTATCTTCCTCTCTTGTTGTGATATCCTTGTTTGAGTCCTAGTCTCTGCCCCTGCATTAATTCGTTATAAGAGTTGTGACATTAGGTTTGAACTATAGGGGACTCCGACTCCACGCATTACCGCTTGCACCATTTTCTCTTTGATCTGAGAATCTTGCGACAGTACTCGCGATACTCACGTCAAACAGACCGTTACACGTTTTACTTTTGCCCAGCTTAATCGCTGTGATCCTTGATTCTATCACTCTCCCCTTTGCTCACTTGAGTGCATTCATACCTATCCATTTCATAGTTAGTAGTCCTATACCAGGCCCTGCCTTACATTGCAGCTGCCAGTATACGGAGGTGTTCACGACATTAGGCGTGTCACTACAACTTTGAGTGCTGGCCCAAGACCCTGCCTGCTCAACGTTACTATAGTTTCCTTTTTACCTATCACCTTTTTCTTCGTACGATACGTAGGTTACTCTACCCAAGTATTTAGAGGAATTTTCTAGTCCAGAACTGACGCTTGTAAGGCATTGCCTGGAAGAGCGGTCGTGTCGTTCTAGTTTTCCCACTTGGCGAGTGTAGCATTACATACACTTTTTAGTCAGTATCTAGGGAAGAGTCAGTTGGGTTTTACCAGGACCCTTTGACCCTGAAGTACGAGGTAGATCCGATCAGAAATCGGGGACCGCTTCAGTTTTCCATTTTACATACTCCTTTTCCACTTCCTTTTTCATCATCTTTCCCTTTCGGAAGAGTCGTTACGACTAACTCTTCACAAAGACATAGTAAATCGGGTTCCAGAACACAACTGGTACTATGTCTGAAGGATCAGAACCTACCGGACCAAGGATGCCCACCAGCATCGAAGAGTTTGTGCAATATGTTCAAGAAGCAATTGCTTCGAACAGTGCATTATGGCAACAGCAGATTAACGAGCTGCAAAGGAAAAACGAAGAGCTAGGAACAAAGAACGAAGATCTAGCTCTACGAGTCCAAATGCAACAAGCCAAAATTGCAAAACTCTCCGCCGCACCATCCCTTGGAGCAACTGCCGCCTCTGCCACTGCCTCTATCAAGATGGCTAAACCCACAGAATTCACAGGTGATAAAGATTCTATTGACGCCAAGATGTGGGTCACACAAGTAGCGCTCTATATGACGCAATGGCCTACTATCACAGAAAGGCAAAGAATCTCGGTCATGCTGTCGTTCATGAAAGGATCTGCTGCTAAATGGGTGCAGTCCTACATTGAAACGCATGCTGAAGGAAACCTCACAATGAAGAAACTAGATGAGGATTTCACCGCCATGTGGGGCCAAGAAGACCTTGAGGGCAAGGCAGTTCGAGAATTAGATTCCCTAAGACAAGGATCTTCTTCCGTTCCTGAGTACGCAGCTGCTTTTAGACAAAAAGCTGCACACACCCATTTCTCCGATTACGACCAACGCCAGAAGTTCAGAGCAGGACTTCAAGACCGTATCAAACTTCAGCTCGCCCATATTAACTATAAAGAGAAGGATACCATGCAGAAACTAGTAGAGCATGCGATCCAAATAGGGCGAAACTTCGAAGAGTTAGATGCGGAGAAGAAGAAAACTTCCTTTTGGACCCCTAACAGGGCTACAAGGAACTTCGAACCTAGGAATGGTCCTAGTTGAGACAGTAACGCCATGGACGTCGACGCCAACAAGCAGAGAGGAACTCCCAAACCTCAAGGAAAGACTGGTTCTTTCAACTGCTACCGCTGCGGCGAAGAAGGTCACATGGCCAGAAACTGTAAAGGCGCTCCTAAAGCGCAAGTGAAGGCTACTGAAGTGCCAAAGGAAGACTCTATGCCTCAATGGTTCAAAGATTATATCAAGGCCAAAGGAGACAAGGGTTTTTAGAAGGGTCTGAGCTAGAGTCTGCGGACTTAGACCTGAACAATCGTTTCTCTATCCTATCTACGTTCTCGGATGTAACAGAAGTATATTTGCGATCGAAATCAGAGCATTTTTACATTCCGGTTACCTTGAAAGGAAAGAATTGACAAGCAGACATAAAAGCACTCGTGGATTGTGGTGCATCAACATTATTTATAAACGAGAAGTTTGTGAGAAAGAATGATGTAATATGTCGTAAATTATTAAGACCTATTCCGGTCAAGAACATTGACGGTTCGTTAAATGCCGCTGGATCAATGACACACTTCGCAGAACTAGGTCTAAAGATCGGTGATCATGAAGAAAGTAAAGCAGCTTTCATGATTACAGACTTAGGAAACGATGATGTTATTATCGGCATAGATTGGTTAAGATATCATAATCCGGAAATAGATTGGAATGCAGGACGTTTCTCATTATCTAGATGTCCGGTTAAATGTATTACAAAAAAAGAACAAAGACAAAAAAATAGAGAAAATACAAAAATACAAAAACAAGTAGATAGAGTTCCAGATCTGATTCCCACAGAAGAGGATGACGATGAAGACATGGATATGAAGAAGGTGACTTGTGAAGAGGTGGAAGATGAAGAAAGTCCTGAAAGATGGATTAGATATAAAGCCTCGGTTGCCACGGAGCAGAAGGTAGCAGAAGAAGCTACGAAGAAGAAGAAGTCTATAGAAGAAATGGTTCCAGACTGGCTTCATGATTACCTGGGAGTATTCTCAGAAGAGGAATCGAAGAGATTTCCTGAAAGAAAAAAGTGGGATCATGCGATAGATCTCAAAGACGACAATGATCTTCCTCTGAATGCGAAACCCTATCCCTTGTCACCAAAGGAAATGGACACTTTGAAAGATTGGTTGAAAGCTGAAACTGCACTGGGACTATTAGAGATTCACAATCTCCAGTAGCAGCACCTTTCTTCTTTGTGGCCAAAAAGGATGGCAAGTTGAGACCTGTAATGGACTATAGAAGGCTTAATGAGAAGACGGTTAAAAATGCGTATCCGATACCGAGATCTCAAGACCTGATTGATGCCCTTACTGGTGCTACGATGTACTCCAAAATGGATGTACGATGGGGGTACAATAACATTAGGATGAAGGAGGGAGATGAGTGGAAGGCAGCTTTCAAAACGCCTTTTGGTCACCACGAACCAACCGTAATGTATTTTGGGTTGACAAACTCTCCAGCAACTTTCCAAGCCATGATGAATGAGATATTCAGAGATTTAATAGACGGCAAAACAGTGGTCGTTTATATCGATGACATCTTGGTTTTTACAAATGGAAATAGAGAGCAACACCAGAAGATCGTGCGAGAAGTACTCAAACGATTAAAGGAAAACGACTTATACTTAAAGCCTGAGAAATGCAGCTTTGAGCAGACCAAAGTCGAATTCCTTGGGTTGATTGTGGAGAAGGGCTGTGTATCGATGGATCCCACCAAGGTTGAAGGAGTATTAAAATGGCCTGTTCCCAAATGCGTAAAAGACATACAAGCATTCATGGGTTTTGCCAACTTCTACTGAAGGTTTATACTTGGATTCTCGGATATAGCCAGACCGATGAATGATTTGCTGAGAAAAGATGCCAAATGGGACTGGACAGAGAGACAGCAAAGCGCTTTTGACGAATTAAAGAAGCGCTTTACAGAAGCTCCCATCTTAGTAATGCCAGATGTTGAGAAGAAAATGAAAATAGAAACAGATGCTTCCGATTATGCAACAGGAGCAGTTCTATCTCAACTGATGGAAGACAATTTGTGGCACCCAGTGGCTTATTACTCGAAGTCAATGAATGATGCAGAAAGAAATTATGACATTCATGACAAAGAGTTACTAGCAATCATTCGAGCGTTGGAAGAATGGAGGCACTATGTGCAAGGGAAACCCCAACATGTGGAGATCTGGACAGATCATAAGAATCTCGAGTATTTTATGACGAGTCAAAAGTTGACACGAAGGCAAGCCAGATGGAGTTTGTTCCTGGTGGAGTATGAATTTACGCTCCAACACAAGCCTGGTGTAGTCAATGATAAGGCTGATCGTCTATCTCGGAGAGAAGACCACAGAGGAGGGGTAGAAAACGATAACTCTGATCGCATTTTGTTAAAACCGGAGTTTTTCAAGATTACAGCTGCGAAAAGAGGCCAAATTCTCATAGAAGGAGAAAGTTCGCTCATGAAAAAGATAAGAAAGAGCACAGAACGAGAGCCCGAAGTAATGAAAGCGCTAGAAACGCTAAAAGCAGCACCGGTACAATTGCGCAGAGGAATCGAAGAATGGAATGTGGAAGACGGATTGGTGTTATTCAGAGGATTGGTATACGTTCCAAATGATAAAGAGATTCGCCGAGAAATATTAGAGTTGTTCCATGACTCTCCACCGGCTGGACATCCTGGACGTGCCAAAACTTTGGAATTGATTTCCAGAAATTATTGGTGGCCTTCAATGACGAAGCATATCCACGACTATGTAGATGGTTGCGATCGATGTAAACAAACGAAAGTGTTCCCAAGCAAACCAATGGGACCTTTACAGCCAAATGAAATTCCGGAAGGACCATGGCAAACGATCTCATGTGACCTAATAGTGGATTTACCAAAGAGTGAAGGATGCGATAGTATATTTGTTGTTGTTGATCGATTTTCAAAACAATCGCACTTCATTCCTACCACCAAAGAAGTAGATTTGAAGGAAATTGCCGAACTATTTCTAAAGAACGTATGGAAACATCATGGCACACCAAAGAAAGTGATTTCGGATAGAGGGACACAATTTATCTCAAAGTTTATGGGACAAGTATCAAAAAGATTAGGAACAAAATGGTCTGCATCGACCTCCTATCATCCCAGAACAGATGGACAGACAGAACGCGTAAATCAAGAAGTTGAACAATATTTACACATGTTTACCTCATACAGACAAAATGATTGGGTATCTTGGCTGCCAATAGCAGAGTTTTCACACAACAATACAGTCACGGTAACCGGTCATAGTCCGTTCAAAGTCCTTTATGGATATAATCCCGAATTCACAATATCTCCGAACTCCAATTCCCTTATTCCCGTTGCAGATGAAAGAGTGGATCAGATGAAAGAAGCAAGAGATGATGCGGAAAATACTCTAAAGATGGTTAATGAACGCATGAAACGTTTCTATGACCGAGGAGTTAAAGAAGCACCACAATATCAAAAGGGAGACAAAGTCTGGCTAGACGCAAAGAATATTAAACAAGACCGTCCAAGTCAAAAGCTGTCAGATCGTCGTCTTGGGCCCTTTGAAATACTAGAAAAGACCGGTGAAGTGAACTATAAGCTGAAATTACCAAAAAGCTACAAAATTCACCCGGTTTTCCATGTGGAATTGCTTACGCCGTATTATGCTTCCAAAATCATTCCTCATTCTCAACCCACTTGACCACCTCCCAATATTGTCAATGAACAAGAAGAATATGTGGTAGAAAAGATACTGGACAGTCGATTATTTCGAGGAAAAGTGCAGTATAAAGTCAAATGGGAAGGATATCCAATAGAAGAATTGACATGGGAACCAGAAGAAAACGTCAAAAATTCCCCGATTTTGATTGCGGATTTCCATAAGAAAAATCCCACAGCTGCTAAATCCAAGAGAATTTTAAGTTCTATCCTTAATACGGAAGAATTTAAAAAATGGAGAGAACAGAATATTCGACCATCCTACGTTCGCGATGACGCTCACCTTAGAGAGGGGGTAATGTCACAAATTCCAAATACAAACCATTATTCTTTCTTAAACACTCGTAAAAACCTAAAGAAGCGCCCGTCACAAGCGCCCAAACCAGCGTCTACCAGTAACCCTAACCCCAACACCTTTATTCCGTTAGCGCCTACTACTCAAATATCTCAGATTACCGAAGATGAAGAAGTGTTCTATGATTGCGAGTAGATAAGATTAGATAGTATCACGTGACTTGATTCCAGAATATTCTATTATGTAAACATCGTACGATTCTCTTTCTATTTAATGATTGGTTAGTTAGTTCATTCTCAGATTCAATCTCCGTTTCAATATATGTATATAGGTAGTTAGTTTTAGTCGATAGTTCTTCAGTTCAAACCTCTTGTGTATTAGCTCATTGCTAGCAATCCAAGACGTACCTGCTATCTTCCTCTCTTGTTGTGATATCCTTGTTTGAGTCCTAGTCTCTGCCCCTGCGTTAATTCGTTATAAGGGTTGTGACACTTGCTCATCAAATTGTCGTATCTCGATTCGGACTGAAGAAGGGCTGCGCTGACCAGGTTGAAGAGCTGCTGAAGAGCCACAAGTATATTTTTCCAACTGACAACAATGTGAGTGCTTCAAGTTGGTGTCGCATGTCATTCTTGATATTTATGTCATGCCTAGGGCAAGGTCCTTGGCGACCAACCGTTCTGCGACGAGGGCATTGTCGATATCCTTCATCAGTCAATGTTCGATGGTGAGAACTCGATCGGAGTTCGATCACATGAAGATTTTGTGTTGGTCTTAGATGACAATGATGAGCCGGAGCTCCCTGTGGCCATGGTTGCATTGGTTGCAACTATCGTAGGTTTTTAGGTGTTTTTATTTTAGACCGACAATGCTAAGCACATTATTTTCGCAGACTTATGCCATACTGATGGACTGGAGGAGTGGCAATCCACCATCGAGCTCGCAAGTCAAATCCTTCAACGCTACCCTCCACATCGGTGTCTACAAAGCCCACGAAGCAACCCTCACTCGGATTTTCGAATGTGGGAAAAAAAAGTATCACGCACTGATGGCACGGCTTTACAAGGCCGTCAGGTGCGTTTCATGTTCCTTGTATTGCACCTGCCACTCACACATACTCTGTTAGCGTGTCGCAGAACATGTTACTGCCGGCTGGTTCGTTGAGCAACTTCGACTACCTCAATGTTGACGCAATGTCCGAGGATTAAAGGTTGTTACTTGTGTCTATATTACTGATCCGACTTGATCAACTATTAGTTGCGTCTAATTCAAGCACTAGCGTCTTCGTGCGCTGTTGATACCCATGTTCATGTATATTCTTTCCTGATCGAACTCCATACATTGTGATAAGCCATTTTAATGCAATATAATGTTGATTTTCGTATAATTTGACATCGACCGATCATCGAGTGAATTGGACGATATTCAGAATAATCCATCGAGCGACAAGTGAATTTGATGGAATTCAGAGAAACTACTCGGAATTCAAAGGAATTCATTAAACGAGCTACCGGACTTAAATAATTCTGCAAAACCTGAATTCACTTGAATTCACTTGAAATCTTCCGAAAACAGAGGAATTACATGGAATTACCTCGATTTTGGGGGGAGGTTTTCCCTGATGTTTGGGCGCTGCACTAGGCGCTTTTAACATACGTAGGTTGACTACCGTTAGAAATGAATAAGAAACATAAAATAAAGTAGGACGCGAGCCGACGTCATACGTCGCTCGCCTTTATCCTTTTTGGCTTGTGCTCGTACCTCTCACTCTCCCCCTGTCCCTATCTCGGATCCGTCGGTCTTCCTCTACTCGGATCTCTCGGATTCCAACACTCCCCCTCGGGCACAAGCTAGGCTCATCAGAGCTCTGAGCTTTTGCAGGCGGGGGCGAGGTAATGCCTTTGTGAAGGTGTCGGCGACATTGTTGTCCGTGGGGCAGTAGAATAGCTGGAAGGTGCCGTCCTTGACGTGGGACTGGACGAAGTGGTAGCGAAGGTCGATGTGCTTGGTACGTGATTGGAATTTTCCATTTGACACGAGAGCTATTGCAGCTTGATTGTCGCAGAAGATGGGGATGGGAAGTGGGGGCACTTCGTAGAGCTCGCCGATCAGCAACTGAAGGTAAAGTAGCACCTGTTCATGGCAGGGTGATACTTAACCATGTCTAACTATACACAGTACATTTTGTAAGTTTGTCTCTGAGCCACCAATGTGAAGCTTCACGAAGCTTAACAGGCACGATGCCTCACTGGTTCTAAAGATCGGGATCTCTCTTGTGATCTCGATGCTACTGGAAATGTTTTTCTCAGGCTTCCAAGAATAGCACTACCACCGGAAAAATCACCAAATTGGGATATTCCAATAATCTCACTATTCCCACATACCCCCTGGCTCTACTGCTGCACCAGAGCTTTCCCCTTGCTCACTCATGTATATAAGTAGTAGAATGGCATGTACATACATAAAATGATACAATAGACCGCTTTCTTCATTGTCTGAGAGCTTGTACAGCAGTCTACAGTGCTGACTACAATATGTGCATCCCAGGACAAAAACATATTCGATATTTTGCCCCTTTAGCAGGGAAGCAATTCTGACTGTATATATCATATATTAGAGTGTTAATGAATATATTACACCGCTTGTTTGAGCCTCTGGAGTGTCCTACATCAGTAGATATGTTAAATTCATGAATACCTCTCAAAAAACATAAACCAGTTCGCATTTTTTAGTGTTTAGGTATATAGACTGGTGAATATTATTTCTAACATCTCTTCACTAGTATATACAATATATCAAGAGTGTAGGTCAGTAGGATCAGTCCCTGGGGTCATATGTAT
Source organism: Suillus subluteus (assembly GCA_016647755.1). Lineage (NCBI taxonomy): Eukaryota > Fungi > Basidiomycota > Agaricomycetes > Boletales > Suillaceae > Suillus > Suillus subluteus. The sequence continues at coordinate 369,809 of JABBWI010000028.1, read as the reverse complement.
TGTCATCTTCCTGGTGGTTCACCCCCTGGGAAATTTTTTCCTGCAGCTCCGGCCCTCTAGGATGGTATGTAGTCTGTTACTATGAACATATGGAATATATTTATGACATAGGTATAACAGAACAATACCAGGATCCTTGTCAACAATCCAAAGTCACTTCCTGCCTACAATGTACCATATTTTCGCATTTTTGAGGTTTTTCACTCTATTCTCACTACATAGACTATACCAGCTGTTCATATATCCCTTACAGTACATATATGAAGCCCTCCCAAGGCCATGATCAGGTAGAAATATGTCAGAGTCATGATATCAATGATATAGGGGCAAATCCCACAATCATGCAAATGTTATATTTCAACCCTGTCTAGGGCGAAGATGTCATTAAAAATATATAGAATACATTGTAAACTACTTAAATATGCTATACAAATATATATTGTGAAGGTAAAGGTGATGTGGAAGTGTTGTGGTTTCAATTTGTTTCATTATTATGGTCTGACCACCCATGCATAGACCATTGGTCCATAGTACTTTTTCGATGTTTGGACTTTTGACTTTCCCACGACCTTTTTCTTATCTATTGGATTCCCCTGCTGTCAATTATTCATGGATCCTTCTGGTAGTCGAGGACTGTATTACTTGGTATATATAATGTACTCCAAGATAGTCTGATTATAATATTTTACTATATTCATGTCTGGGAATTCTTATCAGTGAGAATAGGAGATATGTGCTTGATATCATTACTCTGACATATTTCTACCTGATCATGGCCTTGGGAGGGCTTCATATATGTACTGTAAGGGATATATGAACAGCTGGTATAGTCTATGTAGTGAGAATAGAGTGAAAAACCTCAAAAATGCGAAAATATGGTACATTGTAGGCAGGAAGTGACTTTGGATTGTTGACAAGGATCCTGGTATTGTTCTGTTATACCTATGTCATAAATATATTCCATATGTTCATAGTAACAGACTACATACCATCCTAGAGGGCCGGAGCTGCAGGAAAAAATTTCCCAGGGGGTGAACCACCAGGAAGATGACAATACATATGACCCCAGGGACTGATCCTACTGACCTACACTCTTGATATATTGTATATACTAGTGAAGAGATGTTAGAAATAATATTCACCAGTCTATATACCTAAACACTAAAAAATGCGAACTGGTTTATGTTTTTTGAGAGGTATTCATGAATTTAACATATCTACTGATGTAGGACACTCCAGAGGCTCAAACAAGCGGTGTAATATATTCATTAACACTCTAATATATGATATATACAGTCAGAATTGCTTCCCTGCTAAAGGGGCAAAATATCGAATATGTTTTTGTCCTGGGATGCACATATTGTAGTCAGCACTGTAGACTGCTGTACAAGCTCTCAGACAATGAAGAAAGCGGTCTATTGTATCATTTTATGTATGTACATGCCATTCTACTACTTATATACATGAGTGAGCAAGGGGAAAGCTCTGGTGCAGCAGTAGAGCCAGGGGGTATGTGGGAATAGTGAGATTATTGGAATATCCCAATTTGGTGATTTTTCCGGTGGTAGTGCTATTCTTGGAAGCCTGAGAATCACCGAAGGATTCAGAAGCCGTTAAGGGGATTGATAGAAGCCTGAAAGGAACTCCAGGAATTGGTATTTCGTCCTAGATTGGTCAAATATTGCCAGAATGAGTGTCTGGAGCGTTAAGCATCGTGTGAATGCATTAAGCATCACCATTGGCAGTGAAGCCCTAAGAGACAAACTTACAAAAGCATACTGTTTCTCACTAGACAGTATTATGCTTAATATTGACAGTATAGCCTGAAAGTAGTTCTCTTATCACACTCGTCAGGGCAATATACTCAGCCTCTGCGGTGGATAGAGCGATCAGGGGCTGCTTACGCACACTCCAGGCCACAGGACCTCCATTCAGGAGAACGATATAACCGGACATGGAATGCCAGTGGGGCTGGGATGCCCAGTCTGCATTGACAAAGGCTTCCAAACCTCCGTCCGTTGAACCCAGGGTCAGCTCAAAATCGGCTGTACCTTTTAGATAGCGTAGGGCGCGCTTGGTGGCTTCCCAATGGGGCCTACCAGGATTGCACATGAACTGGGACAGTGTTGCGATGGGGAAGGCTAGGTCAGGACGGGTGCTCGTGGCAGCATACATTAGGGACCCAATGGCCCTCTGATACGGTACGTCTCGCATTGCTTGTAGCTCCGTGATAGTGCCAGGTCCCTGCTCCACAGATAGGCTGATTCCTGGCTCCATTGGCGTCTGGGCGCTCTTGGCGTCACCTAGGGATCAACAGGGGTATGGGTAACCCTTGGGGGTCAGGGGTAAGGGTACACAGGGGTAGGGGTGTGGGTAAGCATCTCATGACCCGTGGACCCGTGGACCTGTGGACCACAGAACAGTATCCCCGCTGGACGAAATGATGTTCTCGACCTTAAAAAACTCTAAACATAAAACTATTCTCCCACCCTTCTCCAACATCACACCATGTTACCTAAAAGAACAACACGACCCACAGAAAAGGTGCTCGCTATGGCTGCAGAAGTTAGCCAAAGCAAAAGGAAGGCCGTCGATCAAACCCTTGCAGATATATCAAAGCGAACCAAAATTACTCCATGTATTGCTGTGGAACAGACTAACAACAACACTACTACTACATCAACATCAAAATATAAAGCTACTGTTCAGACTGAGGAAGAAGAGGAAGCTGCTCATGCAGATGCCATCGTGATTGATTCCGATGCATCTGAAATGGGTGACAATGAAGTTGAAGACCCTGCAGAATCTTCTGACGCTGAGCTAAGTATGTACCAGCATGAAAAAAAAACGACACTTACTCAACAAGGTCATAGAAAGGCTGATGAAGGATTGGGGGTCCCCTATCTATGCATTCTTCCAACCTACCCCAAGGATTGAATATCATGACAGCCGTCGCTGTCATGTGTTCAAGTGTGCAGCGCGGGGCTGCAACCATAGCGTTCGGCGTTATCTCGATAAGAAGGACGCTAAATCCACGGGCAATATGCGCAAACACGTCAAAAGCTGCTGGGGTGAGGAAGCCCTGCAAGCTGCAATGGCGACTGGAAATACTGCTACTGCGCAAGATGGTGTTGTCAAGAGTCTGCTGGACACCGGGTCAATCAAAACTTCTTTTGAACGCAAAGGGAAAGGAAAAATTACATACTCGCATCGGCAACATACTCGTACCGAGAGTCGGGCAGAGATTGTGCGCTGGGTGACTGAGAGCTTGCGGCCATATGAAACTGTAAATGACCGAGGTTTTAACACCTTAATGAAGACAGGACGCCCAGAACTTTACATACCTTCGGCGGTGACAGTTGCTCGTGACGTCAAGCAAGTCTTTGTGAAAACTCGAGCTCGCATAGCACAAATGCTACAGGTCAGCTAGATTTAATTCATAAACACACGAGCTAACAAACTTACCAGAGTTATGACGGCGAGCTCAACTTCGCAACTGATGCCTGGACGTCCCCAAATCATAGGGCATATGTAGCCATATCTGTGCACCTGCAACACGAAGGTCAGCCGTTGGCGATGATACTCGACATAGTCGAGGTTCCAAAGGTAAAACACTTACTTGAAAAAGACGACCACACCACTGCATGCTGATATATCCTAGTCTCATACTGGCGCCAATCTTGCTGAAGCATTTGCGAAGGTCCTGCAAGATTTTGGGGTGTCAGACAAGGTATGTAACATAATGATTCAGAAGGAAAAACGAACCTGAGTGATTGCCGCAGATTCTAAGTGTAACAGCTGATAATGCAGCATCAAATGAAACAATGGTCGCTGAGCTTGCGGAGCTCGTCCCACACTTCTCTGGCCCAACAAGTAGAACGAGGTGCTTCTTGCACATTGTAAACCTCGTAGCGAAGTCTTTGATCCGCGAGTTCGATATACCTAAATCAGATGGTAACGTTAGTATAGACAAGGAATTAGAGGATCTTGCAAGGGACTTACATGACGAAGAGAGGCAAACTGTTGATGAGAATCCGAACAAGGGTACAGATGATGATGATAGTGACGAGGGCTGGGTGGACGAAGTACAAGCACTAACAGACGAGGAGCGCAAAAAACTCGATGTTAGTATAAAGCCACTCAGACATATGCTGGTGAAGGTATGTCTAATATTGGAAAGCTCACCTGCAAACTGACCCTCTTTCCAGCTGCGCAAACTCGCATATAAACTTATCCATTCAACTACACTCATCTTACCAGCATGGAAAACGATACTTGAGGAGCTGAAGCTGGGTGACCGAATTATGCCACGCGATGTGTCGACACGGTGGAACTCAATGTTCGATATGCTCGAGTTTGCACTTGAGTACCGAGAGGCGATAGATGCCATAACAGACACACGCAAACTAGGACTAGGGAAGTATGAGCTGGAGGAATATGAGTGGGGACTCGTTAAACAACTGCGCGATGTCCTGAAGGTAATGGGCCTAATGCCACTAGAATGATCACATGCCCATGCTGACAAATTTACGCCATCAGATTCTCAAAGACGCAACTTTGTATTTTTCTCGCTCAATGCCAAACCTAGCCATGGTTATACCCGCTATGGACCATATCGATTCTGTATTTACTAATGGCATCATCAAGAGAGACACGCTGGAGCCTGCCATTCGCGCTGCACTTGGCCTTGCCAAGCGCACACTCAACCGCTACTATTCACTAACCGACACATCTAAAGTGTACCGTATTGCTATGGGTGTGTTTTCATTGTTTTCTCTTAGTTTTGCGGTCTGACATTACTGTTATTAGTTCTTCACCCACGTCACAAGTTATCCTACTTCAAGTCCGCAGGTTGGGAGGAAGAGTGGATTGAGACAGCTGAAACACTTGTTCGCACAGAATACCAACAGTCCTATGCTGGTCACTCGTTTGCTGATGATAACAGCGCTCCAGCAGCTGCTGAGGATGATGTGGTATGTCTTACTTCTCTCATGGATGGTTTCAATATTAACGACTTTTTTTTTCAATAAGGACGATGACGACGCCAATATCTTTGACCATTTGCCCACCCTCACACAACCCAGGACAGTATCATCACTCAATGAACTCACTTCTTACCTCAACGCTGACACCGAGAATGTTGCGGATGTGATTGCATGGTGGCACGGGCACCACAAGACTTATCCGCACCTATCAAGGATGGCATTGGATTACCTGACAATACCAGGTATGCGTATTTTTTTTGGATCATATATACTATTTTTTGGCTGACAACATTTCCGGTAGCAACATCGGTCGATGTAGAACGCATATTTAGCTGCGGACGACTCCTTCTCTCTCATGTTCGAAACCGTCTTACTGCACAGTTGACATGTGCCATTCTGTGCGTTGGTTTGTGGAGCCTCATGGGATTGGTCAAGGACAAGGACGTTCTGGCTGCTGTAAGCCTCCCTGACTCTGTCGACGGCGAGGTGGATGAGTATGATGATGGATGGGACAACATTATATTAAACTAGACAGTACTACTAACTAGCCATGTCAATTCCAAGTCGCTATACTATCATTCCGCAGTCGCAGGTACAGGTGTACCCCTTACCCGACCCATGACCCGCGCATGACCCCTGGAGAGACCCGGACCCTTGTGTACCCTTGGGTGTATGGGTACGGGTAAGTGACGGGTAAGGGTACGGGTCACAGTCTCAACACCCGCAGGTTTACCCCTGTTGATCCCTAGCGTCACCTAGGTAGAACCGGTCAACTATCGTCTTGACGTAGGCCTTTTGGGAGAGGGTTAGGGTATGTGCCGTCCTGTCTCTGGTTACCTTTAGTCCCAGTAACCAATTCAGCTCGCCTAGGTCCGATATTTCGAAGTATCGACGAAGCTGGGACTTAAAGTTGTGGATATGGGAGGTATGGTTGGCGGTGACAGCCATGTCGTCGACGGAGACGGTGATTACTACGTGTTGGTCCAGTGCCTGCTTGTAGTAGACGGCTTGGTCGATTTTGGAGCGGCTAAAGCCAAGCTCTACAAAAACACCTGCCAGCTCTTCCGCCCATTCAAACCCGGCTTGTTTTAGCCCAGGTAAGCTCCTCATCAGCCTTAGTACCTTGCCCTTCTGACCGTCCTTCAGATAGCCAGGGGGTGCCCGCATGTATATCTCCTCCTGCGCCAGTAGCTGTAGTAATGATGTATCAGTCCTTGTAACTACCAAGAAAAATAGGATACATCAATCCAGTAATTCACCAGTGGCCGTAAGCTAGTGTCTGAGATGTATCATGTATCTGGGATCCTCCACTGTCACATACATCCTGAAATTCCACCATATTCCCACACATGATATTTTCGCATTTTCCAGCCACACAGTGTGGGAATTACCCCACAACACCAAAAACATCACCCATTTTGGGAATCTCCACAATATCAATTATTCCCACACCCTCCCCACCTCACTGCAGCTTCACCACTACACCACAATAGGTCCCCCTTCATATATAAGTAGTAGTTGGTATATATATGCATGACATAATATAATAGACCGCTTTTTTTGGCTCATTTGTGTGCCTGCTCCTCCTCCAGGGACCATTTAACATATGGTAGGACATAGAACACTTTCGCACTTTTGCCCCTTTGACATTGAAGTGTTCTAGGATAGTCATAACATGTTTTAAAGCATATATGAATATATTCCCATCTTTATTTGACCCTCTAAAGCGCCCTACATCAATAGGTCTAGTGTATGTATGGGAAAACACAAAATAGGTTCGCATTTTTTGGTTTCTAGCTATATACAATTAGAAAAATTGTCCCCAACATCTATTTAATAGTAGGAAAAATGTATCAGGAGCTCAGGACCACATAGAAAGATCTTGTTGTGTAGTGCATCCCTCTCCTCCTAGTGGTTTACCCCCTGTGAAATTTTTTCCTATAGGACCAGACCTTAATTGAGGTAGGGAGTCTATTTCCATGTATATTTTGAGTAGATGTATCATATAGCTAGCCAAGGACACACATGGGGATCCTGCTACAGCAACAAAAACATAGACAATCACATTTTTGACATTTTGATGTTTTCAGTATTTTACCCTTGCACCTATGATGCAACCTGTTCATATATCATTATAATATTATATATACTTACTTTTATGATGAAGATCAGTTCAAAATAGGTTGTAGGTTTGAGATACTGCACATGCTTGCCATTTCTACTGATAAGGGGTCAATACCTTCAAAACATCGAAATTTAATAATCAGAAACTTGGAGTACATTTCAAATATATTCAATATCATATGTATAAATTTACAGAACAATCCAACAAGAATTGAGTGCAGAGGAAGTGAAATAGATAAGACATTGAGTGTGGGAAACTTCAAAGACCCAAAACATCGAAAATGGTCAGTTAAGTAGTAGTCAGACTTTAATCCTAGGTCAACACACATTTACACTACATCCCTTCCATCCATCCTCTACCCTCAGGGCAATATGTAGTATAGGTTCCTTAGGTAGTTTACTATCTATCCTACATAATTTTAATGAAATCTTCGACCTGTATCAGCTATAAATGTAACTTTGTGTCAAAAAATGACAATTGTCACTTTTTACACATATGTTCTTTTGCCTGTCATTCAGTCAATCATTCATGGATCTTTCTAAAATTTTAATCATATCATGAGAGACATATATGAGAGATATCCCAGGTCTCTGATCACTTATCACAGGCTTTGCTATCATATAGGCATCTAATCAATTTAAAGGCCCCTTTACATTATATCTAAATTTTCCGCCCTATATCCAGCTGATCCTTAACATGAAACACATATTTGAATGTACTACTGATTATATATGAACATGTCTGACCAGATGTGCAAGGGTAAGATACTAAAAAACATCAAAAATGTCAAAAATGTGATTGTCTATGCCTATTGATGTAGGGCACTTTAGAGGGTCAAATAAAGATGGGAATATATTCATATATGCTTTAAAACATGTTATGACTATCCTAGAACACTTCAATGTCAAAGGGGCAAAAGTGCGAAAGTGTTCTATGTCCTACCATATGTTAAATGGTCCCTGGAGGAGGAGCAGGCACACAAATGAGCCAAAAAAAGCGGTCTATTATATTATGTCATGCATATATATACCAACTACTACTTATATATGAAGGGGGACCTATTGTGGTGTAGTGGTGAAGCTGCAGTGAGGTGGGGAGGGTGTGGGAATAATTGATATTGTGGAGATTCCCAAAATGGGTGATGTTTTTGGTGTTGTGGGGTAATTCCCACACTGTGTGGCTGGAAAATGCGAAAATATCATGTGTGGGAATATGGTGGAATTTCAGGATGTATGTGACAGTGGAGGATCCCAGATACATGATACATCTCAGACACTAGCTTACGGCCACTGGTGAATTACTGGATTGATGTATCCTATTTTTCTTGGTAGTTACAGTACTTTGGATGTATCAATATGACTATATGGACTGCCTCCTGGATACTAGCATACAGGTATGCACTTTTTATGTCCACCTGGTGGATTTCCCAGTCTCGTTGAGCCGCCATCATCAATACAGTGCATATGGTGCTCATGTTGGCAGTAGGGGTGAAGGTATCAAAGTAGTCGACGCCATATTGTTGCCTTTGGCCGTTGGCGACGAGACGAGCACGGAGTTTGAGTTTCTCGCTGTCAGGACCTCGTTTTGTCGCTAGGATGAAATGGCATGGAATGATGTTGGCGCCGTTAGGTGGGTCAGTCACTTCCCATGTACCTAACTTCTCTAATTGGCTGATTTCATAATCCAGCGCTTCTTGCCATTCTACTCCGTCAGGACCGTTCAGCACTTGCTGCAAAGTTGGCTCTGGCTCTGCAGTGGCCAAGGCAAGTTCCAGGTGGGTTTCTTCATCCAGCAGGTCCATCTCTGATGCTTCTAACAGGCTCTCTATAGCCACTGACGCCGTCTCTCCCTTGCTCCCTCCTGCCTTGGAGCCTTGACCTTTCTGTAGGTCTACATAGTAGCCCAAAGGCTCTCTAACTCGCGTTACCCTAGGTGCCGGTGGCGTTATGGGACAGGGTGGAGTCGTTCTTGGAGGGGTAGAGGGTGGTGGTGGTGAGATGGGCTGGGCGACCTTAGGTGCATTGGTACTAGCATTGCCGCTGCTACTGGGGCTAATGTTGTTGTTGTATTTGTCGTTCGCTGTAGCAGGGGTAGACTCCCCCTTGTCCAGGACATCTTCAGCCACTTGGATCTCTGTAGGAGCAAAGGTGAGGTTTCTTTCGACTGAAATTCGACGCTTTGACGGCCAATACACCCTATAGCCCTTACTCTCCACATCCACGCCCACAAACATCGCCTCCTCAGCCTTGGCTTCCAACTTCCTGGCCTCCAGGAGATCAACATAGACGGTGGCGCCGAATTCATGTGCCTGCGTCAGGCTGTGCTTTGTCTGGTGGACAAGCTCATAGGGAGTAGCACCCGGCCTCGCCCTGGAAGGTAAACGGTTCTTCAACCATGTTGCATAGTTGACCGCTTCCGCCCACAGGTATTTTGGGAGATCCTTGGCTAGGAGCATCGCCCTAGCGTGCTCTACCAGCGTTCAGTTTAGGCATTCGGCGACTCCGTTTTGCTGAGGTGAGTCATGGACTGTGAGTTGGCGTTGGATCCCTTGCTGACGCAGGTATGCGTCGAATTCTGCACTCAGGTACTCTCCCCCTTGATCCGAGCAAATCTTGCTCAGCCGGACTCCAGGTGTCTGCCTGGCCAACCAGGCTTCATACGCCTTAAACGCAGTAAGTGCCTCACTTTTCAGTTTCAAGAACTGAAGCTTCGTCTGGCGACTATAGTCGTCAGTGAAGCTGATATAATAGAGGCATCCGCCCAGGCTGGTAGTCTGCGCCAGTCCCCAGAGATCAGTGTGCACTAACTCCCCATAGGTGAGGGCACGCGTTTTAGTCTCTTCTGGGAAGGGTTTTCGCGCTGACTTCACTTTGACACAGATATTGCAGAATTTGGGTGAGGAGGTGGCGTCCAACTGGACTCCAGTGACTACGCCCTTTTTCACAGCGTCCATGACTGCTGCTTGGGAGGCGTGTCCCAGAACACGGTGCAAGTCTGCAACGGTAAGTCTCGTCCTCGCCATGTTAGCGTGTTGCTTCTGACGAGTCGTTACAATGCTATAGAGGCCTTGAACTTGAGGGATCTCGGCAATAATGTGCCGGCTCGGTCCTTGGGAAAGGATTTTGCACATGCGTCCCTCAAAGAGGACAGCAAGGCCGGCCGCCGTTATCCGATTAGTGGATATGAGGGTGAAGGCCATCTTAGGTGCATATAACGCGTTCTTCAGCGTTACCGTCGTTCTTTTCTGACCTAAAGGCAGGTCTACCTTCACATCTCCTCGACCTACGGCGCTCAATGTCGAGCCGTCGGCCATATGAATGTCCTGGGGAGGTATGGTGACAAAATTGGTGAATTTTGCCCAGTCTGGGCAGAAGTGGGAGGTAGCGCTGGAATCAACAATTGTGCCTCGTTTCTCGACAGGCACGTTCAGGTCCTTGGCTATACTTGCCAGGTCCGATGTTACGAAGGCGAATTGGTCCTGGGGTTTGGACTCTGCTGCAGAGTTAGCAGTCTGCTTCGGTGCCTTGTCTCCTCTCCTCTTCTGCTGATTGGGGTCTTGCCCTTCCTTCCCTCCTCCTGGATGCCAACAATCCATCTTATAATGGCCTTTTCGTTTGCAATTATAGCAGGTAATGTCAGGGTTCGTCTTACTCAAGCTAGTGGATGCTCTGCCCTTTCCCTTGCTCTCTCTCGCAGATAGAGCCAAACTGGCGTTTTTCTTGGTGGGACGACGGTCGGTCAGTTGCCGATGCTCATATTCCTCGGTGATGATGGTGATGAGTTCACTCGAGGTGAGTGGTGTTTTGGTTATTCTTGCTGCTGCACTAACAGAGGATAGTAGGGGGCGATAGGACTCAGGAAGAGAGCCTAAGATTATGGCGTGGAAGTCCACGTCAAGGATGCCTACGCCCATTCCTGCCAGGGATTCCCTAAGTCTTAGCAACTTGGAGAAGTGCGCTTTGACGTCTCCTCCCTCCTCACACCTCGTTTCCTGCAACCAGCGTCGCATATCAATTTGTACGAGCTCTGTTTTACCCTCATGTATCTGACAGATCTCTGCCCAGATATCAGAGCCCTCATAGAGGTTCTGCACACGGAGCAATAGCCAATCGGTGATCATGCTAAAGATCTGCTGTTTTACCAGAGCATTCTTCTGGTGATACTCGTCGACTTTCTTTTCCAGCTCATCTATCTCAGCTTGCGAGGGCGCTGTACCATCCGCCTTAATAGGGGTTTTGGTATCCTTGTGGAGGGCAAAAGGCACTGGCTCGTAGGCTCGACCATCGGTAAATCACATCAAACCTTGTGCTCCAATAGCCGTTAACGTTCTCTCCTTGTAGGTTATCCAGTTCGAGCCACCTCAGGCATTACTTTTCGGTATCAATAAAGGTCTCTTAGACGGTATTATTATGTAGGCGTTATATAGTCTCGCAGACCCAGCCTCGCGGATGGTTTAATAATAGCACATGCATAATATGCCTTGCACCCTCCTCAGCGCCTCCCTGGGACCTCCGCACCCTCCCGTTTGACCCTGTAGACACCTCTACAATGTTTGCCAATATCCCGTCCCGTCTCGTCGAGCCTCTGGGTAGGTTCCATTGCGCACCCACCAGATCTGGCAAACCACTTTTATTTGTCAAGTCTTTTTCACGGTTGCCTCATATTCTACACTACTACGTCCAAACTACGTCCACCACCATGCCACCTGACCGCCATACGCGTGGCGCTCAACCGACGTCTATGGGACTAGGACACCACTTTGTGAGCCCCAAGAAAGCTCGAGACCCCAAAAAAACTCAGACTCTTGTTCACATTCCTGGCGTTAACTCCAAGCATCAGCGCCTCCTCGACCAAATGGCTGCACTGATGAATCCGAGTCCCCAAGTTTTGACTACTGAAACCCCCAGCTCTGACTTTACACGTGCCGAATCTCAAGCCCCGACGGACATTGACCATACGGCTTGTCACGTTGACGATGCCCTAAGTTACGTTTACAATGATGACGACCACATCACAAACACAGCAGCCCAGCCTGATCTAGGAGCATCTTGCCCTACAGACGTTCCTAAAGTGGACCTTGGATGGCGGCGTCTCTTGCCCAACAAGATGGCAAACAATCTATGTAACGCTTGGAAAGTGCTTATACCCAGCTTGGTCAATCCGCACCTCAAGTATTGCGCGAGAACACATGGGCATGCTCTCCCAGAAGTCCATCCGGTGATATCTGCTTGTGCAAGTCAGTCAAGTCACAGTTGTGCACAACGACAATTTTCCATAGTTTGTCTCTTTTTTGACCGTAAGTAGTTCGTTCCTCAGCTGCAGCTTCAACTGACAATTGCAGGTTTCCTTTCTGTTGATGTACTGGCCTGCCAATGTTCGACACTTTCCCAAGTTCTCATTCACCATGGCCTTTTTCCTACGGCACCCTCTCAACCACGCATGGCGATTTCTACAGACCTTCTCGCATTCTATTGTGCGTTATTCGAGTGTTCATGTGATGCTATTCATGCGCTTGCCTCTGCCTTGAAGACCCATTACGCCCGCAGAGACTTTCAGATGACCAACCCAGATGTGAGTTTTAACTTTCCAGGCTTTCAGACACTTGCCCATTAGAACATAGGGCCAACTCATTCAAGAACCATTCCGCCGTGGACTTGGCCAAGCTGTCCAGTGGTTCAACATCCTGCAGATTGAAGTCGAACGGCAGACTGAAGTGGCACTCCAAATATGTTGCGAACAAGTGTATGAGGCCCGCGGACTTCAATCTCAAGAGAAGACTGGCGTAACCACTCCCGTGCAATCCAGTACAACATTAGTCCAAGGCCGGTGCACCTCCGTTCTCACACAGCGTTGCCCAGCCTGCTTTGGAGGCATCCTCTTCGGCAGACCTCTTAGCGAAGGTGGCGATATACACGTTGCGACAGATGGCAATTTCCATCATCGACATCGACGATCTGCGGGTGACTGTCCGCGCTTTTACGACCCCACATATTTTCTTCCAAAGGCTCAAGTCAACAATGTTGGCCAACACATCCTCTCGCAGCATAAACATGCACCGAAGATTCGCACTTCTTTAGTGCCAGACGAAGCCATTGACCAATGCGAGCACTCATACGAGGCCGCGGATGGCAAGAAGTAGAAGGCCGTGATGGATTCCTTTGATGATACAGGCATCATGGCTCTTATCTGTCGTCATGATATCCCGCTCTTCTTCGCTAACATTGATTCACCTGGTGAGCAGCAGAAGTACGCCGTAGCACTCATTGAGCATCTCTTCTCTCTGTTGCTGCAGGAAGCCACCGTCATTACCCTTTATGATGTCGGCTGTGTCCTGTCACGATCATTATCTCAAGTAAGTGCTTCTTTAATAGATACATCTTAACTTATCTATCTATTTAGTATGATATTCTCCCTGGTTCAGTGACTTCACTTCTTCAATTTGCAACCATGGCTATGCATGCATATGGCCACGAGTGGGCATGTCAGCTCGAGTTTAATCCTCACATGTGCATCGGTCTTGGCCTCTCAGATGGCGAGGGAACTGAAAGACTATGGTCAAGGTTCGTCAAATTGATTGGCATTCAAAGGTCATCGTCAGTAAGTCAGTACTAGTACTCCAATGATCATTTAATGACTGTAGTTCACGGACAGCGCCAGAGACGTTTGTGGTTGATAGACAGGCAAGCAGGCGCCATCGGTCTTGAGATGCGAGCAGATCTCGGCGACTGGATCAAACGGCGGCTCAAACGTGGAGTTAACAGCCAGGGTGCAGCAGTGCAAGAAGTTTTAAGTAATTGCAGTATCGAAGCTCAAGACCTTCAGGAACAGTGGGTGGATCAGAAGAAGTCCCAACTGTCCATTCGTGCTCGTAAGTCTGTGGGTACCACTTGAAGCTTCCACACTAAGATCAACATTTTGCCGTTGACAGATGCTCCTGCACGACTGAAGAAGGAGCTCGACGTTGTCCTTGCTCTGCAGGCTGATTTAGATGCATCGGACAGGGCATTGCAACTCACACGTACTGTGGTTGAGAAGGGCTCGGCTACTGAAGAAACCTTGGACGCTCTGGAGAGCCTTGAGCGCAGTCATGATCGTTTGATGAACAAGGTTGAAGCATTGTATTCCTCACTCAACGTCCACGACAGATTTCCAGAACTACAGGGTGTTGATTTGAATTTTGTTCGAACCCTTCTCATGGCGCGCGATCTCAAAATAAACATCCGGAAGCGAGCGATAGGAAGCTTTTTTGAATGGGACAAACTTGACCGCGCGGTTGGTGGCGCAAATTGTTACGAACTAGGATGGTTCTGACGTATGGCCACTCGATAAGAGTGATCAGCCAAGGTCGGTTCAAGGCTTCGGCGTATACCGAAGTTCAGAGGTTCAGTAAGACAAGACAAGGAGAGTGTCCTTGGCTTGAATTGAGTTCAGATGGCTTAAGATTGGAGGTCTTAAGTGAAGGAAGTTCCAGGTAAAACCTAGTAAGATTAAAGTGAAGAACTACATAGTACAAAGGTGAGTTTATATACTAGTAGAGGTGTCTTTAGGGCAGGCGTGTACAAGTCAGAATGAGTCAGAGATAAGACGAATCAAAGTGAGTCATAGATAAGACGAGAATAGATCATCTAATGACGGCTAGACAGCGGTCATGATGTAATACAATGAGTGATCAAGAAAGAAAGATAAGTCTAGCGGCGGCATCATGCGGCTCGTGACGTAATACAAGTGAAGGGTAAGAAGAAAATGAATAGGGGCGTACTTGACTGTAACACAAATCAGGCACTTGGTAACATATAATATTTCTGTTTTGGTGCCCCAGAATATTAACTTATTCTACAAGGTACGAAGCATCAGCAGACACGTAAGGCCATCGCGAAGCGCCAACCGGCCTTGATGACAGCGATTCGCAAATTCAATTCCTATTGCGAGCGTCTGGAGAGCATCTTTGATCCGTCCTGGGGTGTCCCACTTCCTGCTCCTCTCCCTACCAAACTCGCCGATCTTCGCAATGATCAGACACTGATGGAGGATGTCTGGATCACCCCATCTGTCGGAGACGTCCCTCATTGGATCGAAGACACCGATGTACGAGATGGCATTCAAGCATTGCTTAAACGAGAACGGTGCCGTGAAGAGCAGCGCCGCATTGGGCTCGAAGCCGATAACCTTTGTCGATGGTTTGGAACCGAGCTCGCTGCGCTAGAACTCACCCTCCACTCTCCTGCAAGTAAGTAATTTCATTTACGTCGACGATCATTACTCATTTCACAAGATCATACATACGTATTCCCACTCCAACAACGGTGGGATCACGTTCTTCAGTTACAGACTAGATGGGTTACCCCACTAGCATCTTCTATTCGTTTCAACAGCAGTGCCAACATGGCGGTCAATCTGGCTATTACGCTTTCTGAGAGCGCGGGACCATCACAAGCTGTCATGTACAGGCTTGTACCAACCTCATTGTCGCTTGCAGATCCCTCCACCGAGGATGACACTGACGAACATGTTGCATCATTTGAAGATGTTGCCGAAGAAGCTGTGCTCCTCGATATCTTACCTGACAATACTGCTAGCGATGACGATGATGATGAAGCCGTAGGGAAAACTGAGTTCAGGATTATCTGGGAGCTTCCAGAGGTAAGTGCCTGTCTCTCCATAGGTAGCTGTACTCATCCAATTTCATAGAATATTCGCACAGATCCTTTCATGGTTCCTCATCCAGAGGATTACATCATAGCACCAGCTTTAGGTACTCCCCTGACTCGGCTGCGACCAGCCCAAGATGGATTTCTGCACCAAGTGTTTGACCCGAGGGATCAGTCATTGCTGGCGCAGCCCACTGCCCGTATCAATGATACGTGTATCAACAGCTGTGCAGCATTATTACACTCTGAGATACTGACGAGCTCGCACGAGCAACCTTGTGCTATTCTGTCCACCCACGATCTCCCTCGTATCCGATACAATGCGTCGGACAACATATTGTGGCGCAATACTTCGTGGACGTCGTTTTGGGAAAGAGATGTCTGGATTTTACCTATCCATCGCCCATCTCCAGTTGGACACTGGGTCTTTTGTGCAATATATATTTCAACCAAACAACTCCATTTCTTCGATAGCCTGGCTGAACGACAACCGTGGAAGACAGATGTTAAAGTGAGTAATGATTCGAAACACGCTCTGTTGGACTAATAACGATAGCAGGACATCATGAATCTTATAGCTAGATTATCATCCATAGCTCACCAATGGCATGGCTCAGACAGAATTGATCTTAGAGGCTGGGTAGCTCGTCCACTAACACTTGATCCTCTACAAACGAACGGCTACAACTGTGGTCTCTGGGTCTTAGCAACACTTGCAGCAGTCCTGCGGGGAGCTCATAGATCGGGCATGTGCGAGGAGGACATGATAGCTTTCCGGCACTATATATGCACACTTGTAATGAGACTACCTACTGCATGATATGACAATCCATACATCTCTACCACTCTCCTGAAAAAGTGCGCAGAATTACACTCAGATTATGGTACACAATCACGAATGATGGAGCTAGCGACTCGAACAAGCAAAACAAAGATATTCGTGTAGCACCCAACTGACCGATTGATTGTGTGTTCGCTGAGCGTCACGTGGTTTGAGCGACTCAAACAAGCAAAACAAAGATATTCGCGTAGCACCCAACTGACCGATTGATTGTGTGTTCGCTGAGCATCGTGTGGTTGAGGAATGTGTGCAGAACAACATTGACTTGAGTATGCTACACGATAGCCAATGAATGTGAATCCACAGATATTTACCCACAGATATTCACGTAGCACCCAACTGACTGATTGATCGTCCATTCGCTGAGCATCGTGTAGTTGAGGAATGTGCGCAGAACAACAGTGATTTGAGTATGCTCTGAGTATGCTACATGATAGCCAATGAATATGAATCATCGACTCGGACAAACAAAATACAGACATTTATGTAGTTGCAAGGCGAGAAAGCCCTTCGAGGATCAAGCTACCCAACTGACTGAATCATTGTGTGTTGTGCTTGGCATCGTGTAGTTGAGGATAGGCCGAGCTGAGCAGGCCAGCTTCACAATCAGGTCAAAGTCACATACAAATGACTTGGACGAACTCACTTGGCAACTCAATGAAGCAATGCAAGTTATACAGTGTTACACGAAGTAAGGCGTGTGTGTCCAATAAGCACATAAGATTTATATCTAATCCTGAACTGGGCTGATAAAGGGCTTCACTTTGGGCCCATTCATAGCCATATACTGGGCTATATCATGCTGCAGAGATATGTTGTTAGTTTCATAGGATTTTTATACATGCTGTGATTGGCTATTTGACCTCTTGGGAGGCTCGTTTGAACTCTCGGTGAATTGTCATACAGGTGTGGAATTGGAATTTGTCACTCTACATGGAATATACTACAGTGGTTCCTCAGTACGGTACTTGTCCTTCAATTCACTCTACATGGAATATACTACAGTGGTTCCTCAGTACAGTACTTGTCCTTCAATTCATCAACAGCGCCATTCGCAGTCATCGAAACATCAACAGCGCCATCCGCAGTCATCGAAAGCTCATCAACAGCGCCATCCATATTCACTGAAAACTGGCTGAGGCTGGCTACTATCTCTGGAGTCAGCTCACTGATGTCGGTTCTACTGGAATAAGCCCACCTGTCCATCAGTTCATCAACAGCGCCATCCGTAGTCATCGAAAGCTGGCTGAGGTAGGCTATCTCTGGAATCAACTCACTGCTGTCGGCTCCACTTGCAGGTAGGGTCTGTGGGAGAGATTCCCGACTCGCACCCTCCTGCTGCCGTGTGGCAATCAGCCTCCAGGAGGGTGGAGGGGGTGGCACCTCAACATACACACGGAGTTCCTGATGACAAGAAGGGCCAGGAGATGGCTCAGGCGATGACACTTGGAGTCGCTGACGATGAGAAGGCCCGGGAGATGGTTCAGGCGATGACACTTGGAGTCGCCGACGACGAGAAGGCCTGGGAGATGGTTCAGGCGATGACACTTGGAGTCGCCGATGACGAGAAGGCCTGGGAGATGGTTCAGGTGATGACACTTGGAGTCGCCGACGACGAGAAAGACGATAAGGGGCGGGAGATGACTCATGCAATGACACCGGGAGTCTCCGATGATGAGAAAGCTGAGAAGGGGGGGGAGATGGCTCAGGGGATGGCGCTGGAGAAGTCTCATTCAGCGTGAGACAAGCAAGGCCCTTTCGATCGATCTGACAATTAAAGAACTGACGGCGTCCACAAGAATGGGGCGATTCAGCGCTAGGAGCTTCTCCGTAGATGACGGGGTCACGGGAGGACAAGAGTCTTCAGCAGGCATCATTATCGGCGACGTGATGGAGGGTGAGTGAGTTGTCTTTGAGAGCGTTTGCAAGTACACCCCGCTCACGAAGAGTGAGGTCATGGATACCTTTGCTCCATGTGAGCGTGTTGCGTTTCTCACCAGGCATGAGGATGTTGTCGGGGTAGTTGCTGAGGATGCAGCCACGATTGCCTAGTAGGATAGGTAAAGTTTTCCAAGGGAAGGTTCCCCCTCGCCCGTCGAGTCTGCCTGTAACAATTTCAGCGATTCAACAGAAGGACCTTGAGAATGAATCTTACCACACAGGGCGGTCAAACCACCCATAATGCAAGGTAATCCATCCAGCTGTCTCCATCCATCAGGATCATTGATTCCACGTCTCTCCAGCCACTCTTGCAACACTTCCTCCACAGGCAACCCACGCCGCCATGCGATGCAGTCGAGAACATGATCAAGCTTGGCAAAGTTCATAGATGACAAGGAGCAGAACAGCGAATTCAGAGCGGGATGTTATCGATTGAGGAAGCCCACCCTCCAAGTCGCAAGAGAGTTCAGAGCGGGATGTTATCGATTGAAGAAGCCCACCCTCCAAGTAGCAAGAAGTCAAGATAAATCCCATCGATGGCCCAGTAAGTCAAGCCATTGACATGGGCGTAATATGCAGAGGGTTCTGAAAGCTCCCGAAGTTCTATGTTGTAACATGTATGTAACACCGACTTCCAAGTTCAAATTCACACACACACTGCACGATTTCAACAGCGATCTTCAAGCTTCAACTTCCAGTCATGCAGATCCTACAATTGACACGACCTACAAGACTTCGACTGTATATTCATGCAGGTGTTTCATACTCCTGCCTCTTTGTCTTTGAACGAACCAAGTGTAAGTAAATTGTACAAACCTGTCCCGCCATAAACAACTGACACTACTGGACTGCATTAGGATCAGGATGGACACCAGTCATGCTAAGGCCGAGTTCTTGCGCTCCAAACTTCCGGCGTTCAGAAGATGTCAGCCCTGGGACAGTCAAACAGACCTTCTCGTTGACGACATACTCGAGGAATTTGATGAGAGATGGCCATTGTGGGAGCAAGTCTTGCCTGGTCTTGATGTCAAAAAGGACATACCTATCACCATCTCGCAAGCCACGCAACTCCGCGACACACTTGAGAAATTCCGTGTTGTGAGTACTTCTGACTTTTCAGTCATTAATGTGCTGACGAGGACTGGTCGTAGAGGATTAAGTGTTTTTTGCTGTGGGAAACACGTCGGTTACTGAGACGTGAGTTCCGAGAGAGCGGTGTAAGGCCCAGAGATTATTGGACTTACTGGGGGGTGGGACGCGCATCAGATTGGGCCTACTGGGGGGTCAGACGATGATGGATCATACGAGGGATGAACTTCCCCTCGTTGCGACTTGTAGAATACAGAATAACAGACTTCCTTTGCTACGCAACTTCTGGTGTGACTTCTGGATCGCGTGGATCTGAACTTAGTCGTAGTAGGCTCCATAACTCGATCTCTAACCTCTGGCGATGCTCCTGGCTAACGGGCAGCCACTGGAATACCATATGTGAGTTAAATCAATCTGTTGTCGCCGATCACGGTGTTCCTAACTTCTGTCTTCGAACAGCGAATCTCTTCATTACACCTTTTCAGCTCCTAGGCATTTTCAATATCGAAATGGAGTGTCTTGCCCTTCGTCTGACCTCTTCCTCTCCTGCCTCCTTACATTGTACTGTCCCAAAAAATTGCACACAGCAGTTCAGACCTCTCAGTACTTTGATATTGGTGTGTTTTCTCCCTCTCGCGCTCCAGTCTTAATTATAACTTATCTGCCTAGCTATGACCGCAGCGTCCTCAGCGAAAATGCAGGATTCCCCACCACCTGGCTACTCTGCCCCTGCTGAATCCCTGCAGCCAGAGCGCCCTCAGGTGCCTCACCACGAAGAAGACTTCGTGGAAGAACAAGTTGGTGGAGGAAGGCGCTATCATGACACACCGGTGGAGCACACTCCAACAAAACTTCGCAGTCACATTAAAGCCACCAACCGTGACGTGGGCTTAGTGAAGGAAGCATCTGTGTGCCGGGCCAGGCTTCTTGATGAGGAGCCAATGCCAGGGGATTCCCATGGACAGGCTGTCACATTGCTCGCTGAAGCTCGAGGTCAGTCAGTTGCCCACGATCAGGAATTCTCAGCCCCTCCTCCTCCTCAACATGTGCTTCAAGAGCGTTCGGTCCCTCCTCAGCCTGTGCTTCGAGAGCGTTCAGTCCCTCCTCAGCCTACACTTCGAGAGCGTTCAGTCCCTTTGCAGCTTCCTATCCAAGATGTGTTTTACAAGGCTCCTCTCATCAATTCATTTGACAATGCCCACGCAGACACTCGTCACCCTCCACAGCCCAACTTCTTTACAAAACCCTCGTTTTTGCCACTGGACGAATATGACTTCAGCAGTATGGTATTGGGTTCCTGTGAAGAGGGCAGTGAGGACATTGCAGGCCCATCAATGTTGCTACCTGCCATACCCACCTTACCTGCCATGCCTGAGACTTACATCACACCTCCAACCCCCACAGGACCTGCAGACTGGGAGATGGGCCATCCTTATATCGACGACTTTCCCATGGATGATGCAGCTGATGTCGTCCCTGCCGTCAAGGGGCGAAGATTTCAGACAGCGAATGCTATGCTCCAAGAGGGATTTGTGGAACTCGAACGTATGATTCAAGAACTCAGTCGCAAAACTGCCATCCCCACTCACCAGATCATCGCATTATGGAATAAGAGCCGCACGCGCTCTACCAGTACTGTCAACCATTGGAACGCCTACAGTAGTTACTTCAAGGACCACCTTAAGGACGAGCTTGCGAGGCTCGGCAGCAAGGCTCCCGAGATTCATGGCACACCAAGTGAGTTTTCACATCCTCTGGCCGATGTCCTGTCATTCTAACGGGGTGATTCAAGGTACCACTGTGCGCCGCAATTGCTATGAACTTTTCAAAGCAGCATTCCCAGACAAGTGGCAAATCATTCTCGAGCTTCATGAACAGTCGGCGATGCTCCTGGGCGTTCCTCAGACGGTTGCAATGCGCGGCCAAGAGTTCCAGAAGTTTTGCACGAAGATCTCTGGTCCAGTAAGTAAAATTTCGTCGTATCTTACTGCCATGTTACTGAGGGTAGACAGATGGATTCTGCAGCTGCTCGTTATGGTTTTGAGGCTGCTTTTGTAGCGTGTGGCAAAGTCGTTAATCAGGATGGCTCCCTGGGCCTAGCCTGTACGACACCTGGAGCTGAGGGTGTGAGTATTTTCTAGGGCGCATAAATGTCATCTAATCACTGTCTCAAATTTTTGGCTATCACGCTGTAGGGCTGATGAGGACACCATCATCGGTCACTTGAAGGCTCAGGTATAGTAGGTATTCTTTGACATTCCTGCTGATTAAGTCCTCATATAATCATTAGTAACCTGACATCACTCGGTGTTGTCGAAGAGGCATTTGAGGAAGCCAACATTGAGATTGAGGGCAATGTACGCGAGGCTGCAACCCCCCCTTCAGAATCTCTCGACATTTCCAAGAACGGAATCAAGTGGATCAAGGATGAGTTGCATCGTCAAATCGGTATTTTTTATGTATTTCATGTGTCATTTGTTCATTGACCGTGAGGGACAGGTGCACTGGGTGGAAAACTATCATCCACCAAGATATTTCCATGGAAGACACTACCATCGGAGCTCACGTGCATGTCAATGATCATCAAAGGATATCCGGACGACGTGCTCCTCCCAGGCGAATTCCATACCACCGTAAATAAAGGTATCGCCAACCTGACTCTGAAGGAGACCGGTATTATTGTCGCAGCCTTGAAGGCGGGGACCATGACCATAAAAAAAATTACCGAAGATAAGCAAGGTATGTTTTTATCTCAGTCTTCACCTTCTCACAGTTGATCTTTTCATACAGCTCAAGTCCTCACTTCTGAGCGCCCAGTAGTGGAGTGTGCACCTCCTGCAGCAGATTCAGTTCATGCTGCAGGACGCCGTCTTTTTGTGAATGGCAAATCGGATCGCCTGGGTGCTCCATGCCGGAAGCAGAGCACAGCTACCACCAAAATCAAAGGCAAAACATCGAAGAAAGCGTCGACACTGCCTCCTTCCACGGTATCTATTTCTGACAACAAGTCTGACGATGAACCAAACGTGCCCGCACCTGTCCGCCCCAAACCTCCCCCCTCCCGAGAGTTCAAAGTCGTCGAGCGCCCGACAGGCCAGAAGAAGGTCGAGAAGAAGATTGAAAAGAAGATGGAGGAGAAGGTCGGCAAGGAGGTCATTTCCTTGATCTCTAGTGATACTCCATCTGGCTCAGACGACCTAGCTGAAGACCTGGAGGAAGCAGCAACTCACGACACTGACTACGAAGACAATATTTCCTCCAAGAAGCGGAAAGCGAAATCAGAGGGCACCTTGCGAGCATCCAAGAAGAGGGTCTCACCACCTGTTGCGAAGAAGATGAAAGGCAAGGCGCTTATGAGGTCTAAGGCCAAGGTGTCCGCTGAGAGGAGAGCACCACCGGAGACTGCTGAGTCCTCTGGTGATGAACGTGTTCGAGATCTGGCCGTGCGAGGTATGTTTTTTCCCCTTTTCTTTGCTTCTATAAGGTAGCTGACATATATTATAGTACAACCTGCCAAACGCCTGTGTGATGGTCCATCAGCCCAAGGTATTGTTTCCTTAACTACATTGTTACAATTCCTATTCACTGACACACCCCTTAGAACATCCTGTGACTGCAGTGAATCCCCTCGTGGATCACAATGACACCGACGCTCCCAATAGTACTGATGTCAACAACGCTGCAACAGAGACTCGGTCGAGCAATGCTGATGCTACTGACAGCCTCCCCACACGTCCCTCGCCACCCTCGCCAATTCTTCGTGATTCGGTGGACTTAGTGCCGGACAATATCGTGCGTGCAGAATCTCAGAGCGCGCTGGTTCAGGAAGAAGGGGAGTTGGCTACCGAGCCCTCTATGAAGCCCCACGATGCCAACCTGAGACCAAACATTGTTCACGCCGATGGCCGCATGTATGGCCCACATCAGGGATCGTGTATGGAGCCACGCTATCCTCCCCAGGGCCCTGGCTGCAGCTTCCCCCGCTATCCACCATCCGATTACCAATGTGGTTATTATGATCCACGTATGCAGCATGGCCCCTTGCCCGCTCCTCCTCATGGACCCCAGGCTCCTCGTGGTCCTCAGCCCCTTCAGCCCTCTCGTGGTCCTCAGCCCCCTCAGCCCTCTCGTGGCTCTCAACCCCCTCGTGGCCCTCAGCCGGGGTATCACAATGGCGGGTATCATGATGCTCCCTACTGCGACTCTCACGATGGATTTGAGGGATACGTCGAGAGCTATTGGCACCCTCCAAGCAGTCTATATTTCGGTCTGGGAGGGAGATATGAGCACGGGTATGGGCGTGAGTATCCTAACGAGTATCCTGAGGACCAGGAGGAGGGAGGACAAGCTCCTTGATCATCCGTTTTAACTACATATTGAGCCTGCGCATCTGACCTTTCTTGCTGTTCTTACCATTGGCGTATTTACCGTGTTCTAGCATAGTGCGAGTCAATGAATCTTGTTGTGTCTGAATCATTCATGAGAGCGGGAAAAATTCAAATTGTGCCTAGTATAAAAGCATCAGGGGAAAAAAATGTCACAGAGGTTCCAAAGATGTCCGCCATCACACTCGCCGACGTCGCAGACATATGGAGATGGTGGCAACCATCTGGAGAGGTTGTTGTATTGAAAACATCCTGGAGATGTGCTACGGAGGGTCGGCCTGTATCCTCTCGGCAGGAGATCCACTCAGCCCTGCAAAACTAGGGAGAGACCTCTGGGAGGAGGGGGTCTCTTAGACCATATAATTCCTACATAGTAATAGGGTCTAACAGTACGTGGGAACATCTTCAAAGTGCTGCCAAGGGTGGTTCGAGCCATCTTCTGCGAGCTTCGGGATATTGAACAGGCTGGACTTGGTTGCGGGGAGCGTAGATTCCATGGAGTGATGAGTGCCCTGTTACTGTTCCGAAGTAGATCGGCTCCCAAAAGCTTCCGAAAACAAGGTACGTGCAAGCATCAAATTATATAACACACCAGGACTCCAGTCACCGGTGTTTGACACGTAAGGTAAACAATTTTAGGAAACCATACCAGACTATATAAGCTTTAACTCTGCGGGCAGGTGATGATGTGCGTCCGCAATGCGCTGGCTGCAAACATTCTCTGACAGCCTCCACACAGTTCTAACAGTCCAATATGCTCGTACTTCGTGATACCTTTACCGTCAGCAAGCGAATGCAGAGCGTTCTGTTCCATCAATGACAGACTTGCAAGCTCATCCGCAGGAGGGGCAGGCTGCCTGCGGATATAGTGAGTTATGCGTTGTTGACGCATATTCAAAGCTACAATAAAATTAGTACTTGTATCAACCATGTTTGAAGTTTTCCAAGGCTTACCTGATATTGGACGACGACGATAAGATGCAATGTTACGGACAGCGCCGCCTCGCTGTGACGGCGCTAATGCTGAGATGGGGGTGCCGCAATAGCCCTCAAAGAAGGGAAAAAGCTGGGCGTGTTCGCTGGGAATTGCTGTAAGTCGGTCGCGATGCACTCGCAGTACCAAGTCGCGCAAATCCACAAGCCGTGGATGATTAAGATACACTAAAAATGATTAGCACACAGCAGATATTGGAACGGACTGCAGGCAATGACGAACCTCGAGTAAGGACATCGGTATATACCGATTCATATAGGGCAGTCTCTCGTGCCTCGCTGATATTCACTGAGGGACGCATCAAGATATGCCAAATATACGAGCAAAGGGTACATACATGAGAAACCGCACTCGCTAGGAAACTGATGGCAATAAGCTATTGCGTGACCATGACGGTTGGTGTCGAAGCGGACTGGAGTGCAGTGCTCCGTCAAAAGTCCACAAAAGCACTCCCATGCTATATTGCGACGTCGCGTCCAATCCTTGAGGTTATGAGAGATGATGCGCTCCCAACAAGGTGTATTGTGCGGCAAAGTACGAGCTTTATCCTGAATATTGAATATAACTGAACATTATGTTAGCTTTGGCACAAAAAAAAACGCTGCAAGTCCTCACAAACTACAGCCACGCCACGACCTCTGCAACTTCCTACTGTTCGCAACGTCACGATGCCAATACAACCAGCCACCAAACACACTGCCACCACACGCGCCATCACAATGCCACTATATGGCATGGTTGACGAGGATTCCATCCTGGTCACTTTCAATGAGCCACCGTCAGTCTCGCTTCACCAACCACTGATGCCAACACAAATCAGCACATTCAACAGCCTGTCATTTGCATTACAGCCAGGTGCACGAATCATAGACTACTCACTGACTAGTGTTCCGTCTCCGTCGTTGATTACCGTAGACGACTCGAAATGGTGCATCTCAACATATAGTTCCCTGGCGGGAGCACTTGATGAGCACCTAAGTTAGCACACTGGATGGCGCAGTTGACGAGGCACGACCGCAACCGAAACAGACTTACTCAGATTTACTTTACTCGGTTTAGGAATACTTTGGGAGGAGTTGCTGGGGTCCATGGATGACTAAGTAATGTCACCTTGCACGTACCTTGTTTTCGGAAGCTTTTGGGAGCCGATCTACTTCGGAACAGTAACAGGGCACCTACGACTCATTCCATGGTCGAGGCAGGGCTCATAACCTGCGGTGATAATGAGAGCGGGAGGGACGAGGAGTCTAAAAGGACAAGTATATCTCAGTCTCTTGGAAGAACTCTTATTAACATCTCATCTACCTAAAAGGACAAGTATCTACTAGACGTTAGACAATGTATCATGTAGGTAGTGTTAATGACTTACATCTCAGTCTCTTGGAAGAACTGAGATGTTTGGGCGCTGCACTAGGCGCTTTTAACATACGTAGGTTGACTACCGTTAGAAATGAATAAGAAACATAAAATAAAGTAGGACGCGAGCCGACGTCATACGTCGCTCGCCTTTATCCTTTTTGGCTTGTGCTCGTACCTCTCACTCTCCCCCTGTCCCTATCTCGGATCCGTCGGTCTTCCTCTACTCGGATCTCTCGGATTCCAGCAACTCGCAGGACTCCACGAGATGACATTTGCAAGAGACGTCCCCCACGGGGTTGGTTGAAATCTCTAAACGTTGCCACGGCTTCTTTCGTGACGTTTGCGGCACCCAAAAACAATGTATCGAACAGGACCTTTGCGTCGTCATCAGGCATTCCTTCCGCTTCACCAATTATGCATAGTCCCGCATTGTTGAAAACAGCGTCGATGCGGCCAAAGGCCTCACGCGCTTTGAGAAAAGCGGTAGTGATATCAGAAGGAACTGTGACGTCCAGAGGCAAGATGAGAAGCCGATTCTTTGAGTACAAATTCGCGAGGTCATCTAGCATAGCAGGTTTCCGCAGAGTCGCAACAACATTGTCTCCTTTTTGAAGCATGACTTCGGTAACTGCTCGACCAAAACCCGAAGACGCTCCAGTCACTAGCAACAACGATTAGCATTTCCGGACCATCAAAGCATTCCTCGCCTACCAAACCACACCTTTGAATTTGAAGATGTCATAGTCGAAAT
The DNA here is from genome assembly GCA_016647755.1 of Suillus subluteus. Taxonomy (NCBI): domain Eukaryota; kingdom Fungi; phylum Basidiomycota; class Agaricomycetes; order Boletales; family Suillaceae; genus Suillus; species Suillus subluteus. The sequence goes on along the minus strand of JABBWI010000028.1, from coordinate 342,691 downwards.
CAACCGTCTTGAGAAGGAATAGTAGGCCAGCTTGTGATTCTCTGAAGTTGATGACTGCTGAACACACTATCAAGGCTTTGACTTAGACTACGACCAATTTAATCTCGACCCATGGGGTCGCAGGAATGTCACTTCTGGGAATCATGAGGTGGGAATATTCCAAGACCTGAGGCTTGTACGATGGAGGAACACGCGGGAGTCCGAGTCTGCGGGAGTCCGTGCCGTCACATCTGGGAATAATGCTCACCTCAGAAGCCACCAAAACAGCAAGAGACATGATGGTGGTCCTAACAAGGGCTACAGTTACCCGGGACACAAAAGCATATATCGATACTAACGCGCTTCAGACTGTGATATGTTACATCCTATAACATTCTCAGTAGTGTATATATACTTGGAATCAATGTATCCCGACACATGGCACTTCACCGTAATACATATCTGGTTTTCGTTCATTTACGAAAGTACACATCGTCGGACCAACTGGACCACTTCTCGGCGGCTTCGAGCAACAATTCCCCCTTCTGTCTTGCAGATTCCAAGGCGACCCTATGCAAAGGGAGGCGCACTGGGGGTTCATCCAAACGAGACAACTTATAGACCATTTCTGCAAATTTGGCCGGATCGCCGTCAAAATGCGTCTGCTCGATATCAGGGTAGAGAGCTCGGTATTTGCGCGTAGGGAGAGATGCATTGGATGCATAAGCAGGGTGAACAGGTTCTGTCACACAGTTTTGGACTGCCGATGTACGGAACAGACCAGGCTCAACGAGAGTGATCTTCGTCGAAATGAATTACTTTCCAATACCGGAAAATACAAGCGACCTACTTTGATGTTCCACTCTGGGTCAAGTTCGCTGATATACCCTTCTGACAAACACTCCAAGGCTAATGATGCCCAGTTGAACTTCAAAACCACAAATTAAAATTAAGAGCCTGCCTACCAGCTTTACTACCATTCGAATGTCAGCTTACAAGGTAAACTGTGCAGAATATGCGAACTCACGCCGAAGCATAATGTACAGCTCCAGGCTGTGGAATAATGGCTGTCCGGGAAGAAACGTTTAATAATCGCCCGCCTACTGGGCGATTCACGTCCCTGAAGCATCGTATGGCTTCACGCATGACATTTTCTGCACCCCAGAGCAGCACATCGAACATCTCTCGTGCTGCCTTGTGAGACATGCCTTCAGCTTCTGATACTATATAGTATCCTGCATTGTTCAGCACGACGTCAATTCGATTAAAGTGCGAGATGGCCTCATTAAATGCTGTGGCAATCGAGGGCGTATCTATTACGTCGAGCAGGAAAGGAACGAGGCGGGAGGAAGGATATTTAGCAGTGAGGTCTTCCAACATTGAGGGCTGGCGCAGAGCGGCAAGTACGTTGTCTCCTTTGCTCAAAGCATACTCGGCAACCTCTCGCCCTAGACCAGTCGATGCGCCAGTGACTGAATGCAGAGAAAGTTGTTAGCTTCGTTTCCTAGTCAGCAGGAGAAACAAATTAACTAAACCAAACTTTAGGGGAGGTAGTTGTTGAATATCTGACGACGTGTCCCAAAGCTTTGGCCCGTTCTGGGCTTGGGATTAATCTGCGGAAGACGGATATCATAATGGACACTCACGATGATCACAAAAACTGAGCCTTATGAAGAAGGGATAAACCGGGCTATCACTGATAGAGCTCTACATAGTGGATATCGGTCACGACATCAACCATGATGTAAGGAACGCCACTGCGCTAGCTACGGAATTCCGTGTATACTGTAGAGATACACACTCAGGTTCGACCTCATCTGGGTGTGACCAACTGAACTTGTTTGAAGGAGGGTGTGACATGTGACATTTTTCACATGCTGCAGATGTAATTTCCTCATGTAGCAGTGTTGTTATTAACCCGGGTTATAACTGAATAGGTTATAACTGGTGCGTCCTGATTTGAATTAACCACGAAATAACTGGGGTTAATGGGGTTAAAAACAGTTAATTACTTCAAAGTGCTAGCTACTCCGAGTCGTCAATAATGCATTAATGATTGAGCTCAATGGACCATTTCCCATGCTTGATGACTCCCCTGGGACATTCCTACTAGTACTTTCTGCATCCTCAGGCAGGCGTGACATTAGCTTGTAGAATAAAGCCTCACTCCTCTCCATGTTTTTCACACCCTGGAACCAAAACTCATCCCATCCAACCTCAACAGACCAATTAAACATGTCGCGGATGCGATTTGGACACTGAGAATCGGTTTTGATGTTGAATCGTGCTGAATCATTGAAGCGTCTATGGAGGCGCTTCACGCAATTCTGAATCGGATTTTGGCTACCCCTCTTATCTTACAATACAAATGTCTAATTAAATAGACTTATCCTGCAAGCACTTGAGCACCCTCTCCGCACTTGAGCAGCATGCATGGCACCCACAGGAAAAGGCGTCCAACAAGCACTGTCTCTGTTGACTCGGAAAGCTCAAAAAAGTTGAATCACCTCTATGGTAATCACATGTAGAATCACTTCATAATCGTTCACTCTGACTACCACTAACTTAATCCCACAGCCAGGACTTCTCCCTCCATCAGAGCAGCTTCGAGAGGTAATACAGTTCCAGGAGACTGGCACAGAGAGAATTGGAGAGATTGATGATAATGATTAAAAGTTTGGCGACCCCCAATTAACCCAATTAACTCCTAGTACATTAACCCTACTAACCCTCCCAAAATCACAGATCCATTTAACTAACCTCTTAACCGGTTATAACTGTTTTAACTGGTTAGTAACAACACTGTCATGTAGTGCAGATATGATGCTTGTACTCACCCAGAGATGCTTATAAAACAGAGCTATGTCTTTAATTTTGCTTCCATCTAGCCATATGTTGTCTCCTCTATATGTTTTTTTTCCATGTTTTGACTATGTGTCACACGAAATAGATTCGATTCGCTAGACGTGTGACGGTGTGACGAACCTAAGTGCATATCTCTACAGTACTTACTACCGGTTACAGACTTCCCCTTGTACCGTTACGCTACCGGCTATGCAGTTCCCGTTATACCGCTACAGGGACGCACTTAGATATAAAAGATTGTTCTTGCTTTTCATATCCTCAAGTGAATTCACTCCCCCTCACTCATCTCTCATCATTCGTGATCCGATGATCAATCCCCATTTTAGAATTGAGCGTCCAATTTTACCACCTGAGGTTGATGTTCTCATTGTAGTACTGCTTAATGAGTTCGACGTCGTTATCGTGGGACCCTCCAGTCTGCTCTAGTGTTGCCGCGAAGCGAACTGAAGCTTCGGAATCGGATTGGAAATTGGATGCACTTCGGTAGACTTTGTTGTGGGCGAAACGAAGTGAAGTTACCTCAGTCACGTCACTTCGACGGCAACACTGGACCCGAGCACCGCTAACCCTCGCTCAAACGATAACGGTATTTTAGAAAGCTTCCCTCAAGGACACATGCGAACTGTACATGTCGGAAATTAGCGCATTGAAGAAGTTTGCAAAATTATGCTCGCCCCTGACTATTTTCCTCGTCAAGATATACATCATCTGACCAACTACCGTAATCTTCGACAGCTTGTAACAACTTCTGGCCTTTGATCTTTGCCGCTTCCAAAGCCGTTCTGTGCAACGGGAGATAAAACGGAGGATCATCTAGTTGCACTAGCCTATACATCTGCAGTGCAAACTTGTAGATGTCTCCATCTGAAAAACGCTCAGCTCCTGGATATATGCTGCGGTACTGTCTAGAAGGCAAATTTGGATCAGAGTACGCAGGATGGATTGGCACGAGAGTATTGGTCCAGGGTGCGGCAGTACGGAAACGAGCAGGTTGAAGAACAGTGATCTGTGGATGATGAATTCGAGTTTGAAATTAGTATTGTGCGTAGGACTCACCTTAATATTCCAGGCTGGATCCAATTCAGTAGCATACCCTTCCGAAAGAGATTCAAGAGCTGTTTGCGGCTAATTATTTCAAATCAAGGATAGGTGAACTATATATACCTGCTTTACTATGCAAATGTCAGTTAAAATGATGAGCGAAATGGCGTCACGTACGCTGCGGCATAGTGCGCTACTCCTGGAACAATTCGCAGGACTCCACGAGATGACATTTGCAAGAGACGTCCCCCACGGGGTTGGTTGAAATCTCTAAACGTTGTCACGGCTTCTTTCGTGACGTTTGCGGCACCCCAAAACAACGTATCGAACAGCAGCTTTGCGTCGTCATCAGGCATTCCTTCCGCTTCACCGATTATGCATAGTCCCGCATTGTTGAAAACAACGTCGATGCGGCCAAAGGCCTCACGCGCTTTGAGAAAAGCGGTAGTGATATCAGAAGGAACTGTGACGTCCAGAGGCAAGATGAGAAGCCGATTCTTTGAGTACAAATTCGCGAGGTCATCTAGCATAGCAGGTTTCCGCAGAGTCGCAACAACATTGTCTCCTTTTTGAAGCATGACTTCGGTAACTGCTCGACCAAAACCCGAAGACGCTCCAGTCACTAGCAACAACGATTAGCATTTCCGGACCATCAAAGCATTCCTCGCCTACCAAACCACACCTTTGAATTTGAAGATGTCATAGTCGAAATCAACCGTCTTGAGAAGGAATAGTAGGCCAGCTTGTGATTCTCTGAAGTTGATGACTGCTGAACACAGTATGAAGGCTTTGACTTAGACTGCGACCAATTTAATCTCGACCCGTGGGGTCGCAGGAATGTCAATTCTGGGAATCATGTGGTGGGAATGTTCCAAGACATGGGCCTTGTACGATGGAGGAACGCGCGGGAGTCTGCGGGAGTCCGTGCTGTCATCTGGGAATAATGCTCACCTCAGAAGCCACCAAAGCAGCCAGAAACGACGGTCCGGAGAACCCTATCATGCAAGCTTGACAGCAGTATGTACTATATTATTGAGCTCTATGACATGAAAAACATGTCATGTCGCACGCCCTAGTACTTAACTGGAGATTTAAGTTTAAGTGAGATCCAACTTGAGCGAACGAAGACGTTACTTACGATGTGCCCGACTCGTGACAAAGTGCTCGTTTGAGAAGCCAATGCCGACATTCTTTGTGCAGCCCGCACAGCCAACTGCATTGTCAGATAGATATGAAGTGGAACTACCTGGTTATGAACTGTGGGCAACCATGGTGTGTATTATGCATGTTCCTGTACATCCCCGAACTTGGATTCTATCATGATCTAGATCCAGAACGTTCACATTCTTGTGGGTTCGCTGGATGTAAAGGAGTTCAATGCTGCGCTCTCCAGGACTTTGCAACTGTGGCCTCATACTGCCGGAAGACTGACAAACGATGGCGGGAAATATAAGGCAAGTTCAACTCTGTACCAAAATTTAGACCAAAATTTACGAGCTTACAAGATTTACCTCACAAATGATGGAGTCCCAGTTGAATTCGAAGAGCGCCCTCATGAATCAACGTCTTCAGTTGTCCTTGATTCTCACGTAATTCAGACTAACCTCTCGGGCTTGCTGAACTTCCCTCATCAGCGCAGTGCGCTCGACTTCGAAGCCCCCCTTTTGAGACTTAAAGTCGTCTCCTTTCGCGATGAAACCACGGTCGGCATCTCTTGGAACCATATATTGGGTAGGCTGTTATCTGCGAGAAGTAATTTTCACGCGTTTCATACCAGGTTATAGGTGATGCAACTGCGTTCTTCCGCTTCACCCATGCATTATCCCAATTTTACCAAGGCTTACACCTCGTCTATCCGTCGCCTACGTTCGAGAAACCCGTTTTCCCTGAGCCTTTGCAGTGCACCATTGAAGAACTACGCCCACTAATGTACTACTTCCACGAACTTTGTAGCGAGGAAGAGCTTCCTAAGAAATACTCAGAGAGAGCACACACCTCAGAACGGATCAATTGGTTTTTTGAGAGGCAGGAATTGGAGACACTCTGTAACTCTTTGCGTCAAAGATCACCTTCAGCAGCAAGCCGGCTGTCAATCCATGACAGTCTCTCCGCATACATCGTCACCGTTATAAACCGTGTCTTGCCTAATCAAATACGAAAGATCAAAGTCACTGACAGCGTCTGCCAGCATTCTGTTGTTCCGCTTACAGACCCCGCTGACACAGTCATTTTAGTATCGCTTCTCTGGGGCAAGCTTCGCATTTCCTGATGTTGCTGGCAATGCTGTAATCGACGTATGTTAGGCACACGGATCTTCGTTACTTGCTTATCTCTCTGTAGGCTTTGACAGCACTGCCAGAGAACCCGACCGATATCACAGGTATTGCCACAAGCATCCGCGAGACCCTTATGCATTATCGACAGCACGAAGTCATCTCAACATGGATGTCCGCAGCCAGTCACCTGATGCTTGCAGCTGCAAGGGTAGGGAAATCATTCTACTACCCTCCTTCTACCGAAATTATGCCCGTGAATTCTATGGCAACGTGCGTTTTCCGTTGCCTTTCATGTCTTGATTCCGACTCACGTACTGATTAGCATCGACTGGTGTTCAGCACACTTCGGTCAACCAAAGTCGCATAGACATCACATGAGTGGGCATGGCTTGCTTTATCTACGCGTCTTTGGCGCCAATCCATGGCGCGGAGATGATGGATCGTGGCATGCTCCAGAGGGAAGAATTGACATATCCATCGGAGTTCCTCAGGGATGCAGGCAAAAGGTGCTGGACATACTAGCGCAAGGACTCGATAGCATCAAGATAGATGGTTGAACGACATGTATTTCAATCTTACAATTCCTGCAAAACCCCTTCTTGCTCGTCACCTTAATTTCGTGTCGAAGATCACTCAATTGCAAATAGTTTTGACATAGTTCTTCTCTAATGTTGACTGTTTGTGTTCTGAACGGGCACGCAGCAAACCCAGAGCAGAAAGCGAGTCCGCCATCCAGCACGTCTCATGGTGATGTCAGGATGCGAGGTTGTTCCAGTGCCACGGGAGTCTCAGTGACTGTAGGAAGCGTCGTGGATGCCGTGGCAGCGGCAGTTGTTGTTGTGATGATGCCAGATTGCTCTGCGTCGCTCCATTGTGTTGCTGCGTGGTATGAGGATTGGGAGGTTGAGAAGAGCTAGCAGCTCGTTTTCTTCTTGCATGATGGTTCTTTTGTTTCAAAGAGTGTAATAGTAATAAAGAAGATGGGAGAGAAAAGACATGTTTGCCTCCGTTAGTGGGACATCGACTATTGGCACATGCAACCGAATGCATGATCCATTGCCCCTACGTCTTGACGTACCCGGAAGTTGGGTCATTTGCAAAGGTTACGAACACCATGGCTACTTCAAGTACCAGCACAGCCTTGATCAGAAATGTCACAAGGCTAAAAAGGGGTACAGTCAGTCCAAGGGAGATGCCGATGTCGAAAGACATACTAGAGTCTTGGAAGCTCCTTGTCAGCGGAGATTGTTCTTCCAATTTCCTTCTGCTTCAATGCAATCCAAGCATTTAATAGCTCCCGTCTGATGTAGGCCTCCCCTTGACCTCTCATCTTGTAGCGGTTCCGGGATAATTTCGCTGATATCCGTCCGACCCGACCCACGTCGATGTTAGGAGATACTCCCGGTTACTCCGCAAAGTGACGGCAAATTTCCTTCATGTGACTCTCAATAACTTCAGTAACTTCATCAGTTGAGTTTGGAAGTGAGTTCACAACAAAGTTCTAGAGGACATGACGGCATACGAGGATGCCTCTGAAAATATTTCGAGGGAAGCTTTCGTGATTAGCACTGGAGGCACCATGATGATACTGAACGAGGAAGATGGGTTCGTGGTCACGATATCGGTTGGTGACCGGTGAAGGTTTGTCGCCTTTCATCAATGAAGGAATCGCTTCCTCGCAATTCATCCTCTCGAGGAGTGCACAAATATCAACAGTACACTGACATCTTTTGTACCACTAGCCACCGTATGTGTGAGAGCGAGCGGATGTTGCTGAGATGGACCTTCATCGACACAACAATCCTAAGATTGACCGGAACAGCCGACTAAACTCCGGACTGTCGTGTCGTGTCGATGAAGGTCCAACTAGTACTCCTTTCTAGGTGTTCTTCATGCGGAATATCAGCTTTGGAGCAAATAGAAACACAAAATACGAGAAGCGGCCATACCCGTGGCAAGGCACAGTATCAATTACACAGATAATCAACACCATCCATCAGTTATATCAGCTAAGTTGCCCTTCTGCGCGAATCAGCAACGGCTTCAATGGGTTTTATCCCTACCATCCTCTCGACCACAGCCTAAAACCATCAATTTGAAATCGCTTCAGCTGGATAACTCCAACTAACCTGAGCTTGATCCCAGTCTAACGCTTCATCATCGTCGTCTTCCTCAACTGGCCTGATAATGTCTTCGTTCCCAGCTCCAAGACCCCACCCACCCCCACGCTGGTGGTACGGCTTCGCCAGCCCTTTATCGATCCCCCCAATTTTTGGAGTCTCCCCACCCTCTTCTTCTTCCTCCCGTTCATCTGTCAGTGCGGGCATCGTTGCCCACCCGCCAACAATCCCAAGTACACTCGCCGCCCCGGAGGAGCCAATTCGCCCTCGTCGATCACGTGGGCGCCCAGCTGACAGGAAACTGGGCGTGGCTGCCCGAGGCGCTAGACCATGTCCATGCGAAAGCCGCTGTGGGTTCGAGACCAGCCGGAGTAGAGACTCGATTGCTGCCTCGCCTGCCGAAGGCTGGATAACAGGTGTGTGCAGTGAAAGGGGTGGAGAGGGTGAACGGACGCGCCGTTCAGATGTAAGGACCAGTAACCTAGCGAAGGCGTCACGAGGAGTTAGATTTAAATTTTAATAGGGCACACACATCTGCTGCAATCTCGGTTGGCGGAAGGGACTTAACCGTGCGAGCATGTCTTTCCCAAAAGGAGCGGACAGCAGATTCTGTAGACGACCATGGATAGGAAGCACGACGCGATCGCGGAACGCACATAAGGCAACGCTGCGAACGTCAATGGTCGGATATAACGAAGATAGCGCTGATGAACCACTTAGTTTACTGCCTTGTCGCGTGGGCGAGGAGGACCGATGTTGTTTTTGAGTACGATGTAGTGAGGTCAATAAGGAATCTGTTTGCAATGGTAATAGGACCTAAAAGATGATCTTAGAACAGAAGCACGAGGCATTATTGGGAAAGACAACTAACCCCTTCGATATACGGGAGTATTTGGTCCCAGAAAAAGGCCCAGATCTCAATGACACGGCCCAGTAATATTTCGTCTGAAATATTAGAGAGCTTGGCGTTGAGAGTGACCATGCCTGCTGCGATGAGCTCGCGCGCGTCCGTTTCGAGAGTTGCCAGGGTTTTCGAAGGGGACACAGCTAGCACCGTTTGGATATGCCGCCGTACAAGGGCGTTGAGATCTTCTCTGTGTATACTTAAACTCTGCAGAATAGGTGATCGCGCAACGAACGTACATGGGTACACGTAATGGCTCCTCATTGAAAAGGGGGAGGACATGCACATGTAGTGTGCGCCAGGGATTGTCCTTGTCTGTTATACCCACACTTGACGCGCTGGAATGAAGCGTAGGAGCACCTGCAATACCACTGCTGGATGGCGAGGTTGATGGTGTGAGTGTAAGAGGGGGTGCGACAGGACCTGTGGATAGAGATGGGGCAATGCTGGGATTAAGACCTGCGAGAGTCCCAAGGCGGTGCATTTCCCGTGAAACAAGCTTCGCATCGTAGGTCCGAGTAGAGGAGGGCTAAGGTAGCGGACGTCAAATATTGGATTGCGGGATGAATGGGAGGCATACTTTCGAGGGTGATGTATGTGATTTGAGGGTATTCGAAGATGCGACAGAAGCCATTATCGAGGACTGGGAGGCTGCAGCTTCAGCGCGAGGATAATAATGCGACAGGTCGCTGTGCTTGAGATGCTGCGAAGGAGATGGACTTGTATTCCTGGTGTTGCTGATACTGTTCGATGCAGTAAAGAAACCCAGTCGTCTTGATGATTGTTGCGGAGGCGCGGCGAGGAACGGATCGGAGCTAAGGATATTAATGTTCAGATCGTGACGTGCATGCGGTGCAGAACCATCAAAATCAGAGCGATTATCAAGTAATGCTTCATGCTGCTGCCGGCGGCGATCATGCTCGTGGTGAAAAGTGGGCAGGGCTAAGAAGGGACCCGAGCGGAAAACGGATGGTTTCGGACGCGGTGTTGCATCACTAGAGGATGCAGACCTGTGGTGATCACTATGCCTACGCTTTAGACAACTGCTGTCGTTTTGCTCGTCATCGCCGTCATCAGCGCCAAAAGTCGGTGATGGCGGGGTCGGGGGCCCACTGTCATATGACCGCCTAGCGCGGCTGAGCAGCATTTGAGAAGCGGTAGTACTTGACTCTGGGGTGCAATTGAAGAGGGAACATATTGATGAACGGACCTTATGGTTCAAATAGGCACACTAACAACTGTGGGATCGTCGACGACGATTATAGTTCCTACCAGCGGGATTCGGTGGCTGTGCAACTGAGTCATGGTTATGAGGGAGACGCTTAGTCAGCGCGGGTTGCGACACGGCGGCTGTGCCGCGACTCGCCCGCTCATTAGCGGCAACGACGGCAATGTTTTATTATTATGTAAGGAAATCCGGTAAAAAAAAATTATACTGACGCACACCGATGTGCACGTGAACGTGATATCATACCGACGTCAGTCCATGAAAACCCGCCGTATATAAGGCGTCCCCTAGGGGCATGACATTCGCAATTCAGTCCCCTGATTTCTTCAACAAACACAATCATGTCTGGTAGGTCTTTTCACATCTTCAGTTATCTCCTTACGATACTCATGAGTTCGTTGTGTCTCAGGAACCACAGAACACACCAAAGACACAGCGCGCGTTGTTGCCGGCCTGAAAGCCGCTGTCCACAACCCTAATGTATCGGAGGACGCCAAGGAGAACGCCTTGAAACGCCTTGAAGAGATGGGCCAGTCAGTAGACCCCATTATGCCAGCGCAGGCAAAGGCTACTCAGTCGGCAGCTGCCGAGGCACACGAGAAGAGTGTTCTCCGGGGCTATAAGGCAGCAACTTCCAGTACGTCGGTTACTTGCAAGGGTGCACCGTCTTTCTGATTTGTGCAGATCCAAATGTTTCCGAGGAAGCCAAGCAACACGCCAGAGAAGTGTTGGAGGCTGCTGATATCCAGCACAAGCTCGAATCACATTCAGAAGAGGAACACCAGCACCGTGTCCTTGCTGGATACAAGGCGGCCATCCATAGTAAGATCTGTTCCCGTACCACACAGCACCTCCTAATCGCGTGCGTCTCCAGATCCAAACGTTTCAGCTGCGGCCAAGCAGCATGCCAGAGAGTATCTCGCAGATAGTGGAGTTACTGATCTGGAGTGATTGAAAAGAAGCTGCATAGGATGGTTGTATTTTACTCGCATTCATCGTCATCGCATTAATGGTATCATGATAATTGTCTGCTGCTACTTACTTTGAGAGCTCCTCGAGTCGAGTCAAAACTCTATCTACTCTGTCCTCCAGACCCTGCACATTTCCTGCGACTGTCCCCTTGTTAGCTTCTAAGCTGACCTCCACGTCTCCGACGGCAATTTTGAGAGCTTCCAGAGCGTCCCTTGTCTTGCGCTGCTCTTCTTCGAGCGCCACCATCGTTGCTTGAAATTCGCCCGCAGATGCATGCAGCGCAGAGAGGGTACGTAAACGAGTTAATATATGTGGGATGTGAGGAAGTGAAGGAGCCAGACGTGTTAACAGGGGGAGGAGTGCATCCTGGGTTGCAGTGCCAGGGATTATTGTTGTACTCCCAGGCGATTGACGCTTTTGCGCCTGCGCGGTAGATACTCGCTCAAGGTCCGACAATAGAAGTTTTAATCGACGGGAAATGGAGTCGATATGCCGCGGTTGAGTCAAAAGCATCAGTTGTGAGTTCAAGCGCGTGAGCATGGGAAGAAGGGGTGGAGTAATCGGCGTAGACTGAAAACAGTTAGCGCCCTGCCCCTCGGCGTCGAGAAATACATACCTCATCCAAAGTCGCGCCCACGGAGCCCACTAGTTTCTCTAGTTCCCCGACTCGTTTATCCATTTCAGCGACGCCCCGAACTTCCGGTACTCCCTGCACTTTCGCTTCCTTTGCCTTGTCATCCGCACTGGGCTGCTCCGCGTCTTCTTCATCGTCTTCCCTGCCGCCATCGCCAAGCACAACACCAACTAATCTCCCTCTACCCTCACGCCCCATTCTGACTTTCTCTAACCGTCTGCGCACGTCTACCAATCCTCTTATCATCTCACCAGCATCAACACCCTCGGCTTTAAGTGCAGGATTGGAAGGATCTGCAACCTCACCCTCCAAAGCAGCAAGCTCGGCTTGTAGTGCTCGTAGGCGCGCAGGGAGAGGTCGCCTACTCGGTGATGGCGAACGGGATGTCGGTGACGGGGGGTATGCAAAGCGTGTTTCCTGGCCTGATGTATGGTCAGATGTTAGTGACCAGATACAGTGTATACATGTTTAACGGAATACAACGCACGACGTCGTTCGGCTCTCCGAAAGTGTCTGCTCGCATCTCCCGCGCTGATCAAGTTGCTGTTATCGAGCTCTTCTTTCGAGACATCCGCACCCCGCTGAGTGCGTACCCGCGGACCTGAGGGTTCGTCAGAATCAGAATCACCTCTCTGACGAAGATCAGTTGTTCGTGGGTAACATCATATCAACACGAGGAGCACTTACGTTGGTCTCAGATGAGGGAAACACGTCCTCCGTTTCGTAGACATCTGGTGCAGTGTCCTGTCATCAAACAATAAGTAGAGATACAATAATAGCGATAATACGTACGATGTCGGGGAGATTTGCATATTTGTTCGCGCTCATCGTCTGCGTTCAAACATTCACACTTTGTGCAGACTTGCGGTAAGTAAGTAGAGTAACTGGTCGCATACATGTTGGACCCCGTGGGAACACTCGATTGCAAAAATGTACCAAAAAGCGTCACCTGAGCGATTCGAACACTCGCGGGCAAAGCCCAACCGCTTAGCTGTGTATAGCAGGCGATCCCGTTAACCACTCCGGCAAAGTGACTTGTTTCTCTGCGAGGGAAAAATATACACAACCACATGTGTTGTCCAACGACTGTTCTTCAGTTCCACAAGATCATGTTCCTCCAGATTGTATGACGTGGTTGGACGATTTGCGAATTCTAAATTCACTAGTGTCTACCTTCCAAGTGACCTAATTATCAACTAGTCCCACATGAATACGTCTGCACGGAGATGTACGTTGCCAAGTCTCATCAAACCAGCGATGAATGTACACTCAGGTACAGGTTGTTTGCCCAGCTTAGAGTTCAGTAAGTTGTTCATCAAAGAAAATAGCCGTGAGAGGTACGCCATCAGGACGAATAACGCCGCGATACATGCCACTGCAGTTCAGTGGAAGAGCCACTAGTACACCCAGAGTTCGAGTCAGTGTACAGTTTCACACGAGAACATAAACGTACCGTTTCCGTCTCTGTCCAGTGCAATGACACCACCTATTCCTCCTTCCTTGAACAGGTCATCAATGACATTCTGGGTTGCCTCGTCCAGGGACTCGCCAAGGTATTGCATCCGCCGAGCAATGTTGGAAGCTGCAGCACGGCGAATGTAATACTAAAGTGTATGGTTAGCACTTGCAAAATGAACATCTGCGAAACTGTTTCTCACGTCTCCGTCACCAGTACCAGAAACACCAACACCCTGATATTTTGATCTGCCTCTTAGGCGATCCCAGGTACGCTTCACAAGTCCACCGTCCCTCTCCCATTCTTCAGCCCAAAAACCACATCCCATTACGGGGGTATCTCCAACTCGACCGACAAGCTTGTTCGTACGTCCCCCAGTGGAGGTTACTGCCGCAATGCAGCCCCGGATATCAAGTGCGACCGCACCAACAGTACCCGTTGGCATCAGATCAAGAGGCTCCCAAGTCTCTTTATCCTTGTTATCAGAAAGGCTGGCGACATCCGTAGTTTCTGAATTTGTGTCGTCGGGTATTTCAGGTCTGGGGTATTCAACGGGATCTTCAGGTAAACCAAGACCACGTCTATGTTCTCTCCACCGTGCCTCAGTCCAGAAGTAGGATGGATCAACCTGACGTACGCCAAGTGAATCACCTGTGGCTTCTGCTGCTGCACCCGACAACATTGGGTGAGGGGCAAGCTGGGGCGCGAGGTAGAGCGCGCGTGCGAGGTGAGAAGGATTTCTGGTGTGAGTGATTAACGTAACCGAGGATCCGCGTCGGGAGGAGGGCATTGCGGGATGTGATGCAGGAGGCTTGGAGACCATCAAAGAAGTCTCGAGCTCGTTCTAGATAGTATGATGTACATGAGGCCCTCAATCATAGGTAAGGAAACGTACCTTGCCTGCAACATTAAAGACCGCGCCATGCCCAGAGTTAAACAACGGGCAGTCTATAAATCACATGTAGAAGTTAGTTATCGACCGCCCGAACACTTGTTTATCCCACCTTCCATGACTGATACAGCCTCGACCGCAGCATCCATGGCCTCTCCTCCGCTCTTGAGCACCTCATAGCCCGCTTTCAATGCCCGTGAGAGTGCAGCCCTGTACGTAGCGCGTTGTTCAGGTGTTGAGCCCTCCCGTATCATGGTACCAGCACCACCGTGGATAACAAGCACATAGTTGGGCTCCGCAGACTTCTTGCCGGGCTTAAGCGTAGGGTTCGCGTTCTTCGAGGCGGGCATTGTAAGCAACTACAAGGAGATGATCCAGCAGGTAAACCGAAAACAAGAACGGCCTCTGAATCCCTGGGAAGCAAGGTTGCCCACCCAAAGATAAGACAGATACGTATGCACTATGACATTGATACAATGATAGAACGAAAGACACTGGTAACGCAATTATCACGCATGCTGTTTGGCACGATCTGAGATCTGAGTATGGTTTGAGCGGAGTTTAAAATGCTTGTGCACAAAGTACTGTCCAAAGTGCGGCTTGGCGGACACACTTGCCATGACCAATTTTTCCAACTTTGAAGTTCGACTTACACATGATCAGGATGCGGATGTCGTTGGCTCGTTGCCAACTTGCTCGTATGTCGGAGACTAATAAATGTGATCCATGCTCAATGTCGCAACTCTCCAGGCGTTTTCGATAATCTTATGTGTAAACTCTGCCTGTCATTAAAAGCTGACGGTATCCCTGATATCTTCGTCATCGGGGAGTTGCGTTTGCACCAGTACTTCTTGCACCTCGAAAAATCCGCAATCTCCATACAATCGATTATCGCGTGTTGGAGATACCTACCGCACTCCTGCAGAACATGATTTGGAAACTCTCATGAGCGGTTGCGATCGATCGATCGCATTAAGACAGCTGTTCAGTGCAGTAGCGTGGCGGAGAAGACAAGAGGATCACATCGGATCACAGTGTCATTTTGCAAGTCAATCTGTCTACATGATAGACGTCAGGAACCTTGAAATATTGTAGCTGTTTGTATTTTTCTAAATTTGACCAGAGATCTCTAAGCAGTTGTCGTTTGCACATCCAAGATATTTATGCATACCCAGATCCTCTAATTTCCTTCAAGCAGACGCCGGCGGCCAACTACTCATCACGTTCTCAGGCTAGTACTTTGTCCTGCACCATTAATACCCTTTCATCTTCCCTCACAGCGTCACTAATCCATGCCTCATCTTTGTGATGCTCTACGAACAGCAGTACACGAACCAATACCAGAATGAAATAGCAAGGTGGGCTCTGTTACCCTATAATATGCCGTGTTTAAGCTCTAGGTTGGTGTCCTTCAAGGCGGGCATCGCAGGCAACACCCTTACAAGGAAATCTTGTGATTAAGCCGAAAACAAGAAGGGAGGCTTACCCCTCCCGAGCCTGGCCATCTCATTGCTAATCCTATAAGATACGTACACATGCACTTGTTGTAGGTATACTGATATAACAGGAAGTTGGCAACAGATATGATTACAATTGGGCAATCATCCACACACGCATCGATGCGTACTGTTTGGCATCATGACGATGTCCCTACATATCACCGGGCGATCTCGGATTCCCGGTGCTGACGGTCTTGGGTCCTGATGCTAGTGTATCAATAGCATAGCAGTAAGTACTGGTTATTATGTGCCGAATTGAATCGTCAGCCCCTGGCGATGACTGTGCTGCGATGGCGCTTGCTGACCATTTGCCGCACTACTTCCCATGCCGTCAAATGCTTATCAGTCACCGCGTTATGGATCTATGTGAAACGTGGGTGAGACACCCGTGGGTACAAAGTCTACCGTAGGTACACACATGTACAATCACATAAGGTATACCGGCGAAGGAGAGATATGGATCCTATAAGTATCCAAGGTATAAACAGTACGGCGAGATAAACTGGTGTATACTACGGCTACCATAGGTATAGTTGAGGTCAACTAAGGTGTGCACACTGCCATTCGAGGTGGTTTAATATGCATGAATTAGGACAGGTAGCCACGTTGTGCGTACATATCCTGATATGGGTCGAGTACAGGTATTCTACACATCCGTTCACCTTTTCTCCCCAACCCGATCCCTGAGCCCAAAATCGAGCACATATACCCGGCGGAATCAGCACATATACCCAGCAAAAATGCGCATCAACGGCGGCAGGAAACAGCAAGGTCCTCCAGCAGGGCCTCCTCCTCCACCATATCCACCCCTGTCTGGTGGTCCGAATGATCCCCCACCAGCACCCATTGCATTGCACAACTTGCTGGCAAACTTGGCGCCAGATGTTTTACTCGCTCTTGCAGCACAGGCTGTTCAGGGTCAGCCTCAACAGAATCTGCCCCGTCAGAATCACATACCCCAATCACTGCCCCCCAGTGACCAACACGCTATCCAGCCAGACTTAGAAACTGTGTCGGATGTACAGGCGCTGCGGAGTATATGCAAGAACCTCCAACATGAGGTTAATCGCCTGAAACGTGGTCACAAAGATGATGGTGATGAGGCAGATGATGAGGACGAGCCTACAGATAAAGGTATGCGTCAGAAGAAGAAGAAGAAGCTGACAAAGGGCAACATACGGACGTACCTTCTCAACCGCCCTCTTCAAGAACTCTCAGCAGCTGAGAAGACTACATGCGAAGAACTGCAGGTGAGTTCATCAAAAATGCGGGCACATATATGCGTACTTACCTTCAAACGTGGTGCAGGAATGTCTTGATACCGCGATTTTCGATGTCACAGGGACTTCCATGGACACAATCAAGACTGATGATAGTGATGGGGGTGACGGTGGAGAAGATCCACGAGAGGGCGAGAAGTTGCGATTTGCGTTTGGTGGTGACAAAGGAGTCCAAGCAATGCGCAACAAAAAGATTATTGATCGCGCAGCCAATATTGTCTGGAACGAACAAAATGTGAGTGTTCAATGATCATCAAATACTATATAGTTCACATACGTAGGATTTGGAAAGGATCATGATGCAGAGACTTGCACCCTTGGACACAAGGACATCAGCTTCACGAAGAAAGACATCATTGCATTTGCCAAAGACAAGTTTTGGAACTTGAAGCATAAATATGCCGAAGTCACGGACTCTTCTAAACGAGTGAAGCATCAGAAACAGAAGGTGGTGAACAAGAGGAAGAAGCACCGTAAGCAGGTGCGTATATCCAAAATGAACGTGAACCTATTATATCACACCACCTACAGCTTTGCAAGGATCGAGCGGACCCGTCAGTCATCGAAGCATACACCAAAGAATATGGTGCAGATCCAACACTTCTCTTGGAGACTGAGTACATGTCTGAAGAGTTATCAGAGCTCGAAACAGATAATGAGGAGGAGAAGAAGGCTCACCATAAGATCCTGTTGCAGAAAGCTGGCTTCGTTGGGAGCGACAAAGAAGATGCTGTTGTATGGGAAGTGGTTTGTCAGGAGTGGAGATCCAAGGATGTAGGACCGAAGAGACAAACTTACCCTTGCTGTTGTTGATGTTACTGACTTTATGGTGTTAGTTCAATGACATCGTGGAGTGGATCGACAAGATCAGGCAAAGGCTGTGTCGAGAAGCGAAGAACAAATGAGTCCATACTAAACGTGTCAACATCGGAACTGTTAAAGACCACGCACCTGAAATTCCGGTGTACCCATTCATGCTCAGCAACGACTGGCTGGCCAAGTTCAACCAAGAGAATCCTGGCGCTTCCCTCGATATCAAGACGTGCAATCCAAGAGGCTTTGGACCCATAGATGATCAGCCGGACACTCAAGAACAAGACAACCACGGCCCTGGCACAACTCCCAAATATGGTGGTGGAGAAGCGAATCACGGTGATGATATGGATGATGGTGACATGTAGGATACACTGCCTTCTTTCTTGCTGTTCTGTGCGCTGTGCTGCTGCGTTGTGTCGTGCTAGAAAATTGAAACTTCCTATATTTGTGTTCATTTGTGTTGAACTCGTGTGATGAATGATGCTAAGTACTCACTCGACTAAGCCCAATCATTACCCACATCTTCTGTACCATTTCGTCGTTTTTCTTTGTGATTGATGCTCAACAGACTTGGGAGATCAGGTGGGACGGCAAAATAAAACGTTGAGGACCATCGACTGTCGGATCAAGGAAGACTTCATGCTCCCACAACCGAACTTCGAGCTCCAGACTGCAAAACGGTTAAAAATGTCCAACATATGAATGAGTTTACTTCACTATTTAACCCAGTCCCTCATGTCAACATCTAGCTTCTCTTTGAGCCACCTGATCTTGAGAAGGGTTATCTCTCGTGATATGTGACGCTGCGCATGAGATATTATAGACATGACTTGCCCAACATAACATCTGCCTCCGATATCAGCTTGTATGAGAGAACTTGACGCATTATTCAGCGAGGAAGATGGAAGGATGCGACGTCCATCGACAACGATGTGCGTGAAAGTTCGAGCACAGCTATTGAGGAAATTTGGGTCAATTGCGTTGGTTGATGCTGCGCGCAAGACAACTTTTGCGTTAGGGTACGAGGATTCATAGAACTTCATCAGTTGGTCTTGCTGCTGCCGAGAGAGAGTTGTGAAAGCAGAGGCACCAAGTGAGAAACGTGCATCAACTAGTAGATCCCCATCAGGTCAGCATCTAGGGCAATGTGCATTGGAATGACATACAATCTTCTGTGGCTTGATCCATTTCATGAGTGAGAGAGGCTACTGTCCCGCATGTGTTGCCATCAGTGGCCAAGATAATTCTGACAGCTTCTGACAGCAGCTCATCCTCGGTCGATGATTCTTGCACGTCAGATGCAGCATTTAGATTTGCGAGCTAAGGGAAGAATAAGGATTAAATTTGATGTGTAAATATGACATACCATATCATGCAATGCAACATCCTTCTGGAATGCACGCATGAATGTAACTTCGATCTTGCCATTGCTGTGATTATTCGTCGAGTAACTCTTGAGGACTTTGTTCAAGCGCTCGAAGAGAAATGTTCAAAAGTTGTACACAGGTCCGTAGTCTTGTAGTTGATTGAAAATATGGGTTACCCAATGATGCGTGGGCTTTACATCATCAGGGTAAAGCTAGCAGCCCATGTGTGATCATACTGGACATGCTTAGAGAGTACCTCAGCGCACCTTGAGATATTCCATAAGGTAGTCACGGAGCAATTCCTTGGCGCGTGGAATATCAGCATCTCTGAAGGAACGTCTGAGGATGATTTTGAGGGCTGCAGCAAGTTTCAAAAAATTGTCAGGAGCCGACAGATGCATCTGAGGAATGGGCTTTGTTGATGGTTTGTCGTCACCCTTTTTCGCTTTTCCAGCGGTGAGATGAATGAGTCGTTGTTTCTCTCTGTTCTCCCAGGACGTTAATGCTTTCTCGTATGTAGCATTGACCTTTGGGTACCACTCCTGCCATAGAAAAGGTATCTTCCAGGTAGCAGAACTAAAATTAGCCTAGCCCCCATCGTGCCACGATAAGCTTAACATACCACGATAGGACAGAAGACTAATGCAAGTCCCTTCCACTCGTCTGACGTCAATGAACCTCCAGCAGGATAGCCCACTTGTTCGGGTAAACGTCCAACCCAGTTGGGCATTTCGAACTGGTCAAACGGGCAGATGAGAAAAAAGCTTGAATGAATTGATCACATACCGTCGTTAGATAATCATGAATCTGATCCAGTTCACGTTCATTTTTGTCGGTCCGCTTTCGTATAGTGTTGGTTTGAATCCACGAATCGTACCAGTGACAACGTATGATACCTAACAGTTGATATGAGTAACGACAGCATAGGGAGCAGGTTGACTCACCGAGAAGGAAACTGTGCATTGGGTCAATGACTGACATGCGAACTGGGTCAAAATACTTCAAGCGTGAAAGCTCAAAGTAGCGTGCACTATGCAGCTTAAAGAAGGCCTCACGTTGTCCTGCATGAATTGGGAATCATGCATGGACATGACTACTAGGTATCCCCCTAAAAGACAAAGTCTGTTAGCTTAGTCCTCAGACTAGTCAACCCATACCTTGGTATCAAACCTTGGTCCAATATTTCCAGTTTCCCCTCAGTGATTCATGAATCTACCATGTTTTGAAGAAAAGTCATATGTGAGATGGGAATCACATAATGACCTAGTTGATATGAGAAGCAATTTGAAGGTTAAGGTATTGCCTTTCCTTTGGCTTATTCACTTTGGCTAGAGAAACCCATAGAGAAAAGTTCAAAGCCTAACAAAAACCTATCTAAAAAGCCCGCGTATTGTGTACTATTATTTGTTCCATTATTTCTGAGTAGTTTTCTCTAGTGTTTCTTTACTTTACTTTTCTATTAGGATGCTCTGACTAATCAGATGCTTCACAAAATTGTACCTACAGGGTATGATGTCATAATGATGTCATAATGATGTCATCAATTCCAGAATGTTCCATGGAATTTGCTAGAACATTCCAATGACTCATAATGACTCATAGTGACTCAGAGTGACTCAGGATGATGTCATTATCCCACCATGAATATTCTGGAATGTTCTTTTGCACCTGCTAGAACATTCTGCTCCAGTTTTTGGAATATTCTTCTCACATTCTGAAGTCATTACATCACCTTTTTACTTACATAATATTCCCACACAAAATGTATATAAGGAGAGCCCATTCTCCCCCAAAAAAAATAGATCTCCCACTTGTGGCTTTCAAGAATCTCCCACTTGAACCAATTGAACTCTCACCTAAGAAGCTTCAGTCTGAACAAATTGCTGCTTACAAAGCCCATTTCCTTTGTAAGAACTGTCCAGGCAAGTGCAGGGAAAGTGTTTCCCTTGAGATTACGTAAGTTTCTCGCGATAGAAACCCAGTTTTGTGAGACCAGTGTTCTCACCACGTATTGTTTACTGACCAACACGAGCTTTGGTCATCGTTGTCATTTGTGAGACCAGTGTTCTCACCAGGTATTTGTATATTGGCCAACACGAGCTTTGGTCATTGTTTTTTTTTTTTATTTGTCATTGTTGTCATTTATGAGACCAGCATTCTCACTAGGTATTTGTATATTGACCAACACGAGTTTTTGGTCAACGTAGTCACATTTGAGACCAGCTTCTCAATAGTTTATCGTATATCCAGGAAACCAGTTCAAGTGTCTAGACGGTATTTCCTAGACAAAGTTTATAGTTTCAATCAGAAATAGTAAAGCTCCGGCTAAGTTAATCTAATTGATTGGTTTAGCGAGCCTCCCAAGAACTCACACATTATCTACCACGAAAGAAGAAAAGTCGTAGACCGTGTTAATCGAGGACTGGCAAGAAGTCTTATCCAGTGTAATTGTGGTGTCATTACATTCTTGCACGTATTTATATAAGACCCTCGGTTATTAAGACACCGCATTTCCAATCCTCCATGTTTCTGACCATCCGCATTTCCGACCCTCTGTATTTCCGGACCTCCTGTGTGCCTCTGTCCATTTCCTACCTCGGACAACTCAGACCCATCCGTCTTATCACATAGATCTCTGTCCACCACATCCGTTTGTCACGAACCACACATCCGATGCAAATCCGCTATCTACAATATGACCTCTAGTGCACTTGGAAACTCTGGCCATTATCCAATCCGTTTTCTGCATCCTTTCCGGTCTTAGGGGCTATTTTCTGGACACCCATATCCGATGGATTTCCACACACTTTTCCTCTCATGATAGCAAGCATCACAGTTCATATCCTGTTCAATGTCAGACCTCCGGAAATCCCATCCGAACACAAGAAATCATGTCTTAGGACTTTCCTATGCTTCCTGCATCCGTCCGTGGTTCCCGTGCTCCGGACCTTCACTTCGGAAACCTACGCATCCTCACATTTTGTCCCTCTGACATTCTTCACTACCATCTCCGCGTTTTCCACTTCATGGAACCATTTGGCAGCCGTCCTGCATTCGGATGAAGGATTAGACTTAATGATGAAACTATATACCTATCAGGAACACCTCCGAGACCTCCGGAACTTTTCCGCTCATGGGAACTTACTCTCCGAAATCTGTCCATCATTGTCCTTCGCCATATATCCGCAATCTCTGTTCCAGACCTCCTGAGTCTTCAGCCTCGAGGGCTCGGCCTTAAAGGGGGGATACTGTCATATCCCGTATTCCGGACCTACGTCCGATGATGTTCCCACGCTTTCCGGACGCCTTCCGGATGTACATCCGGACCTCCAGACCCTTATCCATGCCTCCATACCCTTATCCATGACTCTAGACCTCCAGTCCACTATCGGTTTGGATCCGTACACCTTCGTACATCCATATGTCCATACCTCCGGACCTCCGCAGCTTAGCCTGCTTCATCCACCCTTGGTCCACTCGGATCCGAGCTCATTCCACCTGGGACTTTACCTTCCCTAGACTATCGGACTATATCCATGATTCATATCCTAGTCCCGTCTTCACCTAGATCTCTGGATCCGCTCATCCGATATCCAGATGCCTCATTCAATATCTCCAGACCTCCGGATCCGACCTATACTCATATCCAAAGCTCAAACCTTAAATCAGCGTCTATCTCCTTATGGTAATCCCCTTGACTCCGGACTTCGGTTATCTGTGTTTCCGTCTTGCTTATTGATCCTTGTACTTTGTTCATCTCCGAGTTCATTTACTTATGTTCCGTTCATACTTACCAATCTGTTTCCACATGCTCGTACATAGCATTAGTCTTCAGCTTACTGATCCTCTCGGATCCCTTCCAGTATATAAACCTCTGTACAACTCCTGTAAAGTTTCCTCAGTTCGAATATCATCTTAGATTGCACTCAACTTAGATTGCACTCATCTTAGATTCTGCTCTCTCTCACATCTGTTCTCGGACTTCAGTCCATCTTAGTATTGACTTTCCTTAGGCCTAGGGAATCCTTCCCTAGGCCGACTTTCTGGTCCTCCGGATTTGTCTTCCGTCCCCATCCATGCTTAGGGATTGATTCCCTAAGCTGGACTTTTGCCTTTCCGGCACTTCCTGTCTTTCCAAGACTTCTGTCTACTCCCTGTCAACTCCGTCTCTACTTAAGTGTAGTCTACCTCTGTCTGTTTCTACTCCAGACCTTGTCCGTTGTAGCCATCCTTCTCTTGTCCTAGAATCCTGTCCACTCCTCCGGTCCTCCTGACCTTCGGACGTCGTAACCTTCGGACCTTCGGACCTCCGGACGTCCTGTCCTTCAGACCACTCCTCCTATCCTATCCTGCTTTGGACTCTGTCCTTTGCAGTCTCTCCTATCTGTTTCTACCTAGGGAACTTATCTTGGGAAGTCTCACCTTCGGACCCAATGCAGTGGATGAAACTCCTCCGGAGTTTCCTGTACTCCTTCGGAAGTTTCCCGCACTCATCCGGAAGTCCTCTGGCACTCAACCAGAGTAGCCAGCCTCTGGAAGTCCTTCGGACTTCATTCTGAAATTAAGGGCACATACTCGGGTAAGGGGCACAGCGCACGAGCTGAGGCCAAAGCCCTTCGGATCCGATACCCCTTGAGTATGGTCTTAACACCCTGGTGTGATACCAAAGACCATCAGATTTCGTGGTCGGTATCTAGACGAGTGTTCAAAGTCAGGAAGCGAACATTAACTGTAGCAAGTACATACCACAAATGTGTCGGCAAGTTCGCAATACAATTTGACAGGACGCCCGAGCTGTGCGTTCCTGCATTACGACTGCGCTGATAACCAAATCTAAGATTATCAATTAGCAGAGAGTATGGTGTCACTAAAGAGGAACAATACCCATCGAATCCTAGCATGATGCCAATGCGAAGCTCGTCTTTGTCAGGACGTTCTGGACTATTGTCGAAGAAGAGCTCGCCATCTTGAATCAAAGCGCACTTCCCAGGTTCTGGAACATGGCAGCGCCAAGCATCAAGTTCCTCCTCAATTCCTGCGTGAGAGAGAAGACGAAGGATTGCATTCGAGAGTGGATTCTGTGGACACTGTAGACATGGCCGTGGTTTCGTTCTTGATGCGCTGGGCTCAAATAAAGGTTCAGAGCAATTCAAACATTTTGCGTCACCTTGAGAATCGTGAGGATAAACATGGTGGCAAACCGGGCAAACCGGGCAAACCGGGTGGATATCGAAGTTATCCTTGATGTCAAGGTGGTTGAATACGGTATTGAGCGACCCGGCCACCTTCTCATCTGGTGCGAGTACAGTAAGGCCAACCACATACTTCAGTCAATTTCCCATGTAGAACCAGTGCCCCGGATGTGCCAAAACCCTGTAGAATCATGGCCAGCCAGTCCCCGGCCGGTCTATGTAGAATACATGCTGGCCAGCCTTGTATAGTAGTAGTCCACATGTATAATACACTACCATACTATTGTAAAAGCATGACCAGCCAGTAGATGTAAGACAACTGCCGGCTGTAGGTATACCAATATCAAGGCTTGCTGGTGTATTAGGATGCTGACTGTTTCACATCTATATTTGTAACTGGCCAGCCTTTCTTCTACATAGGCAGACGTGGGGTGGCCCAATATGTGGGATTAAGATTATACTGGCCAACCATATCTCTACCTCAGTAGAAACCAGGCTGGCCAGTATGTAGGTCTTAATCTAGCAAACCGGCCGCCCTGCATCTACCTATGTATGGGTAAGGCTAGCCAGTTTGTATGTTTTGAACTAGCATACTAGCCATCATGCATCCACCTAGGTAGCCATCAGGCTGGCCAGTTTGTAAGTTTAAAACAACATTTCAGCCACCCTGCATATACCTACGTACAGGCAAGGCTGGCCAGTTTGTAAGCTTGAACTAGCATACCAGCTGCCCTACATATACTTGGGTAGCCATGAAGCTGGCCAGTTTGTAGGTATGAAACCAGCATACTGGCCATCCTGCATTTACTTTGTAGATATTCAACTAGCATACCGGCCGTCCTGCATTTACTTATGTAGGGGCCAGGCTGGCCTGTTTGCAGGTATTAAACTAGCATACCGGCCATCCTGCATTTACTTATGTAGGAGCCAGGCTGGCCTGTTTGCAGGTATTAAACTAGCATACCGGCCATCCTGCATTTACTTATGTAGGAGCCAGGCTGGCCTGTTTGCAGGTATTAAACTAGCATACCGGCCGTCCTGCATTTACCTATGTAGGAGTCAGGCTGGTCAATATATATGTACATAGAGCGAGGAAAGCCAGTTTATACTCAAGTCATAACTTATCACCAGGCAGTGCGAGAGTCTAGACAAGCATATGTGATTACTGTACAAGATTGACTAGCAATGAAGACAATGGAGGATACAAGATCATATCTTCTGGGATCTCTTAGAGGGTTGCCTCGCCCTACCTGATCTACGAACCACAGGCTCAGTCCTAGGCTTCTTGGACTTACTTGATGAAGCATGGTTAATTTTTCTCTTCCTCCCTTTCTGCACCACCTCTTCAACCTCCTGCTCCTGCTGTTCTTCTCCCCCAACTACATTCTCCTCTGACTCAACATCCTTCTCCTCAACCTCATGCCTTTCCTTCTCTACCACCATCCTCATCTCCTCATCCTCAACCTCGTCACTGAGTCCCTCTTTGTTCAGCCTCTCAATCTGACCAACAACTGAGAATAAGACTTCCCGGACAGCCTCATCCAGAGCGACCAAGAACTGTAGATCAATAGCAGAATGAGGTAGGTAGAAAGGGGTATTGGGATCAGCCTCGTCTTCCTCATACTCTATCACACGCTTAGACTCCCTATAGAGGAGCCCAATTCCTAGTATTACTGGCATTGCCGATGATGGCCCTGAGATTGGACAGGTCTGTAGCTTGTTTAAGCTGGCCATCAATGTCGCATATGAGGTGTGAATGTCCTCAGAAAGATAATTTTCGCTCCAAGACCAGTCAGCCCAGGTAGGCAAATCTTGGTGTCGCTCTGAAATTGGCTGTTGGACACATAAGCCATAAAATTGAAAACAGCACCAAGTGACACTAACATTCTGTTTGGCTAATATTGCCAGGTCCCTAGTGGCGTCCACAAGCTCCAAGTAGTTTTCATTCTTGCTAAGGGTTTCTAAAAATGTGTATCGGTCATTGATGGCAACATCATCTGGTGTTGTCTCATGAGCGGCCGGCTGTGTTGTACGTTCTGTGAAATGAGAGGCAAATGGAGCCGGCCGGCCTTGATCTTCTTCATCGAAGTCTAGGGTGCTCACTACTTTCGTCTTGGACTTCCCAGTGACCCGAATATCAGCATCCTTGGCCTTAATAAAGACAACTAGCTTCTGATTTGTAGCAGAACATCGTTCCCAATGCATCCATAGACGATTTACCTCCTCTGTCTTCATATGAGAAGGGTCTTTGACCACAAATCCTGTGGGAACTGAACCAGGTTCCAAATAATTGGACGGGCTGGCAGTTATCATGCCCCAAGGTACAGGTCTAGAGCCACCTGTGCAGACTTCTACAAACCATTGAGTCAATCAAATGTCATGCACATATTGAAGATGTTAGATCTTACTGTATGAAGTATGAAAGATACTTCTAATCAATTCATGTTGGCCCTTGAGGCCAATACCATCACGAAGAGGAAGTTTTGCATACCCCTCATCATCTACTATGATTTCAGGTAAGACAGGTCCATCCTCACAGTCTGAAGCCGCATGGTCTGAATCCTCTGAAGGGTCTATCAATTTAATAGTCAGTGAGCATGATATTTAAAATCAAATGAAACACGTACAAAATTCAGTCTTAGACCATTCTCCAAAGGATTCAAATCCATTTGCAGCCCACTCCTTGATACCACTCGAGCTCACAGAAAATTTTTTCTTGGCATTCTGAGGCGTAGTTTCGTGTCTATAGTAGTTTAGTTAGTCTTGAGATTTCCATGTTGATTTGATGACTTACAGACTGACGGACAATGTCTGACTAGCTTTTTTCTTATGACTAACAAGCATTACTATGCGACAACCCATGGTACGCCAAATTTGCTCTGCAAAATCTTCCAGAGTTTTCTTGAGGTTATTCTTACGATATCTCAAGCCAAAGTGTTAGACTGGAATAACTGTAGATTTGAAGTAAAACTTACATTGCCTGAGTTTCTTCTGGCGCCCCCTCCTCATTCCATTTCTTCATGGCAAACTTGACCTCCTGCTGTTGTGAAGGTGTCATGTTGTTGAACCACTCCCTGGCATTCCCAGTGCGGTACTTGATTGAATACTCCAAGCCTTTACTCTGTTGTTGGGCCTTGTCATATGAGTCGATCTCCTGCTTAAATAATTTCTGTGCTACGTCCCACTCAGACAGGGGTTTCTTATAGAAAGATGGTTCTCTTGGGCGACTCGCTGCCTCACGTTCGTCTGCCTCTTCCTTGTCTTTGAGACTTTTGGCATAGTATTCTTTTATTGCCTGTAGGTAACATTTATGTATATCATCAGACAACTAAATACATGTACAGTATAAGAATTTTGTGACCTTTTTCAAGGAAGTAGGCAAGGCAATGGGTTCCTCTTGCTCGTCTTGAGCAGCTAGTATGGCCCTCCGAATCTTCCTCACCACAGGCTTTCCAACAGATGAGGAACCTGCAGCAAAAATGGCCTTAGAGTGAAGGTCGAGAATTGGCTTAAACGCAATAGACCAGTCGGTAGACATCGTAATTGATTCAAGATAAAAATTGCAGGTAGGCTGGTACAGGCGGTAGGAGGGTGGCTAGCCGAAATTAATTTGAACACCCATGTTTATCAACAATAACGTGTGACTTTTCATAAAGTCACACGTTATTGTTGATAAACATGGGTGTTCAAATTAATTTCGGCTAGCCACCCTCCTACCGCCTGTACCAGCCTACCTGCAATTTTTATCTTGAATCAATTATCAAATTGGATATATTGAGACGGTCAAATTCACATCAAGTAACAAGATTAAAGGCACATTATACTTCCATTGAGTGGAGTTAGACAGTGTAGATAATAGACAAATTCACATCAGGTAAAAAGATCCAAAACACGTTATACTTCCATTGAGCGGTGAGGGTATCTAATCAAGTAAGATGAAGAAAAATGAAACATGAAGGGATGTACAAAAAAGCTAAGACAAAATAATTGTATCCTAATCCTCATCCTCATCAGGGACACTAGGCATGGGCCTCAAGACAACCGAAATCCAGCAGGAGCCAGGTCTTTTGCCTGGCAAAAGGATCCTGGAATGAGGTGGTTGTGAGAATACATACTTTTTCCTACATTGGCCATTCTTGCATTCAAAGATGTAATCTTTGTGCATGTTGACAGAACACCAGGCGTTACTCCACCCACACTGTGGGCACTGGACCGGCAGGTACTGACCCCAGGGGCGAAGTTGGGAATGCGTCCAGGCAAACTTGGTAATGGCCAACGAACCTGAGTTGTCAGGCATCAGCAAGAACACGTCAGTGTGGCGCCCAAGTTTGTAGGACTGGCCCAACATGTCAGGGAAGACAATGTGAATGGGCAAACGCTCGATGATGACCAGCTCCGCGAATGCGAGCAAAAGGTGGGTGGCGAAACTCGGCTGAAAACGAACAGCATTAAAGCCAATAGTGGCTGTGATGCGATGACTGTTAGGGTTAGTTAGTATTTGCAAAGATAAGATCAAATGGACTTACTCTATGACCGCCTGTTGCAAGCCTGAAAAGGAAGTGACGTTGTTGATGAGCGCGCCACACGAAAACAGCCATAAGTATGATTCCGCGGCACCATGAATCAGGGGATGCCAAGGTGAAAGCAGAACATCGAGAACCTTTGGTGTCAAATGAGCAAATACAATGTTAGTCAAAAAAATGCCACTTACAGAGTGAACGCATGCCAAAACGTATGACTTCTTGTTGCCCTCGTACCCAATAAATGGATCCCCATGCTCGTTGTCGGTGTGGTTAGTGATGGCGACGACGACACGAGCCCAGTTGGAGCTCATCAGCGACTGGATGATGGCAGTCGCCTGCAACCGGTACTCGTCGATCTTTGAGGCATTGCCGATGTCGAACGCGATGGACCGAAATTCAAACCCTCCGCTGGGGAAGTATGGCCGAAGGAATTCGGAGGCCAGTTCGAAACAGCCGCCGGTGATGTCGTGGTCGACGAGGACGAGATGGAGCATGAGCGTGGGTGCCGAAGACAGTTGGGAATGGAGTGAAACCTCCAATGTAGCACGAATTTGGAGGAATGAAGGAAGGAGCGGTTGCCCCTTCCTGTAAAAACCCTATAAAATGAAGTGAATGTTAGTTAGCATGAAATAAACGAAAAAACTTACAAAATAGGGCGACTGAGATGCGCGCCCGTGTCGTTCCATGCCAACATGGCAAGATATGCAGACGAACGTGACGTCATCGGCCTGCACCACGTGTGCACTGGCAGGCGGGATGTTCATGCAGTTTGAACACATCACCCGCGGACAGGTGCTGCAGAGGAAGAGGCAATCTTCCCCTACAGAACCGTCTCTGCAGATGAGACAAAACTGCAAATAAAGACGCGTGTTAGTGCAAATAGTAGGTAACTAATCACTTACCTCGTTGTGTTCAGACGGCTCTCTCACATTCAGCTCACCTGGCGCAGTGACCGCTCCAGTAGATGCCGGCAACGACAAGGCAATTCGTGGCGCGGTGCCACCGGTGGACTTCTTGCAGGTTTGTTTAGACTTCACCATGGTGAAGAGAGACTATTATAGATATATTCAAATTAGTAGATGACACGGCAAATAGCACTTACAGTTATGTAGTTCAAACAGATGCAAAGAGAGGAGAGCGCCGGCTGAATGTACTTAGAAAGAAATGAACAAGTTTGAACGTTGGTTGATTGTGACAAACAGATCCAAATAGTCACGTGATTATCAACAATGAACTCAACAGCGTCATAATATTGGCTAATCCACAATTCAACGCGTCGCGTGTCAAAAATCCACAAATTCAACACGTGCCGGCGCACGTGTTGAATTTGTGGATTTTTGACACGCGACGCGTTGAATTGTGGATTAGCCAATATTATGACGCTGTTGAGTTCATTGTTGATAATCACGTGACTATTTACAAACAATAACAAACTGACACGTGAATATGAACAACAACAATCAGTTCTCACGGTTCAATCTCTTCTTTCGTCTTACCTTCATCATTCTCCTTCATCCTTTATTTCTGCCAGTGCCGTTACTTCAGGGCAACTTCCGGTGTACTCCTTTGGGTTCTTGCAGACTGCAGCTGCAAGAATTCAAAGGTACTACCCTACAGTCGCCCTTCAAACATAGTAAGTTCAACTTTGGTGGTGCGCCTACTTACTAACTGTTTTCATTTACATATACTCTCTTTCCCTTGAGGTTTCTCAAGGTAAGTACTTAATTGCTCACACCCGCTTGCTAATGTCTGTTGTACTTAGGATTTTGGAGACTTTGGATGGCACAGTGACAGCCACTCCTCCCTTTGAGCGCCCTCCTGGCAGTTCCCTAATGTAAGTCCTTCTTTTCCCGCGTCTGCTTGCTAACGTTTGTTCTATTTAGGATTATACTTACGAATTTCGGGACTTTGGATGGCAGTTAGAGCCACTCCTCCCTTTGAGCGCCCTCCAGTTCCCAATGTAAGTCCTTCTTTTCCCGCGTCCGCTTGCTAACGTTTGTTCTATTTAGGATTATACTTACGAATTTCAGGACTTTGGATGGCAGTTAGAGCCACTCCTCCCTTTGAGCGCCCTCCAGTTCCCAACGTAAGTCCTTCCTCTCTCATGTCCGTTTGCTCACGTTTGTTCTATTTAGTATTATACTTACAAATTTCGGGACTTTGGATGGCGCAGTTAGAGCCACTCCTCCCTTTGAGCGCCTTCCAGTTCCTTAAACGTAAGTCCTTCTTCTCTCACGTCCGTTTGCTAATGTCTGTTCTATTTAGTATTCTGCTTATTGGAACTGGGGGTTGCGCAGTGCATGCCACTTGTCAGTGGCTCCTGCTTATAGGAACTGGGGGTTGCACAGTGCATGCCACTTGTCAGTGGCTCCTGCTTCTTGAAATTGGCGGTAGCGCAGTGCATGCCACTTGTTAGTGGCTCCTGCTTATTGGGACTGGGGCTCAGCGCAGTGCATGCCACTTGTCAGTGGCTCCTGCTTCTTGGAATTGGCGGTATCACAGTGCATGCCACTTGTCAGTGGCTCCTGCTCCGACTTTTTAATAGCCTGCTCCAACTTTTTAATGGTGGTAAGCGCTCAATTCCTGATGACCTTAACTGATCTGTTTTGTTCTCTAGACTGCTGAACCTGCCGGTACTTTTGTGTGGCAAGTGCTCTCTAGTTAAGTGTTAATCTTGTCTTAAATTTCGGTCTAACGTTTCTACAGGACAAATTTGTATTGTATTATATATATATTTGCTACATACATTTTCACCTGGAGTGTTGAGGCTTTGGTGAGGAGGGCCCCCTCATTGAAGTCTCGCCTCCCCTTTTGTATTTGTTACTTTATTTGTTTGCTTACTTGTAGTAAAATTTATTGTCACTCGTACTTTGTATTTGAAAATGTATGTTGATGGATGCACTTTATTTGCTGCTGGCTGAAAAGGTCACGTGACCGTGTGTATATTAGCAAAGAGCCTTATTAAGAAAGCAAGTGCAAAAGCACAGTAGTGTATAATAATCAAACGCTGCACAGACCAAAGCAACTATTATCTACTACATGTCTTAGATAGATAATGTGTTATGTAGATCTCAATTCTGCCTTGATGCGGCTCACCATTGACATGCTGAAGGACGCTATCATTGATTATTGTCTGCCAGTCAAAATATACTATTGGCATAGGCAGATGGTGGCAGAACACTAGGACAAGTAGCCATGACGCCATATGATACAAACTTCCCTTCCCGGTCAGAAGGTTGATTCTTCTTTGAAATTGCCTTCTGACCACAGAGGGGAGTCATCATATGGCGTCATTGTCACCATCTGCCTGGGCTGCTAGCATATTTTGGACTGACGGACATTCTCAATACCCTACAGGCCGCTTAGAGGCTAGCCCGCCCTCAAAACTGTTCGTGTTAAGAGTTCTGCCTCAGAGGTAATACTTAGTTAGCTACACCTATACTGTAGGGTATTGAGAATGTTTTCTTCGGTTAACAAAGAAAACATTTTCAATACCCTACAGTATAGGTGTAGCTAACTAAGTATTACCTCTGAGGCAAAACTCTTAACACGAACAGTTTTGAGGGCGGGCTAGCCAGTATATGCCTCAGAGGTAACCTCAGAGGTATCTCCCCTCCATGGTCAGAAGGGAAGAGTCAGCCTTCTGATGGTGCAGGGCAGTTTGTATCATATGGCGTCATTGCTACTTGTCCTGGTGTCCTCCGGATGCCAATTTACTATTATACACTACTGTTTTTGTGATTGCATTCTTAATAAGTGAGTCCTTGCTGTCTCTCAAGGCATTGAACTCCAGCTGGAAGTGTCTCCTATTATTTGAGACAGGGATCCCACAGTGTAGTCCCAGATTCAGAATATCATTCATTCTTCTGTGGTAGTCTGCCAATATTAGTCTTCACTCTTCCAGCATCTGAGCGAGTTATTACAGTACTAATTATGTCACAATCTGGGCAAGACTTCATTTAATCAGTCTTCCATCAGTAGATTCCATTCATATATCCAAATTTGATCGCGGGACAATTTTTTCGGAATCATTTCATATAAGTTAAATTGAGTCTTGATCCGAACGAGCTGGTTGAAAATTTTCCTTGCTCACCATGGACCAACAAATGAGTCAATCAATCAAGCTGAGAGCAGCTCTGACCACAAGGATCAAGGAAATTATGGGAAAATCATCAGCAACAGGGATCTTCAGAGGGGGGATATTGCAAACTCACCTTCTACACAAAGCAAGGTGAGAGGTTATATTTAGGGCCTTATTTGATCCGCTCTATTAAATGGTCTCACTTAAGATTAAGAATTGGACATGAGCTAGACAGTTGCTTAGCAACACGTGATGTCAACTTCCATGCTTCTGTGTCAATCTCAGAATATGAGATCAATCGAGCTGCACTGACAGTTGCCCATGCAATGGTAAATCCTTGTGAGTTGTTTCACTCTGCAAGATATCACCTGGTTTTAAATTCACATCATTTGCAGATTATGTGGATTGGGATGTTGACAGATTTGCCGAAATGGCCAAAGTCTCTACACCTAAATCTGATGGTCCCCTCGCTAATACCAATCAGCTACCAAAGTACTTTTCTGCAGCTATGATCGGTAAAATTTCAGTACCAGCTACTATTGTGGACAGGCAAGGTAAAATTTTAACAATTTACTTGCCAAATATTCTGTCTTCTTCTCGGGTTGTATGTTCATTCTTCCTTGGGAATTCCCCTCATCAATTGATAAATTAAATTAGGAATATGTGAACTCAGCCACTAAGGGTTTACGGACTTTACTTCTTGAAACAATTACGTCCTCCACCCAACAGTCTTGGCGATCTCAAGGCTTTGTTGTCCCAGAGGGGGGTGGAGAATTTGGAGCAGGCAGAGTCACAGTATCACCAGCATATTTTATGCAAAGACACGAGGTATAGGCCAAATTTAGTGGTTGTTTAGCTACTTTTGACTTTGTTTGATTTCATTTGCAGAGACTGGAAGACCCAATGGT
The DNA here is from genome assembly GCA_016647755.1 of Suillus subluteus. NCBI lineage: Eukaryota > Fungi > Basidiomycota > Agaricomycetes > Boletales > Suillaceae > Suillus > Suillus subluteus. The sequence continues at coordinate 308,658 of JABBWI010000028.1, read as the reverse complement.
TACCTCGGCTTCCTATAAGTCTGTGGAAGTCCAAGAGTGGCTAGCTGCTTTATCAGCTACTGAATCTTTCTGGAATGCCATTACGGCTGTATCGGCTCCAGATCTATTCGAAGCAGGCACCTTGGCAATCACTTGTATTATTGAGGAACTTCAAGGTTCTGATAGAACATCACCACCCATCTGTGATTGGCCCTCGATCTTCTCAGGATTGGAAATAATTGCAAATCGTACAACTTTATCACACAGAGATTCTGGTGGCGCACCTTCTCTTTTTGATCTTCTGATTAGTTTAGGCAGTGGCCATGAGGCTAAGTTGACATTAGCAGATGTTGGGGCCGAACTGGATTATTACCCTGGGACAATGGTCTTCATTTCTGGGAAGGTTTTACAACATTCTATTGGTCCATGGGGTCCAGGAGAAAGGCTCGTTATTGCCCATTTTATGAGGGATAAAATCCACTCTAGATGCGGGGTATCCAGACCCCCCTTTCCAACACAGGCCTATTTTTTGCAGATGGTGGGGCAGCAGGATAGTTATTTGTTGTGACAAGTAGATGATAAGAAAGGAGTGGTTCTTGGAGGAGGAGGGGTGGAATGGGACAAATCAAGTGTTTGACAGTATACCTACTAGATTAGTTGATGTGATCTAGTGATTCCTATGAATGGTTTCAACTATCAAAAATAGAATGTTGATAATATCAATTTTTCCCCCCACACGTAACCCTATGTCTCCCAAGAAAAAAACTCGACTCAAGGCAGCTACATTTTCCTTCCAAGGAAGAGGTCGTTTGTCTAAAGGCAAGGACCTTGATGTTGCCTATGTGTCTCATAAACAAGTCATTGGAAAGAGAAGGAAGCCAACCTGGGTGGAATCATGCGCTGATAGCCTTTATGACACTGCCCCAACACCATCTCCATCCTCCAGCCCTCGTAAACGTATTAGAGAAGACACTCAAGGGTTGCAAAACAGTCATGAAGATTTTGATAGACAAACCCTTGGTGACTTTGTTTCCTATGTAGAGAACTCACAAAGAAAAACCAAGGCAAGCATAGTGATTCAGTGTCTTTTAATGATGTACTAAGTAGAGATTATTACGACCAGACACAAAATGACTTCATCCAAGAATATCTGCCTTTCCGAGACTTGTACTTGGATATTCTCCTTGACTTGGAGAAACCCTCCGATGTATCCCAGTGCCAGTCTTGTCAGATTGGTGAAGGGAAATTCCGCTGTTTGACTTGCAGTGGAGATCAGACATTCTGTCGTTCTTGCATTGTCAATGCTCACCAGTTTTTGCCCTTCCACAAGGTTCAAGAGTGGACTGGGAAATGCTTCAACGACACATCACTTGAAGAATTGGGTTTTATCTGGTATATGGGCCATGGGGGACAACCATGTCCATTTTCTGACGACATGCATGCATGGGAGAATATTCCGATGGACGCAGAGGCCGATTTTTCACCAATGGAGACAGTTCATGGTTCAACTATACCAACCAAGTTGACCATTGTACATTCCACTGGAGTGTTTTTGCACAACGTTGTCTGGTGCAGCTGTCCTGGGGTCGATTGTCAGCAGCATTTGCAATTGCTGAAAGCTAAATTATTTCCAGCCAGTACCACTCGACCACAGACTGCCTTTACTTTTGATGTCCTCAATCATTTTCTAATTGACGCACTGGAGTGCAAGACTTCGGCATCCAGCTTCTTTGAAAAAATCCGTCGAATGACCAATAACTGTTTCCCAGATACTGTTCCTGTAAGTCTTATAAGTCTTCTTGGTGAAAGTTAAACTAACAGTACCAATTTGTTTTTGTAGAATCGATATCGAGAACTTATGAGAGTGTCTCGACTGTGGAGAGACTTGATGAGTCGAAAATGGTTTGGCTTTGCCCATAATGATGAGCAGAAACTGGACAAGGGTGATCTGGCTTGGTTTTGCCCTGCTTGTCCACAGCCTGGGATTAACCTACCTCCTGACTGGCAAGCCAGATATGAAAGGCAAGTCATTTATCCATCTCATTCTAAGGAGAGGCGACTCAATTTCTCTACCACACTTGAGAATATCATACTCACTGGCTAGCCCTACACTGCATAGTGTACGAGAGCTCCGGCTGGACTGACTTATGTTCTAATCAAGCTGGCCAGCATGGCATAGACTGGATGTAAAACCAGGCCGGCCGGCACATTAAATTGGCTTGCTAGCTTGACACAGATAGCATGCATAACCATGCTGGCCGGTTAAACTGAGGTGCATAGATGTCACTCAAAGACATGCCAGCCAGAGAGTTGGTCCAGAGAGAGACTTCTACTTTTCTTTTTTGCACATTTTTAACCTTATGCTTACCTGTTTGTACAGTTGGCTTGTTTCACAAAGATATGTGGTAGACGGGAACTTCACTGCTCAACATATGGTAATGAGAAAACCACAGTTGGACATTAGTTTGTCAGACGGGCTTGGGTATATGGTGAAAGATCAAGAATACCAGACTCATCTGTCATCGGCTGTAGAAAGTAAAGAGGTGAGTTGGCTCATGACAACCACTTTTCGTTCATGCTTCACTATCTTTGTAGCGGTCTTCTTGCAGCAATCATCGTGCAGTAAATGCAGCCAATATCAGCAGGAGCAATCTTCGAGCTACAGGTGTAGGAGCAACTGCTTGTGCTCGACATGGATGCTTTGTTCCTCATAGTATAGTTGATTTTCAGAAGGGCGAAAGGTCTGTGTATGTCCTCCAAATCAACATGTTATGCAAGCTCAGGTAATTTTTAGACACATGAATATCGACTACTCAATATGCAATGCATTGAATTATCATTCAGCTGGTATAGACTCTTCCCTCATCATTTATGATGTGGGGTGTCAGTGGAGCATTAATTTTCTACAGAGAGTAGCCCAGAGCAAGGGCTTGTCTGTACCTGAAAATATGCACATCGTTCCAGCAGTTGGAAAATTCCATCTTAGCGCTCACAAATTGGCTTGCTTTGCAAGGTACAGCCTCAACTTTATTCAAGGGGCTGGACATGTTGATGGGGAGATTTTGGAGACTCTGTGGGCACCATTCAATAAGATCTCCCCAACTGCTCGGTCAATGAGTCAGGCTCACTGTCAAGAAGTTCTTGATGATCATATGCGAGACTCAAACTGGAAAAAAATAGTGGGAATAAGTAAGCCCTCCAAATTTTGCATTTGAACAAGCTTGACGATTGAGCTTCCAGTGAAGACTCTCTTGAAAAAGTACAAACGAGCTCTCAAAGGTGTTGATGACACAAAGTCTCCCTTTGACGAGCTCACTCTGTCTCTGGACCCTGAGAAGATTTCGATATGGAAGATCGATGAGAAAAAGGCCATGGAACAACGTGGAGAGTATCTTGACATCTATCAGTTGCAGATGAACAAAGGTAAGTGAACTCTGTCTAGTTGTGAGGCTGCTATTCTTGTATAGACATCTGATCAGTATTTGTATCTAGCTCCAACTATGGCAGAGATTAGACTCAAATTAACTGAGTCTGAGAATACTGACACTAGCAAACCTGGGACAGTCTCTTGGCTCATTACTGGCATCAATCTGGAGGATTTACAGTATGTAACCAATAAAAATAGAGAAACCGTTTGACATAGTACTATTTTAGGGATGGACTAAGGGCAGATATTCGACAACTTCCTACTGATGCAACCCCAGGACAGAAAGTTTCTATAGAAGAGAAGCGACAGAGATTGACAGCTAGGATAGCTAAATTTCATGAAACAGCCGATGCCATGACTGCTGGTATGGATCTTGGAACTGCAACAGTGCATTCCGACAATCCTAGATTCTGCTATGCAGGTCATGATGAAAATGGTTGGGGAGAGGTCTCAGATGAAGAGATCTCAGAGTATATTGACGAAGAAATCTTGGCTGAAGAGATGGGTATCTGGATGCCATCATCAGTGCCCTACCAGGATGCATTGGCTCTCGGACTGGGTCCCCTCCAAGCTGAAGAATTAGAACTTCGAAAGGGCCAAGCCAATGACTGCCTCGAAAAGCTTCGAATGGCCCTTGGTCATAAGGCCATCATCTATCGTCAGTATTTTCGAAGTGCTAATTCTACATGGGCTGGGACTAGGTCAAAGCAAGAAGCTCAACGCTGTCAGCTCAAAATTGACAAGTGTGTAAGAAGCTATCAGAGGGCAAGGTCAGCAATGGAAGGTCTAGGCATGGACAAAGCCACCTTGGGGAGTCTTTATCAGCCAATATCGCCTACAGAGCTCAGTATAGACAAAGAGGTGACAGAAGAAAATAGATTTGGACAAGGGTCAGACAGGCTGGCTTGGTTTTGGAGGGGAAATAATGCAAGCCAAGGTCAAGACGATGCCTGGATAGATGAATGTAAGAAAAAATCTTTATCTCTATGATATGTCACTAAAGCTCCAACCGATCTAGTCTACAGGGTGAACTGGTTGAAGGCTAAGGCTAGATGGAATAGATGGCAAGAGGAATTAAGGCTGGTAAGACATGAAATGGGTTGGACCATAAACTGGTTCAAGTACCACCAGAATGAATGGGAGAGAAGGGGTGGCCAAGCCACCAGACCTGGTCATCAAGCCTATGCTTATCAGCAGGTCTTGATGTGGGGAAGATTTGTTGAGGAGGCAGAGAAAAATTTCAATGGATGTCAATTTATACTTTGATCTGGTATACTGTCTTTGCTAGGAAAAATATGACAGGATAATTCTCAATGCTAATGAATGACAAGGTAGCTTAGCTAGCACTAGCTCCACTCTATGTAGTCCACAGCTGGCCGAGATAATTGTATTTAAGATATGGACTGGCCAGATGGTTCCTACAGCATGTATGTACATGGCTGGCCCTTATAAGAGTATATAACTAGCTTATATCTACCCTATGCAGTCCATGTAATTCTGATACCAATAACTGGTTAGCCTTGATTCTACTATTGTACAATTAAACCGAGCAATATTAAAACTAATAACTGGCCAGTCTTGATTCTACATGTTGTAGAATTAAACCGGCCGGGATGCAATGTTGGAATTGAAAACCAGCCAGTCTTGATTCTACTGTTGTAAAATCAAACTGGCCGGAATGCAATGTTGTGATTGAAAACCAGCCAGTCTTGATTCTACTATTGTACAATTAAACCGGCCGGGATGCAATGTTGTGATTGAAAACCGGCCAGTCTTGATTCTACTATTGTACAATTAAACCGGCTGGGATGCAATGTTGTGATTGAAAACCGGCCAGTCTTGATTCTACTATTGTACAATTAAACCGGCCAGGATGCAATATTAAAACTGATGACTGGCCAGTCTTGATTCTACATGCTGTACAAGCTATCTGGCCAGTATGAAATTCTGTAACTAATGACTAGTATAGAAATTACAAAACAATAATTAGCTAGTCTTGATTCTACTATTGTACAATTAAACCGAGCAATATTAAAACTAATAACTGGCCAGTCTTGATTCTACATGTTGTAGAATTAAACCAGCCGGGATGCAATGTTGGAACTGATAACTGGCCAGCCTTGATTCTACTGGTGTAAAATCAAACTGGCCAGGATGCAATGTTGGAACTGATAACTGGCCAGCCTTGATTCTACTGGTGTAAAATCAAACTGGCCAGGATGCAATGTTGGAACTGATAACTGGCCAGCCTTGTTTCTACTGGTGTAAAATCAAACTGGCCAGGATGCAATGTTGGAACTGATAACTGGCCAGCCTTGATTCTACTGGTGTAAAATTAAACCGGCCAGGATGCAATGTTGGAACTGATAACTGGCCAGCCTTGTTTCTACTGGTGTAAAATCAAACTGGCCAGGATGCAATGTTGGAACTGATAACTGGCCAGCCTTGTTTCTACTGGTGTAAAATCAAACTGGCCAGGATGCAATATTAAAACTGATAACTGGCCAGCCTTGATTCTACTATTGTACAATCAAACTGGCCAGGATGCAATATTAAAACTGATAACTGGCCAGTATGACATTCTGTAACTAATGACTAGTACTCGTATAGAAATCCCAAACCAATAATTAGCCAGGCTTGATTCTTCTATAGGATTAAACCGGCCAGCTTTAATTCTACGGTTGTAGAATTAAACTGGCCAGGATGCAATGTTGGAACTGATAACTGGCCAGTCTTGATTCTACATGTTGTACAGGCTATCTGGCCAGTATGCAACTTAATAACAAGTGACTGGCTGACTTGATTTTACAACATGTAGAACCAAGACTGGCCAGTTATCAGTTTCAACATTGTGTCCTGGCCAGTTTGATTCTTGATTCTACAACAGTGGAGTCAAGGCTGGTCAGTCATTGGTTACAGAATTGCATACTGGCAAGCTTGATTCTACCTGCAGTGAAATCAGGCCAGCCAACTAGCTAGCTGAATTCTATATCTTGCAGGCATAAAGCTAGCCACTACCACTGATGGTAATCATTTATATATATATTAACACTAAACACTAATTCTACATACTCCGGCCAGCTGTATTATACATTTTGTAGGCATAAGGCTAGTTATTGTGTTTACAGTAATTCTAATATGTATATATCTACACCAGTCAACACTGATTCCACATACTCCGGCCAGCTGGAGTTTGCATACTCCGGCCAGTGACTGGCTGGCCATGATTCTACAGACTTTTGGCCCAGCTGTATTATACATTTTGTAGGCATAAGGCTAGTTATTGTGTTTACAGTAATTCTAATATGTATATATCTACACCAGTCAACACTGATTCCACATACTCCGGCCAGCTGGAGTTTGCATACTCCGGCCAGTGACTGGCTGGCCATGATTCTACAGACTTTTGGCACATCCGGAGCCAGGGTTCTACATGGAAAGTGACTGAAGGGTCTGGGCCAACAAGGATATGTCTTGTGATCTTGAGAATAAGAGTGCACGCGAGATGCGGCAGATGATAGTGAAGATTTAGCCACACAATGAGCAGCAGGATAATTTTCCAAAACCAGTGAGGGGATGCTGCAGCTAAGACTACTGAAGGGGAACGAGGAAGCTCCAGCACTAGCTCCCCTTCAACGGTCGTTTCATGGGTGATGGCATCTTCCAGGTGCATCTGCGGATTGTGAGTATGGGTGGGCACCACTGGTGCCTGTGAGCTGTCGTCGTCTATTCCATTACTCGGCTCAGTTGCACATATCTCTACCGTCTCATGACCACCATCGAGAGACATCAAATCATCCTGGCCATCGTCGGGTATAAAATCAATGTCGACATCAGTGTCGAGTGCAGCTGGCAGCTCCTTTGATATGACACTGCATAAATCATCAGCGAAGTCATCATCAGCAGGCAGGGTAGTAAGCTGGGGGTCTGGAGCCGAATCCCCAGATGCAGAGACTCCAGAAGTCTCTCCGATCATTCTTTCAACACTAGGAACCGCACTTCCAACATCAGGCAGGTCATTCCAACTCTCGCCAATGTCAAAACCATCTACATCCATATCAGGAGCAGACTCGAGCTGCTGCGGAGAGCATGAACGACGCAGCTCAGGTGGCTCAGACAATCGAAAAGGATGGTTGTGTGTTGCTGTAGCTGATCAGGATGATCCGTCCACCAAAACATGGTCAGTCTCCACTCACCTTCAATGACACGCCGAGAAGGCCCTGCTTCAGGTTGCTGCATTACCTGGTGTGCAGCAAGTGTTTCGATGGTCTTGATGGACTCCGGACACATTCTGGGGGCCTTCTTGCGCTCCGCCTCCTTCTTGCGATTAGTGATGCATCGGGCCCGGCCTGAGGCCCTTTGGGCCGGGCCCTCGTAGGCCAGGCCAAGCCAGGCCCAAGGTGAGGGCCTTAGAGGGTTTTGGGCCCGGCCTGTGAGTTGGACAGGCCCGAGCCCGGGGCTCAGGCCCGGGCTTCCAAGTTCCAAAGCGCTAGCACTATGTGACTCATCCAATGTGAAAAGTGTTACTCTTCACATCCAAAATCTCATTCAAAACACTTGATCTCACTCACCGCTCTTCCCCTTCAGTGGTCCGGACTGCACACATTCCCTGCCACAGATGATTCACGATGGTTTCCTTTTCCCTCCCACCCTCGCAGCTCACCTTTTCTGCAGGATATGCAGCTCAGGACTGTGAGGTGCTGCGCACCTTCGTCCAAACTGCTCAGAACCATATCCACCTCAGTCATAGACACAATACTCTTGTAGAGAGATAGTAGCGGCAAATGTCATTTCGCGTTTCTGTTTCTGGAGCATCAGACTGCGACCTAGCGACTCACAAAGACCCCGCACCTCTTTACCTAACCCTGCGCCTCTCTATCTTATTTTCAGAGTCATACCATATGCTTTCCTGCTCGCTCCAGCCTAGTAAGTTTTTCTCAAACATATTTATACTGTGCCTGTATTCTCAAAGTCTACTTACACAACGGTACTGATGCCTCCAACAGTGATCTCTGATGATGTCACACCTGTCACCATCACCACGCGAGCAAAGCGCACTATCATTCCATCATCCCGCCTTACTGACTCTAACAATGGCAGAACTCACTTGTAAGCCCTGGCCCAGGCCCGAGCCAAGCCTGAGCCCGTCCCAAGCCCTCCTAAAGGGCCTGGCCTGGTTTTTTTCCAGGCCCGAGCCCTCTAAAGCCAGGCCCGAGCCGGGGCTTTCAGGCCAAGCCGGGCCCGATGCATCACTACTTGCGATGTTCCCATTCCTTCCACTTCGGTACTGACTTGCCCTTGGGCCCACATTCTCCAGTACATTCGGAACACTTGCAAAAAACCTCAGTTTTGTGATAAGTCGCATACTAGTTGATTTTCGTCAGTAACAGCGAGATTTCTCGAACATGAAATGTACTTACGTCGCCCTTCGTACTTCGATTCTTCTCCTTCTTGTTCTTGGCCATGTGCGAGGAGTAGTGGATGTGTACCTCGGGACTTCGTCTTCTTGTTTTTTGACATAAAAAGTCGAGGGGGTAGGCTGTGGTGGTTAAGGGTGAAAAAGACTTAGAAAAATCAACAAGTTTTTGGTCACAACGACGTGTATTGCGCATCTAGGTACTACCTAAGTACAGAAGAGATCCGCACAAGCTGTTTCCAAGACACCGAGATCAGGTTGCCACGGAATGCGTGAACTCATGATGGCTGCTTCTCCCCAGAGGCTCCCCAAGGTGACCATGTGTCGTGTACGTGTGTGTACGTGTGTCGTCGGTGCCGTAGACCGTCGTAGACGTGGCTGGGATGAAGGTGGTCTGCGCACAGGTCAACGCCTCAAGGATGACTCAGAGTCCCCACGTGGTGCGCGGAACTGTGGTTACTATAAGTAGCTACCGCTCGCCACATGGCATCAGATACCTACAAAACGCAGTGAGTGCCACTCCCACCATGTTTCTCCATGAAATTCAAGATCACCTTACGGAAACACGCAATATGGAAGCTTGAGTCATGAAGTCTCTATCATATGTTACCCTTTTTCGTACCCTTTGGAATCTTGCAATCACACACAAGTGGTTGAAACTGTTGCGCTATTCATGGAGAAGGATTCCGTAGTACTCGGACATGCATTGGCGCTCTACATTGTCCTTCGTTTACCGATCCGGCAAGCCGCGAGAACACATGTGCGGTTGTTTGTACGACTAAACATATCCGAGTCAGCAGTGCAGTTCGGTTGGCTAATAGACTATTATGCAAAGGGCTGTAGTTACTTATGGTGGTTAAATCGGCTGCCGTGTTCAAGAGTTCAAACTGCTGCGGAAGAGAGCCTCGGAGTCACTGCTTAAAAGTGACTTGAGGGAATTCTGCCCAATACGTCAACCTTGATGGAACGACTGTCCAATCCCCTCTTGAAGTTCAATTTAGTTACCTACTAACCTCACCTCAACATTATGAATGACTATTTTCCCGATTCTGTTGGTTTTCAGACTGTCGCAGTGTGTACTCCTCACTTGTTGATTTTATTTGCTCATTTGAATTCAGTATACTGCAGGTAGTCTATATTTTCCTTTTTCTGTTGGGAAAATTGAATCCTTCCTCGTAATAGTTGCATCTATAGCAGTCTTAGTCAGTAGGACCAAACGGAAGACGATCATAACTACTGATTTCTCTTTGCAGCTTTATGACTTCATCATCACTTTTGACTCAGAGGTCAGTTATTTTCAATGACGCTATGTAAAGTTGACAAGATTCCAGGTTCGTTGGACATGGGGAAGAGAGTGGGGGATCACGAGGATAATCTTCATCGTTTCTCGTTATCTGCCATTCGTTAGCCTTGCTATGACCGTATACTGTGAGTATTTGTGACCTTCTGTCTACCCTCGCTCTTCACTGAGGTCCTGTGGATAGACTCGGTCGGGTCCACTCATGGAGGAATTGTAAGCTGTTCGCGATATAACATTAAAAATACTCGTGACGATATTTCAGCCTAATCATGGAACATCCACTGATGTATATGATGGTTGTGTATAATAAGAACGTCGCTTAAAATCCAATCCTCAATCATTTTCTAGGCGTCCGTTGGCTGGGTATAGCTGCTTCTGAGCGTGAGTATCAGCCCTAAGTCAAGTTGTTTCCTTTCTAATGACTTCTTTTATTCAAAGTCCTGCTTGTGTTAAGGACATATGTGGTTTGGGGATGCGACAAGAGGTTCTTGATTTTGACATTGACATTTACCACGGTGACTTTAGTCTCCTTCTCCTGAGCCATTTGTTTTTGACTGAAAAAATCAACCGTTCCTTCAGGTCGTCTCAGTAGTGGTGCTGGTAATCTCAGATGTTAGTGAAAGTGAATCCGGAGGTCTGTATCTTTGTCCCGAATTTCTTCTGCTCACACCATTTCCTCAGATTCGACTGGCGTATTTGAGGGAGGACGTAACTCTAGCATTGTTTATGGTCTGTTGATGTTGGTTGAACTTGGTACGTAGCATTGCAATGTTTCTGCTCAGCTACCGCATGATCCTCCACAGTGCTAATGGCGCTGACACTGTACAAACGCTGCAAATCTTTCCGGTTGGAAGGCAGTCCGTTGGTGATTACTTTGTATCGGGATGGCGTAGTTTATATATTATGTATTACTTGTGAGTTTCGAAGGCTTTTGTGTGTAATGTGGCCTTACTTTTCGCAGTGGTCTCAATGGCAAATTGCATTTCCATCGTTTTACTACCTGTGAGCAAGTTGTTTTTATATCGCCATTATAAGCTTCTGATCCGGGCATCCAGCCATCCTACACTGGACTTCTTGCTGGGTAAACCGTGTTATTACTTACTCCGTGTTTAAAGCTGAGTCGGAGAAGCCCACAGCTAGTCACGCATAGCGTTCTCGCCTCACGCATCCTGTTCAATTTACGAGCAATGTCCGACTTGCAGAATACTGTGACAGACGAGCTGACTAGCTTGGGAGTAGTTTCTCAACCCATAGCGTTTCAAACCCCACCTTGTACGGATCATACAGAGCTGTGCGATTTTACAAACTGCTAGTCCAATGTCTACACCATTTTATTATTGATAATCCTATGCCCTTGTGAGGTCATTAATGTAGTCAAATCAATAGTTTGTCATTGAGTAAAAGCATTTAAGTTGTCCTGGAACGTCTTATGGCATCAGTGCGTTGTTTCTAAATTCTGATAGCATGTAGGAGGGAAGCATATGGTATAGCTGAAGCATTTGGTTCATCTCATCCCATAAATACACATATACGTTCTTGATACTTGACGGATCGGTGCTCAGTAACGACATCAGTTGTCTGAGCGAGAATGCAGAGAGGTACTATCCACAACAGAATGTAATTGAGATCCAGAGCTGAAGGGAGGGAATGCATAATATGCTCAAGTTCAAGTCTCGCTAAACAATTGGCAGGCTTACCTTGGCCTGGCATCTGACACTTGTTCATCTTGAGTACCAGCACTATTCTCTGACGGAGGTAACTCGCGAGTTGCAGCTGCAATCGCCGATTAGACAATGTGACACTATAGGATACAGAAAACCAACATTTACCGCCTGCGTAGGGTGCTCGATAAAGCCGACTTGACGGCAATTGGAGGTTTAGGGATGTGAGCAATTGCTCGACCACCGCCTGTTGCATCTTGCAACGCCGTGTGAGCAGCGTGGATACTTCATTTCGTTTGAGAGATTGAGACTGGTCTGTCCCAACGAGTTTTTGAACTCGCCGCCAGAACTGTTGCAGAGTGGACCTGGGATTAGGTCTCGCATCGCAACATTTCACTAGCAGTTCCTTGATCGCCTTCTGCGATTCGGTGTCCGCAGCTGAACTACCAGGTACAGGCGTGCTAGTTATGTTTGCGCAGGCGTAGTCCATATAAGCGATTTTGTGCGAGCGGAAAATTGCCTTGTAGCTTTTGTGGTTTACGCCACGGTTTGTGACGACAAGAGCAACTGGAACTTCTTCTTCACAAAACACTTCATGGAGCAACCTGTAGTGACCCTTCATCTTCTCGATCTCTCCGTCGCGTACGCAATAAAGGAGTAGATCAATGCCGCCTCTTTTCCTTAGGACATCGATCGCGAGGTATGTATCAGCGATAGCATCCGTGTAACCCTCTGTATCCAGCCCAGGTTCGAGAAAACCGATGGTATCAAAGACCTGGAATGAACGACCGTCGACCGGAATTGCATACTCAGTCCAGTGTTTGGTGCAGTGACCGAGGTCGTCTGACGTGGGTGCCCGGCTTTCTCCAGCGAGTATGTTCACGACCGAGCTCTTCCCACATCCAGTTTGGCCAACGACGAGTACGTTGAACATCTGTCATCTGGTGAACACTCGAGATTGGGTGCTATGCTCAAAACACGCACCGATATATGCACAACCCTCTTGCTTTTGGTATCGATCTAGACACTGGGCTCAAGTTGCTGAATTATGCCGACGACAGTCAAATACTTCGAAGAAAAAATTGTAGGGAATGAAACACACCAAGATTCTCAAATCCAACACGACAAAGACAGGTAAGTGTGGGTCGGGTTAGTTGAAGGTTGAAGAACGACTCAACAGTCTGCACCCACACGTTGCTGCCTCATGCAGTGCGCGAGGTCTACCTCATATTCAAAGGACCGAGTCCCCATCGCTTATCAAGCGCGTTGCATACCATTTACGTCGGTGCAGCTGCGAACAGCTTTGAGGCTCATGCCTCTGTATGGTCCCCTTGTCGGGTGGTGATCAAATCTTCGACCCGGAACAAGACTATGTTTTTTTTTTCCATGAGTGGTATTATTTGGAGATTGCAGTCCGTACTTGTTGATGAATTTATGTGTTTCCTGAGGAATGATTAAGATGCAAACCCACCTGCACGAATATACTGCAGATGGTCTAGTCGCAGCTGCGGTCGGGTGGACCATCCTTCCATCTCTCATCGACCTTTGCGCAATCAAACATTTCCTTGCCCAGCCTCTCGTTCACCTCGTTATGACGCTCACAGAACCATTTGCTCAACCTCTCCCGACTGCTCACGTCTGGGGGATGCTCCTTCATTTTTTCGCCAAAGTCCGCCGCGCAGTGTGTGCATGGGTACAGGGCGGGTAGCGCGTGGATGAGATTTAGCATATTTGCACGTTGGTGGGTAGTGGGCTGTACTGGGTAGTATGCTGCAGTTACATGCAAAAATGACCACGTGGCACGTCCAAGGGCTTCGACATCCGGCGGACAGTGTGGGGGCAGGGTTGCATTTTCTGGCTTAGGATCGGGGGATCGGAAGCCTGTTCCAGATGCAAAGGCAGCCATCATTCCTGCGGTGGATTTCTTGCTCGAACTGGTAGTGCCCGAAGCGGCGGGCCTCCAATTACGAAACGCCGTACATATTTTGCAAGGTTTTCCGTCCGGACCAAGCACCATACCGGGTGGTAACGAAGGCTTGGGTGTCGCTGGGTCTGGTAATGCCAGGCGTTCAGAGGATTGAGATCGATCCCCCATATCGGAACGAGATACACTGCACGTGCATGGTTGTACATGAGGTTGTCAGTACCAACCACGTTGCCCTTGGAAGTTTCTATTACCTTAAAATAATTGTACAGGGCAAGGGCAATTCGGACTCGTTGGATTGCCGAAGATTGTATGCTACAGACGTTGCGCGTCACGTTGTAGAAGAGATCCCACGTATACGAATGGCGGTAAGTACATGGATGAATTTGAATGTCACGTGCGTGCGCTTCTTCAGAACCTCGGATTCAACTACATTTCTTGAACTGCTCCGCTGCCCACTTGTTTCCGCAAGTCCAGATTCCACTCTTGTCGTGGGAGCGAGTAACGAGGAGACGGGTATCACGGATGAAAACCATCTCGTTCACCAATTTCTCATGACCCTCAAGCGTCAGTTCGAGTCTGAGGCATTTCCTTTTGAGTCAGCGCTTGGGACGCTACTTTGTAAGTGCCAGTGATAGCCGCCATTCAATCTTTTTCGATGTCTCAGTCAGCAGGAGCGTCGAAGAGGGAGTGGTCACTTGTGCGCACTAAGGTGAGTAGGCACTGAGTTGCATCTCCTACAGAATACTATCCCTGAATCCACATGTCGGGCTTGCTGTAGATACGTGGTGTCCCGCATGCAAGTTATTGTTTCAGGAGTAGCGCGGTGGTCACTTGTGATGTGCTTCGCCCAGTTGCGGCTGATTCTATTTCTTGTACCATCAGTCCGAGTCTCTTCTCGCATTGATGTTGTACTGGTAGGTGACCACATCGATGCAACGAATCATCGGCTTGATGGCTGCGGTAATATCGTAAATTCATCCTGAGGGAGAAGCAGTTTTTTCCTGCCGGCATCATTGGCTGGCAACTACCCTCTCGGTACACTTGATTACACGACTTCTCCTGACCACTATAAGCTGATTCCATCTACAGGTTGTCACGCGCAAGCATGGCCACTATACGGACGCGCAGCCTTACATGTGGGCTGGCCCAAATTCATCCATGCACTTCCCGCCATTCGTTTTTGTTTGAATAGCAGGAACATGAAATCATACACATTCAGCTTCAAGTTATACCCGTATTATAACACACTAGGAGCAACATGTATTTGAATAACTGTATACTGCAAAGAATCAGAACTGAGTATGGTAAAAATGTACGAAGTGGACCGCTCCATAGAAAATCGATCCCAAAGCTATGTCAAAGTTATCTCCACCTTCCCATGTAGGGTGCCATCACAGTCCACATACATAGTATTCCTACAAGAGCAAGTCAATTCAAATTGTTGAAGGGGAGCAACCGTATGATGTTGAAAAAATCCCTGCTCACAAAAAACATGTGTTCACAAGGGAGACGAATACTTACGCATTCATCAGCCAAGTCCCCAACGTCCAACTAAATTCAATGGCATTTGATAGAAATTTGCATGGTGCACTGCGTAGCCGACAGGGCAAGAAGAATTAGCATGCTTTGGATCCGAGCAAGTCAGCGGTTTGGAACCTACTCCTTATGCACAAGCGAACACCCTTTACTATTAGCAATAGTATACGCCACTCGCATATCTTGAGACGGAGTTGCACGGCCACTGTGGGCCTTGATCACAAGCACCATTTCCGGTTTCGCTGGCAAGCAATGCTCAGCAAGACTCAACCCGACGTGCAAGTCCCCCTCTGGCAACAAATTGAATTGCAGCAGCCAAATACGCTCTGCAAGGACTGATACATCAGTGTGTGGCCTTAAGGAAACACTGAAACATGAACATACCACTTGCAACAAATTCTATGCCCAATTTCTGTGATACGCGCAGGCGTTTCTGGAACATCCTGATGCAGAAATAAGCGACGAACTGGCTGTTGAACCTTCTATCCCCTGCATCCTGGACCTGAACCTCATCTGGTGGACAGTTCAGAAAGTATCTCAAGGACTTGTCCTTGGCTGATTAGTGCAAAATAAGTAAATGAATGTGGTAAGTATTGCCATGCACTTACGATTTATAGCACTGGCTCGTGCCGAATTCAGCTGCGCAAACACGCAGTGGTCGCTGATGGACATACATGTGAGACGTACATTGGAAGAGCAAACAGATGAGAATCGGGGGATGAATGCAGCAAATGCCGAAATGGCTTCTCGCTGGTGATTCACAATCGCCCAATACATTGCTGTGTGACCTTCGATGTTGGGTTTTTGCAAGAGGTCGGAGAATTCTCCAGGTGAGAGGGCAGCAGCACAGGCCTCAACAATTGGGGCAACAGAAGAAGAAATAAAATCTGTAGTTGAGACGATATCACGGATGCGAGATAGAACCATTGTCCGTTTATTATTGTTTCGTACGAAGAAGGAAAATAGAGATGGTTGGGTATCAGGGCATTTGACAAACTCTGCTGATGCAGATGCATAAATGTTATTGTATGTAGGAGGTGAGTCAATAACAGACTTCCTGTCATTGAAAACTTCAGACTTGACAGTCATTGAGGCAAAGGCAAAGGGGCTTAGAGGTATACCGAGTAAAAAAAAGAAAATAGGGGCCCACCCTTGATATCCCAAATTTCCAACGACACAGCATTTTTGCATTTTGGGGCAGCCAGTACGTCATTTCTACCTGAAAAAGGCTCTCGTTTGAGAAGCAGTACTAGTTTCGAACGAACTGAATTGAATTTGCGCAGGAGTTAACGTTCAAGTTTGATGCTGTTCATGGCTCGTCTTAAGGGACTTAGGCGAAATTTTCGACGAACTCACCTGAAATTAACTCTAGCATAATCTGAAGACCATGATGAAATGAATATCCTGGACGACTTAGCCAGGGTGGTATTAGGTGCTATTTGCAAGTTGTAGATATGGAAATTCGAGAGCGCAACCTTTGTATGAAACACGTGGTCAGGAGGAAGATGAGAGAATGATCAAATATTCAGTCTGCGAGATACTCTTAGGTAAACTTAATATTTGATGCCAGCGAAAGTCCAGACAGGGTGTGGACGTGTCAGAAGGGATCTATGAGAATCAAGAGGAGTATTGATTATCAGAGAGGGTTCAGAGAGTGTATGGAGGCATGACAAGAGATCTATGCGAATCAAGACAGGTTTAATAACGAATCAAAGTGAAGATGACATGAAAATGATTCGTTTTGTGTGTGGGAAGGTCTGGTGAAGCCAGGCACGCGCAAGGGGCAGTGACTGAACTAAGCACGTGATCCCAGATAGCGACAAGGAGAAATTTGAGTGTCACGAGATTTGGGATCGAGAGGATCAGACCTTTGGAGCGTGTTCGGTAAGAGACGTGTACAGACCGATTCAATGGTCCGTCAGAAAAAATATACGTTCAGACCATCTCAAAGTGCAGCTCACAACAAGAGTGGGTCCTGACAGACCCAAACCACACACTTAAAGCAAACGATTAGATGATCAAAGGAAGATTGTGAAATTGGATGAGATAAGACACATGATGGGCCCATAATGTAGGATGGTGAGAGTACATGGTGAGTATTAAGATGATGGGGCAGTGCAAGATAAATGGTGACATTGAGCAAAAGAGTCCATGACCTGATCAATATCAGCCAGCCACTGAGTATTGGCAGATGAAGCAATGAACAATGGCAAGATGGTATCTATACGGCGCCAATACTCCAGGAAAGCATCCGACGACCACCTCCCCTGGGTGGAGACGACGTCCGGATGAACACCTTGAAGTAACAACTCTGTGGCGCCTCCGATGCGGAACGCATGGCCTGGCAGGCTGGGGAAACCCTGTGACACCCAGACCTCATTGCAGCGTGTGAGGAAGGCCGATCTTGTCATGGGTGACCATCCAGAGGCTGTGAGATAGGCGAACAGAGGTGCATCGTCCGGGATGTCACTATTGATGAGCAGGTGCCGTTCTAAGGCCTGCAGAGGGCAGGTACAATGGTTTCTCAAGGTGAGAGAAATGTCCGCGCCCTGTTCCATTGTGGTCTTAGTCCAGGGGATATGGAAGACTGCGGCTTGTGAATTGTGCTTGTCCAGCACCTCAAAGGATGATATTGGTGTAACTGAGCGCGAGACGTGCTTCAAAGGGTCGAAGACGTTAATGCTGGGGATGACTAGTTCCCCCAGCCTGTGATAGGGAGAGTTAAGAAGATGGATGATGTAGAGAGAGAGAGAGAGAGAGAGAGAGATGCGTACCGACAGCAGCACCAGAAGGCTATAAGAGCCACTGCACACACAGCCACATCAAATGGGAGAGTGAGATCAAGATTGTCAAATAAAAGACATAAGGCGTCTATGGTGACGGGGGGACGTTTGGCTCTGCGAGATGAAGAAGGCACCATTTTGGTGAAGCCACGTCGAGTGTGATGTAGCAGCTGTGCTCCCTGCCACTGTGCACCATTAATGATGTGCCAGAATTGAAGACCGGCGAGCCAATTATTCAGTGTCTTAGCAGAGGTGGTACCTGCGAACACTGCAGTGAATTGAGACAATAAGGCTTCCGCCGCTGGCATACGCTCAGATTCGGGGATGGAGATGGAATCGCAGAATTGCATATATCACAGGAGACCGGCCCCATAATTGCTGCGTGTATCCGTGTCAAGAGAGCGTATCATAACCTGAGTGAGAAAGATGAGATAGGGAGAGGATGAAGGACGCGGGAGGGCGTACTTGAAATAAACGAAAAAGAGATGAGTTTGGATATTTCTGCTCAAGAGCAGTCTGCCAATCCGTTCCCGACGGGGTGGTCCAGAGAAGGAGACCATCGCTAGCAAGAATGAGAGGCCGATGTTGAGAAGGAGCGATGGAAGAACTAGGGCGTGGAGTGCGAGCTACACGCGTGCGTGACTGTTGTAAGGAGAGTGAGATGGATTGATGAACAGATGATGGAGGATGGGCTGCCCAGAAGGCATTGGCAGTGGCATCGACGTCGACGCCCTGCATCACTCGTCGGTAGAGATCACTCTCGTTCATCAATGAAGTAGGGTGCGATGTCAGGAGGAAGAGAGGGAGGTAGCAAGAGACGTGAAGCACCAGAAGGTAAAATACCACGGGATATGGGATCCGTGAGGTTAGTTGACGTATGAACATACACGAGGGAGATGGAAAGACGGAATTCACATAGGAGTTCTTCCAAACGGCGAATGGCTAGATTAATCATGAAATTGGAGCAACGCCCTTTGTGAAAGGCCGCGATGACACCCTGATTATCGCTTCGAATCAGGATATCTGCGTCACGTATGCCCTTGATGTAGGTGAGGCGAATAGCCAGCTCAATAGCCGTGGCTTCCAACCAACCTATGTCCCACGATGGACCTCGCCAGTCTTCGGCAGTATGCCAGAAGGCCCAACATTGATTCCAGAGGATGCCTATGCCTGTACCAGTAGAAGCATCTACCCAAATGCCGTAGTCTCTGGTGGGAGCGCGCGGAGATAAGTGTAGAGGTGATTGAGAGCCGGTGAGCATCTTGAACCACCATTTGAGATCTGAGATGGTGGATTTATTCATGTAGCGCGGGATGAATTCTTTGGTGCCGTAATATGACATGTCTGAGTATAGATTAGAGAGGTACGAACGACCGTGAGGGATGACAAATGAAGCATGATTGAGGAAGCCAGCGATATGCTGAAGCTCCCGTTTAGACACCTTAGAGTCTTGGTAGAGGGTGATAAACTCCGATAAATGGGTGATGTACTTGACCCATTTACGCTCGACGAGAATAACAGTCTTCGCGGGTACGTCCCACAGAAAACCTAAGTATATGCCTGTGTCTAAGAAAGGCTGTCCTTTATCCTCGTGCCATGGAACGTTGGTGATCACGATGAGAGATTTCACGTGAGGCAGATCATAATCGTATCTGTACTCTATGGCATTAGAGATGGCGAGAAAGGAGCCATTAGGTGATGGAAATCGAAATATGGTGACATCGTCAACCCATTTTTTTGATGGTTTGACGTCAAGCGCACGCCAGATTTGCACTGTGGCGTCAGCGACCTCTCCTTGGAGACCTGAAGCGGACGCTAAGCCAAAAGGTATATTGTGATCGATGTAGAGTTTACCCTCATGGTAAACGATGATGTACCACTTGTGCTCTGGAGCACAAGGGATACCGCTGTCCTGCATGAATTGGGAATCATGCATGGACATGACTACTAGGTATCCCCCTAAAAAAGACAAAGTCTGTTAGCTTAGTCCTCAGACTAGTCAACCCATACCTTGGTATCAAACCTTGGTCCAATATTTTCAGTTTTCCCTCAGTGATTCATGAATCTACCATGTTTTGAAGAAAAGTCATATGTGAGATGGGAATCACATAATGACCTAGTTGATATGAGAAGCAATTTGAAGGTTAAGGTATTGCCTTTCCTTTGGCTTATTCACTTTGGCTAGAGAAACCCATAGAGAAAAGTTCAAAGCCTAACAAAAACCTATCTAAAAAGCCCGCGTATTGTGTACTATTATTTGTTCCATTATTTCTGAGTAGTTTTCTCTAGTGTTTCTTTACTTTACTTTTCTATTAGGATGCTCTGACTAATCAGATGCTTCACAAAATTGTACCTACAGGGTATGATGTCATAATGATGTCATAGGACTTCACACACACTCCTGCAGGTATTCTGTTGAAAGATATGATGTCATCAATTCCAGAATGTTCCATGGAATTTGCTAGAACATTCCAATGACTCATAATGACTCAGAATGACTCAGAGTGACTCAGAATGATGTCATTATCCCACCATGAATATTCTGGAATGTTCTTTTGCACCTGCTAGAACATTCTGCTCCAGTTTTTGGAATATTCTTCTCACATTCTGAAGTCATTACATCACCTTTTTACTTACATAATATTCCCACACAAAATGTATATAAGGAGAGCCCATTCTCCCCCAAAAAAATAGATCTCCCACTTGTGGCTTTCAAGAATCTCCCACTTGAACCAATTGAACTCTCACCTAAGAAGCTTCAGTCTGAACAAATTGCTGCTTACAAAGCCCATTTCCTTTGTAAGAACTGTCCAGGCAAGTGCAGGGAAAGTGTTTCCCTTGAGATTACGTAAGTTTCTCGTGATAGAAACCCAGTTTTGTGAGACCAGTGTTCTCACCACGTATTGTTTACTGACCAACACAAGCTTTGGTCATCGTTGTCATTTGTGAGACCAGTGTTCTCACCAGGTATTTGTATATTGGCCAACATGAGCTTTGGTCATTGTTTGTTTCTTATTTGTCATTGTTGTTATTTGTGAGACCAGCGTTCTCACCAGGTATTTGTATATTGACCAACACGAGCTTTGGTCATCGTAGTCACATTTGAGACCAGCTTCTCAATAGTTTATCGTATATCCAGGAAACTAGTTCAAGTGTCTAGACGGTATTTCCTAGACAAAGTTTATAGTTTCAATCAGAGATAGTAAAGCTCCGGCTAAGTTAATCTAATTGATTGGTTTAGCGAGCCTCCCAAGAACTCACACGTTATCTACCACGAAAGAAGAAAAGTCGTAGACTGTGTTAATCGAGGACTGGCAAGAAGTCTTATCCAGTGTAATTGTGGTGTCATTACATTCTTACACGTATTTATATAAGACCCTCGGTTATTAAGACACCGCGATAGGCAGCTTCAATGTCCAGAGTCGCGAATTGAGTGCCAGGAGGGGCAGTGCGAATCTGCGGATTGATGGTAAGAATGTGAGTGAGATAGTGGGAGTAGAGTGCGCGAGACGACATGCGTGAATGTACGTGTGCATGCCTTCAAACAATGAATTACGTGCGTGTGAGACAACACGTAAAATCATGGCAAAGTGCGTCTGAACACAGAAGTACGAGATGAGACGTACAATATCAGCAAACTCCAAGGCATTGCCCCATTCAGTGGGATATTCAGCTGCATCTATCTCATCATTGATGGAGTGCCCCATAGAACCTGTATAAGATAGATGTCGACACACTCTGTGTTTGTCTGGGGCGCCATCAACACCTTTTTTGACGACAACCTGCAGGGGGGAGGAGCGAAAGTGCCCGATTTTGGCAAAGAGTTCTTGATGAGTGAATGGACCCGAGTATCTGCCTTTGGCAAGCTCTTCAGCAATGTATTCGTCGCATACCTCCTTGTACAATTCAGCTCCTGGAAGATTGTTGGGCATGTAAGAGCTGTTGAGTGGAGTGAGGTTGTGACCGATGAAGAAACCGTTGCGCAGTTTATAAGTGAGTTCTGGGAAGCGTTGAGTGAGGTTGGTTCATTCAAGAAGGGAGTCAAAACCGTCAGCCAAATACGGTGTGTTAATGTATGAGTAATCGAAGTCGTTATTGTATGTAGTGCTGCCGTGGTCTGGTTCAGTCCGGTTCAAAGAGGGTCGAGCAAGAACCGAGAACTGGACCTAGGTCCGGTTCTAGCAGACTCAACAAACCTCGAACCGGACCTTTGCGAACAGTTCAGAATGGTCCGGTCCGGTCATTTTCAGGTTTGAACGTGAACCGAACTCAAAATTTTATACAGCGAGAAAAAAAACATATGCAGGACTTGTACTCATAGCTAACCATCCAACACCACAGCTGCTTCTGCCTCAACCATTGCAGAAATATGGCCATTCCTATATGCCGCCTTCAACAACTGTAGCGAACTGAACGTGGATGTTCCAAGTGCGTTGCATCGTACAGTAGAAGTGATCCCGCCGCTCGAGAAAGCCTGTTCAGAGGGAACGGCGCTGCCTTGAATCGGCAAATAGTCTCGTGCGATGCGTGCGAGGGTAGGGTACTGTAGCGAGTGAAGCTAGTAAATAGATTTAGTACCGAAAAAACGAATCAAAAAGATTACTTACTCCCCACCACGCAACGATGTCCTCAGCCTCCTCTAGTGGTGCAGACAGGTACATGGTGAGTTCTTGATGAGGATTATGAGCAAGTTGGTCGGCAGCTTGACGTGCCTTGATGGCCTCGTGCATCCATGCATCACCGTACCAGTTTCCATGCAAGGGTCTTGTTGGCAGAGCAGGTTCTTTGGTAGGTGCCTGAGCTGGTGGTTTATAATACTTGTCAAACTATAAATGTAAGTCCAAGAAGGATAACGAGCAGTCGGAACACTTACCACAGCCTCAAGGTGAACCCTCCCGCCCACAATGTCTTGAGCGTCCCATTGATCTTCAACATAGGTAAGCTTGTAGTTAGGGTCAAGAACTGTAATTATATGAGAGGCGTCACATGCCATAGAAAATAATACAAACACTCACCGAGACAAATGAAATATACGTCAGAGTCACTCGTCTTCTTGTAGTATTTGTCGACATTCTTGAGTCCTTGCTTGATTGCATCCGCAATGGGTGCATACTGCGTGTCGTTTGCCATCTCTTGCCACCGGTCGGCAAGGCATTCCAATGTAGGGATCGTTTGCGATGCAGTTGGGTGTTTCGCTGATAAGAAGGATTGTTGGGCAGTTGCTGGTTCCTTCAGGACTTGATGAACGAGCCCAAGGTGTTTCCAGTCGCTCCGATCAAGCTTGAAATCGTCATAGGACTTGTTGCAAAGATTCGGGACCTCTTTACTCTCATCTGCGAGGTGAGTGAAGCAGTTCACAGCCTGTTCAATTATAAATATCAGAATGATGAATACTGAGAGAAAAAAAGGCTTACCCGATGTAAGAGTAGCATGCGATCGAGACATTTATATAGCGATGCCCAACGAGTCCTGATCCACTGCAATAACTCAAGCTCGGGGACGTTCTCTTCCTTGCAGGCCTTCTTGAAGAAGGCCCGCGCTTGAGGCAATTTTCGAATCTAAAATCTCAATCAGTAAGAGCACGTAATCTATGCCGCCGCAAGAAATAACATACCTGCTCAATGAGTGCGAGGGCTTTACCAAGTGAATCACCAGTGTCAAACACACCATCCTTCTCATGGTCACCGCTAACTTCCATGGCCGCAAGCTCCTTATTCAAAACATCAAGATTAGCATCATCCCCTGTATCAAGCGCCTGACAGATCTTCTTCATGAGAGCAGCTTGAGGAGTGGATGCGACCGCATCTACAAAGTGACGTGCAGCAAGGTTCAGTATGTGTTCCTGGCATCTGATGCGGTGCGTGGCAGGTATCCACTGGCCGCCCTCTGGATCAATTGCTCAAGC
Organism: Suillus subluteus; assembly: GCA_016647755.1. Classification (NCBI taxonomy): domain Eukaryota; kingdom Fungi; phylum Basidiomycota; class Agaricomycetes; order Boletales; family Suillaceae; genus Suillus; species Suillus subluteus. Next base: position 284,724 of record JABBWI010000028.1, on the reverse strand, counting down.
GACCTCCTTCATTGCAGTATCGTTGTTGCTTGCATTATCGGAGGTCATCCACCCAACCTATAATATGAACCATTAGCTTCGCAGCAGGATAGTAGGCCAGACCTTACCTTTGCTCGGAGGTCGTACATGTCGATTGAGTTGATAAGTATACAAGCAATATTTTGCCCACTGTGATTGCCCTCGATGTGCTTGAAACTAAGCTGCTCACGACATAACTCCCATTGCTGGGGGTTGTCGTCTGGATTCCAAATATAATGGCCAGTGACAGAGAAAAATGGGTTGCCAATGATCAAAGTCCATGAGTCGAACGTCATGGACACTTTACTATCAACCTTTGCGAGGCGTTCACGTATGATGTTGACTATGGCTTCTGCTCGTGCCTTGATGGTCTCAGTGAGCTTGGTGCGGTGAGGGATGTCACGTTCAGTAAGGCCAGGGCGAACATAGCGAAGTAACTTCTGGAAAGCTGGTTTGTCAACCAGCTGCAGCGCCTCATCTTCAGTCACAATAAACTCCATTAGGTACTCCAGGAGCCCTGCCTTTGTGAATGTAGGCACTTTGGTGACAAGAATAGTGTCAAGGGTAGATTGCCTTGAACTGTCAATGATTCAGCGCTGGATTATATAAAATGTTAGTTTGACTCACAGGTCTGATCCTTGCTAGTTGGAACAGCACGAGGGTGCAAGGCAATCCCTGCAGTGTGGCAGCGAGCCTTGTACAGTTGAAAGTGATTCTTTTTGCTGGTAGATATTAGTAAATCAAGAGACGTCATTGAAAGGATAAAAATGTACCAACTAATGTGAGTGCGGAGTGTAGAGATACCTCCTCGAAAGACGTGCCTGCTCTCAGGTTCACCAGCATCCCTACTAAATGTTAGCCAAAAAAAAAAACATGCAGTTCTAACTACGTACTTGCAGGGGTTGCATACCCAGTGTGTTTCATGGCGAGTGAAGGTGGTGCGAATGTCAGCGGTACGTTCACTCTTTGCCAAAGTAGCTTGGACAGTGGCCTCAGGTTCGCCCTCGGCATCCCCAGGTTCAGTGTCATCCTCAGGTTCAGTGTCATCCTCAGGTTCAGCTTCAGGCTCCAAAGGATCAGTGTCGTTACCAGCATCACTGTCATCAAGGCTATCATCAGATAAGAGAGACGATACAACTTTTTTCCGAGCTGGTTGAAGTTCAGTAGTGCTGGATAACGCTCGTTTTCGGCTCGTCGACGAATAAATATTCTCGGCATCCCGCAGACAAGCAGATGGCTTGGAGGTACGAACAGATCATCGAGAACCAGCTGTAACTGGCACTGGTTTGCGACCAGCATTCAGCAACACAGAGAAGGCATCTGAGCTCGTGAGAGTAGTAGTAAATGTCGACTGCCCAGATGCCACAGAGGATGGAGCTGGCTGGGCAGAGGATGGAGCACTGATTGGAACAGTATCGTCGGGATCATTGTAAAAGACGATATCCTTGGCGTCCTTAAGAGTACCGTCCACGTTGAGAGCACACTGTGCGTCAGATTCAGACATCTCACAGTATGAGTAGTCAAAATATCACTCACAGGCTGGTGGGGCTTGCTCCTTTTATGTGCGAACAAAGCAAACAACCAATCTCCAAAGCCATATGCATTGAAGCATCCTAAAAAATATATCAAGGTAATATATCAATCAATTTATTGAGTTTATTGCACTTGATTTGACGGTTAATTCGTACCTTGAGCTTTATTGGACAGCAGGAGGTGCGGGATGCGAGCCTCTGGACAGAATTCAAAGTCAATACAAATCTCAAGGATCCCAGAAGTCAAAGTGACCATGGGGAACCAGACAGAATTCAAAGTCGGTGCAAATCTCGAGGATCCAGAAGTCAAAATGACCATAAGTGTGTGCCTCACCAATGTCGCAAGAAAGCTTCAGTTCGCGGTTCGGAACGGTTCGGGAAAGTTTGAACCTATGTCCGAACCGTCCGAGAGACAGCGGACCGTGAACCTCATTCCGGTTCAGTCCACGCAAAATGCAGAACCATGGACCGAACCAAGGACAAACCTGACCATTGGTCAGGTTCGAACCGCAGTTCGGGACCGGACCACAGCAGCACTAATCGTATGGCAATGGAACATGTTGCAAATGGTCAAGATACACATGCGGGGGTGCAGAGTGAGATGAAGCTGGAGAGGCGTCTAGTGTACAGATCAAGAAACAGTCCTCGGCCGGAAGCTCAAATGCAAAGACGCGACAGAGCACTATGCTCTGCTCGTCCGCAGAAGGAGCAGAGATGCTGCTCTGCGTGTTCTCGTTTGCATGGGCGTCGTGGATTATTGAGGTTGAAAGTGACGCAGAGTTGTGAACCGTTAGATTTTCTGCAAAGATTGCCTGCGAGGTACTTCGAGAATGTTTGTGTTCCTTTCGCCAAAGTCTCTTCAGAGCATGCTGAGAAACGATGTCCGGAACGACCGCAGATGATACACATGGGGTCTGTTGATTTAGCGGGTTTGGAGTCTCGAAAGGAGCCGGAATCTGCGTCCGTAGACTTCTTTCCTTGTCGTTTATCATAAGGCTCATAACGAGCAGTGTGAATAGAACGATCAGGAGTGGGACGAAAGGAAGACTCCTGTTGCCGAAAGAAAACATCTTGCATAGTCTCGTATTTCTTTGTCTGTAAGCGATCACGCCACTCGCGCTCACAGTGTTGATGTGGGCGGAGGGCGTAGTTTTGTTGCATCTCGACATCAAACTCAATGATGGCACGAAAGTTCTTACGTATGGCCTCGTCCTTGGACAATGTCACGAAGTGGTTAGACCAGCGCGCATGTGAAGGAGCATCACCGATGTCCTTGATCCACGTAAGATAACGCTGATATGCCTCTTGCCAAGAGAGAGGGTCCAGCTCAATCTCGTTAGTGAATTGGGATAAGTCAAGGAGGTGGTGTGAGATGCCGCCAACGTTAATTTTGGTTCTCTTAAGAGAATAACCTTCCCTGTGAAGGCGCTTGGTGTTGGCATTAGTGAAGAGAGTGAGTGGGCAGTACTGGCCCGCGTTGAAAAGATCTTGGATGAAGCTGTGAATGCCAAAACTGTACGTAGAGTCGACGCCAGAACCAGAAGGAGCTTCCTTGGCTGTGTCAAAAAGAACCTTCGCCACAGAAGCAACGTTGGGCCTGGACATAGCTTTGGGAATGATTGAATCTAAGACCGCAGATCCTTGGGTCTGTGACGTGGGTGATAACTGCGTGAATGCAGATATCCACTGTTGTAGAGCAGTCCCTGAAGGCTGTGGAGGGACGGGTATCATAAGCTCGTCTGCTGGGACATTCAAGTCTCCCGCGTCTCTGCGTGCCTGTAAGAGTAAGTTATCTGTCAGACGACGTGCATTTTCGGCAAGAATTTGACTATGAGTCATGGTCGTGGGGGCAGGGACCGACGACGGGTTGCCTGTTGGGGCAGAAGAAGTCGTGTTAGAAGTGGCAGAAGTGCCTGCTGGAAGACTCGGGGTAGACATGAGGCTGATTGAGAAGATTTGCGGTGTCGTGAATGGACAAAAATGAGAGAGCGACGCGCAAATGGGGATGAGCGCAGAGACGAAGAGGGAATGAGGCGTCGATTCTCAAATCGAGTCCTTTTGACTCTGTGCGTTCGGACGTGTGCTCTGCTACGATCGAAGCGCGCCAGAGGAGAATCTTCACGTGACCGCTTACAAAGGCCATGTTTCGCGTGTCAACGTTTGTCAACGCTCGCAAGCTCGCGATCCACTTGAAACGGCCAGGGTCTTTGTACAATTGCAAGTTGCCTTCCCAGGATCTTTTCGAAAGTTGTACCACGTCGTAGACTTTAGGTCGGAATTACTGCAACATTAAGAGGTCTATAGGTCTCGCCTCGGAATAGACTAGGATCATTTTCGCAGTGACTCGGCTACTAAGTACAACACCTATATATAACCAAGCTGACCTAATATACCACAAGACGTCGCGCGCGATGGCGCCAGAATTCCGTGCGCCACGCCAGAAGGTGACGAGATGAAATGGATCCGAGTGCTGCAATTGCGTGTCTATTTCCGACTTCTCCTTCACGTTCATTGTGTGGAGCATTGAGCGCCTTGGTCTATGAGTCGTTCAGCATCTTCCTCCTCCCCGCGGATCAAGTCCTCAGCTAAGAGTCCCGGGGACAGTTCTGGACGCGAACAGCATGTCAATATAAATGATGCGGAAGCGCCATTCCCTCAGCCGGTGCGTGGAGGTCTACATCGTGGCCTGTCTGCACGACAAGTACAAATGATCGCAATTGCTGGTACCATTGGAACTGGACTCTTCCTAGGAACCGGAAGATCCCTTGCTCAAGGTGGTCCTGCCAGCATACTGATTTGCTATGGCATAGTGGGATTCATTGTATACGTGACGCTGTTGCTGTTAGGGGAGATGGCTACACAGTACCCAGTGGCCGGTGTGACCTCTTTTTTCGTATTTAAGCAGCGCGCTGACCATTTCTATCTTTGCAAGGGTCGTTTAACGCCTATGCGACGCGCTTTTTTTCGCCGTCTTATGGTTTCGCGCTGTCGTGGAACTATTGGTTCAATGATGCAGTATCTGTTGCCTCTGATCTTACTGCTGCCCAGCTGGTGTTACAATTCTGGACGACGTCATATCCTTGGGTGGTTAGCCTGCTCTTTTGGGTATTCCTTGTATCAGTCAACGCCTCTCACGTCAAAGCTTATGGAGAATTGGGTCAGTAGCATAGATGTCCTTTTTCTTTCCAAAATGGGATTAATTCTTTGCGGTAGAGTATTGGCTTTCATTCCTGAAGGTCGCTACCATCGTGATCTTCATTATCGTTGGCATCCTCGTCAATATCGGCGTCAACGAGTCGCATACCTACATCGGAACACGCAATTGGTACATTCCTGGCGCTCCGTTCGTCGGTGGCTTTGGTGGCTTTGCCAAGGTTTTCGTGACAGCTAGTTTCGCATGTGAGTTGCATTGCTAATTGTGAACATAATCACCTAATCAGTCTGTAGACGGTGGGACAGAAAGTCTAGGTATCACCGCAGGAGAGACAAAGAACCCTTCACAAAACATGCCAAAGGTTGTCAAGTTTGTGTTCTGGAGGCAAGTACAATATTCGGACTTTATATAGATTATTGATGTGCGAGCGGTGAGATTAGGATTCTGTTATTCTATATCTTGAGCATCCTGCTCATCGGCCTGAACGGTGGGGTACTCTTTGCTCACACCGCTACGCACCTAACTGTTTCGATTAGTACCATGGGATTACCCCAATCTGTCAAATAAAACGACCACTACATCTCCTTTTACGATTGTATTTACTCTAGCTGGCTCAAGTGAGCACATCCTCCTCACCCCTCGTCTAAGTGTTTACGCTATTTCAAACAGCTGTAGCCGCATCATTTATGAATACCGTCATCCTTACCTCTGTATTATCTGCCGGTAACCACGCTCTTTTCGCGGGGACAAGAGTTCTGTATGGCCTATCTGTTGTTGGCCCCGTCCCTCACGCACCTCGTATATTTTCTCGGACCACCCGAGCAGGTGTTCCTTTGTACGCACTGCTTGCGACCAGTAGCATTAGCGTGCTCTGTTTAAGCAGCAGTTATATTGGCAGCGGCCAGTTATGGGGATGGTTGCAAAACATCGTTGGAGTCTCAAACCAGGTCCGTATCAATACGCGAATGTGTGGTAGCCCTGAACTAAGAGAAATTCAGATCGCCTGGTTATCAATTGGATTGGCCAGTTGGAGATTCAGGAAAGCCTGGATCAGACAGGGTCGATCTTTAGACGAAATGAAGTTTCGAGCGTCGTGGACTTGGCCATGGGGTCCTTATTTTGTTGTGCGTGTGTTGATACTGCTAGCTACCTCTTCTCTGACCCATGCGACCTCCCAGATTATCACAGTGATCGCCCTGATCTTGAGTGCGTACTTTGCTTATTATATCGCTGCCTTTGCATACCGAGTACTGACGAGCTGAGAAGTCCAAGGGTGGTCCTCTATAATCCCCACATTCTCACCAGTAGATTTTGTCTCCTATTACATCGAGATACCCATCATGGTTGTCATGGGCCTCTGCTGGGTCCTTGCTAAGAACACTTTCATAGACACTACACCAGTTCCAGGTAACACCCCTCTGGATCCCCCTAATGAGATGACCTCTCTGATACCCTATGACACTGGAACCCGAGAAGCTCGTCACAAGTGGACGTCCGACATTGTGGATATCCGAACGATTGATCTGTATAGTGATGAATATGCCGACGAACCCTTGGATGAAGTGAATGATGAAACAAGGAGAAAGAGGTTCCGACTTTTTTGGAGGTTGTATGACATGCTGGCTTAGATCCCACGTTTGTATTACCGATATCACTTTGCTTTGCATAAACCATAATGTACATCCGGTATTATATAGTTGGCCTGACATTATTTGATAACGAACAGAAGTACTCAAGGAAGGGAAGACCGTTTACACATGATGCATGAGGGACCAATCCGCTTTTGAGACTGACTAGCGTGTAGGGCGCGGTGCTTGTATCAATAAGCGAAGTGGCGAGTTATATGTGGCACTGCGATGTTAGATGTCGGGCAGTAACACTAAATTTTATAACAAAGCATGCTATGTTGGAGCAAATTGCTGTCTCCCAATGGTATATGCATCTATTCCACTACGCACTAATTTTTAACATACAAGTTCAAGCAGGGGGGAGAAATACTGCCCATAGGACACAGCTCAAGGCACCCCACAAAACACTCCACGTGACCCATGCTTTCCCCCACTTCGGAAGGTCGAGCATGAGACGAGCGGCAGCCCAGTACGTGAGTGGAAGAGACGGGAGAAGCCTGAGTGATATCTGAACGTGAGCATTGAACGTCAAGACTGACGTGAGCGCCAAGGCGTGGAGTACGTGGGGCAATAGAGACGGAGATAGAAATGGAGAGTCAAGCTGAGGAGGGGAAGAAGCGTCATTCTTCTTTGAGCGGATTCGCGGCGCGATATGAGGAATAATGGAAGGTAAGTTCGACAGATAAAACCAGCAGAACGCGAACACATGAAGTAAGGCGGGAAGCGCGAGTATGAAGTTTGGAATGTTGGAGACAGTCCAATATCGCAAGAAGCCAACGTTCCAGTATTTGGATTGCACGTGGGAGTATATCGAAGGAATCATATTGCTTGTACACCAATCCGGGATGCGTGTTGCTGAGGAATTGCAGAACTGCAGATATGCGATGATATTGTGGTGGATAAATGGGATCAGAGGTAGCGCAGTCAGCAACACGCATTTAAGCAGACGCCTAGGAGTAAGCTGGTATAAATGCGTTAACTCGGATGTCATAACTCGGATGCCTATGCTTACTAGATCTTTCTGCCCTGCCAGAAAGGGGGTGATCAGCATACCCCATAGTATGAATCCAGACAAGAATATTCCATTGGACCTGAACATGCTTGCTAATGCAAAGAATATAGATGCTGTAGCCCAATTGGAGCGAGCACACGCCAGCATGCCCCGATACGAGAAATATGTGAAGAATGGTTCGCTGTAGGATGCCAATTTAAGCGCAGTGGGGCTATTCGAGAACACGGAGAGTGCAGTTGACAAAAATGCCAGGGAAGGTGAGCGAAAATGATGCAATGATAGGTGATACAGCACGTGTGTTGAGTCGCACAGTATGGCTATGCCTGCTCCACCTCGAAGAAGCGTCCCCCAATCGTTTGAACCAAAACCTGCCAGGGCCTGCAGGTGGGCTGAAATGCGCATCAACAGTGGCAATCCATTGAAGAATGCCCACTCGTGTTCATACACGTATCCTTCTCTTGCTATGTGCGCGAAATGGAACGCATCCCAACGAAGGAGGACAGAGGATGGGGATGTCCCGCTGATCAAAATGTATGGTGATGAATCGAACAGTGGAAGTAAGTATGCAGAAATTGAAACTAATATCCAGACTGCAAGTCGCACTACCACAGAAAGAATCAGTAAAGTTCGAACATGCCTCTTCGTTGCTGATTCCATTTTACTCGAGTTTGGAGGTCGTGTTGTCTGTCCCTATTTGCAAAGTTCGATAAAGTTTACGTGTAAAACTTATGTAATCCGATCTACTTTTAGATGTGAAATCATACTTTGCACTTGAATAAGCATGACCTGCTGCCAGGCCGAACGCCGGGCTACGTTTCATTCCCTCAAGCGTCAGGCTTCAGTGCAGCTGTGAGTTCTGTGGTTCACCGTACGTTACCGATATCTGTTCGAGAAGTATAACTGACCAGCATAAACAGGTTATAAGTAAACGATCTTTCTCACTGAAACCACAGTAGCCGCAACTGTCGTGTGAAGTCTATTGCTACCAAATTACCTGCTGATTGATGTCGCCCAAGTCCAAGGATTTCAATCTTAAACCAAAGATACTACAGATGCCCCTGACGGCACCTATGAGCTCAGCGGCTACTATGAACCCTGTCATGCAGTCACCTCTAACACTCATTGACTTTGTGACTACCGTTCCGACACCACTTGCCTCAGAGCTAGTTGCCCTTGCGCCGTATATTCAGGCCATAAGGCACTTCGCACAGATTATCAGCTGGGAGTCTTCATGGGAGGAAAGCTGGCTTGCTCTTGCCACATGGTGGGCGTTATGCTTGCTCTCCGAACCAACCCTGAGGTATGCGGGTTCAACTATCTACGCATTCCGGCTGATTTGGACGTCTTTGTTCGCCAGGTTCTTTTTACCACTTGCAGTCACATTCGTTCTCGCACTGAGACAGTGGACATCATCCACTCACACGTCTTCGGCAATGTCACCGCCGGTAATAACCGACAGCGCCCTTCACGCTCTTGTATCTGATCTGACGACCATTCGCACCCTGCTTCCCTCATCACCCCTCGTCGAATCACCCCTCCCTCCATCCTTTGTTGTTCTCCGAGTACTCGCATTTATCTATCTGCCATACCTTGTCCTCACATCTTTCGTTGGTCTCCGTATTTGCATCGCATTATGCGGTACCCTGTTCATGATTCACAGAGCGCACTGGGCAAAACATGCTCGAGCATCCATTACTCGCAGCGCACATATCCGATGGGCATTTTACCGGCTATGCGCATTTATCGTGGGGGTGCCGCTCCCACCACCCTCATCGCCCTCTCCCTTAGAAGCTTCTATCAAGATACGCCCAGCATCTGTATTAGCGGATGATGTACCCAAGCCTTCCCCGCCTCTCCGCTTCCTGTTTACAGTCTACGAGAATCAGCGGTGGTGGATGGGTCTTGATTGGACAGCTGCTCTGCTTCCCAATGAGCGCCCATCATGGTGTAGTTCCTCCTTAGTTCCATTGTCCCCACCCTCAGTCTTTCCTCTTCCCTCCTCGACAACGGCATACGTCGCTGTCGGCAAGAACGGCCGCGCGAAACGTGTAGCGCGCTGGACGTGGGAAGAACCTGAATGGCGCGTTATCATACGCAAGGAAGGCCAGGAAGGTGTCTGGCGAGTGGAGAAGACACCTCCAAGAGATAAAGACGGACCTGATGAATCTACTGCAGCACGGATGCTACGCGCCGCACGCGGCCGCGACAACCTGAACACGAGCTCCAGTGGTCCTGCCGAATCGCCCGAACAGACTGGCGAACAACATTCCAGCGACCCGTTCCTCGATCCCGCGTCTGAAGACGAAGCTGTCACAGACCCTGAGGGTTGGTTGTACGGTGATAACAAATGGGAGGGTGCGAGCTCGAAGGGTGGAATGGGAAAGTACACGCGCTTTCGGCGTTGGACTCGCATCGCTGTTCTCAGTGAGACCGTCGAACTTGTGGGTCCGGGCGAGTTGGGCGTTTTACGCGATTCTATGGAGTTCAGCGGATATGGGACTGCCACGAGCTCCATTTTTGGCAGTCCTAGCACCCCGTCCATAAGTGTCAACTCGCCAACGTTGAGCTCGTTTTCGGAATTAGAAATGCAGAGTACGGTGACAGCGCCAGAGTCGCAGAAGGATGGGAAAGACGGCAAGGATGGAGGCAGCACGCTGAGACAGCGGCTGAAGGCTGTTGTGGAAGGAACGGCACATTGATAATAATGACCTTTAAATTTGTAATATTATTAGTTTCCGATACATTCTATGAACGTTATCCAGTAATGGAATATTTCGTTTCACGATCTGCATCCCACTGGCACACGAAATCATATCCAAGGATAGCTTATTAAGTAGCAAAGGAAGTCTAGCTCGAGTGTCGCCAGACTTTCACAGTCCCATCTGCGCTACCTGTAACCATCTCCCCAGGGTCTATCGGGTGATGCTCTGTCCAAGTGATCACCTTGTCATGAACTTTTGGCGGAGGATTGGGTTGCAAAACTGTAGCCTAAAACAAACGTGAGCACAGTAATGACATTTATGAACTTGAATGCTCACATCAACCAAGTCCCAAGCCCAAACGGCACCGTCTTCATCTCCACAAACGACCGTCGCTTCTGCATGTCCAAAGCATGCTCGGCAGCGATACGATGTGTGCTTGTGGCCAGTGAAGGCATTAAGAAGCTTACCACTGGTCGTGTCGAATAGCCTGACATGCGAATCAAGCGTAGATACGAGAAGTGTTGTACCATCAGATGAAGGGACAGCCGAGGTGACAGGCTCTGTGAGGCATGATCAACACGCGTGTAATAAATATCCACAGGACTTACGCCCTATGAAGTCTGAACGTAGTTCGCCTTTACGGAGATCATATGTTCGGACATGTCCGTCTACAGAACCTGCAATTATCGTGGTTGCATCCACGTGTAAGGTCTGCACGGCGTCGCGAGCTTCTTCGAGTACTTGAATCGGCGCACGCGCTGGTGCCCTGCCGAGAACAGTTTAATATTACCCCTAAGCCCAAATGGTTCCATGCTTACCGCAAGTCCCATAATCTCACTGTGGAATCATACGAGCCTGTGATAAGATATGGTGAACACTCTTATTTACACATCGAGTGAAAGGCATCATCTCACCACTCGCCAGTACAGTCGCGTCTGTATTAAGCTCCACAACATTCACCTTGCCCATATGGCCTGACAATCTACGCGTCGTCACACCCGCCGTTACATCCCATACAAAAACGGAGCGGTCCCCTCCAGAAGATGCAAACTTTGTATTATCATGACTCCTACACAACATACGGTCTTATTCGTCAACTCCAATAGAGGCCAAGAAACTGCGGATGTGACTGACACAGATATAGAAAGGACCTCGTATCCGTGGGCCTCAAACTTCTTGATCTCGGTACCAAGGTCTGGATTCCAGAGACGTATTGCGCGATCCTGTCCTCCACTTAGGACATATTTTGCGGTTCCTTTGGCATATCGAACGACATGGACAGGTCCTCTGTGGTTCGAGAGTGTTGTATGGAGCGTTCGAGCGAGTGCTTGTGGACCTCGTGAAGGAGCCATTTAATTCGTTTGGGTTAAGTAGTAAGCAACCCTCGGAGTATAATGAGCTAGCTCAACGGGGGACAGGCCATGTGGCCGCCACACTTAATTTGTGCAGCGCTTATGTAAGCACAGTCAAGCAGTCCATTGCCATTGCATGTGAAAGAGTGAAAAAAATGTGCTATGCGATGACCTATGCGATGACGATGACGATTCAACAGAAGTCGCTAGGGATTGGCAAATATTGATCTTCATAGAAGTGTACCAGTCTCAGATGGAGAGGATGTTGATAATAGAGAGATACAGCCAACTCACGTGACCACGTGCAAGTCGCGTCCTTCTGAATCTGAACGTTGTGAATTGCAATTTGCAGCGTAATGCCCTCTCTATCCGACCAGATCGACCATCTGACTTCCCTCTCGAAATCCATTAAAGCCAGTGCTGATGGGTTCCCGACCTCAGATGGGCTCTTTACATCAGCTGTCCTCAACACTGCTCTAGGTGATCTGATCCGTGACATCGACTCATCCGAACTTGGGCTCTTCACACTAGTACACCCACCGTCTCATGTACCAACTGAGTCTGAAACGAGGGGTGTAATATCCCGTGTAGAATTTCCTGGTGCTACGCCTCTGAAGAAACCACCTTCTCGAAGGCAGGAGATGACAAAACCGAGAGAGTATGAGCCAGAAGCATATGCACAGGCTGCGCTAAAGTACTTGGATCGGTAGTATGTTTTGCGTTTTTCTAGGGCATATATCCTGTTTCAACCAGTCTTGCGTGGTATTTCAGTCATTCAATTCGCCCAATGCCCCGTGCGCGATCCCAGGTCCAGGGACTTATAAGCAGGCTTGATGAGGCACGACGGAACATCAAAGGTCTTAGTGAAACATTGCAGCAGGTTCGTACTATCAATATTTGACCTCAAATGTTTTGATGTTCTTGAATCTTCGCGTAGTTGACAAGTAGCAATCCCGCATCAGGCTCCAGCTCGCAGGAGTCCACTGTAGCAGACGAGGAACGGCGCATACAAGATCTTCAGGCTCGTCTTACCGAACTGCGTAAACAGGTGTGTGCCTTCCATGTCCATGCATCCTCTAAATTCACGCTTCAGCAGAAAGATGACATCCTTCGCACCTCCAATCCTGCTCCCAAGTCCAAGCCTGCTCCGAGGCTGGCTAGGGCTCCTTCGCCTCTCACTGTACCTGAGGCTCAGGAAGAGATGTTCTGGAACACACCTGCCGCATCTGCGCGGACGCTTCGCTTCACCGAAAAGCTCATGGATGAGGAGGTAGACATCGATGACGTATCAATCATGTCCTTCACGAGCCCGGTTCCTCGGCCTCGGTCCGTATTATCATCGCTAGGTCTTCCTGTGGACGATGATTCCCTAGGTAACGGAGAACACGATATTGGGCAGGACGATTCTGTGATGCCTGATCCATTAGACAAGCCTGAGGAAGAACTCTTAGGCAGTGAGCTGGATGCGGATGATGGAGATGGAGAACAAACTGTGGTTCTGAAGAAGCTGCCCTCATCGTTACCCCCGAATCCCACGCCGCCAGACGGCACTACGCCTCCTGAAACACCGTTGCCTGCAAATTCAGAGTTGCAGACCCCTGCTGCAGGACCTCCTGAGTCCGTCAGAAAACCAAAAGTACGCATGAATGTGGAGATCGAGAAGATTGTGGTAAACATCCTGGTCTCATAACGTAAAGCGCATAGAACTGAAGCGGCGCTTGATAGGTGAAGATATGGAGCACAGTGGGCGAGATCATCATGCCGGGCCATCCTTTTGACCCCACGGGATCAATATCAGGCGGAAGCAAACCTCCAAGGGCAAAAGAAACTATGCACGTTCACTCCAGTTTTTTATGTCTAATCCGCTGACATGCCCTAGTGCCCATCTCGAATCCCTCTCCTCCCAGACCCCCTCCCCTACATCCCCAACTGCATCCTCATTTTCATCGCTTGCGCCATCTATGATCACTGGCCAGCCCACCTCGCAACAGATCGCAACTTGTCAGCTTTTGCTCACTCTACTAAAACAGCCCGGTTTCTCGATGTCGCTCAATAAACTTAAGGAAGCGCTAGCGGAAGGTGGCGGTAGCGCGGCTGGCACACGAACGATGTATGCTTGTGTAGCGAAGAAGCTGATCAAGATTGAGCGAGGGGGCGGGGAGCAGGTCGTCAAGTTTGACGTTTGACCGATTTGATTGCCTCGAGCTGCTGCCTTCATTTGATGTAATGTACTGAAATCCTCCCAGGGAGTGTACATATGCCGATGCTACCCTTGACCTTGTTTACACGTCCCCGAATATCAGTGAAGGAAATGTGCGGTGAGATACAGAACTTGAACGCCGTCATGGATGTTCGTGGACTGGCTGGACCCAGCTTTGGCCCAGCCATCAGTCACCATAGGATATGTAATCAACCTGACGGTTGGAATGGGTTATGAGCATATATTCAGTGATTTCTAGTGGTGGTACATGGGGTAGATGTGATATCTGGATTGTATGAATAAAAATCGGTGAGTGACGCGCATTAATGAGGATGGGCGCAGAGAAAAGTCAATCTCCGAATCGTGGTCTTTTAATGTCATTAATGCTGTTGCTTCACCCTCCCTGATCTAGATAATGCTGTTTTTGTGCACGGTACCTTCATGTCCTTTGCTCCAGCCCACTACGAGTCCGCGACTTACCTTCATTGTAGTGTTTAATTGCTATACATGTCGGCCCGGGCAACGTCTGGGTGTGCACGCACCGCCATTTCCCGCCCCAAATGTGGAAGTTCCTCGGACCGACCCGGTCCATAAACTACCGGCAGGCCGATGCAATGATTGGTGATATGCCTCATACTGCACATTTCTCCCCCGTACTACCATGTCCAAGCACCGACTGTCCCCAGCGCCTCTGCCCCCTGCAAAGAGGCTACATAATACTCGAATCTCGTCACAGGAACATCGGCTTGTCACAGCATTTGATGATGCGCTTTACGATGAGCTCATTCTGTTTATCTTCTCGTTCCTGAACTCCCGAGATCTATGTGCCATGCACAAGACGAACAGAAACTGTGCGAGGCTAGCGAGCGACAACCAGGTATATATTTGATTCAATTGGGCAACAAGAGAATGAATGTTGAACCTACTTGGATCGCCCACTACTCCGGTTATGGTTGTAGCTCTGGAAAGCCCTGTTTATCAGAGAGTATGGTAAAACACGGCTGAGGGGAGGCAAGGGGTTTTATGGTCGCACTGATGGAAGATCAATTAAACCGCTTCCCTCGAGAGCTTCTGCATCTACGTCGTCAGCTGATGACGCTCTGGACTGGAAGTGGATGTACCGCATCAGCTCGAACTGGAAGAATGGTATATCTTACAATTATTATTCATCTATTTTCACTCTCTCATACATGTGTAGGACGTTGTGCTGTCGAGAACTTCACTGACGCCGAGGGAACAACTCTAGCACCGCCGCCAGCCTTTTCTCGTCAGCACGTTATTTTGGCAGGCGGGTTTACCATATCCTCGTCGAAGCCCTGTGGATCCTCCCTGCTAGTACGGGACAATAGTGGGGTATCGCGCACTCTGCTTTGCAGGTCTACTCTAGCTACATCTATTATAGCGGAAATATCTGCCATAGCACTCGATCAATCTCCACCTTCCTTATCTTCCTCGCATATCATACGCCTGGCTACTTTCCTGACAACTGGAGAATTCAGTATATTTGAACATGATCGCTCTTCCCTGTCCTTAACCACCACTCCAAAGCAAACCTATGTCCCTTCGTCCCTGCACCGTGCTTCTCCGGTGACCCACGCAGCCTACAATCACCCGTTGCTCGTCACGTTGTCGCACTCATTCACGCTCATGATATACGACTTGAGCAATGATTGTATCACCCACACTCAGACACTTACGTCTTTCACCAGTCATCCGCCCACATCACTTGTACTTTCCACCATACCCTCGGCAGCCTCGTACAAACTTATCATGGCCTACGCTATCCCTGTTTACCCTGCTCACTGGAGTGTGGGTGCCACAGAACTTATTATATCTCCATCGGGCATTTTACCACGTAACCGGGCATTTGCTACATCCTCCAGCGAGTCGTTACCACAGGGGGCTTTTGAAGTGAGCGTCACCAGGTCTACCCGTGCTTTCGACGTCCCGCAAGGATGGATAGACGAGCGAAAGCTGCAGCTTATGCGTGACCAATGGGGCCGGAAAGTGAAACAAGTCGCAGATATACAAACGGATGGGAAATGGGTTGTTCTAGCCCCCGGAGATGTAACCGATATATCTCCGACATCCCATGGGTCTTCAGAAGGTACAGCGCCCCAACAGGGACATCCACAGCTACTCCCATACATCTCACCTCCGAGCTACTCATCGAATCACCTTCAATTATACCGCCTTCATGTACCCCCGATTTCGAGTTCATCTGTCCATACACCGAGATTGACGTTTGTCCGGACTCTGCATGGACCTTTGGGCCCTGTTTCCGCGCTTTCTCTTGCAGATGGGCGCTGTGTCAGTTTGAATGCAAATGGAGCGATTTGGGTCTGGGACCTCGAGGGCGGAGATGGAACTGAAGTCGCTGGGCCTGTCGAGGGCAGCTTTGCGGGAATAAGCAGTGCAAGTACATATGGTACCATTGCATTCGATGAGCGAAGGATCGTCAGTGCCGGTGTACGGGGTATTGAGGAACGACGATTTGATATCTAATGAAATAGTAGAATTTTGTATCTTTATTGTTTTACTGCGCGAGTTGCAACATGCTGATGAAATTTTGAAAGAGTATCTTCATCGAACTTTGGTTCGGCGATTTGCGGTGCAAGAACCATCATGTGACTGGACTCTACTTACACGCAAACGACTACCTTCTTTCGAATGATCTAGGCTGGCTTAGGGGGATTACGTCGTAGCGTTGGCTGTGGCTCGTGAATAAAGCACACTCAGCTTCTCTCAACTTACATTCTGGACTGACTTTGGAGAGTGGAATGCCAGTGGGAGGGATATGACACTGCAGCGAAAGCTCGAGCCTCGAGCGGAGAATTCAGACGGAACTTTGCCACTAGGTTCGTGCCCTTTGACATTCAACTCAATATCGTATTTAGACACAAGGCTTTGAGACCAACAGTTGTTGGCAGTCACGACAGTACTAGTGATTGTTGGTCCGGTATCTGCTTAAACGTCGGAAATCGAAGGACTGGGACCCTTCCAAAGAAACCAATGTGACAGGACAATATCTTGTACCCCCAGATCCAGCCATCTGTCAGGGAGATGTACAAGGAACCTGACGAGTACAGTGTGCACCCATCCGTCCAGCGATGATACCTTGCACGTCGATGTTAGCTCCTCGAGCCATACACACTGCACGCATACAGTGTGTGAATAATTGAATTATACAAAGGTGAAGAAATTAGTTATGTTATTACTACCCACCGCAAATTCTGAAATTCTGAACTACACCATGCGCAGCCAGTATAGACATCTATGAACATGACCTACGCTGGGGGGTTATGGTGGACACCGCTGTTGCGAAATGGAAAGCAGAGGCTCTGTTCTGCAACTTCTTGCTGTTCATGGTGATGAAGCTGCCGAGATTGGCGAGGGGTTTACGAACTCACGCCCGACTTGGAAAATTCACTTTCTTGAGATCCATGTATCTGTTTGGCGCGCCTTACGCTTTGAAATTTAGGTTTTACCAGAATTTGTCCACAATAGTGATCAAGTTGCGCGAATGGGCGTATCAAACACCGCTTAGAGGTTCGAGTCATCCTCCTTCCATCAGAGTTGCGAAGCTGTGACAAACAACTTACAAAGTTACATACACCCAGATTATGCGATACCAAAGGTTTATTATATAAGTACTTGATCCTCATGTACTAGTGATATGCTGCCCTCCATTCTCCGCTTCCCACATCATGGCAACTGCTTCTACGAAAACAACCTGGAATCCATCTAGTCCTCTTGCATATGATGCACTCCCGAATCAACTGGACGACTCTGACTCGGTCACATTTGACGTGAAGCCTGCGACAGATTTCTATGACCGCAGCCTGACAAGTCGTAAGTATGCCCTCGTTGGTGTGGCATGCGCAAGTATTGTCAGCTGCTGTTGCATCGTAGCAGGCGCTGTTATTACCGCTTTTGGTGGTGCGGCCGCTTTGATGCCAGCCGGACACAGCGGCGTCGCGCTGCGGAAAGAGATGCTGGTCATCTCACTAAACTTGATCGTCACATTATGCACCGAATCCACAGGTTTCGTACACAACATCTCATTGCGCTCTGCGCTGGCCTCAGAGTCCCGGCTTAGGTTCAACTCTAATCTGCGCCTTTTGACCGCAGCTCGTGGATGGAGAAACCCCAATGGTGCCCTGCTTAACGGCATCATGGTTGTCCTCCTCATCATATCCTATAGCTCAGTCTCACTGGTCACATTAACTTACTATGGGGAGACTGCGTCTGAAGTCGCTATCATAGGGATGCCTCTTCTGGTTTTGGGTATCGCACTTCTTCTCCAGGTGGTGATCGCATTGTCAGGGATGCGGGCTGCCAAGATATTGACGTGGAGTTCTTCATCTTTGGATCTAACCGCTGCTCTGATCCACCACGCGCAATTGACCCCAGTTCTTCTCCGGTGTATGCGCAGTGTGTCCGACTTCGATGTGGATGGAGGTCCAGCGAGGCCATCAGAGACACAGCCTTCTGTATGGCATGCACACCCTAGCATCCGGAAAGTTGTCAACTCTCTTTGGGGTCTCGTCATAGCATGTGCTGGATGGGGTGCTCTCGTCCTGTTCATCCACAATACGTATGAAAGTTACACCGGTACCATAACCTGGAAATCGTGGTCGTTCTTCCCCGACGATCAGAATTTCTTGTACAGCCTTGGATACCCCCTTGCGCTCGCAGGGGGACCCGTGCCGTGGATTATGTGTTATATCAACCTGGCTATTATCCAGGGACCGTTAACACTTTGTCTGCATTGCTCTGAGCTCATCGCAAATGTCATTCGAGATGAAGGGCATTGGAGATGCGGCACCGGACAAAAAGGGATTACACCAGCGATGAACCCGCTGAAGTCGGTTATTGCCAATCCGCTCTGTCTTGCGCTTTTCGTCGCGAAGCCTGCGCTACGTAAGTCACTCGCACCTTGCTTTAGACATGTGTTCTTGAACAAAATCATTAACGATATAGACTGGGTATTTGGGCTTTGTTTCGTACTCGGTGCCTTTCAAGTCTGGCCTTCTGGTATCGGCACTGAGATGACTATGTATCCAATGCAGGTCCGTATTTATTATATAAGACAGGCGCTACAACATCCTTATTTACTCGTGCAGATCTTGAACTTATTTATAGTGCTATTTGTGTTCGCCTGTTTCTTCACTCTCGTGGCACTGCGCCAACGGCGCGGGCCTCAGCCAGCTGCATACGGCCACCTCCAGACACTGGCCAACCTCGTGGATGAGTGGACGCCTGTGATGTGGTGGGGCCACAAGGAAGATGGAATCCCGTATTGTCACGCTGGTAGGGTACTTGCACGGTAACGAGGATGGTGCATTAATCAGGCTTTCAAACAGGGACGAGTGGTCAATTGCTGCCGGTTGTAAAGATGGACTGTGTTTATGCTGGTGTCAGTGTCGAGTCCCATCCTTCCGTTTCGTGAGAAATCCATGCTTTGCACAATCATTTTTTGACTTATTCTCTTCAAACGGAGGACCTTGATTCATGTCAGGCGGGCTGTTGATGCATTGATGGTACGCACAGCCAGCTATGCTGTGGAACGGGACATGTTTACGATTTTACGATGTCTGCTACGTTAGAGGTGGATCGGGATGTTGTCACTCTCGATGCACACTTTATTTCCACATCACATTTAAGATAGTTCTACTTTTAGCGAATACCCAACTAGGAGTCTAGGACGTATGGTGGATGATAGGTTACGGTTCGATTTGCCGATTTGCCGCGACTTATTTTTGAAGTCCCATTAGTGTTTGTTTCAGTATTGTGAAATTTATCAGTGTACACCTATAATCTATTTTCGCCATGTCACGGTGTTAGCATCACAATCACAAAGTTATTCTAAAAGGTACTATCTCTGGCCCGGTGTTGCAAAATGGCCCGGAGTTGCAAACCGCGATGTAGCACACTCATATTTCACTCATTTCCTTAGCACAATGATTCTAGGGGATGTTTGATCCATAGCTTACTGTACATATTTTTTATTCTACGAAAAATGAACTAGAAGTGCTTGCGGCAGCGAAACACTGCTGAGAATGTGCACTTTCCACGCCAATCCATCGGAGGGAAGCCACCACATGCACTAAAAAAATCAGGAATTTCACTAGTGGTTTCCCATTGCCTTCTAATATCACTCTAATTTTTTCCGACATGATAAGTAACTGGTGTTGAGAGACACAAATGTTGTACCATCGAGATGTAAGATGTGACAGGAGGAATGAGATTGTGTTCGGAGTCACAAATCGCTGGTCGGCAACTCGGCCAAAACTTGCACAATTCTGCAAAGTCAAACTGTCAGTCTTGCAGCGCCGGTCGCATGCCCACTACTTCTTCACTGCACAATACCTTTCCTCCACATTCCCACTCATCCACCTACCATACCAGTGACTCAAGCGGCACATATAATCCTCCATTTAATCCATACTTACACAGTACTGTATCCATTCGACCTTAGGTTCGTGGGGGTTGTGGTGTGACATGACATAATGGTAGGTTCGCATGTTCGTTCATCGCTGTGACCTGTGACGAACTTAAAGATAGGTTCTCCGACGTGTGCGCTGCGTCGCTGAAGGACTCGGAGACTCCGAGTCGGATTGATCCTCAGTTGATCCTCAGTCGACGACGGGGATTGCTACATGTCCATACCTGACTTCTTTCTAGCTTTCTGTAGTGCCTTGGCGGGATATTGAACACAAGGGTTCATTGATATAATGTAGTAAGTTTATTTGTCTGTTCTGACTGTCCCCGTCTCAGCCACCCATGAATTCTTTCATCCAGGATAGCGCTATTGATCTTTCTCTCGACTTGCAACAGCATTACGCACATCTGCTTGTATTTCCTCAATGCTATGATTCATTTATTCCAGCTCCGCACCTCCCCATCTCGGCTCTTCTCGACTTCACCAATCTACCACCATTTGATCACTCCCTCACGGTGGCCGACTTACATCGTTTTTTCACTTCTGAGCACTGTGTTACAAATGATGTGCCCGCTGACTTCCTGGATCGTTCCCTTCCACCACTTAGTCTGTCTACTCAGCTCCTGAATACCTTCAGTCAGGCCTATCATGATGGCGTGAAATCTGTCAAGGATCCACGGTTTCTGGGTAATCTTCCATTTTGGGTGGTTCAGTACTGGCATGATTTAGGGTGCGCTATTGCAGCGAAGGAGCGCTGGAGTTTGGCTCGTGATTGGCTATCAGGCCAGCGAGAAAATGCAGATACTGATCTTGCAGCTGCCATTGATGAGGTTTTTAGTAGCCTTCGGGTACTTGGGTGGGGTACTACTCTCCGCGGCCCAGCTGCAGCACTCCAGGTGCTTGATCTTGCAGAGTTCCTATCATCCACACCAATGAAGGGCCGCTTCATCGATGCGATGGTGAACGAGATATCCCTACGAATCCCTCTCAATCCACAGCTTTGCCAGACCACAATTGTTGAAGATCTGACGTTCATCGAAACGCTACGTTGCAGTCATGAGCGATGGGATCGTTACTTATTTGACAAGTGCTTTACAAGGCTTTGAGGAGGCCGGCAGAGGAAAGCGATGGCGCATTGCAAACACACAATACGGAGAATATGACGCACACTAGTTAGAATTTGTTTTATTTCGCAGAAAAATACGAGAGATCCAGATGTCACACTTTTAGGTTCGTCCTCGCCAGATGCCTGTGACTGTCACACGACATAGGTTCAGTTCGAGGTGTTGGCGACGCTGTGACAAACCTAAGGTCGAATGGATACAGTAATATACCATCCGGTTCTCAAACTGGTGACTACTTTTCAGCTTACCCAACTGCTGCTAGGTCATTCCCTCTATAATCCTTCCTGCAGCATCATATATTATACCTACCTATAAGACCTTATAGTACATACACATACACATACAAATTCAAGTCTCAGCGCTGCACGAAGCCTTTGGAATTCTTGAATAGCACTCGTCAATTGCGCTTGACAGCGTCGGAGAGTCAAAACGGCGGTGTGACATGGTGTGACGCGACGACTTCTGTGCAGTGAGAAATTTTGCAACTCTGCTCAAACACTGTTTCACACCGGCTTCTCTCTGGCAACGTAGCATTGACATATTTCTCTATTTTTTTTTCATAGCCTTACAGTACGTACTGAATCCTACCTGCCTGTGTTTTTGGCTCATTTTAATGTTGTGTAGTTGTTGTGTTATAAAAAACGGGTCAAAAGTTTTGCAACACCGGGCCAGAGATAGTACTGGAATGTACTACAACATTACATGAAGGCTGCAATTGCAATCCAAATGCACGACAAATCATGTTACATTTGTGCTCTAACTTGAAGTTGTCAAACGCCGTAGTGCAGTTTCCATCACCAAAACTGTTTGCAAAATCGCTGAAACTTCCGTAAGTCCAGCAGGATGCAGTGAGGAGAAAATGCCAACACATGAGCCCATAATCACTTGACAATCAGTGAGAAGATCACCAGCACCTACGTGCTGATCAGTAACCTTCTCCCCAGTGGCAGCAAAACATGAAACAAAGTCACCTTGAAAATCCGAGAGGTAAACCATTGAGTTAGTAAGCCGATATTGGACATGCTGTACGAAGCATAGGAATAGTCCAATGACTACTTCTTGGCCTTGAAGGCTATCAGCAGGAACAGCTGAATTATTGTTGATATACTTGATGAATCTGCTGTGAATCTTCTCCTCCACAAGATAGATAGCATCGAGGCTGTTATCAGGATCATTGGGGATAGCCACTGCCAGCGCAGCGCAAACAACGCGAAGATGTGGTATAAGGTCTACAACATCTTGGCTCACTTTACCTGTCTTCAACATCTCGTCAACAAACGTATATGCCATCCCAACCAAGGATCCACCCCAGTATAAGCAGTTTACTTCGTCAAGTGTCTTACTAAGTTCGTCCTCTCTTCCGAACCAGCGGCACCCTTTTACTTGGTTATTCCGGAAGAAGACTCTTTTAGCGACATGCTGGTCAAAGACCCAAATATCATGAAGGCCTGCAGTCCAGTAGGTGCTGCGCTTAAGCTGGCGGCTCTTTCGAACCTGAACTTCGCCTGGATGGTGGAGATTCATATATTGAAGTATTAAGTCTCTGAAAACCATGCAATGAGTTTAAACTCGTAATGAGAGGATAATATTGAATAACCTTGAAACCATATTGCGCTCCTCTTGCAGAAGTGTCTACTTCATATCATGTGAGCCTTGTTTTGGGAAGCATTTACGAACGCACTCGATAGCAGGGCCTATGCTGTCAATGGTGTGCGCCTGTCACAACCCTTATAACGAATTAACGCAGGGGCAGAGACTAGGACTCAAACAAGGATATCACAACAATGAAAAGAGAATAATGAGCAGGGACGTCTTGGATTGCGAAAGCAATAAGCTAATACACAAGAGGTTTGAACTAAAGAACTACTGACTACAACTAGCTACCTATATACATATATTGAAACGGAGATTGAATCTGAGAATGAACTAACTAACCAATCATTAAATAGAAAAGAGAATCGTACGATGTTTACGTAATAGAATGTTCTGGAATCAAGTCACGTGATACTATCTTATCTAATCTACACTATGATGTCATGAGACTCGTGGCTGCTGCGGAAAGGTTCTGGAAAGATCTAAGGACGTCACGTGCTTCGTTCATTTGTGACAGGAAGTCGTCTTCAGGAATATCAGAGATAGAAGTAGTGAGCGCTAATGGTATAGAGGAATTCGGGTTAGGGTTTGTAAAGGTTATCGGTACAGACGCTGGTTTGGGCGCTTCTACAGGTGTTTGTTCTGGGCGTTTATTGGATGTCTTACGAGTGTTCAAGAAAGAATAATGGTTTGTATTTGGAACTCGTGACATTACCCCCTCTCTAGGATGAGCGTCATCGCGAATGTAGGATGGTCGAATATTTTTAGCTCTCCACTTCTTGAACTCTTCTGTATCGAGAATAGATCCTAAAATCCTTTTGGATTTGGCAGCCGTGGGATTTTTCTTATGGAAGTCCGCAATCAGAACCGGGGAGTTTTTAACATTTTCTTCTGTCTCCCATGTCGATTCTTCTATCGGATATCCTTCCCATTTTACTCGGTATTGCACTTTTCCTCGGATTTGTCGGCTATCTAATATCTCTTCTACGACAAATTCTTCCTGATCGTCAACTATGTCTGGAGGTGGTCGGGTGGGTTGAGAGTGAGGGATCAATTGAGATGCATAATATGGAGTGAGTAACTCGACGTGGAACACCGGGTGAATCTTATAGCTTTCCGGTAATTTCAATTTGTAGTTCACTTCGCCGGTCTTCTCTAGTATTTCAAAGGGCCCAAGACGACGATCTGACAACTTTTGATTTGGACGACGTTGTTTGATATTCTTTGCGTCTAGCCAGACCTTGTCTCCCTTTTGATACTGAGGTGCGTCTTTAACTCCTCGGTCATAGAAGCGTTTCATGCGTTCATTAACCATCTTTAGAGTATTTTCTGCATCATCTCTTGCTTCTCTCATCTGATCTGCTCTCTCATCGGCAACGGGAATAAGGGATGTAGAGTTCGGAGATACGGTGAATTCGGGATTATATCCATAGAGGACTTTGAACGGACTGTGACCGGTTACTGTGACTGCATTGTTATGTGAAAACTCTGCTATCGGCAGCCAAGATACCCAATCATTCTGTCTATACGAGGCGAACATGCGCAAGTATTGTTCAACTTCTTGATTTACACGTTCTGTTTGTCCGTCTGTTCTGGGATGATAGGAGGTCGACGCAGACCATTTCGTTCCTAATCTTTTCGATACTTGTCCCATGAACTTCGAAATGAACTGTGTTCCTCTATCCGAAATCACTTTCTTTGGTGTACCATGATGTTTCCATACATTTTTCAGAAATAGCTCGGCAATTCCCTTCGAGTCTATATCTTTGGTGGTGGGAATGAAGTGCGATTGCTTCGAAAATCGATCAACAACAACAAATATACTGTCGCATCCTTCACTCTTCGGTAAATCCACTATCAGGTCACATGTGATCGTTTGCCAAGGTCCTTCTGGAACTTCATTTGGCTGCAAAGGTCCCGTTGGTTTACTTGGGAACACTTTCGTCTGTTTGCATCGATCGCAACCATCTACGTAATCGTGAACATACTTCGTCATTGAGGGCCACCAATAGTTTCTGGAAATCAATTCTAAGGTTTTGGCACGTCCAGGATGTCCAGCCGGCGGAGAGTCGTGAAACAACTCCAATATCTCTCGGCGGATCTCTTTATCATTTGGAACATATACCATGCCTCGGAATAACACCAATCCGTCCTCCACATTCCATTCTTCGATTCCTCTTCGCAATTGTACCGGTGCTGCTTTTAGTGTCTCTAGCGCTTTCATTATTTCGGGCTCTTGTTCTGTGCTCTTTCTTATCTTTTTCATGAGCGAACTTTCTCCTTCTATGAGAACTTGGCCTCTTTTAGCAGCATTGATCTTGAAAAACTCCGGTTTTAACAAAATGCGATCTGAGTTATCGTTTTCTACCCCCCCTCTGTGGTCTTCTCTCCGAGATAGACGATCGGCCTTATCATTGACTACACCAGGCTTATGTTGGAGCGTAAATTCGTATTCCGCCAGGAACAAACTCCATCTGGCTTGCCTTCGTGTCAACTTTTGACTCGTCATAAAATATTCGAGATTCTTATGATCCGTCCAGATCTCCACATGTTGGGGTTTCCCTTGCACATAGTGCCTCCACTCTTCCAACGCTCGAATGATTGTTAATAACTCTTTGTCATGAATGTCGTAATTTCTTTCTGCATCATTCATTGACTTCGAGTAATATGCCACTGGGTGCCACAAATCGTCTTCCATCAGTTGAGATAGAACTGCTCCTGTTGCATAATCGGAAGCATCTGTTTCTATTTTCATTTTCTTCTCAACATCTGGCATTACTAAGACGGGAGCTTCTGTAAAACGCTTCTTTAACTCATCGAAGGCGTTTTGCTGTCTCTCTGTCCAGTCCCATTTGGCATCTTTTCTCAGCAAATCATTCATTGGTCTGGCTATATCCGAGAATCCAAGTATAAACCTTCGGTAGAAGTTGGCAAAACCCATGAATGCTTGTATGTCTTTTACGCATTTGGGAACAGGCCATTTTAACACTCCTTCAACCTTGGTGGGATCCATCGATACACAGCCTTTCTCCACAATCAACCCAAGGAATTCGACCTTCGTCTGTTCAAAGCTGCATTTCTCAGGCTTCAAGTACAGATCGTTTTCCTTTAACCGTTTGAGTACTTCTCGCACGATCTTCTGGTGTTGCTCTCTATTTCCATTCGTAAAGACCAAGATGTCATCGATATAAACGACCACTGTTTTGCCGTCTATTAAATCTCTGAATATCTCATTCATCATGGTCTGGAAAGTTGCTGGAGAGTTCGTCAACCCAAAATACATTACGGTTGGTTCGTGGTGACCAAAAGGCGTTTTGAAAGCTGCCTTCCACTCGTCTCCCTCTTTCATCCTAATGTTGTTGTACCCCCATCGTACATCCATCTTGGAGTACATCGTAGCACCAGTAAGGGCATCAATCAGGTCTTGAGATCTCGGTAGCGGATATGCATTTTTAACCGTCTTCTCATTAAGCCTTCTATAGTCCATTACAGGTCTCAACTTGCCATCCTTTTTAGCCACAAAGAAGAAAGGTGCTGCCACTGGAGATTGTGAATCTCTAATACGTCCCAGTGCAGTCTCGGCTTTTAACCAATCTTTCAAAGTGTCCATCTCTTTCGGTGACAAGGGATAGGGTTTCGCATTAGGAGGAAGATCATCCTCATCCTTGAGATCTATCGCATGATCCCACTTCTTCCTCTCAGGAAATCTCTTTGATTCCTCTTCTGAGAATACTCCCAGGTAGTCATGAAGCCAGTCTGGAACCATCTCTTCTACAGACTTCTTCTTCTTTGTAGCTTCTTCTGCTACCTTCTGCTCCGTGGCGACCGAGGCTTTGTATCTAATCCATCTTTCAGGACTATCTTCGTCTTCCACCTCTTCACAAGTCACCTTCCTCTCTTCTATCTCCTCATCATCATCCTCTTCTGTAGGAATCAGATCTGGAACTCTATCTGTCTGTTTTTGTGCTTTTCTGTTTTCTCTATTTTTTTGCCTCTGTTCCTTTTTCGTAATACATTTAATCGGACACCTAGATAATGAGAAACGTCCTGCGTTCCAATCTATCTCTGGATTATGATATCTTAACCAATCTATGCCGATAATAACGTCATCGCTTCCCAAGTCTGTAACCATGAAAGCTGCTTTACTTTCTTCATGATCACCGATCTTTAGACCTAGTTCTGCGAAGTGTGTCATCGATCCAGCGGCATTTAACGAGCCGTCAATGTTCTTGACCGGAATAGACTTTATTAATTTACGACAGCGAACGTCATTGTCCAACACAAACTTCTTGTTAATAAATAACGTAGATGCCCCACAATCTACAAGGGCTCTAATGTCCGCAGTCTTCTTCTTTCCTACCAACGTTATTGGAATGTAGAAGTGTTCTGATTTTGATTTTAGGTATACTTCTTCTACTTCCGCAAAGCTGGATAGAATCGAATATCTGCTTCCAGACACGTTCTCTTCTTCTGGTTCTTCTAGGATTTTTTCTTTCCTAGTAGCTACCCAGTCCCTAAACCATTTTGGCGGTTGTGATCTCTCGGCCTTTTCTTTTGCCAAAAACGCTTTGCCTTGTGGTGACTCTGCGAAGTCTCGGAACCATTTGGGTGCATCCTTCCTTGCTTCTCCATGGGTCAAGGATTCTATGAACCATTCTGGAAGATTGGTGTCTTTCGCGGGAATATTGGGAGTTCGTGTTTCTGTCTCTCTCTGTGGAGACGCGGTTCTGCAATTTCTTGCAATGTGGTTTGGCTTTCCACAACGGTAACATACAAATGGTCTTCCGTTGAGAGCTTCTCCCATTGCATTGAACTCTTGCAACGAATACGTTCTTTTTGTCATTGTACCAGTTGTATTCTGGAACCCGATTTACAATGACTATTGGTAGACTAGTCGTAACGGTCTACCCGAAAAGGAATGATGAATTGATGAGCTAGTCGTAACGGCTCATCCGACAGGGAAAGATGGTGAAAAGAAAGTGGAAAAGGAATACGTAAAAAGAAAACTGAAGCGGTCCCCGATATCTGATCGGATCTTCCACGTACTTCAGGGTCAAAGGGTCCTGGTAAAACCCAACTGACTCTTCCCTAGGTACTGACTAAAAGAATGTACGTAACAACTATACTCGCCAAGTGAGAGAAACTAGGTGCCTTTGCAAACACTTCCCAAGAGAACAAACTAGAACGACACGACCGCTCTTCCAGGCAATGCCTTACAAGCGTCAGTTCTGGACTAGATTTGTTTCTAACTCCTTGGTAGGATCTATGCGTAGGACTTATCGCTAGACAACTCTTCTATTTACTTGGGTAGAGTAGCCTACGTATCGTACGAAGAAAAGGGTAACGGTAAAAAGGAATTTATAGTAACGTTGAGCAGGCAGGGTTTTGGGCCAGCACTCAAAGCTGTAGTGACACGCCTAATGTCGTGAACACCTCCGTATACTGGCGGCTGCAATGTACGGCAGGGCCTGGTATAGGACTACTAACTACGAAAGGATAGGTATGAAAACGCTCAAGCGAGCAAAGGGGAGAATGATTCGAAACAAGGGTCACGGTTGTTTAGACCGGGCAATGTAAAATGTTGGTTTGTCGTTTAACTGTTGGTTCTATGACTATAGAGACCAAGAATTAAAGAACACGTGAAACGATGATAAAGAAGATCGTTTGAACGTTTATCGAGCTAAGCTTAGCTGGACAAAGTTTCAAAGGATGTAGTAGTGCAAGCGGTAATGCGTAGAGTCGGAGTCCCCTATAGTTCAAACCTAATGTCACAACCCTTATAACGAATTAACGCAGGGGCAGAGACTAGGACTCAAACAAGGATATCACAACAATGAAAAGAGAATAATGAGCAGGGACGTCTTGGATTGCGAAAGCAATAAGCTAATACACAAGAGGTTTGAACTAAAGAACTACTGACTACAACTAGCTACCTATATACATATATTGAAACGGAGATTGAATCTGAGAATGAACTAACTAACCAATCATTAAATAGAAAAGAGAATCGTACGATGTTTACGTAATAGAATGTTCTGGAATCAAGTCACGTGATACTATCTTATCTAATCTACACTATGATGTCATGAGACTCGTGGCTGCTGCGGAAAGGTTCTGGAAAGATCTAAGGACGTCACGTGCTTCGTTCATTTGTGACAGGAAGTCGTCTTCAGGAATATCAGAGATAGAAGTAGTGAGCGCTAATGGTATAGAGGAATTCGGGTTAGGGTTTGTAAAGGTTATCGGTACAGACGCTGGTTTGGGCGCTTCTACAGGTGTTTGTTCTGGGCGTTTATTGGATGTCTTACGAGTGTTCAAGAAAGAATAATGGTTTGTATTTGGAACTCGTGACAGCGCCTGACCATGAGAAGACTTAAGTCCCCATTGCGAGCAACATTTTTTCAGAAGGCTGATTCTAATGTGGTGTTCATCTAAGTCAGAAGGTTTTCCTTCATGCATGATTGACTGGATGCAACGTACAATATATTGAAATTTTGTTCTTGAAGACGAGAAATGATTTCCGGGTTGGTGTAGCCACTTGCAACAAATCATTCCACTAGCGGTCATATAGCTTCATCCGAAGCTGCAACTTAGGCATTAAATATATGAGAGCTGCTAGCACTGGCATCAATGCACTTACGAGCAATAGCGTACCCATTTCTTCCTTGAGGGTTGGGCATCTAAGGAACGTGATAGGGCTATGTAAAAGGGATGTAAGTCAACAAGGTTTGCAGCAGTGGATACTCACTGCTTATAAGCCTAAACTGGACCGTGGACGAAGCACAGATCACCGTCTCATTAGAAGCATACTTCATTCTTCTAACTGACTTACTGATGCTCCATTTGAACAATATATTGTAAAGGCATGAATTCGTCTATCGTCTCTAAGACTGAGTCAGGCCAGGGTCGGTCCGTAATCAAATCTTAGAGCAGTCAAACTATGTCCATGTAAGTACACGGCCGTTTGTGACCTCTTGTGACGGGAATATTTGAGGTGTACCAAAGGTGTACTGACAAATAGTTCAAAAGACTAGAACAAACATTGATCGGACTTCAAAATAAGTCGCGGCAAATCGGCAAATCGAACCGTAACCTATCGTCCACCATAAGGACGCATTACATTGGGACCGGATATGAATATTTTAATTACAAGGCTATGTATGCCTGGACTGTACGCATGTCGGTAGTGTCGAGCCCCGTGATCTTACAGCGAATGATGATTGTGGAACTGTGCAGATCAGTCGTGAAGTAGTCTTAGCTGCGTGCTGCAGAGAGCTGAGACGATGTTTCATCATATAATTATAATCACTTTACTCTGCGGCTGGGAGAGTGCACTTTAAGCGAAGTGCTTCAAAGTTTGCAGACTTGTAGCACTCGGTAGATAAATCGATTTAAACGACGAAAGTAAATGTCGAAGTTAGAACAAACTCTGATTGACGGAGGGGCGCCTAATTAGGTATCTGTAGTAGTTGTCACTGGTACCGGTGCAACTTGAAGCTCGAATTCAAGCTTTGAAGAGTCAGCGGAACCGGTTTTGATCAACTTCCTTCTTCCCCTTGGCACTTGGCAATTGTACATGCTTTAGCCGATTTCCACGGGCTAGCCGTCTAAATGTTGCTTGGCGTTGAGCCGAGATTGGCACCGTGCCCTAATGATGGCCACCGTGACCGCTGCATCTCTTCGGTGGGTACCCGAGTAAGTCTGCGAGTCCGAGTCCGTCTCAATCTCGGTTAGCTAGTAATAGAACACGTTCAGCCAAGCCCAAGCGGGTATTTGCACATTGGCCGGCCTCACCCCGATGAACTGGGCCTCGTGTTCCTCTTCGAACGAGGCGGAAGTACCCTTTCATTGAACCGTTGTCCCGCAAAAGGGTGAGCAATCCAAAATTTCGAATGATAGCCTGACATACGAGATTTAAATCTGACCAGGTCATTACAAGCATGTCGCTTTTAATTGAAACATCTTCGGTACACTGCAGAGCGATGGATTCTGTCGCTGTTGTCAGCACCAAACAATTGAATGCTGTCCTTTGTACGATGAACTTCGCAAACTCTCTCTTAGAGGTGGAGATCAACGAAGCTCGGATCGCTTTGCAGAGAGATGGAGAAGAGTTATTGACCATAGACTCTGTGGTCAACAGCCTACAGGCTGAGATCGAGGCGATACACGCACGCATAGCTGTTCAGCAAGAGAAGCGGCGCGCTGTGGAAACTCGCATTTTCGAAAACAGAGCTCGCATCAGCCCTGTGAGGTTCCTTCCCACAGAAATTCTTCAGCAAATATTCAGATACTGCCTCCCCAACGATCGATATGTCATCCCCCACATACTGTCCGCCCCGCTTTTACTTTGCCAAATTTGTCGCCGCTGGAGAGACATTGCACAGGCAACACCGGAACTCTGGTCTTCTATTGATGTTCATGACTGGGGCGTCTGGACTGCAGATTTCTACACGGCGATGGTGGCTCGCTGGCTTGCAGCAGCACGTACTCGTCCGTTAACTGTCAGTGTAGTGTGCCTCCAGAAATGGGATTGGTTTCGCCAGTACGATCCAACACAGTCAGGGCTTTTCCGCCTGCTTGCATCACACTCGGGGCGATTTCATGATCTTCATATACAGGCCAGCCGCGGCTACATTGATGCATTCATTGCCAGCGGTTCCTACGCTGTGAAACGCATCTTAATATCCGTCATGCCAACGTCGTTCCTTGCCAACTCCGGACATCCTCTTACCCTTTGCACGTCGAACATTACGCACGTCGCTCTTTGTGGAAAGGAAGCGCTCATCAACCTTATTCCACGTGCCACGTTCCCTCAAATTACCCACCTTACACTCGACAGACCAGGGGCAGAAGTCGACTTCATGAAAATCCTCCTTGACTTCCCAGCACTAGTTCGGCTGAAAATCAAGCTTTTCTTCCACGGCGAAAGCTTGGAGATAGTTAATCATCCCCCTGATGGGATGACCCTCATTAAGCATCAGGCCTTGGAGACACTAAGCATCTACCTATCAGAGGATGCGGTTCAGTTTGGGAATGTAGCACCCCTAGCTCGCATCTTTGATTCGCTGTCTCTGCCATCTTTGCGAGAGTTGGCCTTTGTCGCTCTTGACCGCGGCTGGGAGGCCATTGTTGACGAATGGCTTCCTGACTCGGTGAAGGTGTTATTCAGTGGGTCGTCATGTTCGGCCAAACGCCTTCTTTACCGCAATTTTAAACGCCCTCTGGACATGGTTGGCTTCCGTGAACAGCTTAGGAACCTTGCTATTGACTTGAGGGTTGATAACACAGGATTCGGCTGTCATTGGTATGACATTGCATCCTAGCACTTTTAGCCTCACATATTTCATGCACACATCACTAGATATTAGGATGGTAGACTTCTACTGATAGGGACAACACAGTGAATACAACGAGTGGAGTTGAGATATTATGATTGACTTCTAGATCTAAGAAAGTCTGTCTGTTCCACACTGCACCATAAAGGATAGCAGGGCACCCCGACAACATTCACTTATGTGATCCAATAATACTGAGTACGAACAAGCGCCTACTGACAGCATCCGCGCCCTCGGGCATGGACTCTGTCATGTCTATCCACCACTTGAGTTGGGCCCTCAGCTCATCTGCGGAATTCGTTTCGCTGAACATGGGCCTATCGAGGAACACAGATATCAGGGACAGACCATTCATAAAATGGGATACATACATTCCACGCTCTTGCAAGGCTTCCTTCAATTC
Source organism: Suillus subluteus (assembly GCA_016647755.1). NCBI lineage: Eukaryota > Fungi > Basidiomycota > Agaricomycetes > Boletales > Suillaceae > Suillus > Suillus subluteus. The sequence continues at coordinate 252,226 of JABBWI010000028.1, read as the reverse complement.
TGGAAGGGTGAGATCACGTCCATATACCTCTTGTTTGAGCATCTTATCGTCGGACGCAATGTTCTGAAGGTGGCGTTGTAGACGCCACTGAAGCAGTTGCAGTGGCCCCCAAGCGGAGATACCGACGACTCTACAAAAACTCTTATACCAGGTTTGAAAATATACTTCGAGAAAGTACGCACCCGCAAAGTGCCCCTGGATTTTTCAGACTGAGAGTTGGAATGAAACCAGAGCTTTCGCTTTCTTTCCGCAAAAGATCGAATAATCTCCAATTCCCTGCGAGCACCGACTGTTGATTGTTGCGTGCCTTCGCACTGATACGGTCACGTTGACCTGGAAGGACACACGTAGATGGCAGCATTCGAGGGACGTAAAGGGCAATAAAAGGAATGAGCTCCTCCATAACTACGACAACAATCACGAACGGAATGAGCCTAGAGGTGGGAGTTTGAGCAAAATCAAGAAAGGTAGACGGATATGTACTTTAGTGCATCCTGCTGGAATGTTCTGATGAAACGCGACTCCGCTCTGGAGAGCGCGGCACCACCTGTAGCAATGCGAGAACGAATTGCTGCTGCCTGTTTACGGTGCGTGTTTATGGCCTTCAGGCCTCGGAAATAGAATTTCTGACGGGGCCAAAAGAAATTAGGGGAGCGAATGCGCCGATGAGGTTAAACACAGACAAGGAGTTCGAAGGCTTGGTGAGTGAAGCGCTTGATGGTACCGGCATCATGTGGAGCCTGGTCGAAGGACTCCCTGAGCAGTTGCATCTGCTATGTCTTGCTTCGCTAGCTCGATCGCAGACGGAACAGAATCTGGTGTACTTGATGTCGGAGAAGGACGAAATGCTGGAAATGAGTGTTGTATTTGCTTTAGGGATGTCGAGTGAGGCTTTGGTATTGCACTTGATGGTGAAGGCCTTTTCAATGGGCCAGGCTTAAGCTCCACCCGATGCTTGCGAGGTGATACGGCAGAAGGTGGTAGATTTGAGGTATGACTAGACTTATCATTGGAGGAAGTGGAGGTAGAGGCAGACCGTGCTGAAACTTTCCGTCCAACTCTTGCGTAGTGAGACAGCTGTAATCTACCGGAAACAAGACGTTGGCCCGAAAGTACCAAGTGTAATTGCCGTGGTTGGATGACGCTGGAGGTGAGCATCATGTCAGTATGCCGCTGAGCGGTTTGAAGGGCACAAACCTATTCACCGCAACATTCTTTCCAGTAAAGCGAAGCATACAATGAAAAGCAACCCTAGCAAGTTTGTGGAGGATGGTTGTAACTTGTAAGTACAACTTGTAGCTTCTACTTTGATTTGCAAAACTCTGCGTTACTCATTTAAGTCACAATTACATGTCACAACCATCCGGTCACACTGGACAATTTCCCCTAAGATGGATGAAGTTCATCATGGTCTACTACAATAGATGTTTAACGTTCAGACGTTTACGGCTGTCCCGCTCCCCTCTCCCTTGATATATTGTCTGCGCGTAGCGCACACATCACCCCACCTCTCCATAAACTGTAAAATCTTACTTTCAAGCAGACACAATCAAACTTAATACAGTAAGCTTAATCATCCCCCCCCATACTACATAAAAAGGCCCTAGCGTTCACACTGCAGAGTGAACAAGCTCCACTGCGCGCTTGCGAACTTCATCAATCCCCCACCGCTCACCCGAACCATGTTTCAGGTCTAGAATTTCACCCACCTCATCGCAAGCCTGCAGCATCATATCAATGTCCTCCTTCGTGTGTGACGCACTAACACAGAACCGTGCACGACCCTTCTCCAATGGGGTGGCGGGATACCCTACGACAACGACAGCAATCGGTATTCTCCGCGCACGCATCAGACGTGAGAACATCAAACATTTGCCCGGGTTGAAGATAAGCAGGGGAACAATCGGGCTGAAGGGATGTCCAGAAATGATGAAACCGAGTTTCTTGAGGACCCGTGTGCAGATAACGGCAATTGAAGGCAAGACGGCGGATACGCATTCTAGCTTCGGATCCGTCTGCGAGGGATGGATGAAGGTTTATCCACGCCGGCAGCATGCTAGCAGGCACCATTCCTTGGAGGTCATCTACACGGTCCTTGAGAGTGATAATTGAACCAGCAAGGCTGAGGGAATTTTGGGACTTGGACAGCTGTGGTGCTGGAAGTAACGCCCATGATGCTCGCGATCGACGCGATAATTTGTGCGAGCACCGGGGGCGCCATTGCTTCCGCATACGGACATGAGTGTCCGCGCATCCGGAGAGCATCAATAAGGTTTTTCGGCCCTGTGATGTATCCGCCAGCAGCACCAAATGACTTTGTGAACGTGCCCATCAAGACATCAATTGAGTCAGGATGGATGTTAAAATAGTCCGTCACACCGCGTCCATGGGGACCGACCGCACCGATTGAATGTGCCTCATCAACAAACAGGTAGAACTTGAATAAAACATCAACATCATAAGCCAAACAGTAAATGCAGTACGGACCTTGTACTTCTGTTTCAATTCGACAATCCTAAGCAGGTTTACGAGCGTGCCCTCCATGGAGTATAACCCCTCCACGATGACTAAGATCTTCTTCCAAGGACGATGTGTCTTGGGCTGGCCCTGGCTTATCGCCTCACGCAAAACGGACTCGAGGCTTGACATATCATTATGCTTGAACATCCGGATATCTGCACCACTCTGGCGTGCACCGATGCGAATGCTAGTGTGGTTCAGTTCGTCAGAAATGATCAAGGACTTCCTTCCCACCAATGCAGGGATGAAAGTGGAGTTAGTGGCAAACCCCACAGAACTGACTAACGCGTCTTCTGTTCCCAGAAAACGTGCGACGAGGGCTTCAGCAAAGACATGGAGCTCGCTGCTCCCGGTCTCAAGACGTGTCCCGCAGGTGGAGATGCCATAACGACGGATGCTTTCTCCGACTGCATCTGAGCAGCCCCCTCGGGCCTGGGAGAAGCCGAGGTAGTTATACGATGAGACGTTCAAGGCGCGTGTTTTGGTACCGGTGTAGATCTGAGTAAGGTTGTAATCAGTGGAATAACGGTCGAGGAGTACAACAGTGCGGCCGGGGACACCTGCGATAGGCTGGGAACAGCAGTCATCCACACGACGCTTGAGCCGGCGGGCGTAGAACGAATCAAAATCCGAGTTCAATGGTGCAGTAACCCTGTACATGGCATCAAATGAATTATATCTCGCAATCAAAATGGTACTTACATCGTGGGGCATAAGGTGGGTGAAAAAAGATTTGGCAAAACGCTTTCCGAAGAAGTCGCGGACATGACCAAAACAGATGACCATGAGGTAGCTTATGTAGGTGGTGAGGAGAACATAGTACGGAGGCTCCTCGGTTGTGTGCTCCTGGAAAGGTTTTGTATAATCATGCTGAGAGACGCAACGATGGGCCTCATTTGCACAGTAACCAAACTCTGTGTGAACAGTAGCGAAGACCTCGGAGGTGGGCGGTGTAATGGGGTTCACGAGACAGTTGTCCGTATCATCCTCGCAGAGGATTGTGTCTTCAGATGAAGCTGTGACAGAGGAGTGGGTGGATCGCGTAGGAGTTGATGCTGCAGAGGAATTGTTATGACTGCGAGCGCGGGTGTCTGCTTGTTGAACAGCAGAAAGGTACGACATCGCCGTCGACATTAATGGCAACTTGCTGAGCGATCCTGTCTTCTTGAAGATGGACGGAGGAGGAGCAGGCGGATTCAAAGCAATGGGAGATGGCATTTTCTTGTCTTGTCCAATGAATAATCCTCGGGTAGTTGACGATGAAGCAACGAAGAAAACAGCGATGTTATGGCAACCTGTTCAAGTTATAAGACAAGTCGTTGATGACGAGGGGCACCACGTACGATGACGGGGGACAGGATCATCTTCTGCCGATAAGTTCATAGTTCTTCAATACTGCGGCATTTTGGAATTCAGATGCCACGTCGTGACGTAGCCACGATATGAAAATACATCACCGTGCACGTCCTGCGCGGAACGCATGGTGTCTCAGGAATCAATATAGCCTGTACAGTGGCCGCCTTTTTCTCGAGACGAGAGCCGTCCTCTGGCGAGCTTTTGGTATCGATCGAGAACGGACTTACTTTGGGGTAGTGTTCCGTAGACAGACACCATAGACGAACGATTTTGTTCCTTCATATGCTTCGGGCCCGTTCGGGGTGATATCGGAAGTGTACAAACTCGGAGTGCCGACGGTGGATCCGGAGGTATACCCTTATACGATTAGTGTCACGTTGCAACATTGACATGAACCACCTAGGCATGAAGTCCACACCAAAATCGAACATGAGTGATTGCATTTATAGAAGTAACAACTGTCTTCCTTCTATTGGTCTGCTTACAGGAGACTAAGAGATAGCTGCTGTGCGGCCTGATGCACGAGCAGGGGAGCTGAAATAGTTAGCGCTCGCAAAGTGAACAACAGCCGACCATCCATCATGGATCGTAGCAGGGATGGTGGAGGGTGCACGGGTGGACGGCAAGGTCTAGACAGGCTTATACTATGCGGATGAATTTTACGCCAGGCGAATCCAAACATGACGGAATGCTGTATGTAAATATAACAAACGCATACCTGTGCAACAGCCTCTCGAGAGCCTGCGTTCAGTAGTGTAATACGCGAGAAATGAACGACATGATTAATGCGAGCAACTGGCTAGCAAGAGAATTTGAATCATGCTGGTGGGACTCCAAATAAGGATAGTGCAAAAACAGGAAGAAATCTAAGACACAGACCCCCAACAACAGTTAATTGAGTGCTCGAATTTGACATGCCTTGATCAGCCTGAGTAATCTTGTAATGTCCGGTGGATGGGTCCCGTTTGAGGTCCCATGTTGTGGACTCAGAAAGTGCAGCGAGATTTTGCTCCCAGATCGCAGGGGTGTCGATGGCTCCCTGCAAGATCGCGGTGTGTTTATAATCCGAAGTAATATAGGCGCGCAGGATTGGAGTGAACTCAATCGTGATGTTACTGGTGTGTCTGTGTTTTGCATTGTGAGTTCTGTGGTTATAAATAGAGGAAAGATGACATACTCAACTTCCTTGAAGTATAAGATGGGCCTAGGCATCAAGTCTCTCGGGCTCATAAAACCTGCAGCTGGACATTATATTGAGGCCGAAAAAATGTGGTGGTCACAAACCGAGGGCGATATCTTGAATGGACCCGGTATCATTGCGGGCTTCCAGGTAACCAGGGACTCCCTTCACAGGATTCTGCGGGTTATTCGTGAGCTGTCGGAACAGAAATAAACAAAAATAAGACTTACAGAGAACTGGAAGACACAATTCTTCTGAGTCAGTGTGGTCTTTTCGCTATCCTGCATGACGGCATTCGGTTGAGTATTCGCAGAACAGATGAGAGTCTCTTACGTTGATCTCCATGCAGGTTTCAGCCTCAATGATATTCCCATCTGTAACTTGTGGTCTGGAAAAAGCAAGTCTATAGGCAGAATGAGTATGGTTCATGAGCACGTTTATTGACATAAACTTACTGGCTCGTGTAGGTTGCATGAATCCTGTACGAGCCTGGGACGAGGAGCCATAGGTACTAATTGGGCAATTGGACAAGAAAGACGACACCCACCTGTCCGTCCGAAGGTGGTGAGCCTGAAATGTTGCAAGGTTCGAAGCCAACCGCAAGCGAAAGTGTGGGTACTTACCAACATATGGCGGGAAAGCATATCTGGTAGATGCCTTTCACGTCGCTATCGAAAGTCAACAGGAGCGTCGCTTCCTTGCCGAGATCTTTCCTGCAAAACTGGTCGGGTGAAAAGTAATAAAAGGAGATAGCACAAGGACGCTCACGTCTGGAAATACAAGTTTCTGACGAAGGCGCGTGACATTGTAAAATTGCAGTTGAGATTGGATGCGAACGAAAGAGTGTTTTCTGCATCTGCGCAACCGGGAGGGTTGTAAGCATAAGCATGGATAAGCATAAACCGTTAGCTCCCAGGTGTGAGCTCCCCTAATGTAGACAACTTCTCCTTTCCTACAGCTTCGTGCCTTCATACCACTGCGACTATATGAGCGCGCCGCCCTGTGGCTGGACCTGCTTGGTTTGCGATGTCGTATAGACACAACCTTAGCTTCGTCACGCGTCACAACAACACACGAATTACATGAATTCAACAACTTGAATTGAGCTTATTTCGTGTGACCATCGCACGTTTTCGAGGTTCATGAACCTGTTTTGCGACAGAAGGTATGTTGTTCATTGAAAACACGTAGTATTACACCAAAATGCGCACTTGCAGACATTTCGGCGCGAAGTTGCAACTCTATTGTTGTCATTATTCCAGGCGAGATGGCTGGCATGGGATACAAATGATACTAATCGGAGGGCGAGAATTAATGTGACGGATGTGCGTGCGGTGGAGAGCCGGGCGCGTACCAGGGTTCGGGATTCGGAGGGTGTCAATATAACAGTCAGGCACAAGGAAGCACCAGCGGCAATTACGAACCCCGACACACGAAGGTCCAGGCCTCAGGTACTACTAGTAGCAAAGGCATATATCAAGCCAACTTAAGCAGGTATGAGTACGCCCTTTAGGCTGGCAGTGCGCGGAAATTTAAGCTTTCAAGTCGATAGGGATCGAAGCTTAGGTACGTAGGTTCCCAGCGGCAGGTACAGAGGCACGATTCGACTATACAGGTGAGGGGTGTAATGTATTGAGTCCTCAGCGGCAGGTACGAATGTGCAGGAAGGGCCCACCAAGACAAAGCTGGCTAAATAACAGTGGAGGGAACGAGTTAGGGTGTGATGTATCTAGCATGTCTCCAGCGGCAGGTACGTACTACGAAGGCACGAAGGTGCTGAGGATAAGCCCAAAGTCAGGGATAAGCTGACAATGTAAACCAAGGAAGCGGGTACTGCGCCCATCCGAGACATAAAAGGCTGCGACTGCAGAGCTTGAAGCTACTCAATCTGAAACAATGTCAGAAACCTTCGTCAGAAACTTGAACTTTCAGACGTGAGTGTCTTTGCGCTATCATTGTGCTGCCCCATCTTTTTATCTGACCATCTCACAGCCATGACCTCGGTAGGGAGGTGACGCTTTTACTCACTTTCGATGGCAACATGAAAGGCCTCTATAAGAATTTCTGCCCTATAGTATGGAAGTAAGGACTCCCGTTTCTGCCTGTGATAAGCTACTTCATACCTTGAAATATCTTAGGACCTGCACATTTGGAAAGGAAGGTGAATGTTGTCCCACATTTTTCCTGCTCGATTGCCAACTTGCCTATGGCCTCTCGTCTTAGGCCCGTACAGCATGCGCGCGACCTACACTAGCCAGTAAGTCTATATATCTCAATCAAGCTCGTGAATCAGACTGATCCATCTTCTAGGCTTGCTTTTTTCAAAGCGCAGGTCGACGAAGGGACCATCACTGACGCTGCAACCTGCGTCAATATAAATGTGAGAAACGCTCATTTGCTCTGTGATTCCTAGCATGAACATCAAGCTATCATGCAGGAGGGCGAAATAACGACTTTGACTCAGGATGATGATGAGGTCTTCCATTTCTCTGTAAGACTGCCTTTTGATCAAGTATCATCTTTGTCACAACAACTCACGGGATGACTGACTTAGGACCCTGTGGCTGGAGAGAAAGGTTTGCTGCAGGCCAAGAACGAGACTGGGTTCGTTCAGGACATCGGAATTGGTCTGTGACTACTTTTTGGTCTGTTTCTTCGTCTCAGCGTATTGTTTAACTCCAGGCTTCATGTGCCCGGGAGAACTGATGCCTACGCCGGCGCTCTACTTCAATGACGTTGGGTATGTCATCCTCCCTTTATTTTTCATCCTGGAACTTACAGTACAAAACAGAGATGGAAGTAGCGCCGTGGCTAAGTTCATTCCCAAGCTACGCGCCTACATCACCTCGGACTATGGACAAACTGCAATCTTGCAACGCGCTATCGACAGCCACTGTATCTGGGAGCAAGATCTCAGTTATCTTGACGCCGAGAATACGACCTGGAAGCTCACATACGATGAATATTACGGACACAAAATTATCAGGGGATAGGAATCTCAAATTGATGGCCATGCATTCTTGGTCCCTGTCGTCTGTATCTTGATTTTTTCCATCTTCTCATAGTATTCTCAAGTACTTGAAGCCCTGACTGACAGCCTGAGTTTCGACAGTTGTACCACGTTGAATTGATTGATAGCTTTATATATTTAAAAACTTCCCTGCGTTGAATAAGATCCTACATGATTTCCCTTGCACTGAGTAAACTGAGTAACAAGGCGTTCATCCGAGTCCTAAATGTTCCCGGCGATACCTCGCGAGCTACCGCATCGCTTGTTGTGATGTAGCAAGACCACCATTGACAGAGTTGTCTGTAGTCATGTGCAGACTATATATGATTTCGACTCCACACTCAACTTGGTCATTGACGCTGAAGTTATGACCACTGTCAAGCTCGATTCACACATCCTTGAAAAAGATGCGGGCATCATCACAGAACAACTTAACATACAATCGCAAGAAGCTACCGTGAGGACACTACAAGTTCTTTTTCTTCGCAGCAAAGCGCAATTAGAACCCCTCCACTACAATCCCCCTATTTTCTTGTTACAGTCATCATCAATTGCTCCCAGCCACACGGACGTTGCCCCACAAGACGTCACTGACTACCTCGAAAAGCTCGTTCGAGCAGCGCAGCAGACCGCAGAATCTCACTACTGCGGAAGCTTCGTTGCGGGACAAACCAGCGAAAGCGATGAATTTGCGGATATTGGTATATGGCTAGGGGAAGGAAACTATCAAAGAAACCATGAGAAGGAGATCTTGGATAAATTAGGGCTTATTGCATGGGCAGACGCTGAGGTGAGTGTTGGTGAACAAGATCTGAAACGCTGTCGGTGATCGTCATGGCATCTGACGTTCTCGTGCAGATAGCACAGATGGAGGGACTTTACGACGAGAAGTTGAAAGTGGAGTTGGAGGGTGCAGAAGAAAGTGTCATTGGAAAGCTGTTGGACAGCCTTGAAGAGGACTGTCACCGGTTCTTTGCGCGACGTCAAGACTCGTACCTTGCTTGCTTTCTCATCGGCCGATTGAAGGCAGGTTGGTGTGGGCTAGCAAGCATCGGGGTGACATCTTGAATGAAACTGATTGGGAGGATCATTCTGATGCATGCGATATGTCGGCTAGACCAGAGCGATATGGAGGGTTTGAACTTTGCGGTGTCCACACTAACACAGCCACAACCACGAGTTCTATGTAAAGTTCTCATTTACATAAGTCACACAGTACAAGTTAGCTCTGATGATCTGAACGTCTCACTCTCTATTCAGCTATGTCAGGAGACCCAGAGATGGAGGTGGATACAACGCCTGCTGAAGCAAAAATCACTGAAATTGTTTCAAACCTTGGACCTAGCACCCATGATCGCATCCAAACCCTGAGAGATTTCCACATTCGTCTTCAGTCCGTCCGCCATGTACCTTCGTTACTTTTGAGGCATCCGTCTGGATCCTCACTATCTCATGAAGCCGAATTCACCTCTCCATTCGACCCAGCCGACCACGACTTTGCAGCTCCATTCCACACTACGCCGACACAGGACTTCCGCACCCTAAAAATCATAGCCGATGCCCTACGATCTGAAAAACTACAAGAAGCGCTTAAGGTTGCCCGCGAGAGTGAAGAGGCCGATAAGAGCGATCTCTGCTTGTTCCAGAGAGATAGTCGCAAACGGAAGTAAGCACAATCCCCTACATGTCATGGTAACCTCCTGTACGTTATATATGTATTGATTGTTTTCATCTTTCCGGATCTTCAGACGACCACTTTCTCCAGTCGGCTCGCCTCAGCCTTACATACCTCCGCCACCGCGAGCTTCTTCATTATTCCCACCCATTGATGATGAGCTTCCATGCTTGCGCGCCGAAGGACTGGTAGAATATATTCGAGAATTCAATAGAGGTGACATAAAGTCGCCCCCCAGCCCAGGGACTAGTGAATCTTTTCAGCCGAAATGTAGACTATACATCTGGTCCAGGACACGCTCGCCATATCGTGACCGATCAATGAATGGGCCGCCACCAAAGTTGACTAGTCCCGTAATCTTACGGTTTACCATCGAAGATGTACTTACGGCTTACGTCTCTCTCGTGTTCACCCGCTGGGAAGATCCACTCCTTGTAGAGAGTGTAACCGCCTTTGGCCCCAGAGAGATGGTACGAATAAGTCAACTTTTTTTCATCCGGTCTTCTGATTGTGGCTACAATGTACTTGCCACTTTTGAATAGAAGTTGCCCCACATGCAATCCGATTATCTCGCGTTTCAAGTGCTATCTCAGCATATCGCAAAAATGGTTCAGTCTCATCCGCAAGTCCCTCTCCAGACGCTCATTGTAAGACATCGGAACTTTGTTATTTTTCATGTGCTGATTGTTTATCAAGTATCTATTGGTGTCTTATCAGGGACTTTTTGTCGATCGATGTACTAGTTGCGAACGGGTGCTCTCGGCTGAGGGCCACGTTCCTCCAGCTGGACGACTATGGATTCCTAGAGGTACCGAGCAACCTATTGATCTCAATACAAACAAAGCAGATGAACCCGATCCTAGTGTCATCATCAATCCCCACGCTACTCCCGCGAAGAGTCAAATTACGGACCATCCCGATGGACACTGGGAGTCACGTCATGTCACATGTATGTACAACTGATTCGATAGGTGGTTCAAGTTGGAACTTGGGAGACTGGGCCAATCGGTGACCAATCTATTTACTGCATTATGTGGACTGATTCTTGACATACGTAAATTCTGCGGTTAACGGGTTTAGGCTTGACCCTGAATTCATCCCGGACAACGTGTTCTTTTGATTGAATGACGTTCTTGGAATAGTGTACTGCTTGGCTCGGTCCGAGTTAGTATGCTCGCGGCATCTCCATGACGAATTATTTCACAGGGTATGTTCGCGGCCCATCTCCAAGACACATGTTGTTGTTGTTGTTGTTTTTTTCAAGTGATGCTGTTCTCCGATTCAATGTACTGCTCAGTTTAGAGCTGCCTTCAAAAGAGTATGCTCATGGCATCTCCATGACAAATTTTCCCTTGCATTTTTTCATTGGGGAGCGCTGACAGGTTATCGTGCCAATCTGATAGCACTTGAATTATTTTGGGTTCATCTATAGGCTCTGCACTATCACACTCCGGGATGGAGTCCGATGGAGTATGTAAAACTGCTGAGTCGTCGTTGCAGCTACGTATATAGTGCGCCCTTACTTTACCCTCACTTTTGTGCCTTTCAAATGGACTAGACTGCAAGTGGGGTGACACATGGCCCGCCCGTTTGGCCACCGTCCCGTCGGTCCCTACGCTATCTGCATGCTAATCGCGATAGATCTGGCTCAAGCATTGCGGACGAATAGAACGCCACTTGACAAAGAAATCTAACCACTATAGACTCGATCCCATGTAAACAAATTAAGTTAGTAAGCACGTTAGGCACCAGGTTGATTGTCGATCATCATCTCCATGACTGACAGGGGGGAAGCACGAAAACTACGGGCCTGTCGCTAAGCTATTGTCCACTTTCTATTTGATTTTTGACATTTCCTCTGAATCTATTGTTCTTGGAGGCTTTCAAGGGCTTTCACCGGTACTTGGGAAAGATAGTCGGGGCCGGATAGCTATCAACAACTCCGCGAGGACAGTTTATGCCATTAAAGGTTTGCCACAGTCGATTGAGGTAAATTCTGATGCGGCATCACATCGTTGAGCGCGTTTTGGTTAAGCTTGCGTTGGCTGGTGCAAAGGACCAAAAGAAATAAATTGAGTGTTGAAGTGCCAAGTGTCCTGTCATGTTGGGATCGGCGTTGGCCAGACCCAAAGAGGCCGAATGCGGCACTTCTATTTGGAATAAAACTGGCTAAAGTTGATCGAAGCATGCTCTTGTTGGGACGAAAAAGGCAGGAATGGGCACGAGGCTACCAAACCATTATCCATTGGTCTACAACCAGTTAATTTTATGAAAAATTCAAGAGTATGTGTGTCCATTGTAAGTACCATAGAACGTATGGCAAGTCAGACAACTTCCTGCATCTCCTTTATTCCTGGTTTATCATAGCTTGGAGTTTAAATATAGTATTAAGTATATTTTTTCCATCAGATTGGTGAGGATAAACCTTCGCCTCCTATATATCTCGCCTCTTTTTATCATAATTCATAACTCTTTCTGTCCCCGCATCGATCACGTCTGCCCTCAAATATACTTTTTGCCCTTGTTTCCCATCGCAACTTTGACTGTTTCGATATAACATTCTTAAGTCAGCCACTTCACATCCTCCCCATCCTTTCTTTCTGACTACTCCGTCAGCCGCACTAAATTCTGCTCTCTCTCGCTCACCACTTGTGAAGCATTTAAAGACTTAGAATACCTCTCTTGCCACTACTAGAACGTTCTATCGGCATCATTCAGGTGAGGTCATCTCATCAACGTTACTACAGTTTATTTAAGTCACTTAATATCCGAGCAGCTATGACCACACAATCTATGCCGGCATACGGTATTCAATCTAAGGATACACAAGGACATTCCAGCAGCGAAGCGCATGCCCTCAGTAGTCCGACAGCCGCATGTCAGAGCTTTATAGCGCCACTCGGCTCATACCCACGCGTTCCTTCCTCTTCCGTTGGCATTTTGCACGTCCTGGGTTATACCCCCGCCGAAGGAGAACAGAACGTTCCCGTTGTCGTGAATTTCAATTGCTCTGCTGATCTCGCTGCCGGGTCCCACATTCGTCTCGTTGTCGGTCGACGGGCTGTGGGTACCAAGGTACGTGAGCTTGGGCCAACAGGCTATGGGCATTGGCAGCTCGAGGCAACCGTTCCTCTGTTCTCCCGGCATAATTCTACATCCCCAAACATGCCCTTGACAATTCAGGCCTTAGCCGATGATAAGACGTTACTAGACTCTGTCACATTCGGTGAATTTACATACCGGGAACCAGGTATGAATGTCATAGTATCCCGAAACAGTATTCTGATTACAGAGGCTTTAACAGGGCGTGAAAAAAATCCGACCACTATGATGCGAAAGCACACACCTAGTCTCTCGTCAAATAGTTCGGCCCTCACACGGACTGCACCTACAGATGTTTCTTCTCATTCGGAGTCGTCAGATAGACCAAGGAGACGGTCTAAGCCATACAGCCGTCCTTCAACCCCAGTGTCGTGTTCGGATTCAGAACCCGGCCAGTCACAGGCGCAGAAATCATCAACCCGCCCTCAGCCACAAACACAGGGTCTTCGGCGCATGAGGCAGGCAATAGATACCGCCGAAGACGGTGCCACTGCAAGCCTCGACATCATGGTTGTGCTTGACAGCTTCTGCTATAACTGGGATGATTTGGAAATGCAAGCTGGCAGGCGCCTTGTTCGCTTCTCACGCATTAGAGACGGGAATAAACTCCTCGTTTCGGCAGAGCGCATCTTACCGGGCGACTATGACGCGAAAGACATCGTCATCTCGTGCATCTACCGCGATGAGACTGACTCATGTTGCGTTACGTCGGTTGACATCATCCACTTGCTCCAGAAGCTCGTCGCCGCAGAGTTTGTTGTTGAGGAGAAGAATCGTATTAGACGGAACCTCGAAGGCCTGCGGCCTACCACTGTCTCGAAGTCGCGTCCGGGCTTTGAAGGTTTATTTCAGCGCATTATGGATTTTCCAGATCCGAAACCGCGCAAGATTGAGAAAGATCTCAAGGTCTTCGATTGGAAGTTACTTCCCCAAGCATTGGATAAGATTATATCCAAATACGTAAGTGGTGTCCTTCCATTCCTACTCCGTATCGGGCCACTCACTAAGGGACCTACAGTCCCTGAGCAACTTTGGGCCTATTCCAACAAAGGAAAGCAGTCTGTCAGCTTCCTATCAGATGTCCGTACAGCGGACTAATATGCAGCCAAAACTGGAATTCGGTCCATCAGTTGGCGATAGCGTTCATTTGGAAGGGTCGCAGGGATCCCAGTCTAATCTCTCACAATTTTCTCAAGCGTCGTGTGTGCGCCAATCGCCTCAGCTAGAGTCACCCATTGAGGATTCCCTCTTCTACCCTATGCCAGAAGACCATCTTCAGTCGGTGTACGTGGGCCCAGACGTAGTTCCCAGGTATTATCCAGGTCACGAACCTTACTTTGTCCCGAGCATGGATCCTTCGCACTATCCCGTAGATCCTTCGATGACACTTGCAAATACCCCGTCGCCTATGTCACCGCTTAGCGCTTACCACCACAATCCGACTTGGGACTTGCAAAGTCGGGACGATGTCACCATCCCTTCAGGTGTACCTGCCGACCATCAGCAGCGTCCTGTCTTTGATTTCATTTCCTCCCACGAACCCCTCGACATGTACTCTATCCCCCAATATGCCATGCACACGTACGACTCGTTTGAATTCCAGACGCTACGCGAGCACAGCATGAATCCTTCCTTGGCTAGTCAGGTTGCATGATCATTCATTCTACTCATCTGTGCTATACGTTACCCTTGCGTCATCGCGCATGTGCTCTACCTTATCTTTATTTCTATCTTGCCACCTATTGTATCATCACTCTTTTCGTATCCGGAGAGCCACGTTTTGATATTCGTATGGCCCATTGTAATTAGCGTTATACCTCTCCTAGTCGTCCCTATGTACTGTATTGGCATGTAATCCATTGGGGTATCAGTGTAAATGTATTCAATAGGAACAATGAACTACGAGAAATAAGTGTCAGCGAAAACGAAGGGTGGCGGGAATCAAACAACCTTGACATGTACATGTAGATAATCCAGGAATGGAACACTGAAAGTAGGAAACCAGAAGATACAACAACTAAACTAATATCATCCTCGACGACTGCGCGTAAAACTACCGAATCGTGATGATAAGCGTCCTTTGATAGAGTTCACACTACCTATAGTCGACATCGCCACAGAAGCGCCAGAGTGTGCTGGGCCTGTGATTCCGACCGTGATCAATGAATCCCGTGGAGAGCCTGTGGTAGTATCACTTGGAGCATCTCGCCAGCCAGTCAACACTCCGTTTATACCGTGACGAGCAACGTGTGCGGCATGCATCTGCAACGGGGTGCGTTTGACGCCTTCATGATGAGGGAGCGGGGGACGCGATGATAGAGGTGAAATCGGTTGAGGGCTCATAGATGAGCCGCTAACTGAAAGAGGGAACCCAAAGGACGGCCGTCCTGATGAGTTTGACAGCGACCGTTGACGGGAGCGATCGTCGTACGACGAACTTTGGTCGTGAATCCGTATTGAGGCGGCGGACGATTGCGGGAAATGTTGGAAACCATTTTCTGCGGATATACGTCGGATTTCTTCGGCGAAGTTTTTCCTGAAGAGCTCTTCCAAGGTTTGATGGAACCGTAACATCTCTTGTGGACAGATCTGACCGTGTAATTTCAGGCAGCTATCCGTCACCCGTACCTATATCGCCGGTAAATAAATCGAACAACTTTCTAACAATCATAAAAACAAAAACATACCTGTTCATCTATCGCGACTCTGAGACGGTCGATCATTTCCACCCTATCAGGGTGCTTGGTAGAGTACGCAGGATCAAAGAATATTTCACGATAAACCGGTAGACCATCCACAGCCGGATCGACGGCTCCATTGAGGCTCATAGAAAGAGCGTTCGTCGAAAACACTTGAGCAGTTTTGGCAAGAGCCGCATACCGCAGATGGAATGATGCCAGTTCTCTACTCTTTTGCTCGACCTCATGGAGAGCATTTTCGACAGGTGATATTTCGGCTACTTCCCATTCTGTAATGTCCGATCTCCTTAGAACTGTGGGGAAGGCTTGTTCGGTAGTGAAGGACGTCTTTTCCAGCCACATCTCCTCATTGCCATCGCGGTCGAATTTTGTTATTTGCTTAGTAGAGCTGAAGACATTGATGGCACTGTCCGAAATAATTAGTTGCGCATAGCTCATTGTTACGAAGGAACTAACCTGTGTTCGTAGTAATTGCGAATGGCCAGTGGGACGTCGGGACTGGTGAAAATAGGAAGGGATCGGTCCGGCTCGGGAGTCACAGCTGTACATTGGATGTACTGATCGTTTCCAAATCGCTGATCCGCTGTGGGATCAATCTTTAGTAACTGAGCGCCCGGGTGTTTGTTAAGCAGCCGTTCGCAGAAAGTGCCAAATTTCTCCCATTCATATCCACGATACTGCACCCAAAATTTTCATTAATATATCAAAGACAATTTAAGACTGACGTACAATGAATTGTTTATTCCTCAAGGCGTCAGGGAAGTCTCCATAGAATACCACTCGGAAATAGTCTGAGTAGTAACGCTGATCTGTGATAATATGCTCGAACAATGCAGCCTGATGACGCAATAATTCTGCCAGCCGCGCACTATAAAGATTATTGGAATCGGTCAATAGATAGCGAAGCGCCGCATGTACATACTAGTTGAATGTGACCTCGGCGTGCTGCATTGCCAGCTCTTTACAGATTTCGATTGCGCTCTCATATGCCTTGCCTTTGCCTGCACAGTACTAAGGATACAATGGAGAGCATGAGAGTTGTGCGGTAGACTCACCCAAGTAATCCAAAATCAACAAGCACAGAGTCTCCTTCCGATGGAAATGAGATTGTTGAGGCAGCCCGAGGTCCTCCATAGGTCCAACGAACGAATAGAGATCCCAATTATGCAAATCAGAATGGAGTTTTAGAGTCAACGCAGCTTCCACATAATTTTGTGATTGTAGATGGGCCTTCAAATGTATTAGTACCGATCAATCCTTAGCAACACAACGACTCACATTGACTAACTGGTGCACGTATTTGATGTACATTTCTTCCCTGCCAATGTCGCGGATGAAGTTCATCAGGCGCAGCTGGGAGGGGAAAGCATTTAAGAATCTCGTTTGGGCGTTCAGTGAATTTGAGGATGCTCACCGTGGCAATCACACGGTCATCAGCAAACTCTTCGCCCTCGGGTAGGCTGCGAACGTTAAGCAGAAGCTTGAGGAAGGCATCCACCGAGTCAAGGAAAGCAGAGACGCGCTCCCTAAGTTGATCGTCGACCTCGGACGACTCGAATAGGTGCCGCAGTTGTGCGATGAAGAATACACGAGAGATGTCATCGCCCTTGGACTGGGACATGAAGAGGGAATCTAGCTTCCTGACTAGTTCCGTCTCGATCTGGTCAAAGTGGCCGTATTGATGATATTCTGAAATGATCATGCCGAACAGGATCCCGACTGCATTGTTTCGTAGCTGGTCGTGGTGACTGAGACAGAGGTTCACGATGTACCCGATCAATGAGCTCAGTACTGCTTGGTAGCCCTGGGTGTTGTCAAGTAATTGAACGTCCAGATAAGATCTGGTATGGGGAAACACACACCCCTTGAGAGACAGAGCTGGATTCTGTAGGCTCCGGCCAGGCAAGGGCTTCCCATAGCCGCAGCAGTATGTCCGCACCTTCACCTCGAATATCGCCGCCCAGACGCCATACAGCACGCCGTTTCTGAATCCCAACGTAAGAACATATAATACAGAATACGATCACACGTGCCTGTGGACTGAAATCTTCGATTACAAGCTGCTCCGATGATAAAAGCTTCAGCAACATGAAGAAAGCGTCCTTCCACAGCTCCGCCTTGAACTGATGGGATGCCAACGGTGGGGGTATGAAAATCCGCTTTAGAAGCGTGGCAATAGGATCCATCATCTTGATCAACACCTTGTGCGTCAGAATGTTCACATTCAGCCAGTTGTTCGGGAAGGCATCATTCTCCAGTATAGATATCGCAACCTTGAAAAACTGCGTCAGTAGACTAGCAAAGTTTTCCTTCCCCTCAATGTCATAACTGGACTCCAAAAAGTTGTAGATGTGCTTCGTCGGAGCCGAGAGCAGGAGGGAAAGGAGGACTATAGCTGTCTCGCCCAAGCCAGGGTTGAAGACCAAGTTGTCTTCGTGCGTCAGCGATGTACTAGTAGCATTGCGGGGAGCATTGGGCAATAAAGCCATGAGGGAAAACGGGTAAGACTCCGGGAATGTGACAGGCACTGCGGCGGTTGTTGTGGTTGGAGTACGCGTCCGCGTCCGTTCCACGGCGCGGTGATTAGCAGGATTCTGGAACTCGCGATAAGAGTCAAGAAGCCTGCAAAAAAATGAATACATCATAATTATACCAGAATAGAGAATACGCACCTCGGCATGAGCATAAGTATATACTCGATGTTCTCCTGCTCCTGCCTGAACAAATTGCGATCCGCCATAACCGATGACGACACCAACTGTAGCTGTAATTTGTCCAGCATCACCGCAAGAATCGTTACACAAAGCCGGATAGACTCCAGCCAGCTAATCCTCGCTCCATCACGCACGCTATCGGAATCCGCCGTGGCAGTCTGCGTGAATTCATCATATCGGCCGAAATGAGGCTTGATCCACATAACGACAGCTTGAACAAGCAATGACCGCGAGTTGGGGTTATCGAACAAGAAACCCTTGACGATCTGCAAGTACATGATCAACCGCCATATGATAATTTTGCCCTTGCCAGTCGAGCTGGCATTGACAAAGTTCGTAGTGACCGTCACAAGCTCGATGGTGGGGATGATCTTGGCAAGTTCTGGAAGGATAGACGTAAAGTGCTGCAATGCAATGGTCTGTGTGCCGATGATAGACGCTGGTGACGTAGTTGCCATCATCTTGTTAACTTCAATGAGATGACAACGAATTTCTTTCTTGAACATCGTCTCCAAGTGCTCGGCGGTTGCTCCGTCACCCATGCCCAGCTCAGTGCTCTTCTGAAGTTCTCGTGCGCGCGTGATAAACTTAAATATATAATGCCAAACCTTTAGCGATGCGCGTAAAGGCGAGGCTGCATCATTATCAGTCGGATTCCGGAGCAGACGGTCCATCGAGCGGATCATGTGCGAAGAAGCTGCAGCGCAGTTGAAATGCTGCTCAATGTAAACATCCAAGACGGGCTGGAAATTGCTGAATCGACGATCTTGCACGATACCGAGGACAGTTACCAGGGCACTGAAGACGAGGTGGTCCATCTCACCGGCCTGGTTGTTCTGCGACTCCATGATACCGAAGAGCGAATCGAAGATGTCCCTGAGGAATTTGACAATTTCTCCTTCGCCCACGAAGGTAAACTTGCTGAGGACAGTCTGCAGCAGCTCCTTGTCGTTGATTTGCTCCCAGTTGAGCAAGCTCATGAGCACAGGGTTCTGTGTAAACTTCGTGGAACAGAGAGATGATCGTATGATGACGGTGTCCCTCATGGGCGAAGCCAGCTTCAGCAGATCTGGCGATACGGAAACTTGCTCAGGGCGCTGTCCGGGGAGTACCCACGGCGACGACGCCAGGTACATGTCCGTCGTGATCTGCAGCAGCTTATCTGCGCGGTACAGTACTAAAGTATGACTCCCATCCTCCAAAAACGCTCCTTGACCGGGGAAGAGTGGCTGGAATGCAAACGCGAACGGCTTATCCGCATTGAGCCCTCGTCCAGAGCGATTCCGGAATGTAAAGAATAAATGCCAGTTGGGAATACCACGAAGTGGAAGCTGGAGTTTGATGAGCTCGCCGAATGTGGGCTGATTGTTACGCATGAAGACCATTGAATGGAACTGAGTCACGCTGGACTCGCCACTACCCAGAGAGATGGCATTCTCAATGGTGCGACCTTCTTGATCTCTGACTTCGATCGACACTTGAGCGTTTTGGGACACTGGACCAGGACGCGTGAAATTGACCATGCTGAGTCGAGCGGAACCGCTGGGGGAGGATGGGAAGTCTCCCGTCCATAACTTGATGTAAAGCTCATTGCGCACATCTCCAGGAAACACCACGTCGGGGAATCCAAGTCGGAGGGTCAAAGGGATGTCTTGCAGAAGAGACATGTTCTCTCTGATAACGGTAGATGAGTCGCCATGGAATATTTTCACAGAAACAGCAAGCATCTCAGCCCTGGTTGCAACGTCAGGACACGGAACGGAGAATTAATCGTCACGCTCACCTTGGCGACTTCTCGAACTCTTTCACGTTATTTGTGATGATGTCTTGATGTAACATCGAGAAAAGTGCTTCGTTGGTAGGCACAAAGATCGGCATGCAGTGCTCCTTCATCGGGCTCACATCCGTACCATCGACCATCATCTTCGTAAGCTGAGATAACTCAAGCACTGCGCAACCAAACGGCCTACGGAAGTTCATTGGGAGTTCCGACATTAGAGTTGTACGGGAGGGTGTCAATGGGACATCAGGCAGCGATGCTTCAGATGGCCTGCGCCCGCCCTCACCGGGAGCACCTGATCCCATCGTGTTATTCATCTTGAGCGCACCGTTCCGCACGATACGACAAACCAGGAATAGCGGGTCCTGCGCATCTGACTGCGCGATATCGATAAAGAGCGTGCGAATGCGGGCGTTGGGGTCGCGTGACAGCACCCCGTTGTGGTTAAGTACAATGCAGCAGTCTTCGGTAACGAACTTCGGGAATTCGGAGTGCTTGTAGACCGAAAAGAAAAGCTCGGCTGTCTCGCCTGGTGCACAGGGGGTTGCAACAAAAGCACGGAGGTCGAGGAAAATGTGGTAGAATTTAGCTGCAGTTGGCTTCTCAGGCTGGTATGGACCCAGGGAACCGACCTGCCGAGAGATGGTTTTGTGTCGGGATATATCGGGGAATGCAGAATGTGCAGGAGTGGGTATGGGTATCGTGGAGAATTCGGAAGGTCCGATAGTAAGCTTGGATGAGTTGTCTATAGGCACATTGATATATGCGAGAGAAGTTTGCATGGCATACATCCGCACAGCGCTAACCCAGCTGCGAGGATCGATCTCGCCCTCTACATCCACTGTCACTAGCGCACCCCATGTCGGATGGCGAACAATGATATCGAGATCTTGCACCACATTACCGCTCACCAAGCGCGCAACGCAATCCCTCCTCAGACTAACTGTCTCTTCTGCGCTCAATGTTTGCGCAAGCAACTGTCTTCGTCCAAGGTGGAGCGCTTCGATATGCTCGCGAACTGTATGAAAGAGCTTGTAATCGCGTCTTGCGAGGTATTGGAACATCATGCTATGCCATTCTCGAAGGGCACTAGCAATCTCGTCGATGATGGGCTGCAGCGCGCCAGAGGCTGTATCATCACCTGACTTCAGAGATGGACGTGGAGGAAGGGGCTTCATGTTCTCGGAGTCTGGCACGGAGTGTATGCTCGCGGGATATACGACAAGTGCAGCGCGAGTGGACTTGGCCTGGTCTGGCGGGGGCCCAAGTTTGAATGATTTGCGTTCGTCATCATATGTCAGTTCTCTGACTTCCCGGTCTCTTTCTCTGTGCTCGCGAGGGGGTTCTGGGCCTGAGTTTGCACGCTCACGCTTCCACTGTGCAAGGTAGTCTGCACTAGTTACTGACCCGTTGTGGTTCGAGGAGCTGGCTGTAAGAGAGGTGACGAGATCTGGCAGGCGTCCTTCGGCATCTGAGAGCTCATCGCGGACAAAGATATGGGATGCAGGAAATATGCCAATGAAAACTTGTTGTGGTTCCTCGGTTTTGACTGGTTTGGCGGATGAAGATGAAGTTGGGTCAGAGGAAGTAGACCAGGTGACTGGTGGAAGGCGAGCAGTGCATACTACGTAGCTGGATATTATGAGAGTAGTAAGCACTCCAGACGACACGAGATTACCAGTATAACGCACCCTCTGTACCATATGCCATCTGCTTGGTTTCCTCTTGGGGTATACTTTTCGAAGGCATAGACCTCATCGCCAACTTCGAGGGAGACCACATCCCTGTGTACACCACTCTCGTCTGCGGAACCCTCTGTAATAGTTGACATGGGGCGACGACTTGATAGCCTGGTGTCGCGTTTGGATGGTGATAGTGGGTGAACGGCATAGCCATAGACGATGAGCGGTAAGGGCTCCCAAACGCCCTTGCGCTGTGCGTTTGCAGAGCCCATCTTCGTGTTATATGATTAGCCAGAAGGCAGTAAAGTCAGTAAAGTTGTTTACCAAGACTAGAAGACAGCTGTAACGACGTCTTGCAACCTGGCTTGATAGCACGTAATGAAACCGCAAAGACCTTTAACAAGAAAACACTTGTGCAGGTCGTGGACAGAGATAGAAAAGCTCGAAGCGCGTTACACAAGCTGGGAATTTGGTCGAGCACGTTGCATAACAAGGCTTCATATAATTCTGCCAACATCATGATCATCACATCATGCCAAACCTATACATACATATAAACATTGCCATTCAACCCTCATTGCAAGGCTATTTTTCCCTCCGTCTACAATGTATCAAACAATATTTGAGTGCTTACAAGCTAGTCCTAGCATTGGCGGCCATTCATTTCGGATCTTTGGCAGGCGCGTGATGTGAATCTGCTCCACAGGAATCATGAAACAAGGGGAATCTTGTTTTGGCAGGGAGCGATTAGTACCGTATCCAGGTTAGTTTTGATTTTGATCATTCTTTGCATGATTTCATGGCACATGCATGCAGCGTATACCGATGAGTCAAATCTTTTTGATCCTCTGGTGATAAGCCATAATGCTGCAGTGAACAAACTGTGCTACGTAGCTCCTCCTGATAACCAGTGCCGACAAGTGCTGCGCTTGATGGAGGAGTTCTCCCCCGAAAGCATGCCATATCCCGTGCTCGTTGTCGTTGGAGATTCCAATGACAAAAAAACACGGGACATGAATGCTGGCTGGTTTTTTTGCGCAGGTCCGCAGGACAATTGATGATCGATGATAGCTTTTGATTCCAAGCGCACACAATGCATTCACACAATGGGTCCAGACTCGGAGTGAAATGCCCTTGCCTGCAAGGTTTATTGCTACAATGTATCTTTCACCATGGCGATATCGATGATATCATGGCTTTGATGCCGCTTGCTGATACGAGTACCCCACCAACTTGTCAGCAATTCACATCATGCTGATATCTACTCACTTGCTTGCAGGCCGGGAACTCTCTCTGTGTATAAACCCTAACCCTTGTTTGCTATCTCTCCTAAAATAGTAAGGATTTCATCATGTCAACTCAATGCACTCTGTGGCTTCCTGGTATTGGAGAGGATTTCGTGCTTGGTCCTAGGGAGATTAACGCACCTGGCCCTGGCGAACTTCTCGTCAAAATCGTTTCGGGCGGTCTGAACCCTTTAGATTGGAAGAGGGATTTATCTTCTTCAAGTCCTACCTGGCAATCATCGGTGAAGAGGCTGCCGGAACTGTGGAAGCCGTTGATGATGACGTCGCTGATTTTAATTAAGGGAACAGAGTGTAAGTAACATCAAAGATAGTAAGTAGGACCGCATTAACGTTTCTGCAACAGATTTTTTAAAGCGTGCTTGAGTGACAAGTTTTCTACCTTCCAACAATAGTTGCCGACTTAGCTGCAAAGCTCCTCTAAGCTCCAACAAAATCAAGATCCCGCGCACTGATTCCCCTCTAAATTCCGCAGAATATCCCTTTCGACCAAGCGGCTTCTGTGCAGGTTGGCATCATACCCGTCGTCGTTGCCTTGTATGCACGACAGCCTGAAGGACTGGGTCACATTACGCCATGGGTTCAAGTATGATGGACAGCCTATCGTCATCATTGGTGACACATCGTCCGTCGAGCGGTGTAGTGTGTGAAAAACCAACTTTGTTCCTTAGTCTGACTAGTATCTGTCGCGTTTGATTTAGCATCGCAGTGTTGTCTTGTCTCTTCTTCAATTGCCCACTTGCTCGTTCAGGCTGCTGGTTTATTGAAAATTTCACTTCCCCATTTACCGACCTCTCTGGATTGGGTAGCTGTAGAGCCAGACCACTCCATAATTTTCTGCCATGGGTCGATCGAAACAGGGTGCTGGCATCTCACCCTCGCAGTTACTCAGCCGATGAAAGTACTCTATTTTGACGGAAACAGCGCTGCGAACTCCCGGAGGGCACCATGTGGACACCCAGGATCTCGTGGCGTGGTCGGAAATGAAACCCGAATAGGTGGACAATGAAGAGCGACGCATAATGGATCTATGTTAATGGGGAAAAAATATGGTTTTCTCCAAACACTGCACAGACAAAGTCCGAACACCCTCGCGTCATTCACAACGAAAAGACCCCAGGCTCCGCTCGACATGTTCGCTTCGGCTTAATGCTGCGATTATTATCGAGCGATATATGGCGCCCATATGGGCCAAGGTCTTGGTGTGTACTATCTACTATACTTTCCTTAATCTTGTGAAGGCTGATACAATTACGGTTAGGGCTCGGGATGTTTTGTATGGAGCTTTGCGCAAACGATGAGACGCCATGCATTTTCGAACCACATCGCCAGTTACGCCAACTCAACGCCTATGATCATCTTCGTATGGCGCGCATGTCCAGTTACCACGAACGGCAATGCGCAGGCTCACCACAATGTTAACTGTGACGGCGTGAACTTGACACTTCTAGGTGGCATTACGAGAGGACGAGCCTTTGACGACCGAACAGCGCAGACCATTGATGCCAGTGTTCATGTGTCATTGGGCATTGACGCTCGTGATCGTGATTCCACTCATGTTTACCGTGCATCGAGAAGTATCACTCGTCAAGGTATGCATGCCTCCTTAATTACTGCATTTTTCACTCGGACGGTTCCCCATCTTTCGCTTTTTCACCTGCTTTTAGTGTACTTGTTATCGAATGAAAAAGTAAAACAAGTGAAATAAAAATGGAAATTCAGACGAGGAGTGGCCTTTTTCAGCTTATTTTCACCCTTGCTTATTTCTGCTTATTGCATAAGAAAAGTTTAAAAATAAGTAAGTTAAGGAACTGCGTGTTTTACTGATGCTCTCAGTTACATAGTCGAAGGCGTAGAAAGAGTGCTGCACTATGCGTATATACAGTACATGATTAAAATGCTTATATATAATGGATACGAGCCACTTAGTAGTAATGATACGTGCGATAAGTCCTAGTTACCCAATGATCACTAATCTTAGTTCAACAAGAGACAGTGGTCATAATTACCTCCTTTTTGCGCGCCCCACCATGTAGGGAATGAGTGAGAGGTACCACCAGCGCCTTGCACCGCAAACGAGAGGATGAACACCATGACTTGAGTGCCTCCGTCAAGGGCTACATCACTTGATTAGTCCGGGGTACCTAATGACGTTGGAGAATACTCACCAGCTCCGACGATGTAGTTATATTTAGCAAACCAGCCAGGGTAGCGCGTACGCAGCCACCATTGAGAGAGGAATGCGACAGCAAAGTAGCACAGACTAGATGAATTGATCCCACTGAAAAGGTATCCAGTGATGTAGCTGTGAAATATGTGAGCATGCTGCCAGTAATTCAAGAAACACTAAGCGTACGCGATAATTGGAGTATAAAGATAATCAGCATGAAGCTTTGGCCAGTACCTGTGAATGACCCAGAAAGGAACAGGTACGAAAAGTCCAAGTACATAAGCCCAAGGAACCCATTGGTATCTTTGGCCTGTGGAAAAGAGCTCGTGACTGAGTCCACCCCATCCAATTGCCTGAGAGTTGTACATCTGTGGCTGTTGGCCAGACCAGATATTGGTTCCTTGAACAGATAACAAGATTTCACGTTGGTTATCAATGATTGAATTCATCATGACTACATGCGCAATGTCAGTTGATTTTTGTAGTCATGTAACAAGTGGCGTGCGCACTGTAGTTCAAGACTGCGCCAAGCAGCGTTCCAATAATCTGGGCGGTAAATGCAGCGCGAGGTGGCAGCTTTGCATCTGTAATTTACGGTCAACACAGATTGCCCTGTCCTACGCGCTTGAAATATACTCACACTGAGCAATCTTGAGGTCTCGAAGTAGTAGTTGGGCTTGGAAGACAGTGTCTGCAACATTGGGTTAGCCGACCTGTTCTTGGAACGCAAGGCTGACACATACTGTATCCGTATAAAACGAAGTACATATTTGCCACTGTCGCATCCGTTAATCAAAGCATATGAGAAATCAACGACAATCACCTGGCGATCCCTTCTGAATGTAACCACCAATCATCTGGCCAAACCTGAATGCAAATTGAAATATCGAATATCGAAATGGAATTCAGGAACCTACGTCTGTATGGTGAACGTCAATCCTGTAATCGCGGCGAGTGTACCGAGGAATAGAATAGAAATTGTCGCCAGCAAGAGCGAGATAAGGAAGCCCCACCTTCACTGCTCATCAGCTTGGACCACATTTCCAATCACAGCTACTCACCATGGCAAAGTCGAGTCGGTCTTGTATAAAACGACCAGGGCAACAATGAACGCCAGGAGGAAAACGACGAAGTACCAGCTATTGGGAGCGTTCGGGTACTATTATAGAAATATTCATGTTGGTAAGCTGAGTACACAGAAATGAAAAACTAACCTTCAGCATCTGCCTGTAGTGGGGATCGATGTCTTCATCGACGTCTTGCTTCCGCATTCCATTGGCTTGCCAGAACTTCCAGTCAAAATTCGCCCATATGTTTTTGATGCCCGACGGATTCATCCAAGTCCATGCAGAACATATATCGCCCCGGTTCCAGAGGAGAAGATGAGTGAACGTGGCCCCCAAACCCTACAATTTCAAACCGTCAGTCTGCAGAGTCTCACTAACGTTTGGTGAACTTGCCAAATTCTGGGTAAGTAAATATACTACCCAAGTGCTGGAATAGTAAGGTAATCCTTGTTCAGCAAGGAGTGTGGGATCGACTTCATAGTTGGAATTGAGAATGAGCATTTGATCGTACTGTGTTCCGTTTTCATAGAACAAGAGTTGAGAAAGCTGTGGGGAGTTGGCATCAATGTTCTGCCGTTGCACGTGAATGTAGACTAACGAATGGGAAGTTCTGGGCCTTCCAGATGTTGTTGTAATATATGGCCACAAACACAACCCTAGACATAAGTCAATGCAAGGTCCCGAATCAGGGCGGAGTGACGCACGTGCCAAAAATGTAGCCCAGCAAATTCGAGAACTATTCAAGAAGTATGTAAGGCTTCTGGCCCGCGGATTCAAGAAGTCATACCTGTGCTTTAAGTGGGATAGTCATAGGGTTCACCTGGCCAGAAATATACTGTCGCAGATCCAGTCAGTAACGCGATCCACTTCGAAGTTCGTATTCACACTTACTTGCCAGTCAAAGCAGATAGACAGGAGCCCTAGACCCTCGTTACCGTTTGAACCACCAAACACTCGCGAGACGACGGCATTGTTAGGAGCTGCAAGGCAGAAAATTGAAAACCCGGTCAGAAGCGGAAAGATCCATTCTGGGAAAAGCTCCCAAAAAAATATGCTGAGTCGATCAGCATGTTTGATCATTGCCGGTCTTAATCGAGGGACTTACGCAGCAAACACCATGGAAAAGACTCTGAGCTTCTTCCGTGATGCCATCCCGCCCTCGTAGAGAGCATCGAACATGGACAGCAATGGTAGCACACCGGGGTATAACATCTTTGATGGATATAACAAGATGCCTGGTAGAGGTATGTAAATACCGGGTTCAATAACAGGTTCAATTGTGGACATACTTCTCATCATGCCACCAATTCCATAACTTAGAACTCTGTCAGCGTCCGCTGGAACTTTAACAAAAATTCTCATACCCAAGAAGTTGAGAAGAAAAGAGTAGGAACACTGAGGTGACAGCATTGGGCGTGATATTGTAATACAATCTTTAGTAAAGATCAGTAAATTCCATGAAAATAAGTAAGGCTCACTGACCGCTGGACTGCAAGAATTTCGGTACCTAAGGCAGAGTTGGCAGAGGCGCTTGCCATGATCACAACTAAAGCATTTTCTTTCTTGTTGAACGGCCCCTGTGAAAGATCTCAGAATGAAGCAACGGATGAGGGTAAATTGATTTACGGGGTTCAGATAGCGCAGGAACCCACGGCGAGGAATAAAGGTCTCCATGGAGACGCCCAGGATGTAAGAAACAACCGCAAGGAACATCAATGACACTGTAACCGTTTGCTGTGGCAATGATATAAGTACATAAAGTTGACATGCTTGCTCCACTACGCACAGGTTTGAAATAATAGATTTCCGCTGTAAATTGACATTAATGAGTATCATGGTGGCTAAAAACGAACTCAAAGAAGCTCACCCAGTACTCCGCCAAAGGCTGAGAGGCCAAGACCAATAAAGAATGCACGGATTGTCCACGGGTTCAGAGAAGCGTCGTCGTCCACCGATATGACGTTCGTAGCAATATCACGTTCATCGGAGAGCACGCCTTCCTCGCTGTCAGCATCAACGTTGCTTCTCCTATCGAACGAATTGTCACTAGTGCTAAGAGCTTTGTCGCTGGGCACAGTGTGCTCGCTAATCGCCCCTGCAGCAGTTAGACTCATCGTAACTGATAAAATAGTACTGCAAGAGAAGCAGAAGTTTCAGCTATCAGCAGACTATAAGTATTTACATCAAAGATATATAGGTTACCGTTCTCGTCATTGGAAATCCGTATGGTGACCATGTGTGTCTCGTGTCTGAAGGTACCTTGTCATTCGGAGGAGTCTAGTGGAAATAGGTCTATTTCGGTATTTGGAATATCATAACGTTGGTCAAATAACCTCAGTTCATCACGTGACTTGAATAGTTTAGTAGTTAGTAGTTTTCTACGCTAAAACTGTTCGCGTGGACTCCGGGCCCGATGATGATGGAGTACTCCAAGTCGGCGTTACTCCTAAGGCATGGATGTGATCCCCGAACTATCCGGGGTTCCCGGACTCCACAACTCTTAGACTTTCTGATCTCGTGGAGCTCGGACTTCGACTTTTCGCCCCGTTCGCCCCATTCGTGTCATTCGTGCCAAAGAAATATATATATATTCAATATTGTCATAATGATCGACTCTAGACCAAAATCCAGAAAATTCACTCTAGTAGTCGCTTTTATTTATTATTGGAGCGACACCAAACTGGAGGCGCTCATGCTAGCTACTTTGCAAGTAACGCAAGTCGTCATCCTTACTTGAAGTGTACTAGTACAACGACTGCGGACCGTCATCATCATGTACGGAAACCTCGACATATATCATATATATATGTTTTCGATGGAGATGGAGAGACGATCTTACTAAAGTGCCAGAGAAACTTGAACTAAGAGGAGCCTCGAGCATGATTTACCTTTGACAACATTGTAGTGTCTTGCGCGGCCAGGGCTTCGTTACTTAACCATGAAGGTCACCTACGTAGTACTAGTAGCATAGTACCACATCACCATGTGCAGCTGGTCGCAGATGTGCGTGCACGCCGTAATTCCAAGGTCTCGTCACAGCATTTATACCGTACCGCACAAGCCCTTACTACTATGTAGGCAGGACAACCTTCAAAGTTCTTACATCACGCGCGCTTGAGCTTTACTAAGGATTAAAGACGTGTATATATCAGCTGTGAATCTTGTATCCTAAAAACCATATGGCTCCATCCGTCTGATGCACTTGGGTTGTGGTCTCTTCCATTCCCCTTTGTTTGGGTCTGGCCATAAGGAAGCACTGTGAAATGGCGGAGCATCGTCCTCATCGCTGGGAGCCTGGCCCTACTGCTTATCATTACTGCAGGAGGAACGTTCATAACAGTGACACAGTCTCAGGTGGTTAATACTACATCAAATGAAGGCAGCAGCGTGAGGCAATCAAATCAATCAAACGTCAAACTTGACGACCTGCTCCCCACCCCCTCGCTCAATCTTGATCAGCTTCTTCGCCACACAAGCATATATCGTTCTTGTGCCACCCGCGCTACCACCACCTTCCGCTAGTGCTTCCTTAAGTTTATTAAGCGACATCGAGAAACCGGGCTGTTTTAGTAGAGTGAGCAAAAGCTGACAAGTTGCGATCTGTTGCGAGGTGGGCTGGCCAGTGATCATAGATGGCGCAAGCGATGAAAATGAGGATGTAGTTGGAGATGTAGGGGAGGGGGTCTGGGAGGAGAGGGATTCGAGATGGGCACTAGGGCATGTCAGCGGATTAGATATGAAAAACTGGAGTGAACGTACATAGTTTCTTTTGCCCTTGGAGGTTTGCTTCCGCCTGATATTGATCCCGTGGGGTCGAAAGGATGGCCCGGCATGATGATCTCGCCCACTGTGCTCCATATCTTCACCTATCAAGCGCCGCTTCAGTTCTATGCGCTTTTACGTTATGTGACTAGGATACTTACCATAATCTTCTCGATCTCCACATTCATGCGTACTTTTGGTTTTCTGGCCGACTCAGGAGGTCCTACATCAGGGGTCTGCAACTCTGAATTTGCAGGCAACGGTGTTTCAGGAGGCGTAGTGCCTTCTGGCGGCGTGGGATTCGGTGGTAACGACGAGGGCAGCTTCTTGAGAACCACAGTTTGTTCTCCATCTCTATCATCCACCTCCAGCTCACTGCCTAAGAGTTCTTCCTCAGGCTTGTCTAATGGATCAGGCATCACAGAATCGCCCTGCCCAATATCGTGTTCTCCGTTACCTAGGGAATCATCGTCCACAGGAAGACCTAACGATGATAATACGGACCGAGGCCGAGGAACCGGGCTCATGAAGGACATGACTGGTACGTCATTGATGTCCATCTCCTCATCCATGAGCTTTTCTGTGAAGCGAAGCGTCCGCACAGATGCGGCAGGCGTGTTCCAGAACATCTCTTCCTGGGCCTCAGGTACAGTCAGAGGCGAAGGAGCTCTAGCCAGTCTTGGAGCGGGCCTGGACTTGGGAGCAGGATTGGAGGTGCGAAGGATGTCATCTTTCTGTTGAGGTGTGAATTTAAAGGATGTATGGACACGGAAGGCACACACCTGTTTACGCAGTTCGGTAAGACGAGCCTGGAGATCTTGTATGTGCCGTTCCTCGTCTGCTGCAGTGGACTCCTGCGAGCTGGGGCCTGATGCGGGATTACTATTTGTTAACTGCGCAGAGAACATCAGAACCGTTGAGGTTAAAACCTCTGATATTCTGTCGTGTCTCATCCAGCCTGTCTATAAGTTCCTGGACCTGGGTTCGCGCACGGGGCATTGGGCGAATTGAGCGACTGAAATACCACACAAGACAGGTTGAAACAGGATATATGCTCTAGAAAAACGCAAAACATACTACCGATCCAAGTACTTTAACGCAGCCTGTGCATATACTTCTGGTTCATACTCTCTCGGTTTTGTCATCTCCTGCCTTCGAGAAGGTGGTTTCTTCAGAGGCGTAGCACCAGGAAATTCTACACGGGATATCACACCCCTCGCTTCAGACTCAGCTGGTACATGAGACGGTGAGTGTACTAGTGTGAAGAGCCCAAGTTCGGATGAGTCGATGTCACGAATCAGATCACCCAGAGCAGTGTTAAGGACAGCTGTTGTAAAGAGCCCATCTGAGGTCGGGAACCCATCAGCACTGGCTTTAATGGATTTCGAGAGGGAAGTCAGATGGTCGATCTGGTCGGATAGAGAGGGCATTACGCTGCAATTCACAACGCTTGAGAAGGACGCGACTTGCACATGGTCACGTGAGTTCGTGATCTTGGCTAAATATTCCAACATCTCTCTAACATCCTCTCCATCTGGTACACTTCCAAACATTATAATGAAGATTGATGTAAAACATTTGCGAATCCCTGGTCGAGCTAGACACGAAGTAAGTCTCAGCGGACGTGATAAGCAACGCTGAGGTAAACTGGGTACGAGGGAAGTATCAGACGTCAAGATATCCGGGACAGAAAGGAGCAAGGTACCGGCTATAGCAACAGCGATGAGGACAGCACACCTATGGTGTCAAAGAAGCGATAAGGATTGAAAAAGGAAAATAACCTCAAAGAATGTCTCGAAGGCTAATCTTCCCGTGCGTACACTTCTCTTCTTATCGCCAAATTAATCCCTAACAACTTTAAGGTCCAGGGAACTGGAACAATGCTGGTATGACGCGAGTTGCGCACGCACGAGACAGTGGAAAGGGGATTATAATGACGTGGCGATCGACCATTGCTGTCCCGGGCCAGTGACGAGCTAGGGCAGGACTTTTCACAACGATTAGTTACGAAGGTGATGTGCGCGAGGAACTAATTAACATGTAAGTCAGACAACTCTGGATATATCTCTTCCTTCATCCTTAACGGAATTTGATAACATTTTTGCTGGAGGTGAGCAATTATCGTCTTTTAATTGCTCTCTGTACAGGTGGTAATACAACTTGTGTAGTCATAGGTCGCCTAGCTGCGTCACAGCGTCTGAGGGTCTTAATTTTGGAAGTGGGTCAACACACCCTCGACGAATCTGCTCATGTGTAACCCTACCAATATCGCTTCAACCTAGCACTGACGAGCACCACGGTCACACGGATAATCGGAAATCCAACTCCTCGTCTCCGCGTGATATACACTGGTGCACCTGCTTCAGACTTCGATGATTGGAGGGCCAAATGTGAGAATTCGATTCCTCTTACGAACAAGGTCCTTATGCGTTATCCGTATATTTATCAAGCTGATGATGTTACTTCATAGCTCCATTTACCTAAACTTGCGCAATGGAACACTAATGGAAAATTGCTCATTGCACAAAAGTCCATACGTTCTATCGCAGCTGGCAATGTGCTGACTAGTATTCCAATGCCGGTGACGCAAAGATCAAATGGCGTCCTGATCTCGAGGAGCTGGAAGTCACGGGTTCGGCTTTCCAACCACGGTGGAAAGAGTTCTTCCAGGATCACCCAGACAAGGCCGTCGCGACATTTTCCATTTTTTCGGGCTGCGTGCCATTTACTTTGCTTTGATGGCACGCAGATGCTCACGATGGCCAAATAGTTGGGGCCACTTTTAGGAGTCCTTCCTCCTGGGCACTACGTAAATGCCAGCTGTTTTTACGGTACTGCCCTCTGTTCACTCCTGGCCATTTCTCTGAATGTTTCAATAGTTTTACACCTCCTCACTTGGAAGTGTCCATATTAAATCGGAAGAGACTGGCAAGGAATGGACTTTACAACAGGCTTCCTAGACGAGTGAGTTGACGCATTTCATTTCAGGTCATTTGTATGAATACGATATTCCGTAGTCCATTGTATCTCTTAACTTTGCATGCGAGAAGATACGTGAGATCTATCAACGCATGCCTTCTTATACAGGTAAAATCCCCGCTGGTCATCCCAGTTTACAAGAGGGAAGCGTTGTCGATTGCGGGAAAATCTGGGCCCGTGGACTTGAATGCGCCTCACATCGTCTACATTGCCAAAGATGACAAGGCGATTGATGAATTCCACTGTGACATCGGTAAGTCCTCACTTGTCCACCCTACGGTAAAATACTGAATCGAACCTCAGTGCAAACAACTTGGCACTCGGTGTGTGCACCTAACACTTCCATGGTTTTACATGAGGTATCTAATCCTTGTGTTTGTAGCTCGGGACGTGTGCCATGAAGCCGGATGATGATGGAGGATGATGCTCGGCTGAACGTATACGGCGAGGCGAACCTGAAGGTCGCAGATATATCCATCGCGCCTTCGAACGTTGGCACGGTGGGTACCGAACAGCGAATTATTGACGCACTATCTGACGCCTCTTATTCGACAGCACTCCTTATTGGAGATAAGGTTGCGATGATCATAGGTGAAGACTTGGACACTGGTTGCAGACTATGAACATCGTGATGGGTGCTTCAAGGGGCGTGTCTTTGATATCCATCTTTGCGTGAGTCATTATGAGCATGTTCTGTGCAGATACTCTTTCATCAAGGAATAAGGTTGTGCTGGGATTGAAAATCCTACATCACATGAGCATCAAGACTCGCACTTTGCGCGGTACCAAATACGGTGGGCGCAGGAAGTTGCCTAATATTGTGGGTCACAAGGTTTTGTGTATCCTTTGTACCGGGCCATTTGCGCTGTTTGCGAACTCAACAATTCGTCGAGATACCCGCGCCGCTCTGTATGCCACGCATTCAATCACACTGCATCACATACACTCCGTGTTTTTCTCACATTTAGGTTCCAATTACTAGACATTGTTACAGTGAAAGCAGTCATTATAATTATTGTCATTTATCACGGTCTTCAATGATCGTGTGATTTCCGACGTGTCGCAAGTCCCCGAGGCCGGTGAATGTTATAAGATGGGAGCGGCCTGAAGGTATCCCTCCACATTAATGTCTCATCCAATCCCATCAGAATTCGATATCGTTTTTGCTGGAGGTGAGCAAATAACATCTTGTAGTGGTTTGCCCTCTTCACACATCATTCTGTATAGGCGGTACTACAGCCTGTGTTATCGCAGGTCGCTTAGCTGCATATGATCCCTCGTTGAGGATCTTGATTCTGGAAGCTGGTCAACACACCCTCAATAAACCTATTCATGTGCAACCCTTCCAATATCCCTTGAATCAAGCACCGACGAGCACCACGGTCACATTCAACATTGGAAATCCATCTACTCGTCTCAACGGCCGTGCACCAATTGTTCCTTGCGGTCGCTGCGTTGGTGGAGGCTCATGTGTGAATTGTGCGTAGCATACTTGCAAGATGAAGAAGACTCTGATAATGAGACAGTTATGGTATACACTCGTCCACCTGCTTCGGACTATGATGATTGGGGAACCAATGGTTGGGAATCTGAGAGTTTGATTCCCCTCATGAAGAAGGTCTCGAATGTGTTTTCGGGATATTTGTTCAAATCGCTTATACGTTCAATTTATAGCTGGAGACATATGAAGTCCAGCCCGATCTTCCAACTCACGGCTATGATGGACCTATTAAGGTGTCCTCTGGTGGGTGTAAAGTAGGTATCTGCGACGAGTTCATCCAGGTTGGTACGGTCTATCACAAGAGGCAGTATGCCGATGACACCAATGATTTGAAAACATGCAATACATACAGTGTGAGCCGTGATTTTCCTTCCCTAATTACGATCACTAACTAGATTTGTCTCAGCCATGGCGGAAGTGAGTCCCTACACACATAGGCTGTTGCGAATTTTTGGCTCATGTATAAAAGGTACATTGACGGGACAACCGGAAGGCGTTCGGACGCGGCTCACCACTACGTCTACAACCAAGCTCACAACTCAAATTTACAAGTCTGGGATGGAAAGCTCGTAAAGCGTATCATTTTCGAGTAAGTTGCCACCTGAGATCGCAGCAAACTGTTGACGACTTTTCCAAATGAAAGGGACAAACGTGCTGTAGGTGTCGAGTTCACCAGCGACCCAGTGTCTTGCCCAGACGCGGATCGGTCGTCGAGTATTGTGAGAGCATCAAAACTCGTTGTTGTCTCTGCTGGGGCGTTCGGTTCCCCGACCATTCTGGAGAGGTCTGGGATTGGTGCCGAGGCGATCCTCAAGCGGTGCGGTATCAAACAACTAGTGAATTTACCTGGCGTCGGAGAAAATTATCAAGGTGCGCTTTTAATTTATTCTAAGAGCTTGGCTTAGGACGGTCAGATCACAATCTCGCCATTGTTCCATACTTGGCTGCCGACAATGTTGTTACCATGGACGCCCTCTGGCGTGGGGAGAGTATCCTACAGGGTAAGCATGTTTTCTCGCCACGATTGCAGCACTTTACAACTACACAAATGTAGAAAGCCTTGCACAATGGAACAGTAGCGGCAAGTCATTGATTGCACAAAAGTTGGTGCAAGTTATCACTGCTGGTACCGTGCTGATTGATATCTCAGTGGCATCGATTCAAAAATCAAGTGGCGTCCTGATGACGAGGAATTAAAGGCAATGGATCCAGCTTTTCAACCACGCTGGAAGGAGTTCTTCCAGGACCGCCCAGACAAGCCTGTTGCAATATTCACTTCTTTTGCAGGGTGCGTACATATTGCTTGGTTTTGATGAAATGGCAATGCTCATGACAGCCAGATATATCCCACCGCTCGCGAGGCCGCTCTCAGATATCCTTCCTCCTCGCAACTACATGAGTACCGGTTATTATACAGTACTGCTCTCCGTCTAGCCCATGTTTTTTTTTCTGAATCTCTTCAATAGCTTTATCCCGTGTCTGTTGGAAGCGTTCATATCAAAGTGACGGAGGATGGCAAAGAAGGAAAGGACTTTACTACAGGCTTCCTAGATGAGTGAGTGGACGCACATCATTTTAGGGCACTTTGCGTGACTACGACGCTCCACACAGTCCATCCGATATTGTTCCTCTTGACTTTGGGTACAAAAAGACGCGCGAAATTTTTCGACGCATGGCTTCCTATCGAGGTGAAGTCGCTGCTGGCCATCCTGATTTCCCAGAGGGAAGCGCTGCAGCTTGCAGAGAAGCTTCTGGGCCAGTGGACTTGAATGCGCCTGACATCGTCTACACTGCCGAAGATGACGAAGCGATCAATCAATTCCACCGTGATATCGGTAAGTCCTGATTTGCCATCTCCATTGTCACGGTGAAATACTGAATCAAACATCAGTGCAAACGGCATGGCACTCGGTGTGTGCGGCTGAACCTTTCATAATTTCGCATCTGATCTTTATATGTGTAGCTTGGGACTTGTGCCATGAAACCGGAGGCAGATCAAGGAGTCGTTGATGCTCGGCTAAATGTGTACGGCGTGTCGAACCTGAAGGTTGCAGATATGTCCATTGTGCCGTTGAACGTTGGCGCGGTGCGTACTGAACAGGGGTTTGTTGACTCATGTGTGGTCTAACAATATACACAGAACACGTATTCGACGGCACTTCTCATCGGAGAGCGGGCTGCGATGATCATTGCTGAAGAGTTGGGTATCAATTGCATTTGATATGCATCGTCAGAGGCGTATTTAATTATGAGTAAAATGACATTTTGGAATGCAATGAGCGCCAGCTGGCAGCTGTGCTTACATAATCGCTGCACAACCATTGAAGTTTTCCTCAAACGAAAAACACTTCCAACTTAGTATCTACAACTAGTACTTGAAAGCCAGCCCGGTGCACACTAAAGCTACTGCTTAGTACGTGATATGTATAGCAATCAATCGTCATCACAGCAGCGAGTTCGTTGGGCTACGTGTACGCGAATGTTTTTGCAACCTTCGAAGCCAACTCTTTCTTCATGCCACATTGACTCTCGAGGTCCCTCTGTAATTT
The DNA here is from genome assembly GCA_016647755.1 of Suillus subluteus. Lineage (NCBI taxonomy): Eukaryota > Fungi > Basidiomycota > Agaricomycetes > Boletales > Suillaceae > Suillus > Suillus subluteus. The sequence goes on along the minus strand of JABBWI010000028.1, from coordinate 215,176 downwards.
ATCCTGCAACTTCTTGTCCTCCGGATTAGGACGCCCGAACCGTCGCTTGAACGCGTTCACTATCCCCTCGTGCTTCCATCCCCCAGACACTGGCGTACCGACTGCATACTGCCGGATCAGCTTAAGCACGGCTTCCCTCGATGCCCCATATTTCACATCTTCATCCTTCAGGGTCGTTACGCATGCATGTCCCTCCACGACGATCTGGGATGTTTCTAATGATTCATGGTTCCGCTCCCACCATTTCTCCATGACGTCCTCGTCCTCGAGGCCAGTCACTACCATGACTATGGGGACTCGCCGCTGATATAACACTTCGCAGAATAACTGGTAGTTACTCCGCAATGCACCACTGTCACGGCCTTTTTGAACGCAATATACCAACAAACTGGTGCCGCCGCATGCATCAAGCTCGCGGAGAAGGCGGCTGGCATTCTTGATGGACCGGTGGTACTCGTATGGTTCGAGTTCTGGGTTCTCGATCCCCATTGTGTCGAAGATATTGTGTTGCGTCCCATCATCAAAGAGCTTGGGTAATACATATTTGGTCCATGTGAGGGTGCAGCGTTTGAGGTTGGAGCCAGTTTTAGCGATGTTTTGGTCTGCAATGAGGTTTATGAGAGAACTCTTTCCGGCGCCCATTGCGCCGAATATAACGATGTTTTTAGCGTGAATGACACTTTTGTTCTTCGCCATCGTGATGTGTAAGATTGGTAGCTGGCGAGTTTGGGGAAGTAGTCGAGGTGAAGCGAATTGTTCCTTTGGACGGTCAGAATTGACGTGATTTTTCCTAGCTAGGATCTGTCAGGGCTGATGCCTTGCACCCTTATATGATGCAGAAGCTTTCTGCCACGACTTTCCCGTGCCCTGGCTTGATCTTTGGCACGCGACAGTCGTGCTGCTACGGGCGGAGGCGCAACTGGGATACGTATTGGGTATATCCAGGGTATGCATTAAGCATGCCACCTTGAAACCCCCATGCAGAGCCGCAAGCATGAGGTAGCCAGTACGGGGTGGTCGAGTTGCGGCTGGGCAACATGCGCAGCAACTACTGTAGGTGAGTGCGCTCCACGTTGAATCTCCAAGTATCTCATATCGTAGGAAGTATTACAGAACTGAATATTCTAGTCCCGCCTACAGTCGTATTGCATGGTGATAACCAATCATAATGAAACAATCTCTGTGTCCAACTATCGTAACGAGTAAAGATGGCGGCGTTATCCATTGAGTTTCAGTTTTTGGATCACGTCTTTTGCTAGGCTATCATCCATTCCGCAGCGCTTCGTGAGGACCCCAAGAAAGTCTGACTTGCTCGGACGTCCCGTTAAGAGGTCTTTCAACTTGCCAATAAACCGGCCAAGCCACCCATCTCCTCCATTCCAGTCCACTACCGTATTATGATTCCGTGTGATCAAGTCACTCACTTCCTTTTTGGATGCGTCTTGTATTTTGGGTCAAGGTTGGCCGCCGCAGTGATACAAGCATGATCAACACACTTGACCGCATGGCGGTCGAAAGATCCCTTGTTTCGCGTGTACCAATGATCCATGGGATCCTCCCTCTCCAGGTGAGTAACGATGAGCGCAACTGGTATCTTCTCCTCGAAGAAAAACTCATAGAATAGCCTGTAATTGGTGACGAACGTCGGTGGTATCCTGCCTGCCTTGATGCAGTACAGCAGCAGATGGACTCCTCCGTTAACCCTCAGCTCCTTCATCAACTTGTCAGCGTTGATGATGGCGTTGAGAAATCCGCTAGGGTCCGTGCGATTGCCGTCGACCCCGGCAGTATCATAGATGCGGTACGGCACGTCCCTGATGGTGACATTATACGCTTCATAGCGCAATGTACAATGTTTGGTGTCCGGAGAGGTCTTAGCAACCCGGTGGCCCGCGAGGAGGTTGATGATGGAGCTTTTCCCGACGCCACCAATGTTTTTGGGAGGCATTGGCAATGGACCTAGCACAGCGCTTCTTCAGTACTGGGTTTCTAGCAAAATAGGGGGGCACGACGGTAAGCTCACGATTATAGCAAAGTTGTTTCTTCTGGCTGGGTGGACGATCTTCGATGAGAGCGATAATTCAACGGCTTCTGATACTTATGCCACTGCAGGTAGGACACGGTGCACAACGAAGGTTACGACGTGCAAAGCGAACATGAGGTTGGGTATCGACCACCCTTCTTCGTTGAAACCAGAACCAAACTTTGGCAATTGCAACGTGCAAGCAACGTTGTGCAGCGCTCGTTGTGAAATGGAATCGATCTTGTCTCATCTTCCCAGAATTAACAAGTCAGAATTCAAGATCGTACACCCTCCAATGATCCGTAGTCGGCCGGGATATGTCGACCCCTATTCCTTGAGAGACATATGCCCCGCACCGCCATATATGCAACACGCTAAGATTGCGTCGCTTATTGTCAATCGGTAGACTGCGATAGCATTTTCGACATCGTCAAGACTCAGGCAACCGTCAAGTAGGTCATTGATTTAAACAGCACGTGCTAACCTTGCGTCCGCCTCCTGCTTCGGAAGTTATGTGGAAGGCTGGCCGAACCGTCGATCTGGCAGCACTCAGATGCGTTCCTTCATGCCAATCATGTTCACAGGTGGCTTGTATTGACTTTCACTCCAATTGGCGAGCAGTGAAATAATGCTCAATCTGAACTTGACTTTTGCACTCGTACATAGATAAACTTTGAACACGCACCAATTCTAAGCCTAACGATGGTGATGCCTCGAGGTCCAGATAAGATAAATTGCACAAAGCCGCCATCCACATGGTGATACAAGACTATGCAAGTGAAGACAGGAACATCAGATGACCCAGCCTAGGAGTGAGCTACTAAGGACTGGTTCAGGTTGCCTCTCAGAGAGTTATAAACACATAAAGCAGATCAGTGTGAACACGACCCCACATACGAGTGTGTTGAGTGACTCTCAAACCACACGACTCGCAGAGGGCAGTCTCTCATCTTCGCAGGAGTACACGTCTAAAACGGCCGGTGGGAATGGCGGACTAGCGGGGTCAACCCCACTCAAACGGTGAGTCATGTATATGGTGACCTGGAATTGTTCAACTGAATACTATTAAGTAGAGTAGTAAGTAGGTAGTCATATGATGCAATGGCATGAAGTCAGGTATTGAGTTGGCACTGCCAACCCCTAGTCATAAAGGATCGAGCGGACGACTTCCGTGACACGTGTCCAAGGGACCTATGATGTATATGTATAGGATTCTATAAGGTTGCGGATAGTCTTCCGAGATTGCGAGGTGCTTGGGTCGTCTGGGAGCGAAGTAATGCATGCGTGATTGGAAAACTGCATGTTGAGGCGTTTCAGGTCCCCCTCGTGTTGCGTCCACCAATCATCCATGTTTGTCAGAGACTCCTCCAAACCGTTGACCACCGCAGCAATTGATATGTAGCTCGTGGAGCCGACAATGTCAGTGAAATCTTGATAATCCCTTGATGCTGTCGGGGCACTTGGTCCCCTCATGCAATATAGGAGAAGAGGCGCCCCACCATCCCTATGCAGCTTTCTATATGATGCTCTTATTCGCCATTTTGCAATAAATCGCCGGAGGAAACCCATCAATGCAGTCGAAGAAACTTCCCAAAGTTGGAAGCGGCGTCCTCTAAGGGTAACTTCGGCGATATGTTTCAGCATGGAATGAGGCGAATCTGGCACTGCATGGGCAATGTTTTGCCCAACAATCAAGTCAATGATGGAGCTTTTGTCGACTCTAGTCTCCCCAAACAGCAACACGTTCAAAGGATTCAAAGGCAGCTTGTCGCATGGGAGAATGAGTATTTATGAACCTATGTCACGATAAGGGCTCACCGGCGTGGATACTTGAGAGATGGGTTGGGATGTTGGGATGTTAGAACTGGCCAAACTTTCATGCAGATCCTCCTCACGGGTTGGATGCATGACATCACCAGATGCAGTTCTTTGCGCTGCATCAAACATGTCGGAGGATGTCTGTCGATGACCCTTCTCTTCCCTGCAGCGAGACTTGTCCTGTAAGAGTAATATTCAGCCCCGCATGAAAGGCGAGTCATGAGAGTGAACATACATCGTCTGTCGAAACCTCTGAAACCTCTGTAACCGTCGAGGTAGATGGTCGAGCAGATCCATCAACCGACAAACACTGCTGGACCTCATTGCAGCGTGCGTTTGTAATATGGTAGATCGAATCCGATGTCACGGGACTTGGTACATCCTCCTCGTGTTGAATTAGATACATGGCATGATCAGATGCAGTTTGCTCTACATTAGACATGTCCAAGGATGCTTGTCGATCAGTCCCTCTTACTTCACGAACAGTCATATCCTGTGACGAGTCAAAATTCGGCAATACAGGAAAAGAAAAACATGAATGAACCTACGTCGCCTGACAAACCCTCCAGTTCGCTCTTCAAGAAGTTTGTGGCCATCGATGCAGATGGACGAGACCCCTGGACTGACCAACACGTCGCGATCACATTCCAACGTGCGTCCGTCATATCGTGCACATCCGATGTCGCAGGACGTGATATGCACTCTCCTCTGAGAACGTTCTCATGGACTTGACAGTCATCGATGATTGTATGCCAAGGAATGTCCAGAGTCAACACCTGAGTGTAGCTGATCGTGACCAACAGTGGATACAGATTTGCGAACTTCGGACTCACGTGGAACATGACGCAACCAAAAGAATACATGTCGCTCTCTTTGGTAGGTCTGCCGCCATCAAGCAACTCAGGCGCAGTCCACCTCATTGCTTCACGTCGAACATTTGATCCCTGAATTCGGTTACATAAACGGCCACCAAGAATTGTCGCCAACCCGACGTCTGTGAGACACGCGCGATATTTCCCTGCCTGGATATCCACCAGAACATTGGACTAGAATATTGTCAGTTAATATTCACGTGAAGAAAATCAACGAACACTGGTGATGTCTCCATGGACAATGTCCAAACCATGAACTAATGACAACAACATCAGTCAAGGAATAATAATACTTGTGGAGGAAAGGAAGACGGACGGTATTCAAGTCCAGACGCTGTGCCGAGAAGCTAGTGGGTATTCCCATGGAGGATTCAGTCTAGATACATTACAAGTAAACAATGGCTCACCAAATCTAGTTTCGACTCAATGCTCAAGTTAGCGCCCTGTTCCTCGATTATACGGAGGAGCGTGGTCTCAAACCATGGAAAGACAAGGGCTGGGGCTGGATATGACCCAAGCTCTCTTGCCGTTCCAAGAAGAGGAACGATGTGTTCGTGCGTGAAGATGGCCCAGATTTCAGCTTCGCGTAGAAATCTCTAGCAGTCGACCTTTAAGGATGCACAGAGCGCGGAGGAACGTCAGAATTCCCACCTCTAATTCTTCCTGAGAGATTTTAAACCTGAGCACTTTCACAGCCACCTGCATCATGGTAGTCAACACCCGCACCAATGTCACACTGGCATTAGCCAGACCTTGGTACGCCCCATTGGTTGTTTGCATTCACATTTAAAAACGTTTGCGAAGACACCTCCTGCGAAATAGCCGTTAATTTGCCCAATGATCTGACCTGTCAGATCCACTGGTTGTGTCGAAATGGGCGCCTAAATTAAATGTGTCAAGATTCGCCACTGAATGAGAAACTCGGGCTGCCGAACCTGCGAGTCGTCAACCGCAGACGGATTGATGTATTCAAGGACTTCTTCAGCCTCTGGGCGAAGGCCTGGCTCCCATGACCAGCATTTTGGATCAAGTTCCAGAGACCGTTAGGAATGTTCTCGGAACGCGTGGGAGTGGCTTTCTTCCACAATTCGACGGAGATTAGATACGGGTATTTCTTGTCTTTCCATGGTATATCCCCTGAGATGATCTGGGTGAAGAAGGCTTAGGATGGAACCACAGAAAGACAAAAGAAATCGCACAAAGAACATGACACTACCAAGGGAATAGATATCACTCTCAAAAGTCGGTCGTTCAGGCTTGTCACGCTCGATTCCGATGACTTCAGGCGCACGCCATCGAGAACTGAACTCACGTGCCTCGGTTGTCGTGGTCCATTGCAGCTCTTGGTCCCCTACAACGGTAGCAAGACCGAAATCTGTGAGACGCGGATTCCCTGAGCCATCGATCAGTACATTTCCCTGAGGCTTGAAAATGAGTACGACATCTACAAAGAGACGACCATACACACGGGGTAAAGGTCTCCATGAACGACATTCTCCGAGCGAACTGGGTAGGCATTAATAGCTGGAATAACACCTATATAGAAATTGACGAACGAAAATTGACGCCACCAGCGACGCCCTTGATCTAATAGCACGTGAAGTGATGAACACTTGTTATATGTAATTGATGTGAATGAGGAGCTCACCAATTCAACTCTAGTAGAAGCAGTGAGGGTTGTAGCTTGGTCCTGGAGGTATTCATGCAACGTCCCGGAAGACATCCATTCCGAAACGAGAGCCGACAACGGAGAATTGAGTTTTGCGACACCGAGTAGTGGCACGATATAAGTCGATTTACTGAGCTTGAGCCACACCTTGAGTTCCCGACGCAAGGCCTACATAGACCGGTGCAGAGGGAAGTGTCATTTGAATCTGCCCACTCCAATTGAAAGACTTACGTTCTCAAGTTTCTCCTGAGATCTCTTAGGATCAATCACGAATACCTTAACTGCAACCTGGTAGATATGATATGCACGAGTTCGTATTGTTTAGACAGACTGCCACAGACCTCCATTTTGCCTTCGTTGATGACGCATCGATAAACGTCGCCAAACGAACCATGTGCAACTGGAGATTGGAGCTTGATTTGAGATGCGAAGTCGCGTATGGTCACGGTATTGCTGCAGATACCAATGGCTCGTTGAAGGCTGTCAGATGACGCACATGATGGGCAGACTCACTCTTCGAGTACATTTTCCTCCATGGCTCGGATGTGGGCTAGGCGCTGTATAGCTATCAGTACAAGTGGCCGTGTGCAACTTGTGAGATATAAAGTTGTCACGGTGCACTATTGCTTGTGTTTATAAGAAGGACAACCACATCATGATGATGGTGCCGCGAGGTTGAAGGACATACATTATTACATAATGTACCTCGCGGTTGGGTCGAGGTTTGTCGACCGAGGTATATAACCGGTAGCCTGCAACGTTTCGTTCAAACTTCAACGTTTTACAGGCATGTTATCATTCTCGATCAAGGGTCTTCTTATTTCCACACAGTATTAATTTATAATATTAATGTTTCTATAACATTACACCACCCATAGCTACGAGGTCGAGCGACTGACTGGTGAATATATATATAGATTATTTAATATTGTAATACTATATGTGAATCGAGATAGATGTTCGAGGAAGACAGCGGCATCATATATGGGTTGTTAAGTGCCTGAAAGCCTTACATAAGGCCGTACGGGAAACTTGCAACTACATAAGTATAGGTGACTGTACTTGTTTACTGAAATTCGCTACCTCTGGATCGGCTGTCATACTCGTATACTCATGGAGGGATTTGCCCTTGAGGAGTGAGTTTACTCATGTAATGCATGTCGTCCTCCCTCAGATTACATGTTACAGCGATACCGTTGGCGACCTCACGTCGCTAATGACCCTTGGATCACCAATTACAAGTGGTTCATTTAGCCAGGTTTATCGGCGTACCATCGGGGCCAGCAAAGATACAAAGGAGGTCTGTTTGACTAACCCAGGCTCACGAATTGATCATTGAATGTCCATTAGGTAGCAGTGAAGGTGTTCAAGATTGATCCTGGGAGAGCTATGGACAAAAATGCGAAGGTTGGTCATCTTACTGAAGTGTGCCAACTCAAATCACACTTTGCTCAATGGTCTATGTAGGCAATGCGTCGGGAGCTCAAGGTGTGGCTTAGACTGTCAAAACACCCAACTATCGTGCCGCTACTTGGCATCGCACATGTCGGGTCTCTGTTTCCGGCTCTCATTTCGCAATGGATGCCCTCTGGGACATTATATATGTATCTCGAACAAGGTACAATCTCCGCTTCTGCTAGAGTTGAATTGGCGAGTCTCTTGTTCACCAATCACATTCGCCAAGCATTGATCTATTTTATGTTATAAGGTTATAGGCGTCGCTGAGGGCCTTAAGTATCGTTCGTAGATCCCGATTCTGTTGTCAATCTTTCCTGATCACCTATTCAGTTCATTCGGAGAACGTTGTTCACGGAGACCTTCAACCCGTATGTACGGCCGTCTCTTTGCGGATGTTGCACTTATTCGTAAGCCTCAGGCGAATGTGCTTATAGATGATTCAGGAAATCCACGCCTCACAGGTTTCGACCTTGCAACAGTCGTAGGAGACCCAGAGTTGCAGCTCACCACGACGACGGTGGACCACAGTTTTGATGTTCGATGGCGTGCGCCTGAACTTATTGGAGTCGACTGTGACCCTGAGATGCCAACCTTTGAGAGTGATATGTATTCGTTTGGGAGTGTGATGTTCTTTGTGCGATCTCTCGTATTTCCGCGGTGCTATCCTAAACTCTTTCCACCTAGATCATCTCGGGAGATATCCCATGGAAAGAAAAGAAGCATTTCTATCAAATCTGCATTGAGCTGTCGAGAAGAGTCACTCCTGCACGTCCTGAGAATATCCTCAACGATCTATGGAACTTGATTCAACGATGTTGGTCTTGGAATCCCGGGGATCGGCCGGGAGCTGTTCGCATCATTGAATACATTGACCAGTCTAAGAATGACGAGTTGCAGGTTTGGCGGCCTATCCAAATCAGTGGCAGATCCTGATACATAATCACTTAGGCATCCATTTCGAATCCACTACCACTGTAGGGATACCCGTACTGAAATAAGTCTTCATTGATTCAACTCCCTCATTTTCTTTAGTCCCATACTACCATCACTGGCCGAAGATCTGACAGGTCAGATCTTCGGTACGATCAACGATTACGTCGCTAGTGGTGCATTCGGGAACGTTTACAGATGTGAATGGAAACGGTCGTCGGGTCCTGTCAAGGTCTGACCAGTAGGCAGTGCATGCGTAATTTACTGACCAACCTGTTGGTTATCGCTTTACAGGTTGCAGTAAAAGCCTTCAGGCATCGCATGACCTCAGAGCAGGAGTTAAGAGTCAGTATATGTTTTTTCCCGCTCTAAACACTAATCCCATGTGGATTCGCTAGAGATTTCGACGAGAGACTGCAATCTGGGCTCACCTCGTCCACGATAATATCGCCAAACTTTATGGAACGACAGAGGGGTTTGGGCCAAATACAGCCCTTGTCTCCCGGTGGTTTCCGGATGGCACGCTGCTCCGTCTGATCACCGAACAGGGAACTGCATTGAGCATTGTGTCCAAATTGAATCTGGTGGGATGCTGTTTAGCTGCACTGGAACTAAACTGAACTATCCACGTTTATTCACCAGCTTCGTGGCATAGCATCTGGCCTTTACTACCGTCTGTCTTTCCTTCATCCTTGTCTGTAGTATGTTGACTAATAATTCTGATAGTTCACTCTTTTCCCGTTGTTCATGGGGACATTGCGAGTGTGAGTTATTCTTCTTCGCGTCCAATTGCGTTCGCTAAATAGCCCAGTCCAACGTTTTGGTAGACGTCAACGACGGAGAATATAAGGCTTGCCTGACAGACTTCGGTTTGTCGAATGTGCTCGGTGGACCTTTAAAAGACCACATAGCTGAAGGATCTACTGCTCGGCCTGGTCCAACCAGGTGGACTGCACCGGAGTTGCTCATGCCACATGATTCCCCTTGCGATATCAAACCGGCCACGCAGAACGATATGTATTCCTTTGGTCGGGTGATGTTCCATGTGAGCATTTCAAGTCCACAACACCTGATTTCCAATACGATCGCTTATGAGCAGGTGTTAACTCTTGTCATTCCTTGGCATGATGTCGATGAGTACAAAGTCGTTCAAAAAATTCTTGGTGGAGAGGAGATATTGCGTCCGGAGACATCCGCTACAACGTCTGATATCACGGACGCCCGCTGGAATCAGATCGAGCAGTGTTGGTCATCTGATGCGTCTGCTCGTCCATCTGCCTTCATGGCCATGAATTTCCTAAAGAGCGAACTAGAGGCTTTGACGGACGGCGTACGTTCATGACTGGTATCTTCGCGCAGGACCGGATTCTTACTCTCTCACAGGATATGCCTGTTGGCGGACCGGGAGAAAGTGCCTCAAACGCAATCCATAATGCAGAGCAAAGAACCGCATCCACTGATATCATGCATCCAACCCGCTCCAAATCCAAGGCTGTGCAGAGTGGACGTCGACACACTTTAGCAGCCATTGTCAATACTGTCACACTCCTAGGCTCCAAAAGAGGATCCTCCTTGGGGAGAACAGTGACTACGGTAGCGTGTTCTGACACTGCCCATGACAATCACTACACCTCGAGTCAACAGGACGCAGGGCATCTCGTGGGGAATACAAAAGTTCTTAGGTGCATTGATCAGTCTAGGAATGACGGCTCGCAGGTTTGAGAGCCCAGTATTCGCATCAGTGGCAGATCCTCATGCATATCACTTAGGCATCCATTTTGAATACACCGCCTCTGTAGGGATCCTCCCACTGAAATGAGTCATCGTTGATTCTCATCTTCTTTAGTCCCATAGTAGCACTTGCCGAAGATCTGACAGGTCAGATCTTCGGTACGATCAACGATTACGTCGCTAGTGGTGCATTCGGGAACGTTTACAGATGTGAATGGAAACGGTCGTCGGGTCCTGTCAAGGTCTGACCAGTAGGCAGTGCATGCGTAATTTACTGACCAACCTGTTGGTTATCGCTTTACAGGTTACAGTAAAAGCCTTCAAGCATCGCATGACCTCAGAGCAGGAGTTAAGAGTCAGGGTCTATGTTGTTTTCCGCTTTGAACACTACTTATTCCATGTGGATTCGCTAGAGATTTCGACGAGAGACTGCAATCTGGGCTCACCTCGTCCACGACAATATCGCCAAACTTTATGGAACGACAGAGGGGTTTGGGCCAACCACAGCCCTTGTCTCCCGGTGGTTTCCGGACGGCACCCTACTCCGTCTTATCACAGAACAGGGTGTTAGATTGAGCATTAGGTCTAAATTGCATCTGGTGAGACGCTATTTAGGTGCAATGGAGCTTGACTGAATTCTCTATGTCAATATCTACAGCTTCACGGCATAGCATCTGGGCTCTACTATCGTTCGTCTTCCCTTCCCCGTCGTCTTACTTCGACTAACAAATTTGCCGTTAGTACACGCCTTTCCCCTTGTTCATGGCGACATTAACAGCGTGAGTTCATGTTCTTCACATTCAATTGTGCTCACTAAATAATACAGTCCAACGTTATGGTCGACATCAAGGGCGGAGAATACAGGGCTTGCCTGACGGACTTCGGTTTGTCGAATGTGCTCGGTAGACTTTTAAAAGACCGCGTGGTTGAAGGACTAGCTGTTCGGCCTGGTGCAACCAGGTGGACTGCGCCAGAGTTGCTCATGCCACATGATTCCCCTTGCGATATCAAACCGACCACGCAGAACGACATGTATTCCTTTGGTCGGGTTATGTTTCATGTAAGTGTAAGCGTTTCAAGTCCACAAAATCTATATTTAATGTATCGTTCATTTCAGTTATTGACTCTGATTGTTCCTTGGCATGACATTGATGAATCCCAAGTCGTTCAAAAAATCCAAAAAGGAGAGGATATCCCGCGTCCTGAGCTATCCGAAGCGACATCTGACCTCACAGATATCTGCTGGAATTATATCGAGCAGTGTTGGTCACTTGACCCATACGCTCGTCCATCTGGCTTCATGGCCATGAACTTCTTAAAGGGGGAACTAGAAGCTTTGAGACAAGATGTAAGCTCATGACTTGTCTCGTCACGTAGGAGTAGAGTTTCTGACTCTGACAGGATGTCTTTGTTGACAAAGTACAGGAAAGCGATCAAAGTACATACTTGGTCACGGAGCAGGTATGAACTCGCCAGCTTGTCGTTGAAGTAATTCGGCTTAAATGTTTATCAACCAGGCTGGGATTTCGACTACACTGTCCTCTCGGTCTTCCTCGCGAACCCTTATTCCGCCACATAAAGTCGTTCCCTCCAATTCTCTAGTACGACATCTCCTTTCTACGGTCTCGTCGCTAGTAAGAGTCTAGTAATGCATTGTTTTTATGTGTACTAATCCTTTTACGCGGTCAAGTCACTTACAGGTCCTTTGAATGTGTTGCTTTTCGGGGAGACTGGAGTTGGGAAAAGCTCCATCATCAACTTGATCATGGGGCGAGATGTCGCACAGACGTCGCCAGACGCAGAAACCTGCACACTGCAGCATACCTCCCATGAAGTCAGTCTTGGAGATCGCCGCTTCAAACTTTGGGAAGTTTCCTCACTCGCATCAATGGGTTTTTTCCGAACCCTTTTTGCAAAATGGCGCTTGAAAAAGTCGTACAAGAAGCTGTACAGAGACGACGGAGTCTACCTTCTTTTGTATTGCATCAGGGGGTGGAGGGCCCAAGGGGCACTGCTCAGGGATTATAAATTTTTCACCGACATAGTCGGCTCCACTGCCACTGCGGCAGGCGGCGTACCAGTTGCTGCTGTGGTCACTTCCTTGGAGGATTATCCTACGGACATGGATAAGTGGTGGGTGAAGAACGAGGATAACCTGGAAAGCCTAGGGATGCGGTTCTCCTCACACGCTTGTATCACTTCGCTCCCCGACGACCCACATGCATCCCCCGCTTTGCGTGCACGCCGACATCGATCAGAACAAGTCATCCGCAGACTCATTTGTGACTCCTATCAAGCAGGTACCGAAAAACGTGCCAGTTCCTGTCCAGCTTTGACTTTATGAAAAGTTGTCAAGCTTACTTGCGCAATACGGTTCTCGAATGTCAGCGTCTGTAGCGCCGGGCTACTGCACTGTTACTTTATGATACTTCAAGGCACTCCAGCTCATAGACCGCTGTTCGTACAATGTAATTACTTCAGTCCCCCTTGTTCGTCACTACGCAAATATGATTTACTACATACGACACGCATATCAAATACAAAGTGTACAAAACGCACGCCCATAACAGACCAACATCTCAGACTGATATCAGGGCGACAAGGCAAGAACCATGTCTGACTACCAAATTTAAAGCAGACATTCGGCCGATTGGTTTCAAATGTAGCACCACAACACGTGTATGTATCGAATAAAACAAAAATCAAAGTCGCAAGTCGCATGTGATTGAAAAATGGATCTCAATGATGAGAGAGAGATGATGATGGGTCGTAGCAGGGGTCGTCAGAAGTAAGGTGGTCAGAATATGTGACAGGGAAAGGAAAGGGACAGGAAGGAAAGGAACGGTCCTCACCAGTCCTAGCAATCGCCACCCGTTGCTTCTCACCCCACTGAGCCTCACGCCCCTCTTCCCCACCTTCGTCTCGTACCCCTTTGGGAAACTCATGATACGTTCATGCGTCTGACCAGCTTGGGCGCTTGAGACGATGGTGTTTTCATCAGGGGGTGTAGCCGAAGGCTGGCCATAAGTGATGTTGTAGACGATGCTGGCGTTGAAGAGCACGGGGTCTTGGATACGGCGCCTGTTGCGCGACACAGGCTTGAGAGCGTTGCTGTGTGGATGTCTTGACCGTCGATTAGGATACGCCCTGAGCCAAGTTGGAGGTCGTGAAAGCGGTAGAGGAGGCGGAGGATGGTGCTTTGCCTGCTCCACTTTCACCAACGAGGGCAAGACGTCCGCCGCAGGGGACTTTGAAGGAACTATTGTGCAATGCGGAAGTTTGATTGTCGTAGGACAAGAATACGTTGTCTGTGGTGGATTAAAATGGATGTGTATGGAAATGGAGCGAGGGCTACGCACCAAATTCAACTGACAATTTCAATTTCAGTGGGCTCATTGAGGTGGTGAAGCATTTTTTGTATCGATGAGACTCTGGTTGATTGCACGGTATACGCCGCCGAGGTTCGAGAGAGGGAAGTAGAGCTGGTGTTGATGACGTCAGCATGGTTGTGATCAGAAGACGTCAGCTCTGCACCACACGAAAGAGTTAAGGTACCCACCTGCGCATAATAGGCGACCACAAAATCACTAGTATTACTCCGTCCCCTTGTGATACGCGACGCGATGATCAAAGAACTGACCAGAAGACCGGAGGTGATGATGAACGTTTGTACGAGGTTCAAGAAGTTGAGATATACCACAGGTGTGATCAACATTGGCATTCGCGAGCAAAATGAAACACAGGTTCGGTTTGAGAATAAGAAACAATCTTGAGACAAGATGTGGTTTTTGAAATGGGATGAGACGAAAACACTCACGAACGACCCTCTTCTCCAAACTCTGATAGTTCCCAATAGCCTCTGTATACCTCTGCGCCTCATACTCCTCCCCACCGAAATACTTGACAGTCTCGTAATTAAGGAGACAATCCGTATAGATCCCACGCGAGACCTGAGCATGGATGCAATTAAGATCCATACCATAGACAAAACGAAGCAGCACTGAGCACTCACCATATCCCGCTCATTCATCCGCCTCCGAATCCTAGTCCCATAGCTCGTAAGCGTGATACTCGCCCAGATATAACTCCCCATCACGACTCCAACCACAACGTCCAATCATGATTCAGGTTCGAATCTCACAACAAACACAACGTGCACAACACATATATCCACGAGTCCAGGAATCACCATGAACCAAACAAGCTCGCCAACGCACTTTATTGCGCTTCCTCTATCGAGAATACGGAGCAGCTAGCCAGTCTTGCGTTTCGTATGCTAGCTGAAAGAAAGAGTAAGGACGTAGTTGAATGAAAGCATTAATATACTGCGATCGCTGTATTGCATGAATGGAATCCAGAGTGCGTCACGGATGGCTGCGAGACCGCCCGAAGATGCGAGGAACCGGACCCGGACGTAGGTGATTAGGTACGGCCATGGGTTGGCGGCAAATGCAGGGAATGTAGTTATGCTTGGTATGTCGAAGGCAGTGATGAGTACACCGAGTTTGAGAGGAAGTAATGTGTTGACTGTGCGTCCGAAAACAAGGATGAGGAAACAGATTAACTAAGAAATGATTAGTTAGAGTGATAAAATGCAAGAGATGTACGCACTGGGATGAAATGCAGCTTCGAATAATGGAAGGGCCAGAGATGGGGCGTGCGCGTGAGGCGGGTCATGCGGGCGAAGGGTGAAGGGTTCCCGTCGATGAGGGATCGACAGTTACTTGGCACGGGGTTATCTGCGGAAGCGTAAGATTAGCTGCCCTATATACTGACCTTTTCTAGCTCTCGCACACCTGGAATTGATTATTGGGGACACACAACGGATGGTAGGACTGCTCTGGGGATAGAAGTGCCGTATTTAGTGATACCACTAAGACCGTCAGCATCAGCATCTTCTAGTTGCACTGCACCGTGAAACAAGTCATGAAGGACATGCTGAGATACGAGAGGAGCGGCCACATTAGCTTCCTCTGTGTAACCATGGGATTGCACAAAAAGGTAAATGGCAACGGGGGAAGAGCGCTACTATAAGGAGAGGAGGGAGTGCAAGTACGTTGGAGGCAGATCAAGGAGTCGTCGACGCTCAGCTAAATCATCAACAAAACAGCACAAAACATGTATGATCAGGTGAGAGCTTGCAACACTTACATGATCGCACATGACTAATATTGGCCAGGTATGAAATGGCGGTAGACTTGCAATAGAACACTGGACTGGCGCGAGCCTTATAATCATGTAAGATAGACCTCACTCATACACCGGTTCATCACGTGACTTGAGGACAGAATACATGATTTTGGCTCGTTACTCTGTTGCAAATTGGAATGAGCAAAATCTGTTCCAAGATCTTGTGGACATGTACTATAATGTCAAAATGGTCTACTCAGAATCCTTATTTTCGACCAACTGAAGGAGGAGTAGGCATTTTTGTAGCAAATTCACCCTTGTGACTCATTCGTGACTGCTGCCAGTGCGTCTGTCACGTTGGTGGTGCTTGCTCGACAACATAATACCTACTCGTCTCTCAGTTTCCTACATCCACAATATATAATCTTATGATGACTTGGAGCGCGGCGTCCACCCGCGTGCGTCTCACGTGCGCTTACTTGACCAACTTCTACTACCACTACTACCATTCAGAAACCTACTAACGTTAGTATTTTGCGCCATCATTAGCTTCGCTCCATCACTTACAACATTGCCGAGTCCTCGTGCTCATGAAATAAAACTCCACTTTACTTCATTTGGTTGCGAGCACATCATCAATTCCTTACTGACCCTTTCATCTGCGTCATCTTGCTGTTTTAACACCGCAGCTCCAAAACATGTCGACGTCATTTACGCACAACGAAAAATATAAATTCTGAGTCGTTCTTCATCAGTTTGCCCACACATCATTTGTGCTTTATGACTTGATCTATTATGCCCGGTTCATCCATTCTAACTGGAATTCTTCCTTTGACCAACTCGCGCCACATCTTTGCTCAGAAGCCCAAAACTGTCACATATGATGGAGAGGTCTACCTTGGCCTCTCCGAAGATGGTTCTCCTTGCTCGGCTCAAGCCGTTGTACATCATTTCGTACTAGCTCAAGCAAATATGGATCCACTTGACAACAGACTCTATTTCGTTGTAGGCAAAGTTGCGTCTGTACGAGAAAACACCTGCGTCGGTGAAGGCAACTCCACGGAAGATTACGACATTGAAATCGATGCGATGATGGTATGTTTGTCAATTCTTCATCCAGTCATATATATATTTCCGGCTCAATAGTCCTTACAGCTACACGAAATGCCATCTGATACTCCACCAATACGACCTGTCGTCACCATAGCTGGAGTGGTCAGTTCTGATTTATTCAGTGGTCTCGATATCCATCTTTCGGTGGCATTCCGTTCGTTGGTTTAGGTGACTTCCGTCAAGTTGCACCCGTTGTAAAAGGTTCTGGTGTAACACCTGCATTACTCGCCTCAATCAAGTCCTCTCCGCTATGGTCAGATTTCCATATCAGGTCCTTACATAGTCCAATCTGCGGAGCCAGAGACGTTGAATACACGAGCTTTGTTGACCGTATAGGTGAAGACCACGCCCATTCTCGCGTCTCTCTTGACATCCTATCTCACATACACACACTCGATGAAGTGATTTCTTTCCTTTTCCCGTGTCATGTACTTGCAGACCCACCTACCTGCCTACAACGGGCGCTTCTTAGCCCCCAAAACTCCTACGTTGATGAATTCAACACAAAGATACTTGATATCTTACCTGGTGAAGAAGGTCAATTTCTCGCGTTTTGTCTAAAAATTGAATCCGTCTTGATGATATTTCACAGTCGTATACTACAGTGCTGACACTGTAAAAGAAGATGATCAGCTCATAGCAGATCACCCTGAAGCGACACCTGATTTTCTCGCAATTCTCTCACAAAATGGAATCCCCAAGCACGAACTTCATCTCAAGCAGGGCTGTATTTGCTCACTTAGGCGCAATATGTCTGGTCAGAAGGGACTGGTGAAGAATGCACGCCTCATCATACAACAATTGCACCGCCGTTATGTCGAGGTTCGAGTCATCAACAACAGGACATGTCAACTTGGAGATACTCAATGCATCCCCCGCATCCGCTTCGAATTCACACCCCCATGCGCAAGTTGGACTGTTCATCGTCTACAATTTCCCCTCCGTCTTGCATATGCAACGACTTTCAATGGTTGCCAAGGTCTAACCCTTGACAAGACCATTCTCGACCTTCGCTGCGAAGTCTTCGCACACGGTCAACTGTACACAGCCCTTTCACGGATCCGTCAACGAGACGATTCACGCATCCTATTTTCAGAAGACAAACCAAATGACGATTTCAATACGTCCAATGTCGTGTATAAAGAATTGTTATTATATTTGAACCAGATCCATCCAATGAGCCGCGCAGCGGCAAGCACTTGTTAGATTATAAAAATTACATGCCCAGCTTGCTACAGACTATCCGCACATAATCTTGGAACAGATTTTGCTCGCGTTTTGTGTACAATGACTTATATGCAATTTTGTTGAAATGTCACGCTAGGGCACGTGATGAACTGGTGTATGAGTGAGGTCTATCTTACCGGTATTGTGTTCCCTTGTAAGGATGTCGGCAGCCTTATAGTTATCTGGTATGGTCTGGTAGGAGGCGTGCATGTATCACACCTGTCATGTGAACTAATACAAATACAAATGAATCAAAGCTCTCCATACCCCTCGAGCTCCTCTTCGTTCTCGTCTTCTCCATCCTCAGGTCCCAGGTCATTATCAATGTCATTGTCTTCATTGTCGCTGCCGCTGTCATCTTGATCGGCATCAGCTTCATCGTCAGTGTTCTCCTCTTCTTGATCTAGTCCGCCATAACCATACTCCTCCATCTCTGATTCAACAACTTCGTCTTCGTCCTGATCAATGATACCTTCATCAATAGCAGACTCGGATGGTCCACCTTCATCTCCCTCAGATGCTCCTTTGTCTCCCTCGAACGTTTCCTCGTCTCTATCAGATACTTCTTCGTCTCCCTCAAATGCCTCTTCATCTTCCTCAGATGCTTCTTCATCTTGCTCGGAGTCTGTATTGCCGCCGGGAGCAACACAATCTAGAGGATCGCGGTTGTTGCGAAATATTTGTGTTGCATTGCGAGTTGACTTGTGACCGACTCCCCCGCCACGGAAACACATGAACATATCTCTGTCGACAAACCTATAGCGAGAAGGTACATTAATACATAATCACTATACTGAGTCTATCATAGATACTCACATATTCACGTAGTAAAATTTCCAATCTTCATTGTTTTCATGAAGAGGACGGGCAATTGAAGGTGGTAAAAGTCCATCAGTATGGCTGTAGGCAAATGTGGGGATTAAGTGGACACCACGAATGATTTGACGAGGATCGAGGAATCCAAATGCACCTGGTTCATCTGCAGGTATGAATCCAAGCCGGTGAAGATGTTTCACCTTCCAGCCTGACTGATAATTGTTCGGGTCGCGACCAAACCATCTGACCCATACAAAATCCATTTGCTGAGGTGAGTTGAAGCTAGGTGTATTATTGCCCGTGTAGACGACATTCACATGAAAAACACCTAGAATCCAAGCATACCAATACGGATGGTCATCCTCATGTGCGAGGACCATCACATCAGCATGAGTTTGTGGATTGAGTGAGTCTTGAGCCTGGCGAAGGTCGTATGTAGTGTAGTTGATGCGAAGTACCTTATGTCGGAAAATACGATCATTTACAAAGACAACCTGGGCTTGTTGAGTTGCGCTAAACTCAGTTTCATCACCGTCATATTGATGTCTGAGGATTCGGGCAAGGAGATGATCCTTAAGTCGAGGAAGAAAATCCTGACGGGGCAGCTCTCAGATCAAAATCAAATGCTATAAATGGTTGAATCACCTCTAATGCACGATCTTCTACATGCCTCCCAAGCCACTGCTGCACATTCAAAAAATATCTTGTGCTTGAGGCAATATGGTAGTGTACTTTTGGATCGGAGTATGCCAATGGCTTGGATGCTTCGAAAGGTATGCTTCGAAGGTCCTTCGATAGATTGTTTGTGGTGTGGCGCTGGCGCTTGTCAGTGACCTTTGCTTTGCCTTTCTTTGACTTTGAAGGCAACTTGCGCTCTGCCGGTCGGAATAGAATTCTCTCTCGGCGTTGTTGTTTTGCAATTCTGGACGTGAACTTTGCCTTACTAACACGCGGGTAAAAATGTTTCATGCTGTAGAGACTCGTGTCTCTGCAGGTGCATATGGGCCAATTTCGCACCTTTTCACGATGCACCCACTATCCTCGCAACGCGCTTCAAACCTGACTTCCGCGCTACGCGCGCTTTGGCGCGTACCAGCGCGTTTGGGCACGTTACGGTGCACTCCATCGCACTTCCTTAGGATCCGTTGCCTGTCCTCCGCATGTCCCGTCCTAGTCCTCCAAGGTCCATTGGTGCGTTTTTCCTTCATCAGAACTCATGCTCCATCACGCAGGCACTAGTACTTATCATCATATTTCATTATGGACCCTGACTTACCTCACCACTCACCTTAGTATTTCCTATTCGGTTCCGAGCCCTGGGAACTCGCTTAGCATACCTACACGTCACCATGTTCATTTTCCTGTCACCTACTGTATCCATTCGACCTTAGGTTCGTCACAGCGTCGCCAACACCTCGAACTGAACCTATGTCGTGTGACAGTCACAGGCATCTGGCAAGGACGAACCTAAAAGTGTGACATCTGGATCTCTCGTATTTTTCTGCGAAATAAAACAAATTCTAACTAGTGTGCGTCATATTCCCCATATTGCGTGTTTGCAATGCACCGTCACTTTCCTCTGCCGGCCTCCTCAATACCCTCCGAGTCACTAGGCGAAATCATGTCACAGTGCTTGTCAGCAGCACCGTCCACTATCAGAGACCCATCTGTGCCCATAATATATCCTTCTGGCACGTAGGTCTTGTCAGACATGATATGTTCGAGCACCACCTCCAATGGGGCTTCGTCATCGACTCCATCACTCTCAACCTAAGTAACGATCCCATCGCTCATGACTGCAACGTAGCGTTTCGATGAACGTCAGATCTTCAACAATTGTGGTCTGGCAAAGCTGTGGATTGAGAGGGATTCGTAGGGATATCTCGTTCACCATCACATCGATGAAGCGGCCCTTCATTGGTGTGGATGATAGGAACTCTGCAAGATCAAGCACCTGGAGTGCTGCAGCTGGGCCGCGGAGAGTAGTACCCCACCCAAGTACCCAAAGGCTACTAAAAACCTCGTCAATGGCAGCTGCAAGATCAGTATCTGCATTTTCTCGCTGGCCTGATAGCCAATCACGAGCCAAACTCCAGTGCTCCTTCGCTGCAATAGCGCACCCTAAATCATGCCAGTACTGAACCACCCAAAATGGAAGATTACCCAGAAACCGTGGATCCTTGACAGATTTCACGCCATCATGATAGGCCTGACTGAAGGTATTCAGGAGCTGAGTAGACAGACTAAGTGGTGGAAGGGAACGATCCAGGAAGTCAGCGGGCACATCATTTGTAACACAGTGCTCGGAAGTGAAAAAACGATGTAAGTCGGCCACCGTGAGGGAGTGATCAAATGGTGGTAGATTGGTGAAGTCGAGAAGAGCCGAGATGGGGAGGTGCGGAGCTGGAATAAATGAATCATAGCATTGAGGAAATACAAGCAGATGTGCGTAATGCTGTTGCAAGTCGAGAGAAAGATCAATAGCGCTATCCTGGATGAAAGAATTCATGGGTGGCTGAGACGGGGACAGTCAGAACAGACAAATAAACTTACTACATTATATCAATGAACCCTTGTGTTCAATATCCCGCCGAGGCACTACAGAAAGCTAGAAAGAAGTCAGGTATGGACATGTAGCAATCCCCGTCGTCGACTGAGGATCAATCCGACTCGGAGTCTCCGAGTCCTTCAGCGACGCAGCGCACACGTCGGAGAACCTATCTTTAAGTTCGTCACAGGTCACAGCGATGAACGAACATGCGAACCTACCATTATGTCATGTCACACCACAACCCCCACGAACCTAAGGTCGAATGGATACAGTACTTCCGTTCCACCACCATCTAAGTGTATAGCTCGAGTTTCTATCTGAATACACCAGTTTCACTCCAATTGGCGCTTTGACACCCTTAAGTGTCTGTTTCCACATCTACCAAAGTCCTGACTTCCCCCATTGGTTGCCACCTCCACTCGAAGCACTCTGTTGTGATCGCACGAAGTGCGCTTTGACATTGAAGCGCGCATTTCCGCACTTTCTGCACTATTAGTGCGTTTAGGTGCGTTTAGCCAGCGCTCTTCGCTTTTGAGTGCATTAATTGCACCAGTGTCCCACTTAGGCCTCGAGACCGAACCACTGGTTATAGATCCCCCTCACCTTTCACTAGAGGAATCTTTCTCAGTAGCAATCCCCTTGGGACGATTTTCCACTCATATCCAGAGGAGCACTTGAGAGCCCACTCCCCACTCTTCCCCCTTAGCACGCAGCTATCATTCCTCGCCCTCAACGCGGCAGTGTTCAAGTTCACCCTGTATCAAGTATTAAAAAACAACAACAACATTTAGAGCACCTACGTACCAGTTGAGTAGAATTGTTGTCAGTGGTACCGAAATGTCTAATCATGGAGACATAGTCCCCAAGTGCATGCAGCTTGTAGGTCATAAAGTTAAAATATCGAGCCTTAGCTCCAGTGGAAGTGACTGTTGCATTCGCTCTTGAGGATGTATTGCCACCTTTTGCAGCTGCTTGGGCCTTGCGACGCCCACGGGCAGCTTCCTCGCTAGGAAGGTCACGAGTCATGAATCTCTTTGCAGTCTTGGACATAAATTTCCGAAGAGATTTTCCAAGGCGTGTTGTCGAGGTGTTGAGAAATCCAAGAGTGGTCTCAGTGTGCATTCAAAGCTTTGCGAGTCCATGCCATGTTGCATAGTGCTGCCGTGGTCCAGTCCCGAACCACGGTTCGAACCTAACCATTGGTCAGGTTTGTCCTTGGTTTGGTCCATGGTCCAGCATTTTGCACGGACCGAACCGGAACGAGGTTCGTGGTCCGCTAACTCCTGTGTGGTTCATCCATAGGTTCGGACCTTCCCGAACCGAATCTTCCTTGCAACGCCTTCAAGGCTCAAGCACACACTTATGGTCATTTTGACTTCTTGATCCTCAAGCTTTCAAGATTCACCATGGTCACTTTGACCTTTGGCATTCTCAAGACTTTTTTCGACTTATCCTGTCCGGAGGTTCGCATCCAGCACACCCTGCTGTCCGATAATGCCTACCTGTCCAATCAAGCTCAAGGTACGACTTTTCCATCAAATCAAGCACAATAAACTGATTGATATGATATATTGATATATTTTTTAGGATCTGTCAATGCATACTATGAGTTAGTAGGAGATTGGGTATTCACATATAAAGGGAGCAAGGTGAGTGATATATCTCGACTACCAGTACAATGTCTGAACCTGAAGCACAGTGTGCCCTCAACCCAGACGGGTCTCTAAAGGATGCCAAAGACATCGTTTTTTACAACAATCCTGATGATGCTGTCCCCATTTCCGCTCCATCCTCTGCCCAGCCATCCACAGACGCCTTCTCTGTGCTACTGCAGACTGGACACAAACCGGTGCCACTTACTGCAGGTGCTCGACGCTCCATTCGCACCTCTAAACCTTCTGCACGCCTTTGTGATTCCGACAATGCTTGTTCTTCAACAAGCCGCAAGTGCACATTATCTAGTGCAACCGAGCAACTAGTTAGGAAGAAGGTTGTGTTACAGCTCTCCGCTCCATTATCTGACGATGAAGGCTCTCATGCAGCTGGTGCCGACACTGATATTGATACTGATCATGGTGCTGGTCAATCGGATGAGGCCGAGGATGAAGATGTACCAGCACCTGAGAGGCTGGACTCAAGAATGTCGACAAATACTTCAAGAAAACAAGTCAATCAGACGTGTATTTTATTTGTCTTGGTGAGTACTATCAATTTTTACAACTCGTTCTTATCTAATATAATTTAAGTTCTTGATCCAAACTATAAGCTCGCATATGTTGAAGGCCGGTGGGATTCTGAAGATGTTGCAGATGGCAGAACTCGTCTGGAGGCCGTGGTGAGTACTTGTTACGGTCTATGTTGTTTTCCCCCTTTCATCTTATTTTTTTTTTAGTTCGATGACTATTATACACCGCCGAGTCAAATGCCTACTACCAAAGAGCAATCTGCTCTGCTGACAAGAGCTGCCAGTGTACGCAAGGACTATGGCGACGATTGGATGCGCGAGGCTATTAGGATGCGCAAGACATCAGACCACCTTACTCACAATCCTCGTCAAGAGCTCAACATGTACTTGTCTTCGCCACTAGAGGAGACTGATGACATTGTGGCCTGGTGGGGGGTAAGTTTTCTTTTTGACTTGTTTTTTCGCTACTAAATCTACTTAATAGCTTCACTTGCTGCAATACCCTACACTTGCACGCATCGCACGAGACTATCTACCCATTCAAGGCAGCTCCATTCCTTCCAAACAAGCATTCTCAAGCGGAGGAATCACTTCGACTATCTGATGCAATGCACTTGCGACTGACACATTCACTGCACTAAAACTACTGAAGGGAGCATATAGGAATGGGCACCTTTCTGCAGAAGTAGAGGCTGAGGGACATGTGGCTTCATTGGACATGCAACTACGAGTATAAATATCTTGCCTATGTTTTTTTTTCCTGCCTGTAATTTTTTCATGTTCGGTTCGCGTTCAGACCGAGAAAAAACCGAACCTGACCGCTGCGAACCGTTCGCAAAGGTTCGGTCTAAGGTTCGTTGAAATTTCTAGAACCGAACCTTGGTCCGGTCCTTGGTTCTCGTCCAACCACCTCTGAACCAAATGGAACTGGACCGCAGCAGCACTAATGTTGCAAGCTTGAAGAGGAGGTCGAGTAGCATTTCATTCAAGGGTGACGGAAGGAGATGCTCGAAAACAGGCATTGCGCACTAAACAAAAAGTTAGATGATAATTGGCTTCGAGTCAGTGCACTCACCTGCAGTAAGTCCTCAAAATCTCGAGCAGTGAGACGTTTCATTGCTGATGCATTGCTACTGAAACACCGAATTGTGCCTCGTCCAAATGTCGGGACTTGTCGATACCTGGATGGTGATGGCAAGAATTTAGCAACTTGCCACATGGAACACTATGTTTCCTACCTTTCATTCAATCTTTGTATGCTCTCTTCACCATATGCATACAGAATACGAAGGAGATGGGTGAAGACTGCCTTCCAGACACCAAGTTCGAACTTGTGAAGCAAGTCTGGCACAAAGAGTGAATAAAAGTTGAAGCTGAAATGCCTCAGTCGTGTTGAAAATGTGTTCTGTGTATACAGTCAGCACTCGGAAGACACAATGAAGTTTGAGTTAAGATAAACTCGCACCATAGAGGCAGTGAGTGAATCTGGAACAAGTACCCGTTTAACGAAGATGCTTGTAATATTCCTACCCTTGACATATAACCAGTCACAGACCATCCTGATCTTGCCTTGCAAGCTGTCACTGTCCTGGCGCTGATGACTTTCGCGTCGGCGCCTGTCAGCCTTTGTACCCAGCTCCCTGATCTTGTCCTTTCGAATCAGGCAGTGGGGACAGGGACATTGACTGAGGAATTTGATGCAGGACAGAAGGGTCCTAATGTATCCACGTTAATAGACATAGAAATGTCAGTATTTTCACGTACTTCTCTGGGTAGTCAGCTGAGTATGAAAAAATCGAGGAAAGACTCGTCGACTAATTCCATCAAGGCACTCGATGACAATACCAAATTCATAAGCGTGCATCAAGTTGTCGTCCATTAGAAGAAGCCATATGGCTTGCATCAATTCTTGATGGCAGTAGATCAACATCTCTGCTGTAGCAGGCTTGCCAAACACACGGCAATAAAAGTCCTGAATGGTATCGGAGAGCTGAAAAAAACATAACGAATTAGATTATTAGATTAAGTGAAGGATCAACATTAGGCTCACCTTAGGTATATATGCTAGATGGTGTGCAGCAAAGGACGAAGGTTTTCCGTGAATGTACTTGGATTGATTCCCGAGGAACAAGTATATAGGCCATAATGATGCACTCCCAAAGCTAGCGAGATGCGTCGAGTCCGACCAAAGCATGACAGCAGCAACAACAGTCTCAAGCTTGCAACTTGGATCAGGGGGATGTGATTTGATGGCCTCATGTGCTTCGAGCATAGCCTGCGAGGAGTAGATTTTGGAGTATACACGCTCTGTAGGTTCGTTGGGTGATGGTTGGAAGAACATTTTGAACGGGGTTAGATGGAAGTGCTCTGCAGATGCCTCGCGAAATGCAGACTTGATAACCTCGAGCAGATGACGGTAGAATAGTCCAGAGACCTCGAATTCTGGTGCCGATAATTCCAATGTGTGCTGGACACCATCAGCTGGTAGTCGAATTTTAATTGTCGTCTCTATCCATCCATCCATGCTCAGGAATGACGAATGGATATCTGCAGGGTCTCCTTGGTAGTTGTTGAGACGGTCGACCTCCTTTGTGGCTCGGAACCCAGCAAGGTGGGCCTTATTGAAGTCCTCAGCGAGAATGACCTCGTTCACGAGACGGTCAAGCTCTGCTAGTGATTTCATATTTGACCCGCTATAAAACCAGCACATTAAATGAAAAATGGTGGAGTTCAAAAATGGTATGAAAAAGTCCTTTGTTGATGTGACGGAGGAGCCAAACCCAGACCACCAGGGTCGAGCACCTGTCTGGTCTGCTGTAAGGACGAAATGAGTGGAATCTGATACATGTGAGATTGAGGTGAGATTGTCAGGATTATAAGTCGGGAAGTGATTGGGATATGAGTGAAAAAGGCCGTACGAATCAGTCTCCGTAGTAACATATTCAGTTTCACCTGCAGCTCGAGGTATGTCAGGCTTGATGGGACCATTGTCAACCACTGGCTCATGCTGCAGAGCTGGTGCAGAGTTAGGAATGGGGGGAAGGTCATCACGATAGCGTCGTGGCAAGCGGCGCCTCTGATTAGGCAATCCCGATGGACGGCTCACTGGTGGAGTCGGTGACCTCGCAACCTATGCAAATATATAGTTAAGATAGATCATGCAAATATTCATAGATGAGATCTTACTGGTATCTCAGCTGGTTCGTCCTCCCCCTCCGTTGTGCTTTCACAGATCAACTCCCGTTCCCTAAGCGCAGCATTTTCATCTTCCAGCCATCGAACTTTAGCAGCTTGCACAGCCTCGCAATCTCTGCGACGCTTATCGAGCATTGTTGTCATTGCTGCTGTCCGTTGTCTATCACATCAGCCTCGCATATGATTTGCAAGGGACCGCTGAGGGCGAGGAATGATAGCTGCGTGCTAGGGGAGAAGAGTGGGAAGTGGGCTCTCAAGTGCTCCTCTGGATACGAGTGGAAAGTCGTCCCAAGGGGATTGCTACTGAGAAAGATTCCTCTAGAAAAAGATGAGGGGGATCTATACTGGCAGATATGTCTAGAGACCAGAGTGGGACACTGGTGCAAATACTGCACCAAAAGCGAAGTGCGCTGATGAAAGGCACCTAAACGCGCTAATAAGGCGAAAGTGTGGGAAAGTGCGTTCTAAGTCAAAGCGCGTTTCGTGCGACCTCCACGGGGTGCTCGAGTCGAGGTGGCAATCAGATAGAGAATCAAGAGGGAAGATAGACGTGGAAATAGGTGCTTAAGGGTGTCAAAGCGCCAATTGGAGTGAAACTGGTGTATTCAGATAGAAACTCGAGCTATACACTTAGATGGTGGAGGAACAGAAGTAAGTAACAGGAAAACAAACATGCTGACATGTAAGTATGCTAAGCGAGTTCCCAGGCCTCAGAACCGAGTAGGGAGCACTAAGGTAACATGATGAGGTAAGTCAGGGTCCATAACGAAACGTAGTAATAAGTACGAATGCCTGTGTGACGGGACATGAGTTCTAATGAAGAGAGCATGCACCAGTGGACCTTGGAGGACTGGGACGGGACATGCGGAGGACGGGCGACAGATCCTAAGGAAGTGCGATGAAGTGCGCTGTAACGCGCTGTAATGCGCTCAAATGTGCTCAGTTAGGAAGGCGCGAATGAGTGTTAGTGAGGGTCCATTGATGTGAGGATGCAAGGATATGTGAAAAGGCGAAGCACTAGAAAGGCGATGATATGAATGCGACACGCGAGAGCATGAACGCGCCAAAGGTGAAACGTGAAACGCGACAATTATGCGAAACGTGCTGCAGGTGCAAAGCGATAGGGCAAAACGCGAAACACGCCAAAGGCAAAACATGAAACGCGCTAATGCATGAATGCAAATGTGCGATAACACGATAACGCAACAGCGCATTTGTATGGGTGTGTGACAATGTGAAACGCGCCAAAGCGCGTTTTGTCGCATTTGGAGTGCGTCTCCTAATTAGTGGGCGCGTTGTGAAGGGGAGGTGGACAATACCCATATCCACCCGTAGAGACATGAGTCTCTACACCGCGGAGAATTAAAGGTCGCCTTGCAGACAGAACAATGATATATCGCCATTCTAAAACCAAAGATGTAGTTGTCAGTAACACCCCAAGTTAGATTTGAGAGTTCTGGCAAAGTTCCAGGAGAGTCGGGGGAACCAGATAGATTATACTGCAGTGGTAGAACAGATAAGAATGAAAACAAGGAACAAAACTGCAAATGGGTATGCGATGCCTCAGTTGAGCCGCTGTGGGTGATTCTCACTGCCTTGTAGTGGCATCCTTGGCACGGGTTGCAACTTGTGCCACATCTAGCCAATTCTCCATGAGCTCTGGCTGACCTGGCTTGGACTGATGACTGAATCTGGGATGATGGTAATCAAATGAATAGTATATCTCAAATTTTGAACAACAACAAAGCTAGCAGTGTCTCGAGAGTCGAGAGTTGAGATGCTCAGTTGGACACATGCGGCAATTTCCGATTGATTTCACTGTAAGTTTAAACTCCGATTATAATCTTATCTATGGATGACAATAACCCTTGACCCATACCTCCATCATGCCTGCCCCTGATGCCAATGAGCCGGATGCCAATGAACAAAATACTAACCGTTTCCAGGCTATTTTGAGGAGTCTTGATGGTACCTCATCAGGCAGACGCAAACAAAAGTGCAGGTTCGTAATTTCACATCTTAATTCTGATATGCAGATGCCAATATGATCAATAGTGACATCCTAGATCCATATTTGTCTTCTGCCCATTTTTTCCGCCTCAACTACGACCTATTTGCACACTTCAATATGGTTCTTCAGGAGGGCATGCAGGCACAATTTGATCCTGATTGGATCGATCCAGACCAAGACCAGAGCGAAGAGTAAGATTTATATTTGTGTTCGTCTAGCTAACTTTATCGTCTGCTCAGAGCTCAAGCAATCAGGGAACACCACCTTCAAGTCTACCAGAAGTTTAGTTCCTCCATTCCAAATTGGAATGAGCTCGTGAAGAATTTCGAAACCAAAGCTGAGTCTTTGAATGAGTTCCTGAGGGCTGTGAGCCACATATATGCGCTTGCCATTTTAGATGCACTAATATATTTTTAGATGGAAAACACTGCTAACAGTGCTCGCTGTGATGACACAGGGTCCCTCAAGCATAATGGACTCCAATATCTGCTCAAGGACCCAGCAAAGGATCGCTTCGATCCTCCGATTCTGAAGACCCATGGTAAGGCAGTGCGGGGATGGAATCACACAGCCACTGCAAGACTACTTTGCCCCGCTCGTGACATAGTTGAGTTCGACGAAGACCCACAGTGGGTTTTTTTGTTTCTTTATTGCTTTCATACACTTACAATGCTCATATCCAGCGCATATATGGACCAAGTGAAGTCAGGACAGAAGAAAATCATGTCAAAACAATGGCCATCTATGTTCTATGACATGAGCCTGTACAACCCGAGGAATAAGAAGTTAGGCTTCTTACATGGCCATGCAATTGTACAGGTACGTTCATCTTTAACTCAGAATCCCACTTTCAAGTATTCTCATGTTTCATAGGGATGGCGTCACATCTTCACAGGACCAATGTCCACGTTGTCGAAAGAGCGCACCCATCGCTCTTCAAAGCCTGCAAAGGGCAAAAAACACCATCTGACAGAGCCAGGACCCAGAAACATCATGTATGCTGCAATACAGGTAATGTCTCTATCTATGTGCGAGCTATTACAACTACTAAAAGACCCCATTGCATCTTACTACTAGATGTACTTCGTCGCATGTAATGGTGAATCCTGGACGCCCGAGGTGAGCACTATGAATCTTGACGACTTATACTATAGTGCGGTTGACCTTCTCGAGACGCATGCAGACGAGCAATGGGTGAAGGATTTGTTACAGTTTTGGAAAGAGTCTGTTGTTCTTTTCTTTATTGCTGCATACCTCATTGATTGCTCTAGCAAGACACCTGGACTTGTGCAAAGTCATCCATCAAAGCGCCGGAGAGTTGCCACAAACTCAACAGCATCAGATGGTGAAGATGACATGGATGACTTTTTCGGCGATGACTCTGAAGAAACACAACTTGAAGACAGATCCGGCGTGATGGATTGATTATGGACCCAGGCCACGAGTCAAGTGCACCAGCAGGCAGTACCAGTGGCCCAACAGGTATGCGATGCGACCCCGACACTGGCAATATTGCTGGACCCAGTTCCACAGCTGCTGGATCCGATTCAACATGTGGTGCCACCGCAGCTGCTGTATCCGGTTCAACACACGGCACTACTGGATCAAGCTCAACAAATGGTGCTGGACAGGCCGGATCAATGGGCACCTAACTCAGAGGCGGGAATGATGGCAATGGCAACGGTGATGATGAAGATGATGATGACGACGACGATCAGCCCCGGCGCAGATGCAGGCTCGATCAGCAAGGTAATATTTTTCTTACATGCACTGGGCGTTTACAATTGTTTCTTCCTAGATATCGAAAGGGAGCGCTCCCCATTGACCCCTCCATCCACATCTCCCGTCGTGTCACCAACTCCCGCACGTGGCCGCAGCCACGGCCGTGGTCAACCACCTCCCAGCAGCCGCCATGGTCAAGGCAAACGTGCCGGCAAACGTTGATTCCTCACTTGCTCATGTGGACTCACAGATCCATATTTTCACATACTTTTACTACACTCACTTTTTTTAGTACTGGATGCAATTCTTCGAGTTTCTTTTTTTTATCTTGTTGCGCTGTCCTCGATGTTGTCTGCTTCCCATGTTTTCGTATTATTATTGCTCAATCAATGGATTTCAAGTGAATTGTGATATGTGTTCTCTAAGTCAATACATGGATAGGAACCGTTGCACAACAACCAAGACCTGAACAGGTTCGAAATCTCTTACATGTTGACCAGTTCTTACAAGCTCTCCCTGGCTGTACATGACCCACAAGTTCTTGAATGGTTCACCTGTCTTGTCACAACCTTACATAAAACCCGAACCATCGGAGCTCATGCATGGCGTCTCACCAGCCTGGCGTTGCCTTGTGGCACCTAGTGAACCTGGCGTATTCATATACGACCAGGTGACGACATATAAGGTGGGTGCTCATTTGTTGATGAAGTTATCTAATGACTTGGACCGATCTGTGTGACCGACCGGGCGCAAAGCCAGCGCTTCCCTCTGAAGTGCGATAGCCTGATCCAAGTCTTCCTCATTGCCTCGGTGCTCAAAGCTAGAGCAGAGTTGAATGGCAAGGTTATTGAATGATGAGGCCCAATCTGGGTGACCAACCGACTGCAGGGCGGTAGGGATGGTCCATGGGGCAGAGATCTGAGGCACATTCAAAGTGATTTATTGATTGGTCGAGATCCCTACTGTTCTGCATCCTGCGGTATCGTGTGAGAAGACGATGTCCAGCATCCGTCTTTAGTACTAACACATCCATATCGCAGGATATAAGCTACATGTTACAAGCTCTCAGGATCAGAATGCTAGACTGCATTGATCACTCACAGTAGTCATGGGGCAAAGAACTGCGGCATCATTTTCATCAGAAAGTTGCTGCTCCAGTGTCATCAACAGTGAAGTACATGGGGATACAACTTCCCCCTGCTTGGGCTGAAAGAGTATGGCTATGATACTCGTTAACATCTGTCAGATGTTATTTGCAAAAGACATTACTAACGATGTGACTTTTCACTGCGATCCAGTAATTCTCAGACAGAGATCTCGAATGTGCAGAGGATTTCTCCATCACCGAGCATCGGACCCAATTCAAATGAGGCATACATGCTGACCCAGACTTTAGAAGATGAATCGCACAGCCTAGAGTCCTTCTCAGTACATGCAGGAAAGATGAGATTGGGGACAACATACAGAAGTATGGGCTCAGTCCATTCGACGACAGCCTGATCTACATGTACAAATTTGTTGCTTGTCTGACATTCAGCACCGTCGGTCGTTATCACCACATGGAAGCCAGCAGGGATACGTCGGAGACCAAGAGTGAGATCAGTTGCATGAATGGCTTGAGGGAAATCGTTGATACAAGCTGAGCAGATATAAACATCACATACAGGTAATGACGACTTGTTGGTGTATCTCTTTTGGGTCCAGGAGCTGTTGGATGTGGCGGGTCTATAGTGCTTGTGCGGGACGGGACAAAGAGCAACGCAATTGTGACAAATGGTCACGACTCACACTGCCTCGTTAGGGCAGCCCCTGGTCTGAGTGTGAGGCGCGTTGCAGCATTTAATGAAAGAGTAAGAACTACACACCTCTAGGAACATTCAGAGTAGCAGAAACTGTAATGAGCATGTAAGGCTACAGTTAAAGCAAAATTTTGAAGGAAGGGAACCAGAAATGCAATTTTTCGCCGCGCTGCGCACCGCATTTTACAAGAAAAGAACAGAAAAGTTGGGGTAAAGTGCCCGCCGCACTTTATTTTACTGTAAAATCTTGGGATTTTACGGGTGGCTGAGAGCTCCGGCGGCGGAATTTTACATGGATAGGGCGGGCGGGCGCACGAGCTCATTTTCGCCATACAATTAAGCAAATTTAAACATATATATTGCATGGGTGCACGTATATACATCTGTACATTATGGAAACAGAAAAAGACATAAACCATGCCGTCTTTCTGCATGTGCGCACGCGAAATTTCGACGGAATCGCGTCGCAACAACCGTGACAGCGCGAGGTTGATGGACGCGACACGGCGACACGAGGGGCCCGGCGAGCTCCGTCGGAGAGTAGTTTCTATGCTTACGAGTGGTCCTCAGGTGCAGGTACAGGTGCGGTGCATCCTGCAATGCGAAGACGACGGAACGGGAGCTGCAGAATCCAGATCTAGTACTGGTAAGTAGGACACGTCGGGGTTGCTGATGTGATGTATCAGCGAAGTCACGTGCTTTGGCGTTTTACACGCCTGTGGTAAAATGAGGCAATAAAACCAACTTATCTACAGACTACAACTTGAATGCCAGCCCGGGACGCACTGAAGCCACTGCATAGTACGTGATATATATAGCGATCAATCGCTACCACAGCAGCAAGTCCGTTGGTCTACTATGTGTACACGAATGCTTTTGCGACCTTTGAAGCCAACTCTTTCTCCATGCCACATTGACCCTCGAGGTCCTCCTGTAGTTTATTCTCCTTCTCCTTGTCCTCCGGATCAGGTTGCTTGAACCGTCGTATGAACGCGCTGACTATCCCCTCCTGCTTCCATCCCCCAGACACTGGCGTAACGGCTGCATGCTGCCGAATCAGCCCACGCACGGCTTCCCTCGATGTCTTGTACTTCACCGCGACATCTTTATCCTTCAAGGTCGTTACACATGCATGTCCCTTCACGACGATGTGGAATTCCTCTAACGATGCATGGTTCCGCGTCCACCATTCCTCCATGACTTTCTCGTCCTCGAGGCACGTCACTACCATGACTATGGGGACTCGCCGCTGGTACAACGCTTCGTGGAATAACTGGTAGTTGTTGCGCAATGCGCTATTGACACGTTGTTTCTTAACGCAGTATACCAACAAACTGGTGCCGCCGCATGTATCAAGCTTGCGGAGAAGGCGGCTGGCATTTTTGATGGATCGGTGGTATTCATCTGACTCGAGTTCTGGGTTCTCGATGCCCATCGTGTCGAAGATATTGCATTGCATCCCATCATCAAAGAGCCTGGGTAACACATATTTGGTCCATGTGAGGGTGCAGCGCTTGAGGTCGGAGCCGGTTTTAGCGACATTTTTGTCTGCAATGAGATTTATGAGGGAACTCTTTCCGGCGCCCATTGCGCCGAATATAACGATGTTTTTAGCGTGAACGGCGCTTTTCTTCCCCATCGTAATGTGTATATGTAGCTAGCGAGTTTGAGGAAGTACTCGAGGTGGGGCGACTTTCTCCTTTGGGCGGTCAGAATTGACGTGATTTTTCCTAGCTAGGATCTGTCAGGCCTGATACCTTGCATCTTTATATGATGCAGGAGCTTTCTGCCACGACTTTCGCGTGCCTGACTTGATCTTTGGCATGCGATAGTCGTGCTGCTACAGGCGGAGGCGTAACTAGGATACGTATTGGGTATATCCAGAGTATGCTTTAAGCATGCTACCTTGAAAACCCGCAAGCATGAGGTAGTCAGTACGGGAGTTTTAAGTTGCAGCTAGACAACACGCACAGGAACTGTTGTAGGTGAGTGCGCTCCACGTTAAATTGTCAAGTATCTCACATCGTAAAAAGAATAGCAGAACCGAATATTCTAGACCCGCCTACTGGGGTATTACATGGTAATAGCCAATCATAATGAAACAGCCTCTGTGACCAGCTATCGTAACGAGTAAACTCGTGTCATTTATTAAGTTTTTGGATCACATCTTTTGCTAGGCTATCCTCCATCCCGCAGCGCTTCGTGAGGACTCCAAGAACGTCTGACTTGCTCGGACGTCCCGTTAAGAGGTCTTTCAACTTGCCAATAAACCGGCCAAGCCACCCATCTCCTCCATTCCAGTTCACTACCGTATCCTGATTCCGTGTGATCAAGTCGCACACTTCCTTTTTGGATGCGTCGTACTTCTTCTTGTATTTTGGGTCAAGGTTGGCCGCCGCAGTGATACAAGCATGATCAACACACTTGACTGCATGGCGGTCGAATGATCCCTTGTTTCGCGTGTACCAGTCATCCATGGGGTCCTCCCTCTCCAGGTGAGTAACGATGAGCGCAACTGGTATCTTCTCCTCGAAGAAAAATTCATAGAATAGCCTGTAGTTGGTGACGAACGTCGGTGGGATCCTGCCTGCCTTGATGCAGTACAGCAGCAAATGGACTCCTCCGTTAACCCTCAGCTCCTTCATCAACTTGTCAGCGTTGATGACGGCGTCGAGAAATCCGCTAGGGTCCATGCGATTGCCGTCGACCCCGGCAGTATCATAGATGCGGTACGGCACGTCTCTGATGGTGACGTTATACGCTTCATAGCGCAATGTACAATGTTTGGTGTCCGGAGAGGTCCTAGCAACCTGGTGCCCTGCGAGGAGGTTGATGATAGAGCTTTTCCCGACGCCACTCTCTCCAAAAATGACAATGTTTTTGGGAGGCATTGGCGATGGACCTAGCATGGCGCTTTTTCAGTACTGGGTTTCTAGCAAAAAAGGGGTACGACGGTGAGCTCACGATTATAGCAAAGTTGTTTCTTCTGGCTGGGTGGACGATGTCCGATGAGAGCGATAATTCAACGGCTTCTGATACTTATGCCACTGCAGGCAAGACACGGTGCACAACGAAGGTTAAGACCTGCAAAGCTAACATGAGGTTATCGACTACCCTTTTTCTAGAACGAAACTTTGAAATTTGCAACGTGTAAGCAACGCTGTACAGCGCTCATTGTGGAATGGAATCGATCTTGTTTCATCTTCCCAGAACTGGTAGGTCAGAATTCAGAATCGTTACGCCCTCCAATGATCCGTAGTAGTTGGCCGGAATATGTCGACCCCTACTCCCCGAGAGTCATATGCCCACACCACCTTGTGGCATGCCGAGATTGTGCTGCTTGTTGTCAGTAGGTAGACTGCGATAGCGTTTTCGACACCGTCAAGACTCAGGCAACCGTCCGTGTCAAGTAGGTCATCAACACGTGCTAACCTTGCGTCCGCCTCCTGCTTCGGAAGTTACCTGGAAGGGCTGGCCGAACCGTCGATCTGGCAGCACTCAAATGCGTTGCTTCATGCCAATCATGTTCACAGGTGGCTTGTATTGACTTTCCCTCCAATTGACGAGCAGTAATATTCAATCCGAGCTTGACTTTTGCATTCATACATAGATAAACCTTGAACACGCACCAATTTAAAGCCTAACGATGGTGATGCCTCGAGGTCCAGATAAGATAAATTGCACAAAGCCACCATCCACATGGTGATACAAGACTATGCAAGCAAAGATCGAGTGAAGAGAAGAACATCAGATGGCCCAGCCTGGGAATGAGCTACCAAGGACTGGTTCAGGTTGCCTCTTAGAAAGTTATAGACAAATAAAGCAGATCAGTGTGAACATGACCCCACATACGAGTGTGCAAGCACTGCAACATAGTGTGTTGCGGGATTCATTCGATTCCATTGTGACGAACAAATATTGATCGAGATTCGAGAGACTTGCGAGAGACACGTCATAATTCAAGAGTTAAAGGTCCGCAAGTCACAATTCACTCTGGGTGTTCCCGAACTTCGACTTCGAGTGCTTATCTTCTTGTACCTACCTGACAGACTATAAGTCTGTACTAAATGCAACCTGTAATCGAGTCGCTTGATCACATTGGCATATTTGATACATTGCAAGTCATCGATATCTGTGGACATTACTGATATATTTCTCCAGACATATCACCAGGTAGCAACTCGTTCGAATTTGCCTATACTACTAGATCAAGGGTCTTCCACTAGTACTTAAGCAGGAGATGAATGCAAGGCTAGCGCGTGCTGTCAGGAAGTTATCGAGATTTGATAGCATTCAAGATGAAAACGCTGCTATATCGTGTCTGTGGCTACCTGCTAATAGCGAGCAGCACGAGCGCTGGCAGGTTGTACAGTGGTGCAGGGAATATCACTCTCAGGGAGTCATAACTGCAGTGGACCGCTGGCGGACACCAACCAGACATGTCAAGAATCAAGATGATCGATCATGATTCATACTTCACGACTGCAACACAACGTTGCTCGCGTGCCGCACCTATGAAAGCTGGATTGCGGACTCAGCAAAAAGGGAAACTGGCAAATGTCCAGCCTCGTGATTGGTTTGCAGGTCGTAACCTTTATTGCACCACTGTTATGTCTGCAAGTGGCGTACTAAGTATCAGAAGTTGTTAATTCCTCGCTTTCATCCAAGATCATCGACTCGGCCAGAAGCAATAACTTGTTGTAATCGTGAGCTCACTATTGTGTCCTTACCAGCTAAAACCTAGTACTGAGGAACCGCAGTACTAGGTCTACTGTTGATGGATGCCAAAAACATTGTCCTTTTTGGAGAGCGTGGTGTAGGGAAAAGCTCCATCGTCAACCTTCTCGCAGGGCGCCGGGTCGCTAACGTCTCCCCAGACACTGAGGTTTGTACATTGCATTACGAAGCGTATGATGTTACCATCGAGAACGTACCGTATCGCATCTACGACACTGCCGCGGCCGATCACGACCACGTGGAGCCTATCGGATTTCTCAACGCCATCATTAATGCTGACAAGCTGATGAAGGAGCTGAGAGAAAAAGGAGGAGTCGCTCTGCTCCTGTACTGCATCAAGGGAGGCAGGATACCAACAATGTTCGTCACCAACTACAGACTATTCTATGAGTTTCTCTTCGAGCAAAAGATCCCGGTCGCAGTCGTCGTTACTAACCTGGAGAGAGAGGATTTCATGGACAATTGGTACACGCGGAACAAGGGGCAGTTCGAGCGTCATGCGGTCAAGTGTATTGGTCACGCTTGTGTCACTGCGGCAGACGATCTGGACCCAATATACAGGGAAAAGTACGACATGTCCAGAGCAGAAGTGGGCTGCTTAATCAGACGCCATGCACATGAGGTAGAGAATGGCGGGGATGCGTGGCTTGCGAGGTTCACTGGATGTTTGAAAGACCTCTTGACCGGACGTCCATACAAGTCAGACGCGCTTGAGGTCCTTACAAAGCGCTGCGGGATGGAGGAGAGCCTAGCAAAAGACGTAATTCGAATTCTTACTCCTGAAAGGTATTTATTTTCCAGATGGGCCGTTTGTGATGTATGTTTCTAATCTTGTACGCTACATAGCACTGCCCGGACCATCCGTCCTAAAACGGCTGAAAGGTACGTAGTCTTCAGGTGCCATTCGCGCCGTAATTTTATAACATGAGATGCTACATAGCACTAGCAAGACCATCCGTCCTAAAACGGCTGAAAGGTGTGTAGTGTTCAGGTGCCGTTCGCGTCGTCGTATGTTTCTAACCTCAGACGCCGCATAGCACTGTCCAGATCATCCCTCCTACCATGGCTGCAAGGTACGTAGTCTTCAGATGCTCTTGCCATAATTGTTCAAACATTAATAAGTAGAACCGAGTGTAACACGACTCCTAGTATGTCTGGGCCGCAGCTGCAACTGGTTGCGTATCATAATCCTCCTAAAAGGCATGTAGTATCTAGATACCCTGTATTTCCACAATATTAACAGACAAGAACAGGCATAAAACTATCGTACTATTTGGGGAAGCGGGAGCAGGCAAAAGCTCACTCATCAACCTCATGGCGGGAGAGGAGCTAGCGCCTACATCTCCTGACATGCAACGCTGTACAATACAATGGAAAGAGTACACCGTCGGTTTCGGCGGAGACTCATATCGGGTTTTCGATACCGTCGGGCTCGAGGAACCGCAGCTAGGAATCAAAGAGTACCTCGAGTCTGTTGAGAACACCTATCGACTCATTAAGGAATTGGATAGAAAAGGCGGCGTTGATCTACTTCTATTCTGCATTCGCCCCGGAAACATCATTACTACGATTCAGAGAAACTACCGACTCTTTCATGAATTCCTTTGCGAGAAGAAGACCCCCGTTGTTCTTGCGATCACGAGCCTCGAAAGAGAGCGGAGGATGGAGGACTGGTGGGAGAGAAACAAGAGGACCTTCGACAAATATCAG
Source organism: Suillus subluteus (assembly GCA_016647755.1). Classification (NCBI taxonomy): domain Eukaryota; kingdom Fungi; phylum Basidiomycota; class Agaricomycetes; order Boletales; family Suillaceae; genus Suillus; species Suillus subluteus. The sequence goes on along the minus strand of JABBWI010000028.1, from coordinate 176,479 downwards.
ATCCAGGTCGCTGGTCATGCGTGCATCACTACCACAAACAGATTGGGCAGCAGACACAGAGACCTTTATGAAGAATCACGCATCACGATCCGCAATCTTGCTACAAATTTTACTGCTGACGAGCAGAAGCAAGCATGGATGGGAGGGGACAACTTGTTCGTGTCGTTGGTGCGTAAGCCGAAGGAGTTACTTGCAGGCGGTTCGCATGTGAAAAAGAAGGATCTTGTCCCTCATCTCATGGAGCGTTGCGGTATGTCTCGAGATGTCGTAAGACAGTTGGCTAATGTGATCAAGCAAGACGAGTAGATCTATGGAAGAGGATACTTAATCACACCCTTTCTATGCCTTATACTCACCCCATTGCAATGGTAGACTTGGTCCTTATCGACGATACATTGCAACGACGTACTCGTTGTACTATATAGTTATGATATTATCACATCACATGCGTCTTCAGTCTCCCTTCGTTTCATGGGCTAGGATTCTGTCTGTGGGTTATATAAATTGCTACCACACACATAGCAAGTACAAAGTAGATAAAAGCACGCCCAAAATCGAACAAAACATCAACATAGAAAGCATTGGCAGAGTGTCTGCCACACCGGCCGCTGGAGGATGCGAGAAAGCGCAGGACATAGCTCGATGAGATGAAGTAGAGCGATGGACTTGAATCGAATGCGGGAAAGGGGGCCTCGTCCTGGGTATCAAAGGTGCTGATCTGAGTGCTTGAGTGTGAAAGGAAGCAAGGCATTAACGCTGGTCCGAGAACAAGAACGAGGAAACAGATCAACTAGGAAGGGATCAATGACTGAGGATTTATGGGTTGGTGGAATGTACGTACTGTGATGAATTGAATAACAGGATGGCCACAGATGGGGCGTGAGGCGAGATATACGGGTGAAGAGTTCCCGCTACGAGGAATTGACGAGACCGCTCATGTCACAGCATGTCCCTCACGTGCCTGAGTGATTTCTCTTACAACCAGAGGAGGCAGACACTGACGGCCCTAGCAGAACCTGCTACGCGCATGTGCATCCACAATCCCAGGCGTGCGAGAGTCAAATGGTAAGGTCTGTGTGGCAGTGGCAGATTCAACCTGACTCCGAATCTTCCTTATACAACCCAGCGCAAAGTCGCTATCATGTCACGACGCGGGGGAAGAAGAGCGCGATGAGGAGAGGGAGGAGGCGAGGATGGATGCGCTCGAGAGGCAGGACAGGATGCAAAAGATTTGGAATGCAATGCGGGTCTGACTCAAAGATGGATTAGATTGAAAAGGGAGATGAATTTACAGGTCAATCGTAAATTGTGAACATTTATGATTCCTGGTTGCAAGAGCAAAAAGTTGGTAATTTATGTAGAGACATACCGCTGGCATGCATATATATGAGAGGAGTAGTCTTGAGGAGGGACTTATAATAGATTGATATGCAGTAAATAATTAGTGGGTCAACCGTTGAACGTTGATGGAACCGAGTAAGGACTCACCAACACCACGCGGGCCAGGCGATGCCGTAAAAGTGGCTATTGAATGACTCGGAGCGCCTTGCATTTGAACTTGAAAACTAGTCTGCTTCACTTCCTATAGCTAGTAGGGCTTGAGCTTGCCTCCTGCAAATAAGCCCTACCCATGACGGGCCCTGCACCCGAACTTGAAGAGTGAGCCTTCTCCCATAATTATTGCCTTGATCCTTCATCATTTTTGCAGCGATATCCCTAGCGATTTCACACCCCAAATTTCTGAGAAGTTGAAGCTCGCACGTCCATGCGCATCTGGATCCTTTGGTGACGTGTATCGGTTCACCATCGAGATCAGCAAAGGGACAACAGAGGTTTGTCTTACCAACCTGTCTGAGCTCATCAACCATCCAACTAACATCCATCAGGTCGCTGTGAAGGTGGTCAAGATCCATCCTCCTAAGAGATCTATAGAGAAAATTGAGAAGGTAAGTCATATCTAACTGGAGTATGCCGACTCAAATCACACTTTGCTTAATGGTCCATGTAGGCGATGCGTCGGGAACTCAAGGTGTGGCTTAGACTGTCAAAATACCCAACTATCGTGCCGCTACTTGGCATCGCACATGTCGGGTCTCATTTACCGGGTCTCATTTCGCAGTGGATGCCCTCTGGCACATTGTACATGTACCTCGAGCAAGGTACAATTACCGCTTCCGCTAAAGCTCAATTGGTGAGTCTCGTTCACTAACCACATTCGTCAAGCATTGATCTATTTTATGCTACAAGGTGACAGGCATTGCCGAGGGCCTCAGGCATCGTTCGTATTCCCTATCCTATTGTTGTTTTTTGTCCTTGATGTCTATCCAGTCCACTCGGAGAATGTTATTCACGGAGACCTCCATCCCGTATGTGCGGTCATCTCTTTGTGGATATTGCACTCATTCATAAACCTCAGGCAAATGTACTTATAGATGGTGCGGGTAATCCACTTCTCACCGATTTCGGTCTCGCAACAGTCGTAGGAGACCCAGAGTTACAGTGGGGTAGCACGACCGCAGGCAGCGACTTCAATCCTCGATGGCGGGCGCCTGAGGTCATTGGAATCAAGGGTGACCCTGAACTACCGACTTTCGAGAGTGATATATATTCTTTTGGCGGTGTCATGATTTTTGTGCGATCTTGTTATGCTTCTTCTACCTTCAACCTGAGCTTTTTCCTTTTAGGTGGTCTCGGGGGATGTGCCATGGAAAAATAAGGGGGCATTTCAAATTGTTGCTGGACTGGCGGAACGAGCCAACCCTGTCAGTGCGCGTCCTCACAACATTCTAGACAATCACTGGGTCTTGATTCAGAAATGCTGGTCTTGGGACCCATTGGATCGCCCGAGGGCTGTGGAAGTGCTTGGATGTATTCATCAGTTTTCATTCATCCATTAGTCCGCCTCACTCACTGAAACCCACTAGCTATACGTGTGACGGGACTTGCAATCGAAGAGTGAGTTTTCCTCCATCATGTGCCCTTCACCTTTTGTCATACTTTGCAGCAATACCCTTGGCGACTTCACATCTCAAATTTTTGACGCCTTAAAGCTCGGACGCCCATATGCGTCTGTATCCTTCGGCGCGGTTTATCGGTGCAGCATCAAGACCAACGAAGGTACAATGGAGGTTTGTTTGTTCAATTTGTCCAAGACCATCAATCAATCAACTAAAATCCATCAGGTCGCAGTGAAGGTACTCAAGATCGATCCTGGGAGAGCTATGAAGAAAATTGAGAAGGTCAATTACATCTTCCTAGAGTGTGCCGACTCAAAACCACACTTACTCAATAGTCTATATAGGCAATGCGTCGGGAACTCGAACTATGGCTTAGACTGTCAAAAAATTCAACTATAGTGCCGCTACTTGGCATTGCATACGTCGATTCTTCATTGCCAGCTCTAGTTTCTCAATGGATGTCCCCTGGGACATTGTATATGTACCTCGAGCAAAGTACAATTACTGCTTCCGCTAAAGTTGAACTGGTGAGTCTCTTGTTCACCAACCATATTCACCAAGCATTGATTGATTTTACGCTATAAGGGCATGGGTGTCGCACATGGCCTCAAGTATCGTTCGTAGATCCTTGCCCTGTTATTAATTTTGTTCTTGATACCCGTTTAGTTCACTCCGAGGGTGTCGTTCACGGAGACCTTCATCCTGTATGTGCAGTCGTCTCTCTGTGGATGTTGCACTCATTCATAGGCCTCAGGCAAATGTGCTCATAGACGATTTAGGCAATCCACGTCTCACAGATTTTGGTCTCGCAACAGTCGTAGGAGACCCAGAGTTGCAGTGGGGTGCGACAACCGCGGCACGTGAACTCAATGTTCGATGGCGTGCTCCTGAAGTCATTGGACTCGAGTATGATCCTGCAAAACCGACATTTATGAGTGATATTTATTCTTTTGGTGGTGTTATGTTCCTTGTGCGATCTCTGTTTTTTTTGCGGCTCTATTCTAAGCTTTTCCTTCTCAGATCCTCTCGGGGGTTACACCATGGAAAGAGAAGAAAAATTCAACTCATATCATCATTGAGCTATCGAAAGGAGCTACTCCTGCACGTCCCGACAACATTCCTGACTATTACTGGAGATTGATTCAACAATGCTGGTCTTGGGACCCCGTGGGTCGTCCAGAGGCAATGGAAGTTCTTCGATACATCGATCAGTTTACCCAGTATCAGGTGAATAACTCTAGTTTGCGGTTGGCACGATTTGGCTTCAATGCTTATTAACTAGGCTGAAATTGTGGCAACAAGTGCAAGCCAGTCTTCGCGAAATTCACCAAGCCAAGCCATTCCCTCCACTTCTCTAACACGCCATATCTTCTCTTCGGTCTCAACGCTAGTGAGTGTCCAATGGTGCATCGTTTCATGCTTGCTTATCATGCGAGAAGTCACTTTCGGAACCTTTCAATGTTTTGATTTTTGGGGAGACTGGAGTAGGCAAAAGTTCCATTATCAATCTGATCATGGGACGAGATGCTGCACAGACCTCGCCAGATCAAGAACCTCCCACGCTCACACATACCCCCTATGAAGTCAGCATTGGAACCCGCCATTTCAAACTTTGGGAAGTTTCGTCCATTGAACCAATGGGTTTTTTCCGGACCTTATTTTTGAAATGGCGCCTAAAAAAGTCATACAAGAGACTGTGCAAAGATGATGGAGTATATATTCTCTTATATTGTATGAGGGGGTCGAAGGCTCAGAGTGCACTGGTCAAGGATTATAAATTCTTTACCGACATTGTCGGCTCGACCGCCGGTCCAGGCCGTGTACCAGTCGCTGCTGTGGTCACCTGCTTGGAAGACTATCCTACGAACATGGATCAATGGTGGATGCGTAACAAGGACGATGTGGAACGCCTTGGGATGCGGTTCTCTGCACACGCTTGTATCACTTCCCTCCCTGATGATCCGCATGCATCACCCGCCATGCGCGGACGTCGACGGCGATCAGAAGACGTTATCCGCACCCTCCTCTACCAGTCCTATCAAACGGGGAGCACCCCCATTAGCTCCAATATAGTGTCCGCTTCTTGAAACAATTGTGGTTCTTGGATTTATGTTAGCGTCTGTAGGGTTGGGTTACCACGTGTGCTACTTTATGATACTTCGAAGATACTCCAGCTTGTATACTTACTGCTCCAGCATAGATATCACGAAGGGTTGTTTGTACTACCTAATTACCAACCCTACATCCTGATACCATCGCAGCGCGTGCATCTTTTCCTTTTGTTTGCACTACATGTAAATTACATAAATTACTACACCACGCATAGCAAATGCAAAGTTTATACAGAACTCAGTACAAATAGCAGGGCGGTAACTGCAGCCATTGGACAGTTGGTGTCCTGCATGCAAACCACCCTGGTACAATGACCAGATTGTATCTGGAAATATGAGAACTACATAAAAAGCCTGAAAAATGCTAGCTTGGTGAGCGTGAAACAGGCACACTCGTTGCAACACTTGTCACTCGCGTACATATAAAATGCCTTCAAATCCAGAACTGTTGACATGATAGCAGCGGTATTCAGCGAGATCTATGCTCACCAACCATCTACATGTTATACTACGAAATGACTCAGCTTGAAATAAAATTAATCAGCATCAGGAATCGGCGAATCGCATTGGTGTACCCTACAGGCTGCAGCAATTTCAGCCAAACTCAGAGTTCTGGCGTTTACAGGACCTGGCGTAAAACTTGTTTGCCTGATTGTGAACGCCTGTACAAACAGAGACATACCTTAAGACCCGGATGTATATCTTGAACCAATCGAGTATTGATTTAGGACGGCATAAAGACATCTGAAACGTATGGGGTGATAGTCGCCGCTCCAGACACTGCTTTCAGTTACAGCCATTGTCACATCGATAGATCAGGGTTTGGGAAATCCGTCTAAGCACCTCGCAACATTATATCCCACACTTACGAGTAGGGCGAGCTTGTCGCGCCAACGTAGGACATGCCACCAAGAGCGAGAGTGACAGGAAAGAGATTTGGCTTCGCGTGACCATTTGTATTTGATTGCACATCATCACGAACTCTTATGTAATAATGACATCATCCATACTGCAAAATCATCAACTATCTCACGATGGAGCGCGTGCACACATATACAACGTATCTGGCAGTTGAAGTGTGGGGTTCAGTTGCCGTGGAGGAGTCCTGATCAACGGCGTCGAACGCGCAAATGGGGAGTTCTGGAAGAGGGCTATAACATCAAGGGCAGTTGGGATAGAGCTACGACATGAAATCAGGTATAGGGGATCGACGCAAAATCATGTAAAGACGTGTTTCTTGAACTGGTATACCGTTTCAGGAGTAACGAAAGATGATGCGGTGATCAGCACAGGACTACTTCGATACTATCACTGGAGCTCTAAGTCGTTAATTGGAACATGAACCAGTGGGCATCCAGTGAATGGTGTCGTGTCATACACAATCCACCCAGAGTCCTGTTCACGGTTGTGTGTTATTGCTGCAGAATAATCTTGAAAGAATCAGCGTCAACCACAAGCTAAATCGGTTTGCTTACAGAAAAAGCTTCAGAGTGTTGGAACATGATATCTGAGAGGCTACTGCTCAACTAGTAGATTAATGATGAACGAACACAAAAATTAGTGTGGGAGGGTAAGAGCCTTGCTCAGCATCAGCATAACCTCACCGACGTTCGCAGGACATTTCATGCCTTTCAAAGTTTCAGGAAGAGTGCACCAGCATATTTTAGGGCGGTAACGGCTCCACGCTCATCCAAAGTTCCGCTCCTCCAAGCGTTGATTGAGGAATGTTGTATCTGAATTACAACTTGGTATGGCGGACTGATACATTTGCCATACTTGCATCTCGTACGCTCGTTTCTCATGATGCGGTTGTGCACCTGAGGAGTTTGTGCTCTCAGGGGGATGAGTAGCTGATAGTTGGCCGGAAGCGATGTCATACCCCATGCTACTGTTGAAGAGCACGGGGTTTTGTGGGACTGTGCCAATCGCGCGACGTCAGATATCCTGTCCCTCGATCATTTGGAGGTTGTAGAATCAGTAGAGGAGGCAGAGGATGGTTATTTTAGCTGCTCCGGACTCGCAGACAAGGGTTACGCGCCTCAGGGAAGGGAAAGTATTTGGAGGGGATGTTGTGTAGAGTGGGGATTGGCTGTCGCAGAACATGCCCGTTTTCCGAGTCTATTAGGTAGTGTGTGGGGATTGGGATGGGTGTGTGAGGATTACAAGATAGGTGTGCGGGGAAGGAGAAAGGTCACACACCAGATTGAACATTTTCAATCACCAATTCAATTGGTTCCTCAGGCCTCAGCGCTCAGCGCTCAGAATCACCTGGATGACGTCAGGCAATATCCAGTAGTCTCGAAGGAAGACAACCAAGACCAACGTCACCGTGACGTAAGTAAAAAAAAGGCACAAAAAGCAAAAAGCATGTTATAATACTTACCATATCTCGTTCACCTGCTTCTATATACTGTTCTGATACCTCATCAGCGCCACGCTCGCCATCCACAACGCCAGGACATATGTCTGCAGTGTGCACAGGAGGACATATAAGATGAAACTCGGAGTAAGTAGGGCCATGGACAGGAAAGGGTACAACGTCAAGGGTGTCAAAGGTGCGGATGCTCATCGACCATGCCATGTCCGATAACCAGGATGCCATTAATGAGGCGATGGGCTGCATGGAATGTACATCATACATATTGTGATAAAATGACATTGCACGACTCCGCGTCAATTCCTGAATCGTTGATTCAATATTATTACGGGTCCATCCATGCCTCGAGGCGATATGATCAGTAATACGGTCTGGACTCTGCAGCACACATGCTGCCAGGCTTTCTTACAAATCTCGGTGAATGCCTTGCAAAGATCGGATCGCAAGAACAGTCCAAGTTCACTCCTTGAAACCATCCTCCTGCAAAGGTAGCCCTACCCATGATGGAACCCGCACCTGAAGAGTGAGCGCTAGTGGGCCTTCTTGGAGTCCGATAAGCATTACCTTGACGCTTCACATGTTGCAGCGATAGTAATACTCCTAGTGACTTCACATCTCAAATTTCTGAGACGTTGAAGCTCGGATCTCCATGTAATTCGGGTTCCTTCGGCGTGGTTTATCGACGTACCATCAAGTCGAGAAAAGACTCAATGGAGGTCTGTCTGACTAACCAACCCTCGTGAATCGACCATCGAATATCCATCAGGTAGCAGTGAAGGTGTTCAAGATTGATCCCGGGAGAACCATGGAGAAAATTGAAAAAGTGGGTCAACTAACTGGATTGTGATCACTTCGCTCCATGATCTATGTAGACAATGCGTCGGGAACTCCTGGTTTGGCTAAGATTAAAGCACTCGACTATCGTACCGCTACTTGGCACCGCGAAGGTCGAGTCTCCATTTCCGGCTCTCATTTCCCAATGGATGTCTTCTGGGACATTATATATGTACCTCGAGCAAGTTACCGCCACCATTTCAACTAAAATTGAATTGGTGAGTCCCTTGTTCACAAAAATCACATTCGCCAAGTGTTCATCGATTTTATGCTACAAGGCTATAGGCGTCGCTGATGGCCTGAATTACCGTCAGTCAACTTCTATCATTATCTCATTATTGTTGTTTTTGATACCTACCCAGTTCACTCGGAGAATATCATTCACGGAGACCTTCATCCTGTATGTACAGTTGTCTCTCTGTGGATGTTGCACTCATTCGTAAGCCTCAGGCAAATGTGCTCATAGATGACTCGGGGAATCCACGTCTCACAGATTTCGGTCTCGCGACAGTCGCAGGAGACACAGAGCTGCAGTTGTCCATGACGACTGCGACCCGCACCTTAGATTCTCGATGGCGTGCACCTGAAATCGTTGGAATCGAGCGTGACCCTGAAAAACCGTCTTTCAAGAGTGATATCTATGCCTTGGGTGGTGTCATGTTCTTTGTGCGATCTTGGTGTTTTCCGCAGCTCTATTCTAATCCGTTTCCTCTCAGATCATCTCGGGGAATGTACCATGGAAGGAGAAGAACTCGGTTCAAATCTGCATCGCGTTGTCGCAAAAAGTCGAACATTCGCGTCCCGACAACATCCTTGACGATCACTGGACATCGATTCAAAAATGCTGGTCTTGGAATCCAGGGAATCGCCCAGATGCCGTGGAAGTCATTGAATACATTACACCGAAAAACATCATCATTTTTGGAGAACGTGGCGCCGGGAAAAGCTCTGTCATCAACCTTCTCGCAGGTAGGCAGGTCGCTGAGACCTCGTCAGGCCACAGCAGTCCTACATTGCATTACGACGCATATGGTGTCACCATCGACGATGTACCGTATCGCGTCTACGATACTATTGGGTTCGACGACTACTGCACGAACCCTAGTGGATTCCTTTACGCCATCACCAATGCTCACAAGTTGGCCAAGGAGCTTTGTGAGAAAGGAGGAGTTTGGCTGCTGTTGTACTGCATTAAGGGGGACAGAATACCATCAACATTCATCACTAACTACAGACTACTCTATGAGTTTCTCTTTGGGGAGAAGGTACCAGTCGCGCTCATCGCCACTCACCTGGAGGGAGAGGATAACATGGACGATTGGCACGCGCGCAACAAGGGATGGTTCGAGGGTCAGACGGTCAAATATGTCGATCATGTTTGTATCACTACAGCAGACAATCCCGACCCGAAATGCAGGGAGAAGTACGAAATGTCCAGAACAGAAGTGGGCAAATTGATCAGTCGACAAGCACAGCACTGGAATAGAGGAGATTGGTCGCATGCGAGGGTTATAGATGCAGATAACCCCTCAACCGGGCAAGCAAGCGAAGCAGACGTTCTTGGAATCCTCACGAAGCGCTGCGGGTTGGGGGAGAGCTTAGCAAAAGTCGTGATTCGAAATCTTTATCCTAACATAGCTCAAAGGTACGTAGCCTTCAGATGACGTTTGTGCCTCTCTTTCCTAACCGCAGACGTTACATAGCACTATCCGGACCATCCCTCCTGAAATAGCTGAAAGGTCTGTAGTCTTTAGATGCCGTTTGTGTTGTAGTTTTCTAACCTCAAACTCTACCTAGCACTATTCGGACCATCCGTTCTGAAATGACTGAAAGGTATGTATTGTTCTGATGCCGTTTGCGTCGCACTTTTCCAACCTAAAACACTACATAGCACTATCTGGGCCACCAGTCCTGAAATGGTTGACAGGTATGTGGTCTTCAGATGACGTTTGTGCAGTATTTTTCCAATCTTAAACCCTACATAGCACTATCCAGGCCACCCCTCCTGAAATGGTTGAAAGGTCTGTGGTCTCCATATGCCATCTGTGTTGTAGTTTTCCGATCTCAAACGCTACCTAGCACTATCCGGACCATCCGTCCTAAGATGTCCGAAAGGTACGTATTCTTTCACATGTTGTTTACACCGTATTTATCAAACGCCATGTAGCACTATTAGGACCATATCTCCTGAAATAGCTGAAAGGTACATAGTCTTATTTTTGCCTTGTTTTCCAACCTCAAACGCTGTATAGTACTATCCTCCCTCCTGAATTGGCTGCAAGGTGCGTAGTTTTCAGATAGGCTCTTGGTACTGTAGTTGTCTCATTGATAAGTAGGACCAAGCACGACACCACTTTAACGAGCTCCGATGCCACTAGACTACCAAATTACTCTCCTAGCAGGCATGTAGTCTCCAGATGAAGTTCCGTAGTTTTTCAATATTAACAAGCGAGGACAGGCATAAAACTATCGTACTCTTCGGGGAGACGGGATCAGGCAAAAGCTCGCTTATCAACCTTATGGCGGACGAAGAATTAGCGTGCACATCTCCTGGCATGCAATGGCAAGAGTACACCATCCATTTCGGCGGAGACTCATATAAGGTTTTCGACACCGTCGAACTCGAGGAACCACAGCTGGGAATCAAAGAATACCTCGAGTCTGTCGAGAATGCCTATATACTCATCAAGGAATTGGATAAACGAGGCGGCATTGATCTTCTTATATTCTGCGTTCACGCCGGCAGAGTTACTGCTACGATGCAGAGCAACTACCGGCTCTTTCACGAATTCCTTTGCGAGAAGAAGGTCCCAATTGTTCTTGCGGTCACGAACCTCGAAAGAGAGAAGAGAATGGAGGACTGGTGGGAGAGAAACCAAAGCTTATTCGAAAAATACCAGATCCAGCTCGCCGGTCATGCGTGCATCACCACCGCCAATAGATTGGATAGCAGACACAGAGCCCTTTATGAAGAATCGCGCATCACGATCCGCAACCTTGTTCAGAAATCCACTGCTGACGAACAGAAGCAAGCATGGATAGGAGGGGACAATCTGTTCACGTCGTTGTTGCGTAAGCAGAAGGAGTTTCTTACAGGGGGTCCGAATGTGAGAAAGAAGGATCTTGTCCCTTATCTCACGAAGCGTTGTGGTATATCTCCAGATGCCGCGAGACAGTTGGCTAAGATGATTAGGCAAGACGTAGGTTGATGACCTTAACTATGCCTCATGCTCACCCAATTGGAATCGTAGACTTCGTCTTTCTCAAGGATGCTATGAATTGATCCTACATACTCTACTATACATATAATTCATCAGACTCCTAACCATCGGCGGTGTGTAGAGTCTTGTGTTAGTACATTCTGAATACAATACATTTTTAAACCCCGCACCTTAATTCAAACACCGCAACTTTTGGACTCTACACACCTAGCCGACTGGCACAAGTTGCTGTGGCGCGAGGTTTGACCGTGTTTGTAGTCTCCCGTTTGTGTCAGCTCAGCGCACAAAGTGGAAAATAAGATAAAGGCAAGCAGAAGATTCGAACGCGAGCCGTGGGGAAAAAATTTAGCGTGATTAACCGCAACGCCATAGTACCTTTATATCTTTAGATAATCATGGATATATAACCCATTGGCAAGCCTGCTCACCAACACAAGTACTTTTCAGTATTCTGCTTTAACAATAGCCGCACATTCAACTCAATCATTGCACAGTGATTATATTTATATGGTATGGTATGCTGGGTGTGTGAGCAATAATAATAATTGACCCTTGGGGTGTATCTGGCTATTGTGATACTCATGTATATGAGCCGGCACACCCGAAGTACTTGTGTTGGTGAGCAGGCTTGCCAATGGGTTATATATCCATGATTATCTAAAGATATAAAGGTACTGTGGCGTTGCGGTTAATCACGCTGAATTTTTTCCCCACGGCTCGCGTTCGAATCTTCTGCTTGCCTTTATCTTATTTTCCACTTTGTGCGCTGAGCTGACACAAACGGGAGACTACAAACACGGTCAAACCTCGCGCCACAGCAACTTGTGCCAGTCGGCTAGGTGTGTAGAGTCCAAAAGTTGCGGTGTTTGAATTAAGGTGCGGGGTTTAAAAATGTATTGTATTCAGAATGTACTAACACAAGACTCTACACACCGCCGATGGTTAGGAGTCTGATAATTCATATCATCACTTGCATCACATGTGTCTTCATTCTCCTTTCTGTTCTAGAATTCCATCTCTGTAGGTTATATAAATTACTACACCACGCATAGCAAATACAAAGTGTATAAAACGCACGCTCACAACAGACCAAGGTTTCGGACCAACATCAGAGCAACAATGCAAGAACCATGTTTGACTACCAAATTTAAAGCAGACATTCGACTGAATGATATCAATATAGCACCATAACATGTGTATCTATCGAATAAATCAAAAATCAAAGTCGCATGTGATTGAAAAATGCATGATAATGATGAGGGAAAGATGATGATGTGCCGTAGCAGGGGTCCTTAGGATCGAGTTCTTCGACCACTTTAGTAGGCTCATTGAGGAAGTGTAGCGGTTTCTCAGTGTCGATGAGGCTTTGCTTGATTGCGCGATATACGTCGCCTAGGTTCGAGAGAGGGAGTAGAGCTGGCGTGGCCAAAGGACGTCAGCTCTGCACCATCGTCGCACAAAACAGAATACCCACTTGCGCATAATAAGTGATGAACGCCACAGACGCCAGTATTACCCTGTCCTCCCGTGATACGCGACACGACGATCAAAGAACTGACCAGAAAACCGGAAATGATGACGGTTCAAGAGAGATACTATAGGTGTGATCAGCACATTCGCGATTGAAATAAAATACAGGTTAGATTTGAGGATGTCCGTCGAGAATATGCAACAACTCGCCCATCTTGCGTTTCGTATGCCAGCTGTGAGAAAGAGCAAGGACATGGTTGAATGAGAGCATGGTCATAGTGCGACCGCTGTATTGCATGAGTGGGATCCAGAGTGCGTCGCAGATTGCTGCGAGACCGCCTGAAGAGGCAAGGAAGTGGAACAAGATGTAGGTGATTATGTATAGTCATGGGCCTGTGCCGAATGCAGGAAATGGAGCTACGCCTGGTGTGGCGAAGGTAGTGATAAGTGCACCGAGTGTAAGAGGCGGCAAGGCGTTGTCGCCTATGCGTCCGAGAACCAGGACGAGGAAACAGGACGACTGGGAAGTGATTAGTTGGGGCGATAAAATGTAATGGAGGTAGGTACCGCGATGAATCGCAGCTTTGGATAACGGGAGGGACAGAGATGGGGCGTGAGGCTAGATATACGGGTGAAGAATTCGCGCCATGAGGCCTTGAGAGATCGACGGCTACTTCACGCGGGGTTGTCTGTAGAAGCGTTAGGTTCAACCGCTATACTGCATTACTAGCAGTCCGAGGAAGAAGTGCGAGTGGTAGGACATCATGCAAAAGATTGGATATGTACTGAATTTAATTAGGTTTGTAATAAGGTTAATGAACTGAATGATGGAAGCGAGAAACCACTGTCAAGACGACCTGGATGATGTCACGGTCGAGTGCGACTCGGAGAGCGAATAGCTATTGCGACCTGCAGCTCGGTAAAGAATATTCGAATTTTGTCCATATATAAAAACCCCTCGAATAAACGAGTCACATTGCACGATTCCTATATCCTTTTGCACGACTCCACCGTGGCCTGGAGGTGGTACCGTACATGCGAAACATGTTCTGCAGCATGACTGTGGGCTGTCGGGCCCTTACGGCACGAACCCCAATAAGCGCCTTGCGGCTTTCAACTTGAAAACCAGCCTCACTTCCCTCCCGCAAAGTAGTAACCCTACTACCCACTGGCGGCCCGCATGAAGAGACTCGCGTCTCAACAGTGAGTCGTCTCCCATAATATTTCTCGACCTTTCATCATATTTTGCAGCGATATCCCTAACGACTTCACGCCTCAAATTTCCGCGTTGAAGCTCGAGGATCCATGCACATCTGGTTCATTTGGTGCCGTTTATCGGCGCACCATCGATACCAGCGAAGGCACAAAAGAAGTTCGTCTGACCACCTTGCCCAAGCTCCTGAATCCTCCATCTCATATCCGTCAGGTCGCAGTAAAGGTGTTCAAGATCGATCCTGGGAGAGCTGTAGAGAAATATGAGAAGGTCAGTCATCCAATCGGAGTTTGGCAGCTCAAATCACACTTCGCTCGATGGCCCATGTAGGCAATGCATCGGGAACTCAAGGTGTGGATTAGACTGTCAAAACACCAAACTATCGTACCGCTACTTGGCACCGCACACGTCGGGTCTCCGTGTCCTGCTCTCGTTTCACAATGGATGCCCTCCGGAACATTGTATATGTACCTCGAGCAAGCTACAATCACCGCTTCGAATAAAGTTGAATTGGTGAGTCTCTTGTTCACCAATCACATTAGCCAAGCATTGATCGATTTTATACTACAAGATCAGGGGCGTTGCCGATGGCCTCAGATATCGTTCGTAATTCGCTATGCTATTGTTGTTTTTGTTCTTGATGTCTACCCAGTTCACTCGGAGAATGTCGTTCACGGAGACCTTCATCCCGTGTGTACGGTCGTCTCTCCGTGGATGTTACACTCATTCATAAACCTCAGGCAAATGTTCTTATAGATGGTGCGGGGAATCCACGTCTAACGGATTTCGGTCTCGCAACAGTCGTAGGGGACGCAGAGTTGCAGCTGAATACGACGACTGCAAACCACAGCTTTAATCCTCGATGGCGTGCGCCTGAGGTCATTGGAATCGGCTCGGGGGACGACCAGGCTGTACAACCGAATTTTAAGAGTGATGTATATTCTTTTGGTGGTGTCATGTTCTTTGTGCGATCCCTTTGTTTTTCTGGAGTTTTATTCTAAGTTTTCTCCTCTCAGATCGTTTCTGGGGATATTCCATGGAAAGAGAAGAAAAACTCAACTCATATCATCATTGAGCTATTGAAAAGAGCGACTCCTGCTCGTCCCGACAACTTTCTTGACGATCACTGGAACTTGATTCAAAAATGCTGGTCTTGGAACCCAGATGATCGCCCGGAGGCAACGGAAATCATTAGATTCTTTGTATCAGTGGCACTAGCAGAAGATCTGACAGGTCAGATCTTCGGTACGATAAACGACCTTGTCGCCAGTGGTGCATTCGGAAACGTTTACAGATGTGAATGGAGACGGCCGTCGGGCCCTGTCAAGGTCTGGCCAGTGGGCAGCGCCGGCGTAACTTGCTGATCAGCCTGCTCATTATCGCACTACAGGTCGCAGTAAAAACCTTCAGGCATCCCCCGAATTGCATCTCAGAGCAGGACTTAAGAGTAAGGGTGTATGTTTTCTGTCTTGAACACTATTTTATGTGGATTCGCTAGAGGTTTCGACGAGAAACCGCAATATGGGCACACCTCATCCACGACAATATCGTCACACTTTATGGAACGACAGAGTGTTTTGGGCCAACCACAGCCCTTGTCTCCCAGTGGTTTCCGGACGGCACGCTGTTCCGTCTGATAACAGAACAGGGTTCTACATTAACCACTAAGTCCAAATTGAAACTGGTAACTTAAACTTGTTTGGCTGCAATGGACCTAAACTGAATTATCCTTATTCACTAGCTTCACGACATAGCATCCGGACTCTACTATCGTCTGTCTTTCCCTCATCGCTGTCTTATTTCGACTAACAAATTTACCGTTAGTACACTCCTTTCCCGTTGTTCACGGCGACGTTAACAGTGTGAGTTTATCCTCTTCACGTTCATTGCGCTCACTAAATCGTCCAGTCCAACATATTGGTAGAGATCAAGGACGGCGAACACAAGGCTTGCCTGACGGACTTCAGTTTGTCAAATGTTCCCTATGGACATTTAAAAGGACAGCAAATTGAAGGATCAACTGTTCGGCCTGGTGCAATCAGGTGGGCTGCGCCTGAATTGCTCAGGTCACATGACCCCGCTTTCGATATCAAACCGACCACCCAGAATGACATGTACTCTTTTGGTTGTATCATGTATCATGTAAGTTTAAGCGTTCCAAGTCCACAAAACCTGTATTTATTATGATCATTTTTTTTCAGTTGTTGACCCTGACTGTTCCTTGGCATGATATTAACGAGTACAAAGTCGTCCGAAAAATCCAAAAAGGAGAGGATATCCCGCGTCCTGAGGTATCCGAGACGTCGTCTGACGTCACAGACACCCGCTGGAATCATATCGAGCAATGTTGGTCGATTGATCCATCTGCTCGTCCATGTGCCCTCGCAGCTATGAACTTCATAACAGGGGAGCTAGAGGTTTTGAAACAAGATGTGAGCCCATGACTCGTCTCGTTACGTAGGGGCTGAGTCTTGCTCTCACAGTTTCCTCAGGTGATTTTATCAGTTCGTAGTTAGAGTAATTTGATTACAATGGTCATCAATTAATACTGCAGTCTTCCAAACCTTCGCAAATCATGTCAAGTCTAACATTTCGTACCCCCGCTACGGCCTCCATGCAAGTGAGCGCCTACTGTTGCCATCGTATCTTGTATACTAATCCCTCCATGCGACAAGGTACCCTTTGGTCTAACTCCTTTGCATGTGTTACTTTTCGGGGAGACTGGAGCTGGGAAAAGCGCCATCATCAACCTGATTATGGGACGCGACGTTGCGCAGGCGTCGCCAGACTCAGAAATCTCCAATCTCGAACATACTTCCTACGAAGTCGCTCTTGGGGATCGCCGCTTCAAACTTTGGGAGGTTTCCTCACTCGAATCAATGAGTTCTTTCCGGACCTTTTTGGCAAAACGGCGCCTGAAACAGGCGTACGAGAAGCTGTACAAAGATGACGGAGTCTACCTCCTTTTGTATTGCCTGAGGGGGTCGAGGGCCCAGAGGGCACTGATCAGGGATTATAAATTTTTCACCGACATAGTCGGCTCCACCGCCACTGCGGCAGGCGGTGTACCAGTTGCCGCTGTGGTCACCTCCTTGGAAGATTATCCTATGGACATGGATAAGTGGTGGGTGAAGAACAAGGATAACCTGGAAAGCCTCGGGATGCGGTTCTCCGCACACGCTTGTATCACTTCGCTCCCCGACGACCCGTATGCATCACCCGCAATGCGCGCACGCCGACAACGATCAGAGGAAGTCATCCGCAGACTCATTCATGACTCCTACCAACCACGTACCGAAACGCCTCGCAGTTCTAGTCCAGCTTTGACTCTATGAAAAGTTGACAAGCTTGCACGATACGGTTCTTGAATGTTAGTCTCTGTAGGACCGGGCCACTACAGTGACTACACGTACTACTTTACAATGCTTCAAGGTACTCCAGCCCATAGACCGCTGTTCGTACAAAGTAATTGCTCCAGTCTCCCCTTGTTTGTCACCACACAATATAATTTACTACATACGACACGCATAGCAAATACAAAGCGTATAAAACGCGAGCCCATAACAGACCAAGATCACGAACCAACATCAGAGCAACAATGCAAGAACCATGTTTGACAACCAAATTTAAAGCAGGCATTCGATCGAGTGACAGCACCACAACACGTGTATGTATCGAACAGAATAAAAATCCAAGTCGCAAGTCGCATGTGATTGAAAAATGCATGTCAATGATGAGGGAAAGATGATGATGTGTCGTGACAGGGGTCGTTAGAAGTAAGGTGGTCAGAACATATGACAGGGAAAGGAAAGGGACAGGAAGGAAAAGGGAAGGAAAGGAACACAACGATGAAAAGAGACGGGAATCAGAGAGAAAGGAGGAACTTCTAGATAAAACTCTTCCTCTTCTTCTTCTTCTCTTCCTTCTTCAAAGCAGCCTCGGTCTGCGGCTCATCCACGCTCTCCCTAGCGCTTCCAGTAGGAGGCGTAGATGCACTCCCGCTCGCAGTTCCAGCACCACTCCCGCTGCTCGCCATACTCGCCTCTCGCAAGCTCGCGTCCCGGCGTAAAACCGCGGGCAATTTCGGCGCTTTGCCGCTGAGACTTATCTTCCTCGCAAGTCTTTGAATATTATGCGCCGAGAGCCCTCTCTTAGGCTCAGGCGAACCCGTCCGCGGAGGCGTAGTTACTTTCGCATCAAACGTAACACTCGCGCCTTGCACATGCGCAGGTATGGCTGAACGCTCTGGATAGCTGTGGACGGAAGGCGCGTCGGACGTGGATGCTGTCGTTGGGAAAGTCTGGAGTGCTTCGTCGGTTACGGGGAACGATATAGATATAGGTGCCTCTTGTTTGGCTGGTAGGGATGCTGGGATAACTTGAGGAGAATCAATGATTAAGGGCTCTTCGACTGCTGTGCTGCGCGTTTCAGATTCAGGAATGTCGACGACGGGGGCATCGTCATTGACGTCGTATCCAGCTGGGGTTTTGGGATCTTCGGACGCGCTGATCTGATCTGCCCACATGGATGCAAAGAGGCTGTTGAGTTCCAGGAGCTCCCTATGCGAGCCCTGTTCAACGATCCGTCCGTCCTTGAGAACCATAATCCTTCACAAGAAAACAAATCAGCACCGCATCACCAACAAAACACCCTGAAAATCACTCACAAATTAGCCCCCTTGATCGTACTCAACCGATGCGCAATACTCAAACAACTCCTCCCATCCACAAGCCTCCCAAGCGCGCCCTCCAGCACCCCGCGTTCCGTCGCACTATCCAAAGCACTAGTAGCTTCATCTAGAAGCAACACCCTTGGATTCTTCACCATAGTTCTAGCAATCGCCACCCGTTGCTTCTCACCCCCACTCAGCCTCACGCCCCTCTCTCCCACCTTCGTCTCATACCCCTCTGGGAAACTCATGATACGGTCATGCATATGAGCAGCTTGGGCACTGGAGACGATGATATTTTCATCAGTGGGCGTAGTCGAAGGTTGACCATAAGCGATGTTGTATCCGATGCTGGCATTGAAGAGTACGGGATCTTGGGGTACGACGCCTATTGCGCGACGCAGGCTTGAGAGCGTTACTGTGCGAATGTCTTGACCGTCGATTAGGATACGTCCTGACCCGGGTTGGAGGTCGTAGAAGCGGTAGAGGAGACGCAGGATGGTGCTTTTGCCTGCTCCGCTTTCGCCAACGAGGGCAACGCGTCCGCCGCGGGGGACTTTGAAGGAGATATTGTGCAGTGCGGAAGTTTGATTGTCATAGGAGAAGGATACATTGTCTGTGGTAGGTTAAGGCGGATGTATATGGGAATGGAAAGGGTCACGCACCAAATTCAACTTCGCCATTCGTGACTATCAATTCCTTGGCATCAGGCTCATCGACAACTTCAGTGGGCTCATTGAGGAGATGAAGCAATTTCTCGGTATCGACAAGGCTTTGGTTGATTGCGCGATATACGCCGCCTAGGTTCGAGAGAGGGAAGTAGAGCTGGCACGGTCAAAGGACGTCAGCTCCGTGCCATCGTCGCACAAAACAGAATACCCACCTGCGCATAATAAGTGATAAACACCACAAAATCGCTAGTATTACTC
Source organism: Suillus subluteus (assembly GCA_016647755.1). Taxonomy (NCBI): domain Eukaryota; kingdom Fungi; phylum Basidiomycota; class Agaricomycetes; order Boletales; family Suillaceae; genus Suillus; species Suillus subluteus. The sequence goes on along the minus strand of JABBWI010000028.1, from coordinate 156,698 downwards.
TGTCCTCTCGTAATGCGCGACGCGACGATCAAAGAACCGACCAGAAGACCGGAGGTGATGATGAGCGTTTGTACGAGGTTCAGGAGGTTGAGAGATACTACAGGTGTGATCAGCATTTGTGTTCGCCATTGAAATGAAACATAGGATTGGTTTGAAAATCAGACGGCGTTGAAACAAGACGTGGCTTTTGAAATGTGATGAGACAGAAACACTCACGAACGACCCTCTTCTCCAAACTCTGATACTCCCCAATAGCCTCCGTATACCTCTGCGCCTCATACTGCTCCCCTCCGAAATACTTGACAGTCTCGTAGTTAAGGAGACAATCCGTATGGATCCCGCGCGTGACCTGAGAATGCGTGCAAGTAAGACCCACTTCATAGTCATAGTCAAAACAAAGCAGGACTGAGCACTTACCACATCCCGCTCATTCATCCGCCTCCGTATCCTAGTCCTATACCTCGTAAGCACGACACTCGCCCAGATATAACTTCCCATCACAACAGCGACGACGGCGCCCAACGCAGGTTCAAACCTAAAGACAAACACGACGAGCGCAACACATATATCCACGAGTGCAGGAATCACAGTGAACCCGATAAGCTCCCCAACGCGGTTTATTGCGCTTCCTCTATCAAGGATACGGAGCAGCTCGCCAGTCTTGCGTTTTGTATGCCAGCTGAGAGACAGAGCAAGGACATGGTTGAATGAGAGCATCGACATGCTGCGATCACTGTATTGCATGAGTGGGATCCAGAGTGCGTCGCGAATTGCTGCGAGACCACCTGAAGAAGCGAGGAAGCGGAGAAGGACGTAAGTGATTAGGTATGGCCATGGGCTTGCGCCAAATGCAGGGAATGGAGCTACGCCTGGCGTGTCGAATGTGGTGATGAGTGCGCCGAGCGTAAGAGGAAGAAAGGCGTTGACTACGCGACCGAGAAGAAGGATGAGGAAACAGATCAACTAGGAAATGGTTAATTGGGGTGATAGAATGTAATGTAAGGACGTACTGCGATGAATTGCAGCTTTGGGTAGCGGGAGGGCCAGAGATGGGGCGTGATGCGAGATATACGAGTGAAGAGTTCCCGCCATGAGGGATCGACGGCTACTTCACGTGAGGTTGTCTGTGGAAGCCTTAGATTGTGCTACACTAGGTTGGGCTTACTGACCTTGGTTGGCTCTCGTACACCTGGAACCGGGGACGCGCTGCGGGTGGTAGGACCGCTTCGTGACGTAAAAGTGCCATATTTTGCGGTACTACTAGGACCATCAGGGTCGGCGTCTTCTGGTTGCAACAGCAACGAGTCGTGAGGGACGTGCTGTGATACCAAAGGAGCGGTCTCATCAGCTTCTTCTGTGTAACCACGTGATTGCGCAGCAAGGTAAACGACATGAGGGAAGAAGAGCGCTACAAGAAGAGGAAGGAGTGCAAGTACTCGTGCGAGTGGTAGGACACCATGCAAAAGATTAGGTATGCATGACCGGACAGGTGATGTGCAAATGTGATGGGAGTCTGAATTTCATTGATTGATAAGGTAAATGAAGTGAATGGTGGAAGCGAGTAAGAACGGACCTGTTCCAATGAAGGAGAGGACGACCTGGAGGATGTCGAGTGCGAGAGCGATAACTATTGCGACCTTGACTCGACTCCGATTCCAGATCTCATCGTCGCTGGCGTCCTTCCATGCGCCAAGAGCTGCTAAACCGGCATATGCTAGTAAACCCAAAACACTTGCGATTTCGATACCAGTGGCTTTAGGCCAAACTTTGTTAAGGACAGCATATACGACGTATGCGAGACCATCTGCCAAGAAAGTGAAAGCGCTGATACTGAGAAGAACGAGAATGAGTGTTCTCCGTGGGACACGAGATGTGACGACGACGGGTGTTATTGGACTTTGATGCTGGTGAGAAAGACGCTTAGAGGATATCAGGGAGAGTGTGGCTAGGAGGACGACGGCAGGCGACGCGACGCGCGCACCGAGTAGAAAGGCGGCGACGAGGACGGATGGCATGGTCGTCGACGGTCGTGCAAGATGAAAAAGCCTGCCAGGGAGGCCCGCAGTGCCGATTATTTTTTTTGATGAAGAGTTCTGTTTTTGATATAAGCTTGTGGCTGTGCGAAACTCTGTTGTGAAATCACAACGTTACTACGTTAGGCACGCGGCGCGTACACGTCAACTTAAGTACACGAGGCAGCAGACGACCACTCACGACCAGGTGTTGCAAAAGAGTGAAGGTAAAAGTTAATTGACGCTCAATGAAAATCGTTCCAGTATATACGTTTGAACACGAATTCTTGAAGCCCGGGGATCGAGCTCGGGCGAGATATTGAAATAATCTTGCGATTATCTGTGGTTTAGACACGTGGCAACTCCAGCCTCACCGTCTCCGCATGTCGTCCTTCTCTCGTGATAGGCCTATTAGCTGCGCAAACGGTACAAATAGTACGTCCTCCATTCCACCCTTTCACTCGGATCATGTCTCCTATCTCGTGGTTAATCACTGATCAGCGCCTCAATATAATGACTGACTTCTCTTCTTAAGTCGTCTTTCATAGTTTCGCCATGTCTCAAAATGTACAATGTCTCTCCGTTCAATTTTCTGTTATCGTCTTGCGATAACAACCCCTTTCGGGCTCGGTGACAGCGCCCCACCAGGTCCAACACAAGACCGGTTCAGTCCCCGAGGTCGTCGTGTACAACAACTCTCAGGGCGCCCGACTCACCTGATGCTGTAAGTCCTTCCTGGCCCTAGGCCTCATGACTCATCTACCGTAGGCCGTTGGAGCCGAATTCAAAGCCAACGGGACCAACTATACTTATCACCTCATACCTCGCGAGCCCCGTCGGTTACACATCTTCGCTTGCATGATAGAACAATTCGCCCGCACGTATCCCTACAGGAAGCCCTCCTGTCAGTCTTTCCTGCCCTTGTGGCATCCCGCTCAATCTAGCGCAGGCCAAGCCGAAATCAACCCAATGGGCCCCAGTACCTACTCACGCCTCGCGGGCCTTGTCGGGCGTGCATCATATCCGTATGAAGGGAACAATCCGGTTTTTTTTCCGCTTCTCTTGCTCCACTCGCGTATCCATACCGCCGGCATTGAAACACATCGCATTTCGAAATTCCTCCTCGTGCTGACATTTCATTACCACCTTCGAAGCGCAGTATGTACCACCAATCCCATTCCCTTACCGATTCACGTCACCTTTAGTAGATAATTATTGACGTTACTCTCAATGCCGATGCACGTCATACCCCGACTAGGGACCAGGACTCGTTCCTCTTGCTTTCCTACTCACTCCGCCTTCATATCTACCTGCGCCGGTGGAACGGGCACGGACTGCAAGGGAAACTCACGCCAAACCTCTATGGCGGGAGGCTGCGGCTCTATCTATCGAGGACCGACTACGACACGCCGCAGGACTGCCGACTACGAGCTAGGACTCCTGCCCCTGCGCCAGGACCCCTGGCACTCCCGACCTGATCTGTCCTGCCAGAACGCTGCGCTACACCGGATCGGCACTCCACTTCCCCGCGTTCCCCACCCCTCACCTCAACACCAAAATCCTACCCGTTCACCACTCTAAGCCCAAAACCATACGCACAACTTCCACATACAATCATATGAATCGACACAACAAAAGAACTCGTCATCACTATACCAACCCAAACTCCTAATACCTCGGTCATGACAATAACAATGATCCATTGACATCTCGGGCTTACCCCCCATGCCCGGGTTCATTTCACCGTCGAATTGGATATGAAGGCACAACTCCGATGTCAAGTTGGACGCCGGATGACGTCATTCATGATTTGTCAATCTTGCTGATGGCAGTCAGATCGACAAGGCCCGTACATGTACTATACGGGCTAACAAGTTTTTGTGTCTGTGTCAGTGTGGGCGGTAATGCAGGAAATTTGGTGAGTAGCTGATTAAGCTGTTTTGATTTTTTTTGACAAGTTTGAGCTTACAGGAGGTGCGAAATAACCTTTGGGTAATGCACTATTCATCAAGACGCAGTACAACCCGATTTCATTGAAAGTTGTTCGGGTGTCCTCAGATCAGAGGACTGGCGAGCCGCAGATATCGTCATACATGCCGATATATTTCGTTATATTGGAATATGAGGCCATTTATAACGTCGAAAACCACCGCAGTCAACGTGGACTGGGGATCTCTGATGCCTAATTTAGAACAGAACCTTCAAGTCCTTGCCGCTCTCTCATGTTGTAAGCTCACACCCTTCAACACCTGATTTAACTTTAATTTATACACTTGACTCAGTGCTTCCTGGTTTACCTCAACAGGCTTCACGTTACAGTATCACGTGAATTTTTAAAACCAAAAATCATATTTATTGTCCTTTAGGGTCGAAGACCCTCTGTCGGACATTGCCCTAATCGCGAGGGCTTACTCCCACCCAAACTATTGTTACGGGATTATTGTGATACGGTCGACTGTCGACCCATTCCGAAGAACGCATTCGTCACCAGCTCGTTTAGCTCTACTAGTACTAGTGCTGGGGAAATTCCAACACGATAGGCGCCAGACACTGGTTGTAGACGGCATCATTCATGGTTTCTGTCAATCTTGCCGATGCCAATCAGATTGAGCCAGTTTTCCTGTGCACATAGTAGTACAGTGCACGACAAGAGCGTCACTGCAGTTGCAGGAAAGTCGGTGAGCCAGTACCCTATTCAAGTGACTTTGTGTTCTGATACGTTTGATCTTGCAGGATGAGATATTGGAAGGTGCGACAGATGCCCTTTGGATAATGCACTGCGTATTCAAGACGCAGTAAGTACGACTTCAATGAACGTTGTTCGGGTGTACTGATTTAGAACAAGACTTGGTTAAAGTTCTTACCGCTCTCCCACGTTGTAAGCTGACATCCTCCAAATTTAATTTACACACTTAGCATCATCCTGGTTTACTCCGACGTTAGCATCCTCCTGATTTACTCCGACAGGCTTTCCACATCGAGGGAAACCTTATAATAATGCTGTTGGCTGTCGATTCATTTCAACTTGAATTCTAGCGCGTTTCATCCGATTCATCCGATTTAGGGCAGATTCCCTTAGTTAAAATTTACCTCCACTAGTACTAGTGCGACGGGAATACACATACAAATGCGCTAGGATAACTCCTCGTAACTCATGTCGACACTTTCAGCAAGGTGAAGACGCGTTATTACAGCCATTGGACTATCTATTCGCAACCAAATGTACTGGGAAGTACTTGGTTTTGGGTAGATATTCCAACGTGTGCACAGATAGTTAAACGTTTCGCGTCGACATGCTAAACACCATGTCGTTAGCGAACAGCAAAGCGCTGGCATGGATCCCACCATACATATGTGCGAGGATATTCTGAAGTTCTGTCATTCTGGCACGTCCAATCCTCCAACTTGAAATGCCTAGCTTGCAACGCGCATATACACACTCATTCACCAGCCATCATATTTGATCCTGACTCTGATGTCCCCCTAGGTACACAATATGTTCAATACATCGCTGGAAACCATTCACGAATTGGTCAAGAAGTATGCGGCGTCTTTGGTGAGACGAGAAGCAGAGGGAACAGTGATGTGCTCATACAACAGTTCGGTTGCATGTACGGATACCACCGCAAAATCCACTGCGCAAACTCATATCACCCATGGGTTGAGGACTGTCGCGGGCTAGTCTAAACCTCATGCTAGTATGCGACACCTGACTCCAGCGTATACACGCAGGTTATGATTGCATGTGTTTTATTTTGATGCAGATGTTCCTCAGCTGCGTAGTACGTCGAACATTGCATCGCTGGAAGCTATTCGATTTGAAAGCGATGTTACAGTGCAACTTCCACTGGCAGGTCCAGGTCCAGAATGATTGTCGACTAGATGTAGAAGCCATTCGATTTTGCTTATCGATACAGTCCACTCAACGACTTGTAGCACTGGAATTTTTTCTCGACTAGAAATACTAGTGTCACGAATTGTTGCGATCCTATTTGCATTGGTAGACCTTCCTTCGACTGCGAGAACAAGTGAATGGGCATCTCTTCGAACGGACTTTACGGTGTTCCCCACAGGCACCCCCCACACCAAGAAGACGATTACGAAGCCCAGAAAATGCCACGGAGAAATGGAAAAGTAAGCTCATGAGTGTAGACCTTCAAAAAAAATCGTTGAACGAGTGGAAGATGACGGGAACTCACTAATTTGCACATCTCTTGGATCAGTCGTACAGGTGCCACAGTTTTCATTACGCACTGATACGTGAACCCAGAGTTAACTTGCTTATCTTGCCGTTCGGCATATAACATGGACGCTGAAATGAAAACGTACTTAAGACGACGCCGACTTGTATCCTTTGGTAATTGACCCTTTTGGTATACGGTATGGACCGGAAGTCAGATTAAGTCTTTGACTCGCTGGACGCTGCGCTTATCTATCAGAGTTCCATTGCGAAATGCGTATCTGGAGCCAGGATGGGATGCACAATAGAATTGGATACCTTGATAACACATTTGTTGTTGTCAGGACAGCAAACCCGTGGATTCGCTCTTCTCTACATACATCAGGAGCTACTGGTACAAGCTTCGCCGTGCTGAACGGGGTGAAGCTGATCACCTGAAAATGGACGGTCCATCACAAAAAAGAAAGAAAGAATCAATTCCTTTTAATAGAAGGCATGCTGATCATCGGCGTCGTCTGGCGCAAAATACTGACCACTGTAATAAAAAGACAGCACGAGGAGTTTGCAATTACTGGATTCAAAATCCGGAGGCTGGGCAGCCAGACGATGATAACTGATACAAGGCGCTAGTGAGGGCGTAAGTGCGATATGCAGGCCTCTGGGAGTCCGACTGTCTGGGACTATGTATGTCCGGCGGTTGCCGATTTAGCGTAATGAAATTCCCCCTGACATCATGATCTGATCATGACAATTAACGCACTTACCAAAACGTTGGTTTTGTCCTGTACATGTGGCCCATGTGTCGCGTGCTCGTAGGCCAAACCAATTTTCAAATGATCTCTCTTTCTACAAAAAGATCACTTATGGGAGGTCTTGCCTGATCAGCTTGGCTACATCCTGCTACTAGATCGCGTTTATTCCACCGTTGTAATAATGAATATCTTGTTGTTGAACGCCGAGCGCATTTGGGGCGCAGCTGCCAAAGGTAGAATGCGCTCAGCTGTTAATTTGAGCATTATCACGAGATCCGCCGAACGGTGGTTGTCGATCTCCAATAGCTCTCAGCTGAACGCACCTAGCAGGCTAAAATAATAGATCAAACTAATGATAGATTGACAGCCGTACATGGTACTGCAGACACATGTAGTTGCAAAACATAGCAGGCTCCTGTGCAGTGCACTGTAGACGTCCATATTGCTTGAGCTAATAAGGCAATTGAGGGTGATTCAAGAATGAGTTCAAGAGTTATTGTGAAGGTAATACATTTATCACTGGCCGTATCACGCAGGACCCTGCAGGACCCGGCATCCATACCAGGCACACGGCAGTGCGGTAGATGCCGTAGACGAGTCCGAAGCGGCGTAGGGGAACTGACCAATGCAGTGAGCACTGTGCTGATCCTGAGAAAAACAAGCACATACCATGTGATAGACGGGGGGCGTAGCTACTATGCCAATCCCAAACACAACAGGTGACACATGACGCTGTCGCAAGTTATCCAGCAAGATACGATATGAGATGTAAGCCATGCGTGGGAGGCGGGAGAAGCGGGCGATGAAAGTCAATGAATAGCACTGATTTGAAATCGAACTCAACCCTCAAATTTTTGTTTGTCTCGAAAAGTTAACACTGAGTCAACTGAACGGATTCGGAGCATCCGTTCACGGGACCCTGTGCCCCATCATTAGCCATTAGACCGGATATTGCTGCCGAGAAATACTCGTTGCACCTACTTGCACCTACCAATTCGATCGGTCTGTCAAGACTAGAACGGTAATTTTTGTTGATAACAGTGCCAAGTCCTCTTCAACGCCGCGGAAATCCTTCTGCTCGGTGACTGCCGAGCGTTGGAAAGAAAATTTGAGAACATACACGAGAGCACGAGCTCTTGGCGGCATCATCCGCGTCTTGCCTCCCATGAGTCTGATGGATGTGAAAGATATGTAGCCCGTCAAGCTTGCCATACCGGCATCGAGAAGCGGGTCAGATAAGAAACGATGGCTGTCTCCGTCTCGTGCTTGATTCAATGATGATAAGCCTAGCTCCTTTTGATCGCGTTGGTGATAAAAAGCCATATGAAACAAGTTCTGAAATACGACTCTGGATCAGGTCGTCAAACCTAGTGTTTGAATGTTTTTGAGTCCATGTGTCGTGAGAGAAAACATATCGCTTGCCAAGCATCAAAAAACGGTGTTCTGAATTAGGAGGAGCGCGGAGGTAGCTCGATCAATACAAGCCTAAAAAGGAAATTAGTCTGGAGTCAAGTTCTTAGAGTTCAGACCGGAGTTTGAAATAAAGGGGCTCGAATATAAGGGTGATCGTCGATAAATCCTTTTTGCTCAAACTCTTTTTCGAACCTCCACGTTCCGTTACAGTGTCTTGGTCTCCGTTTCGTTCAGGTCTCGTGTAACAGTTTTCAAGACTCTATTGTATTACCAGTGATCTCCTTCACTATGTCTTCACAATCAAGTGCAAAAATATACGTTGGGTCAGTCTATGCCGTCTGACTTCATTCGCAAGCGCTTCTCCCGTCTTGCGGCGGGGAGCGAAACTGATTCGTTAAATTCTGCATGTAGAAATTTGAGTTGGAACACCACTGATGACACGTTGCGCAATGTCAGTTATATACGATTGTGACGGGCGGGCTGTTGATTTGGGCTGCTTCGCTATGTCATCTTCGTCTGAAATTGTTCTCGAGGTGCATGTTCTTACGCGTTTTCGGTCTTGGGACCTTGCACAATATAGGCTTTCAGCGGTTTTGGACCAGTGCTTGACGTGCGCGAGTTATCTTACCCAGTTTATCTTTTTTAATTGAGTTGATCCGTTCAGTCTATTGTCATGCGTGACCGTGACACTGGTCGTTCTCGGGGTTTTGGCTTTGTCACCTACGGGACGACTGAGGAAGCAAACCATGCTATTGCCAACATGAATGAGCAGGAGCTTGATGGCAGGAGGATAAAAGTAAACCTCGCTAATCCCCGTAGCTCTGGTACCGGAGGCAGCGGCGCTGCAGGATTTGGAGGTGGTTATAGTGGTGGTGGTGGCGGCTACTCTGGTTCGTGACAGTTTTGTAAATATAGCAAAGGTCCTGAACATGTATTCAGGCGGCGCCGGTTACGGTCAGCAACCTGGCTATGGAGGTCAGGGTGGTTATGCTGGAAGTCAAGGTGGCTACGGTCAAGGTGGCTACGGTGGAGGCTACCCAGGTGAATACCACTTCACATGTATATTTCCATTCTTGATGTAACTTTTAAGCCGCGGGGTATGCAGGGGGTTTTGCCCCGACCGGCTACAGTGGCCAGCAAGGTTATGGCCAGCAGGGTGGAAATGGCAATCCAGGAGGTTACGGCCGTGGTTATTGATCAAGTGTTGATCATTTCTGGCATGTACATCCCTTACCTAGTTATCGAAACAAGCTGAGGCATGCGCTACTAGCTCTTCACATATCTTCCTTCGGACATCAATATCATATCATGCGTCTCATACTCGTTTCTCTCGTCCACATCTACACCCTACTCACACATCGAGTATTCCTTTTCCCTCTCATTTTTAGTCTGAACTCTACTACGATTCAGCTTGTATTTGTATGTTCAGATATATCCATTACCATGCCCTCGTCCTCGCGATCTTAAAGCACCACCCATCATAGTACCTTTCCAGATATGGAAGGAACGACTGTCTTTCTAAGGATTGGGCTAGTTTCCTGTATTGGGTATTTCGGATAGCGCCTTGTAGCGTGTGGCCGACAATATAACAGTACCAATGTCATAAAGACATCCGTTGTACGCCAACCTTGCAGCATCCCTCAAGATGTACCCTATAATGCTTTGACTCTCCGAATGATCAACCGATCACCGGCTGCAACTCGAGGACCAATAACAGTATGGAGGCAAATAACAGGTACCGTTAGAACAGCCATGATGACCGAATGCGAACCGTTGACCCAAAGGTTACTTCATGAACAACTAAACACAGGGCGACTCTCAAACATATATAAATCTCATTACGACCCTTCCGATACACTGCCTGCTAGGAGTTCCAAGGGCAAGGGCCACGCGTCCAGAGTACCTCAGTCGTGTCCGTAGCTGAGTCAACACATAGTGACTGGCGGGTCCGCTGCTCTGACTTAAGCCACCGCTGCTCCGCCGCCATCCACGTCAACAAAAATACTGAAGCAAGCAAATAGAACCCTGTGAGTCTCAATTCCGTAAAGCCTCATCCCAAGCCTTGTCAATATACTACATCAATATGTACAACCTGTCACTCTAAAGATCATGACTAGTCCTCAGAACTTAGTGTCCCCTCTTGTTGCCTCCACTACCTCATGTAACACAATTCGGCGTGCCTTCCGTCGTCGTATCCACCACTCCACCTTCACTTCTCCCTCAGAGCAAGGAACTATACCCTTTTGCAATATCACTGAAATTTGCTTTACTTTTCATCACAGACAACTGTTCCTTCGACACGTTTTCGGGCCGTGTCGGTGCGGTAGAAGACTAAAACGGCCATTGCAGCAGCAGAGATGCAGGACAGCATGAACCAAAAGCCAGCAGACTGGCCTTCATAATTTGAAGGGCCCCCATTTCTGACTTGCACACTCGCCTGGATAGAGCTGACGGCAGCCAATCCAACGGCGGAGCCGAGTTGCAGACCGCAATTGAATATGGCGCCCACGGTGCCTGCCATGGAGGGGGTCGTAGCTCGGAATATCGCGATGCTGTGTGAGTTGATATAACGCTAGTGCTCTGAGAATATGATTGGCACACACTTTGCAGAAATGTTGGCTAACATTGCACCGGCGGAACCGAGGATGAATCCGGGGAACACCAACGGCCAGTACTTGTCAGGAGTGTCGGCGAAGGCGAATAACACAAGTGATAACATCATCATTAGGGCTCCACAAAGTATGGGCCACTTGGCACTCATGCTGCTGAGTCCCTTTACCCTGTTGGCAAAACTGAAGACAAAGGCGGTGATGCCTATTGGAAGCCTGAAAGAACGTTGGTGTCGTTAGATCATCACACCGGTCTGGTTTAAGCACACGGTCTATACTCACATGTGGATAGCAGAGGACATAGGGCTCCATTTGTAGATATCTTGCCACAGGGACACATAGGTGGTGAATATGTTTGCCCACCAGAAATATGGTAGAAGAGCCGTTCCGAATAGAACAGAGAAATTCGGAATGAACCATGTGGAAGACGGTCTGTGAACCAATGTAAATTAGAGAGACCTTGAACAATCGAGCAGACATACACAGCGGCACATTCAATTGGCTGAAAGGCCTCCCAGAAAAAGAATGCAGCAATCATGGCGATGGCGATGACCAAGGGTGCTAGTGTCATGGCTGATCCCCAGCTCGTAGTGGACCCTGTTGTCACAGAAAATATAAAGAGTATAACGGCAACTGATCATGTGCTCAGTATGGTGTGAATAGACGATTTGAAATTGTAACTGACCTGTAAGAATTGAAATTCCGGTGACATCAAGACTCCTGAATTTGGTGAATTCGCTCTCTCGAACCACATTTTTTGTTGGTGAAGGAATAAGTACCGCAGAAATGAATGTAGTTGGTATGATCACCATCGGCACAAACCAAAACACCCAGCTCCAGCCGGCATATTCGACGAAAAGGGCACCGGTAATTAGACCCAATACTGAAATCTTAATCGTGAATACCTAGACCACGTTACGAAGCGGAGGTCGCTCACCGATGCCAATTGATCCCCAAGCTCCAAACGCCGCGATAGCTACTGCTTGATGCCTAGGCTCAGGGAAAAGCCCGACAAGCAGTGCCAGGGCCGATGGTACGGTAAGCGATGCGGCTGAAATGGTCAAATGAGCCTCAAGTTCGTGACTATAGCGAAGGAACGCAACCGATTCCACTTAGGGCCCTCAGTGCAAGGAATAAGATACCATCGGAGACAAAACCGAGGCCGATGGAGATAACCCCGACAATGAATTTGCCGGTTATGAAGGTGTGTTCTTCATTAAAAGTCAATAAAAAGCTCGCAAAGACAGCCTCAGTCAGACTGACTAGGATTGTATATATCGCTGATTTTTCCGCTCTGCAGATATATGGTAAGAATGCTCTAATCAGCTACGAAGGCAGGACTCACCATAAGGAGGAAGGATGCAAAAGTCAATTGGTATGCACTAATGATCCAAACTGACTGGCTTTGGGTGAAGCCAAACTTCCGGACAAGGGAAGGGATGGCGGAGAACAATGCCGAGTTGGTGAGTGCGTATATAAACTGCGTAATGCAGAAGATCAAAAGCAGAGTATATCTACGGACGTTTGAAGGAGTGGGGCGCCGAACAACAACTTCGACATCGCAAGCAGAGGTTATGGATGGCTTGCTAGCAAGTGACGACTTCATCTAGAGTTTCTACCCGTTCCGAGTCAGAGTAGATGTTCTAGGAAGGAGTGCGATAGCCAGGTGGGGAGGTTCAACTGGGCATTACCATAGATAACGCACGCCCCTTTTTATAGTGGCTCTATGAGTACTGTACACAGTATTAACCACAGAACTGCCACAGATAGACAGGTGACCAACCCCTCTATGAGGCAAGTCACCAGTCTATGCCACGGAGTTCACGCGAAGCTTCTTAATTATGCCCTGTTGCCAATGATATCGGTAAGCTAAGTTATCGACGATGATATTGCGTCACCGTAGGACCGACCTTCGCTGACCCTGTTCAAGGAGGGTTCTCATTGAATTGTATCTTATCTCGTGTGACTCAGGATCCATTGGCATTAAGTCACGGTAGGGCTAGAAACAGCCTCTGCCAGCATACAATGAGTCATAATGGCTGGTATTGAACGGTGTGGTCAAATTGAGCAACAAGTACGTACTAGGTAGTAGCAATACGGCCACACTGATGTGGTCACCGGCCACGTCGAAGAAGGTGTTCGATTGACCCTGCATCCACTGAGCGCGGAGTGAACAAATTAAGAGATAGTGGCCTTACATAAACAGTGGCAGGGGCTTAATTTGTCCAGTTCATTATGATCAGGGCCACAGTGTCCACAAGTCACGGGGTACTTAAGTGATTGGACCCAAGTCGTTTCTCCTCAATTCGCAACACTTTCTAACTGCATCATGCCCGCGACACGCTCATCCAGCCAGCAGCGCTCTCTTAAAGAAAGAAATACATCACCTACACGAAATCTACCCAGCCGCTCGAAACCGAAATCAAACGTGCCTACCATCCCCGAAGTCATCGTTCTGTCTTCGGATGACGAGGATGTCCGACCGGGAAAAAATGGTTCATCCTCAAGATTTAAAAGGAAGAAGCCGTGTCCGACGAGTGAGATCCTGGAGATATTTTCGTCGTCCGATGAAGGCTCAATACTTGTCAAAGCTTCGGAAAATGATGGCTCATCTTGGCAGAAGGAGAATTCGAAATTGAAGCAGGTACGTCTCTCCGATTATCAGAATTTGAATTCACACTGACAGAGGGCTATTAGATGAACGAGCACCTACAGAAGCAGGTCGCTGACCAGCGCATACAACTTAACAATTCGATGAAGCATCTCGAGGAGCAAAGTCAAGAGCTTGCCGCACAATCTCGAGAAATTATTGCCGGCCATCAGGAGATTCAATTGCAACAGGAGAAACTTGCCGCTTTGCAAGCGAAAGGCACATCGGAATTGATTGTACGTGCTCTTTTCCATCTTTTCTCATCCTTTTCAAATCATCTATTTAGGATGCTACCAAGTTGGGCGACAGCCTCTCTTGTGATATATGCGCGCATTTGATGTACTCTCCTTACCTGTAAGTTCTCATTTTCACTCGCCTCCGTGTACCAACCTTTCTGCACTAGTCTCACTGACTGTGGACACTGTTACTGCGAGGGGTGCCTCAAAGGCTGGTTCAACGAAACACTCGCTAAACATATTCGCGCACATCCCGCATACAACATTACCCGGAAACCCTGGCCTCGGGATTTTCCTCAAGTTCTTCAGAACATTGATCCATACGTCTCGTATCCGGTTCAGATACAACTGCGCGCAATGTACAATGCTTCCCGACAACAGCAGCCGGAGTATACCTGTCCGGGATGCCGGAAGGAGGTCGCGGGAAAACCGGTTGTAAATTTTGCAATCAAGGACATGGTTTCCATCGTGGGGAGCGTCCTTGGGCAACCTGACACTCGCCGGGAGTCTTCTAATATTCGTGGGCAGCAGGCGGGTCCATTTGATAACTTTTTCCCTCGATAATCAGTTTCAGTGTACTGCATCCAAATACTTCATCCTTCTACGTTATTTGTAATTCTATCATACATATGTATACCATAAACTAAACTATGGTACAACACTTGCACTGTAGGCATTATTATACCAGACACAATGTAAACAAGACAACACGCTGATTAACATTTCATCAAGACCGGTCAAGGAAGTATACAGCTACTTTTTCTTTGGTTTTGGCTTCACTTTGAGTTTCTTCGCTATAGGCCCCTCAATTATTTCGACCTCGTCATCATCATCCACAGAACCCGAAGCCTTTCGTTTGCGCTCTGCCGCTGGACCAGAACCGATACCACTCTCTCCGGTACCTTCCCTCGTAGAAACGGCGGACCGATTGCCCGAGAGCGACGCCGGACTACGACGGACCGAGCTGACCGATCCCCGAGAACGCACCGACGAGGAAGGCGACACCCTTCTCGATCCTGGCTTTTGCAATCCAAAAGTAGGCAAAGTTCCCAGCTCGTCTGCCCCCTCTCCTACCCCGCGCTCCCCAGCACGGACGTCTGAGTGGGCTGGAAGTCGTGTTTCACGCCAGTCTCGACGGAAGACGCTTTCGGCCGTTAATTTATCTTCGAAGACACTTTCAAGTCTCGTTGGTATGCAACGTTCTTCATCCTGCACATAGCCGATCAAATGGTCGCCTGTGGCCTTCGCCCCGAACAGTTCGAGAGACAGAGAGGCATTATTTCGGATCATGCCATCATCTTTGTCGAGGTTCTCAATCCATTCCCATGGGCGGTTCTGAACGGGTGCGCCATAGACAAGGAGGCCTGTACTGTCTCGATGAGCGTGGACGAGGTCTTGAACAACTGCATTTGGCCGGAGATGTGGGAAGAGTGTCATGAGTCGTACACGATGTGAGCCAGGGAGGGAATGTAGATGGGGTGATTGAAGTTTCGTGGGGTAATATTTGAACGGGTCCGGCGTCGAAGTCCTGGAGTGCAGGAAAAGATCTATGAGAACTGCATTTGAACGAGGTAGAATACAGTGATTAGAGGTCAGCATACCGTCTATAAGGAAGTACAAGGTATCAAGAAGGAGCGCGAATGCAACAGCGTCTTGTGCAGGGCCGCATGCATGAATCTGCGATCATGTTATCTCAGAGCTCGGACACGTAATGCGTTATGTACATACCACGACAAGGTCAAAGAGAACTGGCATCATCCTCTCACATGTTTCCCGAAAGTGTGTCGTTCGTGTTCCAAAGAAACCAAGGTCGAATTGAAGGAGTCGAGCCAAAAATATGACAGCTTCAGTGATAACGCGCAGAGAGTGATCAGTTGTTTTGGAAAACGTCGTATTTGCGAATTGAAATGACTCCAGAACGATTTTCGCAAGCCGCTCTTGCGTTGAGACATCAAGATCTAGTTCGGTTCCTTCCTCTCGCAGTGGCTCTGAGACATGTGATAGTACGCGAAGCACCTCGCCAGCACGGCCAACCCGTGCCAGTAGTGATTCGGGAGTCGAAGGAGCAGGGGCTCGATTAAGAATATCAACGATACTCTTGAAGCCGTTATTTATGAACTACTCATCGCTTTCAGTGTGCGCCAAATCCGAGTATAAACTACTCACCTTAATGGCCACTGGTCCATCGACGCCCCTCGCCATCTCTGCGATGAAGTATGCTTCTTCCGAGGCCATCGAGTGGTGGAATATCAAGGACGTCATCTTATCGAGCGATGCACTTGCACCCTGTTTCGTCGACTCACAAGCAAGCGCCCTTCCGAGTTGCCTCAGCCCAAACTGTAGCTGAACTGCTGTCGCCGCCAGTGTGCACGGGCTCAGAACGGATGATATCCCAGTGCTTAAAAACGAGTTAACATCTGTATCTACAGTTGAACGTGAATCTCAGAGTCAATGTATACCGTATTATCCACGTACCTTCGTTTGATTCACTCAAAATCATTTTCAATGCGTTAACGAGCGGTTCGCAAAGCGTCTCTGCGACCATTCCGGACTGAATCGGGTGCTCGAAGCCCCTGCGGACAGCGTCAAGATTGCGATAGCATGATTGTCTGATATCGCGACTCTCGCACGTCCGCAGGCGAAGGTCTCGCGCAATTCCGCGAAGTTCATCTGAAACGACGTTATTGTGCTCCAGGAGCACTAAATTCGGTATATTACTGGCGAGAAGGGTGAAATGAGGTTCCCGGAAGGCATCCTGTCTCCAAGTGTGGATCCGTTGTGCGTCAAGGAGCTCTTGTGGGACAATCGGGCTGATGAAACACTCCTCCTGGAGCACGAGCGCGTCAAAAAGCTTACTGGCTGCCTGTATAAACGTTTCCATATTGTGAGGCTGGTAGAGAGGGCCTGCATCGGCTCCCAGTTGCCAAGCAGGGTAAACTAGTCCTTGAAGCAGCGTGGTTGTCGATAGCGCTCCGCGGACGCATAGGAAGAGGAGGACGACTCTAAGCACATCCCAGGTTTCAAGCGTCAATCCTAGCACTTCACTTTTTCCAGTACCGAGAAACCATTGTAGCACGTCATTATCGATGCCGCCAGGAAGGTGGTGGTCAACATTGAGTAGAAACTGACCATAGCGAAGGGCGTATTTATGACGACGCTCATGGTCCTCGCTCATGACGGGAACTTGGCGTAACGAAGCGACGATATTGTCCCAGACTTTCCATGCCCAGTCTCCGGACGTGCGATATCTGTACCAGAGACTGTTTGCGAGAATTGTTGGAGCGTCCGGCTTGGAGTCTTCAGCTAGAAGTAAAATTTCGGGCAAGACTGACGGAACGGCTTCTGGATGGTCAGTCTTAGGAGCCAGCGCGTTCGTGAACGCCGAGTTATCGTTCTCCACCTGAGTTTTGGCCGTCGCATCGAGCTGTCGTCCATCGTCCATCTCAATAATCAAGGTCAGGAGAGATCTGGCTTTCCCC
Organism: Suillus subluteus; assembly: GCA_016647755.1. Lineage (NCBI taxonomy): Eukaryota > Fungi > Basidiomycota > Agaricomycetes > Boletales > Suillaceae > Suillus > Suillus subluteus. The sequence continues at coordinate 139,367 of JABBWI010000028.1, read as the reverse complement.
CCTTGCGTTCGCCAGAGTAAATAAGTAGAATAGAGTGTGGAGGCAATCGTGCCAGTGACGTTCATTGCCGTCCATATAGTTGCGAAGCGGTGGAAAACTTCTCCGACGGCAGTCAATAATTCTGCGTGGGATGTCTGGGACAAGACCGAGAGACTCAGCTGCACAAGAGCCGTCAATAATTCAAACTTTGGAAGGAGCAGAACACACCTCCAGTAAAGAGCCATAGCTATGAGTGTACCTGAGGAGTTCAACCGCAGTACTGTATGTCTTCAGAGTACTGATCTCATCTAATGATTGCGATCTGCGCGCTCCGTCAATACAGAAGATGAGGGATTTGATTTTGCGCACCTCGAGGTAAATTTGTGTAAATTCGGAAGTAACCACTGTTTGATCGTTCGCACTTGTTCGAAACATGGTGCGCCGAGCACAGTAGGACAGCTGGTTCGGAGAGATGCCATAGAAACTGAAGGCGGAAGAGTGTCACCTATGATTTATTAGCAATAGAAACTAAATGAAAATATTAGTCTCACATACCCCCAAACACAAGTGGCAAGATTGCGCGGATTTCCCTTCGCATCTCACGTTCACAGACATCTTCAGGGGTCTGTCGTGCACGCGCTCCGTAGAAAATAACTTTGCGCTGGTTTAAAAGAGATGATGTCGTGTTCTGTAACGGTATCCAGCGAAGGAAATTACGATGAAGGGAAGCCGTTTCGTCAGGCTGAAGAATAATTTGAGTCAGAGAATAACGTCGATATGGTATACAATAAACATACCTCGCTCAAAGAGAGTCCCTCCTCGCCTCTCGCAACGAGCCTCTGCACATAAGCTGCGTAATCAAAAAGCCCACTCTTCATTAATTTCCCAAACAGACCCGCTACTGCCCTGAGATTCCCAGCCTCCCGGACAACAGGTTTAGAGTCGAGCCAATCGAAGAGGTGATCGTGAAGGGTGGCTGAAGATAGTTCGCGGCGTGCATTGCGTTCGTGATATGCTCGGAGAAGGGTCACAGCTGCATATGGACGATGAGAGCCATACTGCAGTGGCGTCACAGCCCACGTTAACAAAGTGTCGAGTTTGTCGACAAAACTTGAGCTTGATGTGCAATCAGGAATTTGAGAGGAGAAAAACGATATAGTGGACATGTCCGTGCTACTGCAGATCGAATTTAGGATTTGAATATCAAGGACCAGGGACCCAAGACGCTCGAGTTTTCGCGGTGGGAGATTGCGAAATAGCATGGCGTCATTGCGACGCTGAATATCTATCAAATTATCCGAAATAAATTGCTGGAAGTCACGTCGTCGACAGTCACTAGGACCACTATCAGCAGGGCCAGCAAGTGCAGAACGCAAGAGCGATGAATGCGCTAGCCATGTGCTGGGAGAAACGAATGTGTCCGGAAGGGTTACACAGATGCGCTGATTTTGGATCTTTAAGTATGCGATAGTAATGCGGTGGTCGATGCATACCTGAATCAGAGACTTCAAAATCTCTTCAAGCTTGTTCAGGTGACCCTGAGCGGAAATCGTCCTGATCTGTAATGGTTAGCTATAAATTAATGCATGTGGCCATAAAACGTACTTCATTCAATTTCGCGATGCATGCGTCTAAAAGGGGTTTCGCGAGTGGGCGTTTTTCAAGAACTCCATCGAGATACTCATCAGCCAAATGTGCTACAAATCCTGCTTGAGCAAGGTTGCAGGCCGCCATCTGATGGATGATCCATGTAAGGAAAGTGCGATGGTCTACGAGACCTTCATCATAGAACGGTCGCAATAGTTTCAGGCTGACTTTATTAGCGAATATTTGGATAGTTAAATCAAACACTGTACCAGTATGTGAAACGGGAAACCCATCGGTCCCGGCTTTCTGCGTCAGAAAGGACGCCCTTAAATGTCTGTTTGATATTCATTCCAGGTCTAGGGGCGCTTGGTAGAGCAATATCAGCCAGCTGTTTCTTGATATAGCTTGTCACCACTATCGCCCAATCTACGCTGTACTGGGTTGGATTGTAAGACGGTTTGTTTCTCAGGCCAGCCTTGTATCATATAAATCACGCAGTTGCGAAACACTACATCAGCACTCACAGTCTCATTCGCGCCGAACACTCGAAGAAACCAGACCGCACGAGGTATGGCAACGTTGTTGGTATGAAGAAGGTCGAGTAGATCGTGTCCTTTGGCACCATGTGGCACACTTTTGCCAAGTTTACTTAAGGGCACATCGGGGTTTGCGAGTTCAGCGAACCATGTCTGTCGCTTGGTATCACTCATGGTCACTCGTGAAGGAATCTTGAATGTTGATGACCTACGAAACCGTTGGACGAAGTTCGGCACCGAGATATTCAGCTTACTGTATAGCAACCGTACTGTCTGCCTTTCGAGTAAAGATATCATTCATGAGGTGCTCGAGGTCTGCAAGCACGCTCTGGTCAAACATGCGGCCACCCTTTGCATCCTGCTGTAGAAATACAACTGCAGCGCTTTGGTGCTCATCCTGAACATCATCAGCCATTACATTTAACATTTGATCAACCTCAAGCTTACGGGCACGGGAAGCGGTAACAAGAAACCGTCCTTTATATGTTTGTCCGACAAGACATCCTCATCCTGTCCTGGGCGGGGCGGATGAAAACCAGGGTATCCTAGACATGCATAAGGATGATTCTGTAGGATTCTTTACGTAGTAGAGGGTGCTCACCAACATCAGCAGTCCTGTGTGATTTAGGTAGCCAGGGCGGAGGTAAAGACTCGTATATGGGCGATGGTGGCTCTTGTCCGCGTTTTTCTTGCTTCATATCCAGGGTATCTCAGCTATCGGCAAAATATACAATTAATGAAACTCAGGTATGGACATGCTGGACGAGTGAAAGCTTGGGAAGGAGGTCACCGAACGTCGAGTCACGGCTGCAAATATCGATGAGCCCACTGGATGCGGCATTAGGGCTGCCAGCGCTTACTATTCCATTTTGAGCACGTGATGAGTCACTTGAATCAATCCTCAAGTCGACGATCCCAAATTCCCAATTCCCCATTCAAATATGAGTCACTGCCAACTTCTTGGGCTCAAGAGGGCTCAAGCAAGATTCGCGGATTCTCCCTAATGCAAATCACTGTACCACATTCGACCTCGAGCTAGCGAGGACCGGACAATGCCTTCTTCGAGTTACCAGTTGAGTCACCACCTTTCACTTTGATCATCTTGGGAAGAACTATTATAAGTTGTAACCTGTTCCACCGAACTAGCTATGAGTATATGCTACAAGTATGAGACTACAAACGTAGATGACCATCCTTCACCAGAAATTGATGCCGCTTGGGACAAGTCGTTCGATTGTGCCACGCTGGTACTAGGTATTCATCTCCATGAAGCCGTGACCCCGATGCCATCAATTCGAATGGCATTTGAGGAGATGCACAAAGCCGGTGAAGCGGTTTCTCCTCCCAAGGTCAAGTATCCGGACAACGTTGGTGGAGGTTTCATGGTATCCTCAAATTGGAATTCACTCACCTATTACATTGTTTGGTGGGCTCTACTGCGGTTAATTCAGCGTTGTTGGCTCACTTTTTTTCAGAACTTACTTCGCAAAGCCCTGTCGGATCCAGCCCAGAAGCCTAAGCTACCTGTTCATAGTTCGAGCTGCCCTGATTTGGACGCAGATACAGTCTTGCCTCAAAGACCTCCCACCATACATAGATACAATCACTCTCCGTCCACCTTCTTCCACAAGCTGTATATAACGCTACCCGTCAAAGTTCACATCTTCCAATATCCAGAACGTCCTCTAACCGGTATCCTGGTCACAAGGTCACTACCATCGCCATCGCCATCGCACTCGCACCTACTCTCTGCCCTTTTTCACGTAATTACTAGTGCTCCCTGCGCAAAACGAGTTTACTTGGGACGATGGTCCCGTCGTTGCCGTTAATTCAATATTTCCTACTCCTGTCTCGCTCCTCGCTCCCATCCGTGATTCCCCTCAGACTTTATTCGTTTTCACAAACATGATTTTCCCCATTCGCCGAAGTCAAGTCCGGATTGCAGACGTCACTGTCCTGTAAAGCATAGTCGAGCCATCTGGGCTTCCATTCATCAGTCATCTATCCTTCCTTCGTTGTGCTCAGATAGATTATAGATCATGAATGGAATTGGCTATTGTGAAATCCTTGGGGCTATCGGCTGCCTGAGATCAGGCACGCTACTTTCATTTTCCTGGTTCACAAGTCCGACCCACATGGATGATTGCACATGTTTTCTGTGCTCAGACAACTGGTACCTTGGTGGTACTTTGTCGGGTGCGCTTTGTTCTCCTCTCAGCACATCACATCTCCTTGACATGCGCATCCATGATAGAGGTAAATACATGAGCCGTAAGTTTTTTTTAAACCATCATGCTCCATATCCTTAGATCATACTTGAACACAGACAATTGTTGTCGACGACATGACTATCTACAGTGGTCAGCGATGGGTTGGTTCAATCAGATGAACGGTGCCTAATCAGTTGACTATTGGTCTCCAGGACATCGACATTATGCTTCTACCCTTCACGTACGATTCGGCACTCTTTCCCTGCGGCCCAGGTGGATGAAGGTGGCCAGGCGTTCACGCTGATCTAACAGATTATCAACTATCTAGGGTTTTACGATTCCCTCTAATTTCTTCTTTTGCTTTACGCGGACACACGATAGAGCCAGTGCGATCTGACTAAAGTACGTATGTCAGAATATCGTGGTCGGCGCCTTACTCATACTTTTCCAGGTGCGCTTGATGCCTTACGACTTGAAGCCCCGGTTCTCTTCTCTACTCCCCTTTCAGCACTTTTCATCTCCTTGCCAAGCACCAATATTCATCCGTGACAGAGGCATATACTCACCTCGTAAGTCTCTGATTTAAACCATCATACTCGACATGCTTGAATCATGCTTGAATAAACGTCGATCAGCGATATCGTACCAGTAACACCTCGCAGCGAGAATGGATGTGGATATCCGATGATGCCAGCTCAATAATCGTTGCCGAGGACATTGACATTCCCTACCCTAACTTCAATGCCCATCATCAATGGAGGAGGTTCAAGAAAATATTGGACTGGGCTGTTGAGCATTCTGTCCATATAAATACACTCGTTTCAAAGATACGATTGACATCCCCCTTTCATGCCTTCGTCAGGACATGATGCATCATGGCGCATGAACAACATCGTATTGCTCGTTCACAAAATTGGGTGCCTGAAATATAACATTGAGCTACGTTTTAACTTCCCAATGCTTTGATTGCATTCGTGATTCCGAATACACAGTACACGACGGATGTAGCCAAAGAAGGGTACAGTTTCATCTATATCATTACTCCGAGATGAGTTCGGCTGACTCACCTTCAGAAGTCACACATTAAAGTCGGTTCGATGCCGACGATATTCTGTTTTACACAAGTCTGATAAATTATGCAATAATCTCCGGACGCCAGCCATCACATAGAGCAACTTCATCGAATATGGGACACCAGTGTCGGCTGCAAGCTGAATCCTATTGGGATGTAAACTCGTATGTGCCACATTCTTAGCGCTGACCCACTGTCATCGTTGATAATCAGAAAAGCCTGGCGCAGAAAACTGCAGTGCGGCCGGAACATTGCTCACGCCAAGCATGCTGTGCCGCTGAACTCCTTGATGTATGCTCGAGCCTCCATCAAGACAATACGTTTATCGAAAAGCTTGGTGATATATGAAATGCTTGCAGTAACCCAATCAACTTCGCATTTCCTCCTGTGAGTTTCTTACAAAGGATCTCCTTATGACGTCCGAATGCAACACAGTGATCTTTCCTTTCGATATCAAGTATAAAGCTTAAGGACGAGGATGCAGTGAAGAAGTTATGACAAATGAAGTGCCGTTCGTGGAGTCATATGCTGCAAAGGCGTACCAACAGGGCAACGCGAGCGCGACGAGGAAGCAAACTTCCCTAATTCTCCGGAACTTGTGGAAGGACTATGAACTCATGAGGTCATTGTCTGACACACTTTCAAATCGATCGTACCCACCTACCACCGCATCCAAGCCACGCGTTCGAACGTGGTAAATTCTTGGAGCCCCGTCAAAAAGGTGGATCCTTATTACATCTGTGGTTTACGCATCTTGTGGCTCGCAATCAATATCTCGCCGTCCACACCTTCCACATTTTGTGTTTCCCATTTTAGGAACTGTGACTCGTGGTGCTGGGACTCCGGAGTGAAGTAAATGTGCCAGAACGAAGGACAATGATACCACAAAGAGGTTCCACTGGCACAGTCCACGGAATGCACCGCAGCTATGTGGTGATATTTGTATTTGTTCTTTTGATGTACTTACATGGCCTGTGGCAAGCGCTTCTCAAATATGTGGACCCAGGGATCCGAGCACTATATATTTCGTGTTGGCAGTGTCTCTCTTCTCTCCATCACCTTGTATCTCTCCATCACTTTGCATCTCTCCATATACTCACCTACTTTCTACTGTCATTCCTCATGCCTAACAGCGTCCCTAATCTCTATCGTTGGGGAGTCTTTAGAAGACTGGCTAATCGTCTTGAGTCTCTGGACCATTTTCTGGACGCCATGAACGAGATGATGCAGTTTAGTGATGCGGAAGACCGGCAAATTCGCCACTACGGCCGTAAGGTCCTGTCTCTGTTATTACTCATCTCTTACAGTCAACTGACGATAATATTTCCGTGCAGATCATCTCTCTTACGGAGGTAAATATGATTTCAATTCTAGCAGGCTCTTCCACTGATGCCCTTGGTAATTAAGATTGCATACGCCACTATGAATTCAAGTAATATTGGCGCGACGCTGCTCGTGATTTGTCCAGAGGAACATGTGCCGTACAAAGCGGCATTTTTTAAAATGCTTGTCTTGATCAGGCGCCGGAGGTCGGCGTTCCCTGCTTACTTGAACAGTAAGCATTGGTTGTTATTGCGTTTGATTTCCTTTTCACCATTTGTATAGCTCGTATCAGTGCGCTCTTAGATTATTCCATAGAGCATAACATGGTGCTACGGACCAGAGGAATCGATCCACGGGTCCAATTGGGCATCAAGGAGTTGATAATCGTCAGACAACCACGAGCGGCTCGTCAAAGCACCATCGAGGCTGTAACCCCTGTCTCGTCGGCACGGGGATCATCTGCCGGCTCTTCAAAGGTACCCGACGAGCTACATGGTGCCTCCATTCCCTCGAAGGCTGTTTGCGCGCGGCTGTCGAACGAGAGACCGACGCTTTGAAGTTGGGACTAGCAAAAGTTGATGTTCTTCTTGAAGCCTTAACTGGACTAATGGCTACCGTATTGTACTTGAAATCATGAGCTTTTCGTCACTTGAATATGCAATCTATCTGCGTGCTCTGTATTATATGTAGTGAACAGAACGTCATACCCATTCGTTAGATGGCTGTTCTTCCAAGTTTCATACTTAGTTGTAAGCATACATCCATTGTCCATGCCACTATTGACGGACAATCTATGCTCGGCTGCCGCACTAGTAACTTGACCTTGAAGTCTGGAGTCATTTGCCTCATCCCGCCTGCATATTCACAATCTATCTACCCCTTTCGTTTCTGGCTATATTTCGGCTTGAGACGGGCTCGGGATGTCCTCTCCTTATCGATGATGGTATTCATCCTTCTCCAATGGATTAATTCCCGACGCTGACAACCACGCTCAAGTACTTAAGTATCCCAAAGTTGTATTCCTGATCCGAACATGTACCTGACGCGCACGCGACTGAAAGGTTTCACTGATGTTTAGACAAATAAAAGGTGTGCTGAGATTGTCAGTGGGACATCAAAGGCTCAGCCGCTCAGGGGTTTCACCTACTCGGAAACGGTGGCATGGTGTCACCTTTCGACTGTGTGGACAGCAAGAACAGCAGTATTGAAAACAAGTCCATGCCTCGTATCCAATGCCCATTGTGGTACTAGTGAGTATCTCAGTGCGCCAAGCGATGAGGGAACAGTGTACTACAGCACGGCAAATGACGACAATTGTTAGGATACACACAACTAAAACAGTAAGTTCACGGTGTACGCAATAAGGACGGTGTATTACGAAAAGGACAGATCGAAAGCATATGTGATGTGGCAGAGTTCGGAATATCATCAGTACTAGGCGGAGCATGAAGATTAGTACTAAATAAACTGGTATAGGTATGAGATAAATGATGCTTCGAAGAACGGATTCGGACTAATGGTGCCCATCCATGATCCGGGTATTCAGGAAACAGACGACCATTAATACACCAGAAGCGAGCCCTGCTTTGATTTGCAAACCCGTATCAATCTAGTGCTACTACCGGGCCACTCCGGAGTGCCGCAGAATCCAGATTGGACGGCTCCCATTTTGGAAGAAACCGGAATTCTCGAAAGTTCAGCGGTCCGTCCGTCCATCCGGCAGTCCGGGTAGTAGTTACTAGTCCGTCTGTCCTACTAAGCACAATCTTCTTTGCAAAGGTGTCTTGTCCCCAAAACCATCTCACCTGCCCTCAGACCCATCAACCACTACAAGCTACCACTCGTTTGGCGAACTTGAACCATGGATATGGAAATTTCAAATTTGTAAATGTGTGGGACCACTGCGATGCCCGGCACCCTCTTGTTTGGTTCGAGTCGTTCGACGCCTCGAACTCTCAAACATCCCGAGTATTACCATCAGTACTGACACGCGCCGAGAGGCGACCTACCACTAGCACATCGATTCAGAGCAGAGGTGTCATAACGAAATTTGGAGGACTACCACAGACTCCAGGATGTTTGCTCTAGCTGCTCTTCGACCCTCCAACCAGCAGCAACCTTGACTCGCATGTGGCATTAAGTAAAGTCACGTACTGTTAGCACTCGGTGTACTTCCTGATCCTAACTGTGCCCCTCTGTTCCGTAGTACTCAAGTCAGCTCAAGTTGTTGCAATAGGAGAAGCCGTCGACATATGATACCGATATTGTCATGCAAGCTCCATGTCCGCTTATGGACCAGCATCGATACGCGGCTTCTGAATAATCCTCGAGAATTGAAGCAATCGCCATCTTTCGCCACGTTGTATGTGCTGTAAGTCAAGATCATCAATCATCGATGATTGACGACCACCATGGCATGCATAGTTCAAAATTCAAGATATTAAATATCTGGTTTTCTAGGCCACCTCGATGTTTGGGAATCGGAACTGAATTCGACAAATAGCTTACGGTGTCGGATACTATATCATTTGCATCTTCTCCATTTCAAAATTTGGAACTTTGTTTTCACTGTCCAGCTTGAAGAGGCCTACCAATTGGGCAAGCCATGTACTCAGCGAATCAACATGATCTTCATTTACCAGTCAGGTCATTGACATGGCGGCATACGTGTGATGCCGTCGTGCGACTCCGACGGTAGGGACGCCAAGCTGAATCTTTTGGCATTTGTAGAAGTGAAGGTAAAGGACCGACAGCCACTTGCGATACGGTTGGTTACGCAGTAGGTCCTGGTGTGTTACTGAACTGCCTTTTCATCACATCGCCTAATTTAAACTGAACTTGACGAGAGCTGTGCTCTCCGTCGGTGCGGCACAGGATCGATTGCCGATTCTCTTATAGTTATGCATCAATCGCGTGTGCATATTGAGAGTATTCCATCTCAGTGTTCTGGTGAGCACGTCCAAGTGTGGTACTTGACAAATAATAATTTGCTTTTCCCGTCGGATGTCATCCGGTGGTACGTTACCAGCCAGCTGTGCCCTATCTCTGGGAGACGTATTGTGTCGGCTTCCATCATTGTGTCATGCACAACACTCCTAGGGCCCTTTGGGACGACATTCAGTGATTACTACTTACTGCTGGAACACACTATCTCTCACAGGTTGGGGTCATGAAGCTCGCAGCTATCTTCACTTCTTTGGGAAGGTGCATTGATGCTGGATCGCATTTGGGGTATATATAAACCCGAGAGTTGCCGCATCTCGATATCACCTTTTACACCCAAGCCTTCAGTCATAAGGAGCATGCAATCTGCGAACATTCTGATCATTGTCACCTTCCTCGTTAGTGCGGTGAGGGCAGGTCAGTGATCTGTCAATATCTGTTGAACTCGACATTTAAACATAATAGCGAGCGGCAACAGCACAACCAGCGTCGAAAGGCCGACAATAGTCTCCGCAGTATTTAGTCAGTCCACAAAAGATCATCTTTCGGGTTGGGTCTAATCCATTTCATCCAGAATACGACCCAAATAAAGCTGCGGCAGCTGTGGTAGGCGGGTTGTACCTCATCGCCAGCCTTTGCCTGTTCATGCGCTTATTCATGAACAAGGCATGGTGGGGACTTTGTCTCCCTATAGCCTCAACCTGTAAGTTCTCACCACCCACTTCGAAATGTGTTGACTGTCAAAACAGTCATGTCCGTCGGCTTTTCTATGCGTATACCCATGGCGATGAACCCAAGTTCTCTCCCGATTTTCATGGTCCAACAACTCCTCACCCTGTTACCACCTGCTGCGTACCTCGCCTTCAATTACATCATTTACGGGCGTTTTATCGTGAACTGCGTGGACAGACACTACTCTTGGATAAATCCAGAGAAAGTTGTCCGGTACTTCGTTGTCAGCGATATCACGGCGTTCTTCGTACAGGTTTGAAGTTTAATTGTTTGTCTCCTTCGCACGGAAGATTAATCACGACGTTGTGCAGGGTGTAGGTGGCGGTCTGGAAGTGTCGACAAAAGTGACAGCCGAAAAGCCAGGCGCAAACGTACTGCTCACCGGATTAGTCATTCAGACACTCTCATTTGGGTTCTTCATGGTCCTAGTTGTACATGCATGGCATGGTATCCTTCGAGACGGTTTTCAACTCCGCCAGGAGCCATGGGGGCCAATTCTTTGGATATTGATGTTTTCTTCATCAGCCTACATTGTACCCCTTTCGTCCACACTTCATCGTACATCTTCATTGATGTTGCGCGATACAGATTCGCTGTATCTATCGTGTCATCGAAGTTGCTCAAGGTAACGGCGGCTATCTCGTCACCCATGAAAGTGAGCATTAGGAAATACTAAAATTGGGGCGCTTGGTCTGACCCTCGCCTGACAAGTCTACTTCTATCTCCTCGACTCCCAGCCACTGTTGATTGGTATTTGCACATACATCATCTACTGGCCAACGAAATATCTTGAAGCGTCGGCCAAGCCCGTCACACGTGAAATGACGGGACGGTATTAAAGTTCTGTCATCGCCATGTTCAAGAATTCACTCGGGTCCGTGAACCGTAATACCCACAAAAGAAGGACTCTGTGTATATGTCAATAATTCGCTGCTATGCAATAATATTGTGTAGATCAGTTCCTTAACCGCACAATGTCATTTGCTCTACTTACTGTGGCCCAGTGTTGCAAAATGTGTTGCAGCAGTCTCAATAGTCGTCCTCAACACGCACTATCCGGTACATGGGTGCTTCTTATACAGAGAATGATGATGCTATTTTTTCATTCAATAAAAAACTATCCCCAAATTGTTGCAGCATTGAAACAACATCGGACGTGACACCGAGCCACACCAACTAGGTACTACAACTTGGTACAACGTTGGGTAAGGTATCTTGTTCATCCGATTACAAGTTGTAGCTTTATTCACCATATGCCAAACTGTTCGCTGGACACTGAATAGAACCGGCGTGACAATCCTGCTTTCAGTTGTGATAATTTTGTGGTGTAATCATCTTGCTTTCGCATATCCCTCTCTTACGGTTGTTGTCTACTCTAACAAAGTCATTTGCTCGAGTCGTTGTATGACATCGTCATCTGTTTGAAACTTTGAGAACGAGTCGACTTGGTATCTTTCAACCATTCTTTGAATCCTTCTGCACCTCAACGCAACGTCAACTAAGCACCTCGAGTGCAACAACGGCAAGATAGAGGTACGCCTCATCCACTGACTCACTCGGGATTCATCTCTCAGAGGAGCTCAAGTACCAATAATTGGTGCTCGACTGTCCGCGCTCAAGTGGGAGGTCGTGGAAGTCCTGTAAGTAATACTGTTTTAGCCCGGCAACTACCCAACCCAAAGACACTCTGCAATGTCAGTGCAACCGATGTCAAGCTAGAAGTACGGCTCATCTAACTCACACGTGCAGACATGTACACCAATCGTAGCTGGTAGCTTCGTCAATCCTGGCTGGATGAGAGGTGACTCTGTGCTTACATCCACTTCAGTACTCATACGAAGAAAGTGTCGGCAGTCGCATTCTTCAAAGACGGTCGATTGGACGGATCGCCACCGCTTCAGAGAATAAAACCCTGCGGATCTGGGACGTGGAGAAAAGAGCATCGGTGGGAGAGCTATTCGAGGGATAGTGACTGTGAATTTTCAGTTGCTGTATCTCCAGACGATATGCGAATTTCCAGTGATGGAGATGATGGAGCCATCATCATCTGGAACATCGATAGCAAGTAGATGGATTCAAACCGCTGGTGAAGCATGCACGGTAGGGCGGATTTCGTCGGTGTGCTTATCTCCTGATAGCAGAGACTCGAAAGCAGGTCATATGATAGAAGAGTTATTATGTGGGACGCGGAGACTGGCGCTGTCCTCTCAACACTCCAAGGTGTGGATGGGAAGGGTGTTTTGTATTGCCTTCAGCCCAGATGGGCTAAAATTAGCATCCGGCGGATGTGTTCGGGTTTGGAGCACCGGTAACGCCGAGCTTCTGTTCGACTTCGACGCTCACAACAATATTTGGTTCCAAGCGTTGTGTGGTCACCCGATGGCCAGCAACTTGTTTCCGCATCAGACGACAAAACAGTCAAGTTTTGAGGCTCGTCGATGGGACCTAGATCGGTCAACCTTGCATTGGTCACACTTCCTACATCAAGTCACTGCTATTTCTTCTGAATCCTGATGGCTCATTTATTGCTACTACCTCATTCGATGAGACTTCGCCTGTGCAGCACCAAGTTACACAAGCAGATAGGACAGCCACTTGAACATACCACATGGGGTTTCTGCGTTGCAATTTCTCTCAGTGGAGAACTGCTCGCGAGTGGAGACTATGATGGGAATCTTTAGCTCTGGTCCATCGAGAACACGCTTTCTGTAGCATTCGGTATGGATTCCTCATACGATTTCTACTTTGTGTACCGCAGGAATGTGAAATTGGGCCAAAACCTCTATGTGGAGGTCCTGAGGACGCAGACAAGGTGAGGACGATATCCGTCTTTGTTGTAATATTCGTCATGATGTTCGTAGGTCATTGAGCTCGACCCTTCGTCTTATCTCTGGTACGAACTGAACCATGCAGCTCTCCATGGAGGACAACACATGATGATGTGTTCAAGGCCTTCAAGATAATGCTCTTCAAGTTGGACAATGCACTCTGCCCACGGACACGACTTAAGCCCCAAACAACTCGGGCGCCAACTTGAAGATGACTTACATTCCTCGCAGAGCTACGTCAGCAATACGTCAGTCCATCTGAAGTAGAAGATACTATTCGACGAGCCATTCACGCTCAACTGGAAAACGCTCCACTTCGTCTAATCAACACCATCACTGGGAATATATGTGATCGAAATGCACATATCAACGGCTTCACGGAGAGTACAGAGTACGAAGAGCTTTTGTCTCCAGTAATGCGTGGGCCCCTCCAAGCGAAAGACAGAATCGATTAAATGTAATCTAAGATAAGATAACAAATGTACAATTTTTGCGCGAGACTTTCGAAAACAGGTTCCTTGTCACTTGACCATGGTGCATGGTGCGCCCAGTTTACTTCGTCCCACCATGACCCCTAACGCATTGACATTCAGTCCTCCCGTATCGAACTACTTAATGCTCAGTGACGGTCGCAGACCTTCTGAACTGCGAACAATACCTGTCAACTTCGAAGCACGAGGAACAACAGACGACAACTCTCACGTGCGGCCTCAAGTTGAGATGTAAACTCGTACGTGCCACGTTCTTAGCGCTGACCCACTGTCATCGCTGATAAGCACAAAAGCCTGTCGCAGGTTACTGCGGTGCGGCCGGAACATTGCTCACGCCAAGCATGCTGTGCCGCTGAACTTCTTGATGTATGCTCGAACCTCCATAAAGACAACACGTTTATCGAAAAACGATCATGAAATGCTTGCAGTAACCCAATCAACTTCGCATTTCCTTCTGTGAGTTTCTTACGAAAGATCTCCTTATGACGTCCGAATGCAACGCAGTGATCTTTCCTTTCGATACCAAGTACAAAGCTTAAGGACGAGGATGCAGTGAAGAAGTTGTGACCGATGAAGTGCGGTTTGTGGAGTCATATATTGCGAAGGTGTACCAACAGGGCAACGCGAGCGCGACGAGGAAGCAGACTTCCCTCATTCTCCGGAACTTGTGGAAGGACTATGAACTCATGAGGTCATTGTCTGATACACTTTCAAATCGATCGTACCCACCTACCACCGCATCCAAGCCACGCGTTCGAACGTGGTAAATTCTTGGAGCCCCTTCAAACAGGTGGATCCTTATTACATCTGTGGTTTACGCATCTTGTGGCTCGCAATCAATATCTCGCCGTCCACACCTTCCACATTTTGTGTTTCCCATTTTAGGAACTGTGACTCGTGGTGCTGGGACTCCGGAGTGAAGTAAATGTGCCAGAACGAAGGACAATGATACCACAAAGAGGTTCCACTGGCACAGTCCACGGAATGCACCGCAGCTATGTGGTGATATTTGTATTTGATGTACTTACATGGCCTGTGGCAAGCGCTTCTCAAATATGTGGACCCAGGGATCCGAGCACTATATATTTCGTGTTGGCAGTGTCTCTCTTCTCTCCATCACCTTGCATCTCTCCATCACTTTGCATCTCTACATATACTCACCTACTTTCTACTGTCATTCCTCATGCCCAACAGCGTCCCTAATCTCTATCGTTGGGGAGTCTTTAGAAGACTGGCTAATCGTCTCGAGTCTCTGGACCATTTTCTGGACGCCATGAACGAGATGATGAAGTTTAGTGATGCGGAAGACCGGCAAATTCGCCACTACGGCCGTAAGGTCCTGTCTCTGTTATTACTCATCTCTTACAGTCAACTGACGATAATATTTCCGTGCAGATCATCTCTCTTACGGAGGTAAATATGATTTCGATTCTAGCAGGCTCTTCCACTGATGACCTTGATAATTAAGATTGCATACGCCACTATGAATTCAAGTAATATTGGCGCGACGCTGCTCGTGATTTGCCCAGAGGAACATGTGCCGTACAAAGCGGCATTTTTTAAAATGCTTGTCTTGATCAGGCGCCGGAGGTCGGCGTTCCCTGCTTACTTGAACAGTAAGCATTGGTTGTTATTGCGTTTGATTTCCTTTTCACCATTTGTATAGCTCGCATCAGTGCGCTCTTGGATTATTCCATAGAGCATAACATGGTGCTACGGACCAGAGGAATCGATCCACGGGTCCAATTGGGCATCAAGGAGTTGATAATCATCAGAAAACCACGAGCGGCTCGTCAAAGCACCATCGAGGCTATAACCCCTGTCTCGTCGGCACGGGGATCATCTGCCGGCTCTTCAAAGGTACCCGACGAGCTACATGGTGCCTCCATTCCCTCGAAGGCTGTTTGCGCGCGGCTGTCGAACGAGAGACCGACGCTTTGAGGTTGGAAGTAGGAAATAATAATCATGAAGTTGATATTCTTCTCGAGCCTTAGCTGGACTAATGGCTACCTTATTGTACTTTAAAATCACAACCTTTTCATTTCATACTTGTCTGTAGTTATACGTCTATTGTACCTACTATAGACGGACAATCTATCTCATGCTCGGCTGCTGCACCAGTAACTTGACTTTGAAGTCTGAATTCATTTGTCTCATCTCGCCTGCAAATTCGCAATTTATTTACCCCTTTCGTTTATCACTAGATCTCGGCTTGAGGCGCCTTGGGATGTCTTCTCGTTGATGATGGTATTTGTCATCCTCCAATGGATTAGTAGTAATTCCCGGTTCCGACAAGCACGTTCCCGAGTATCACAAAGTTGTATTTGGTGATCCGAACCTGTACCTGACACGGACGCAACTGAAATATCTCACTGACATCTAGACAAATAAGAGGTGTGAGATTGTCAGTAAAACACGCTAAGGGTCTTTAGAAGTTTTTTCTCCCCGGAAACGGTGGCATGCAGCTGTGCGCCTAGCGATAAGGGAACCGTGTTTAGCTCGCACCGCATTAAAGACTGTACTCCAGTTCTCAACCACTACAGCATGATGACTTGAATCTCAATCAAACACAGGTTTATTTTGAACTTGTAGAGTATAGAAACATCAATGTCTTTGTCTAAACTGCTTTTCTGCCGATATCTGCGATCGACTCAAGATGCAATCCCTAACTTCGTTTCTTTCGTGTCCCTCAGTCCACTTCCCCCAGCTGAAATATCATCCAGTTGGTAATCCTTGTATGCATACGATGCCCTGTTAACATTCACTTGCAAAGGATTCGGGAGGGTAGAAAAGGTGGTCGCTGCCGAAACCGTCTTTCTCTTGGACATGGCGAATCCAACCCGCGCGATGATTAGTAACGGCGAGGCAGTCTATGGAGAGAAAAAATCAAACGATACGCCATGTATAGCCTACTATACACCCACCGCAATTTGAGTAGCTGCTCCGACGCCAACGAGTCCCTCCGGTTTGTTTGCTGCATAGAGGGAGAACATGACCGTGGTACATGTTGTGATAAGGGCCCCACATTCAATAATGATGAAGAAGCTAGCCTTATAGTTGGGTCGCCCTGTGAGAACAGCCGTGCGGCGTCCGGCGTGCCATAGACGGTAGGCTATGCCGCCTGATGCAAGAAAATTGACACCAGTCTCGAGACCCCATCCGGCGAGTCCGTATGAATGGACATTGCGGGTGAGAGGCGTTGCTGTTGCGGGTATAAAGCCAGAAACGGCGATCGATGCTATAACTGACAGAGTGTCACCACAGATAACCCCTTGTCTTACATATCTAGCTTACTGCAGTGAAGCATCCAGATAATGAACTAATGATGGTAGGTTATCAACACGAATGTTACACTAATGGTAGACACGACAAATATAGCGTACCGGTATGATACAAATCTTGAAGTTGCGACCCCAGATCACGTATAGTCTCCAAATCTGAAAGGAAAACATTCATCTTTGTGTTGTGATTGAGCCTGGACCCGAAACTCACTAGGAGTAGTTCTTGAGCGAATGTCTAGAAATAATAGGTATCAGTCAAACGACATTGGAGATGCTTATGCTTCGCCACTGACATTGACGACATATACAAAGAAGCCACCGACAAACAGTTCGTTGCCACCAGGGTTAGCGAAGTAGTTATCAGCAGCGCTGGCTGAAGTCGCGAAAGTAGCCATCAACTCTAGCAAGCTTATGATAACATGTGCTGTAGCCAACGAAAATTGGACAACGCTCGAAAACAGGAGCGTTCTAGACATCATATCATAAATGTGTTTTTGTTTGAAAAGAATTAGGCTTCTACTCACTTTCGAGATGCTCCGTTGTTGCCGAGCAGGATGAAAAGACAAATGCTGAATAAGACGCAGCTACAACCTCCATCAGAAACAACCCCGTGTGATATGGCAGAGCGCACTTGGTACCTGGATGAGAAGTGATTGTGTTGGCGGTACAATAGAAATTCCTCAGCTACGTACCATACAAGATCGCCTCCAGCCAGATCCCAGTGATATACATCTGCGCCAGAGACTCAGCCATCGTGGATAGAAAGAATTTGAGGGACTGTCAGAGGTGTTTGGAGGAAGATATCCAAATTCCAGGTATATATAGGTGGGTCATGTGTTCCACTCGGCTTGCTAGTTGCCTATCAATGGAACAGCATTTCAAACCAATCAATCGGTCGGATGGTTCCTGACGGGGATCATTGTGGCTCTTCGATGATTTTTGATGGAGGTCATGGGTGTAGCGCTAAAATGTGTGAGTGCTTCACATTGTCCATGACAGCGTGCACACCTGCTGGCGACAGCCAATGGAAAGCCCAAAAGCCGCAGGAGCGTGTGCTACTCCAGAGAGGAAGTTGTACACATGGTACAGGGCCTGTATGGGTCTTCTGATTGAGTTAGTACGGCCGAACCCGACGACTCGACGGCAACTAGTAGACAGGATGCAGAATTCCTGATTCGGGACTTGGACTAGCGTGTACAAATTGATGATAAACGAGGATGAAACTTCTTGCTGATAGTAATGGCCCAGCGTCCCCGTCAGGGACGGTCAGGCTTCAAGCTTCAAGGTTCTGCCAAGGAACTACTACTCACAATGTGTATTACGGCCATGGCCACGGCGAGTGAGCTCCGAGTGGGCACTGGCAACTGAGGGCCTCAGGGAGGCTCGGAATTAGGACGGCACGCCAGTATTGGTAGACTCAAATAGCTACAGGCTGCGGCAACTGCCGCGACGTCATGGACAATTATATTATTACGATACTAGGAACCGGAAACCTGCATGCAGAAGTTAAAGTTGCAGGTTTCTGGGGAGGCAAGTATTATCTCAGAGCCGTTGACGTCGACGAGGTTTTGAGAGATGTGGCAGACGGGCGTGTCTCTCATGATAATAGCAGCAGAGACCAAGCATTTGGAGGTACCCACACCATGCTCGCGTTGGCATAGATTCATCTTTGTCGCTTAGACTAGTGATTCTCTAAAATTAGCATCCGGCGGATCATATAGTATCGTTTAGGCCGGGTTTGAAGCACGATAACGCCGAGCTTCTGTGGGTTCCAAGCGTTGTGTGGTCGCTTGCAATTGATGGCCAGCAACTTGTTTCCGCATCAGACGACAAAACAGTCAAGTTCTGAGGCTCGTCGATGGGACCCAGATCGGTCAACCTTGATGCATAATGCATTGGTACATGCCATTTCTTCTGATGGCTCCTTCATTGCCACTGCCTCGTTCGATGAGACTGTGCGCCTGTGGAACACCAAGTCACACAGGCAGATAGGACAGCCACTCGAACATATCGCATGAGTTTCCTGCGTTGCAATCTTTCTCAGTGGAGAACTGCTCGCCAGTGGACTGTGATGGGAATCTTCAGCTCTGGTCCATGCACACCGCAGTAAGGTGAAGTTGAACCAAAACCTCTATGTGGAGGTCCT
Source organism: Suillus subluteus (assembly GCA_016647755.1). Lineage (NCBI taxonomy): Eukaryota > Fungi > Basidiomycota > Agaricomycetes > Boletales > Suillaceae > Suillus > Suillus subluteus. The sequence continues at coordinate 120,239 of JABBWI010000028.1, read as the reverse complement.
TTTGGGCACGAACAAGGTGCGGATGATATTTGTCGTTGTTCTAACATTTGTGATGATGTTCTTATGCCATTGAGCTCAACCCTTCGTCTTATCTCGGGTACGAACTGAAGCGTGCAGCTCTTCATGGAGCACCACACTATGATGATGTGTTCGAGGCCTTCAAGATAATGCTACTCAAGTTGGACAATGCATTCGACCCCACGGATACGACGTGAGCCCCAAACAACTCAAGCGCCGACTTGAGGATGACTTACATTTTTGCAGAGTTATTCCAGCAATACGTCAGTCCATCTGAAGTAGAAGATACTATTCGACGAGCCATTCACGCTCAACTGGAAAACGCTCCACTTCTTCTAATCAACACCATCACTGAGCATATATGTGATTGAAATGCACAGATCAACGGCTTCATGGAGAATACAGAGTACAGACAGCTTTTGTCTCCATCAGTAATGCATGGGCCCCTCCAAATGGAGCCCATCAAAGAAACGGTCGCGAAGTACTTCAATTGGGTCATGTTATCCCATAGATGAAACCAAAGAACTGCTACTGCATGATATTCAGGACAGGACATATATGACTTGGATCCGGTTGGAATTGTTGTAAAGTTGCAGAAGTTCTGCGGAGTTGCTCGTGATGCAGGGTATCGCTGGACGTGGAGCGATACGTGCTGCATCGACCAGTATGACAATGTCGAGCTCCAAGAACCAGTCAACTCCATGTTCATCTGGTGTCACTACTCAGCGCTCGCCATCGACTACCTATCAGATGTTCCTTCTTCGTCGGAATATGGCGCGCTCGCAAACAGCTTTTGGGACATGCAAGGATGGACTGTTCAGGAGTTCCTCGCTCCAAAAATTATTCTCTTCTACCAAGCAGATTGGACCCTACATCTTGACGACCTCTCACGCAACCACAGGGAGCCTGTGTCATCACAGCGTGTTCGCTGATTGGAATCTTCGGTATCCACCCTCCTGTAATCTACAGAGAAAAAGACAGAACGCGCTCGGACGTCTCTTACAGAAGATCATAGCAAAAGGGTCAAACGCAATGCTGGTAAGAAATGGCTGGCATGCTTCTGAAAGACATAATCGGTTAAATGTAATCTAAGATAAGATAACAAATGTTGCCTGAAACTTTTGAAGACAGGCTCCTTGTCACTTGAGCATGGTGCATGGTGTGCCTAGTTTACTTCGTCCTACCATAACCCCTAATGCATTGACATTCAGTCCTCCCGTATCGAACTACTCAATGCTCAGTGACGGTGGCAGACCTTATGAACTACGAACAATATCCATCAACTTCGAAGCACAAGGAGCAGCAGACGGCAGCGTCACCTACGGCCTCGAGTTGAGATGTAAACTCATATGTGCCACATTCTTAGCGCTGACTCACTGTTATCGCTGATAGGCACAGAAGCATTTCGCAGGCTACCGCAGTGCGGCTGATGGAACATTCCTCACGCCAAGTATGTTGTACCGCTGGGTTTCTTGATGTATGCTCCATGAAGACAACATTTATCGAAATACTTGGTGGTACATGAATACTTGCAGTAACCCAACCAACTTCGCATTTCCTTCTCTTATTTTCTTACGAAAGGTCTTTTAACGAGGTCCGAATGCAACACAGTGATCATTCCTTTCGATATCAAGTATAAAGCTTAAGGACGAGGATACAGTGAAGAAGTTACGACCGATGAAGTGCGGTATGTGGAGCCATATGTTGCGACGGCGTACCAACAGGGCAGCGCGAGCGCGACAAGGAAGCAGACTTCCCTCATTCTCCGGGACTTGTGGAAGGACCATGAACTTATGAGGCCATTGTCTGACACACTTTCAAATCGATCGTACCCACCTACCACCGCACCCAAGCCACACGGTCGAACGTGGTAAATTCTTGGAGCCCCTTCAAACAGGTGGATCCTTATTACATCTATGGTTTACGCATCTTATGGTTCGCAATCAATATCTCGCCGTCCATACCTTGCCACATTTCTTGTTTCCCATTTTAGGAACTGCGACTGATGGTGCTGGGACTCCGGAGTGAAGTAAATGTGCCCGAACGAAGGACAATGATGCCACAAAGAGGTTCCACTGGCAGAGTCCACGGAATCCACCGCAGCTATGTGGCGAAATTTATATTTGTTCTTTTGATGTACTTACATGGCCTGTGGCAAGCGCTTCTCAAATATGTGGACCCAGGCATCCGAGCACTATATATTTCGTGTTGGCAGTGTCTCTCTTCTCTCCATCACTTTGCATCTCTACATATACTCACCTACTTTCTACTGTCATTCCTCATGCCCAACAACGTCCCTAATCTCTATCGTTGGGGAGTCTTTAGAAGACTGGCTAATCGTCTCGAGTCTCTGGACCGTTTTCTGGAAGCAATGACTGACATGATGAAGTTTAGTGATGCGGAAGACCGCCAAATTCGCCACTACGGCCGTAAGGTATTGGCTCTGTTATTACTCATCTCTTATAGTCAACTGACGATAATATTTCCGTGCAGATCATCTCTCTTACGGAGGTAAATATGATTTCGATTCTAGCAGGCTCTTCTACTGATGCCCTTGATAATTAAGATTGCAAACGCCACTATGAATTCAAGTAATATTGGCGCGACCCTGCTCGTGATTTGTTCAGAGGAACAAGTGCCGTACAAAGCGGCATTTTTTAAAATGCTTGTCTTGATCAGGCGCCGGAGGTCGGCGTTCCCTGCTTACTTGAACAGTAAGCATTGGTTGTTATCGCGTTTGATTTCCTTTTCACCATTTGTATAGCTCGCATCAGTGCGCTCTTGGATTATTCCATAGAGCATAACATGGTGCTACGGACCAGAGGAATCGATCCACGGGTCCAATTGGGCATCAAGGAGTTGATAATCGTCAGAAAGCCACGAGCGACTCGTCAAAGCACCATCGAGGCTGTAACCCCTGTCTCGTCGGCACGGGGATCATCTGCCGGCTCTTTAAAAACACCCAACGAGCCACTTGGTGCCTGTCTGCGCGCGACTGTTGAACGAGAGACCGACGCTTTGGAGTTGGGACTAGCAAAAGTTGATGTTCTTCTTGAAGCTTTAGCTGGACTAATGGCTACCGTATTGTACTTGAAATCATGACCTTTTTGTCACTTGAATATGCAATCTATCTGCGTGCTCTGTATTATATGTAGTGAACAGAACGTCATACCCATTCGTTAGATGGCTGTTCTTCCAAGTTTCATACTTAGTTGTAAGTATACATCTATTGGACCTATCGACGGACGATCCATCTTGCTCGGCTGCCGCACCAGTAACTTGACTTTGAGGTTTGAATTCATTTGCCTCATCTCGCCTGCAAATTCGCAATCTATCTACCCCTTTCGTTTCTGGCTATATTTCGGCTTGAGACGGGCTTGGGATGTCCTCTCCTTATCGATGATGGTATTCATCCTTCTCCAATGGATTAATTCCCGACGCTGAAAACCACGCTTGCGGCTTAAGAGCTAGTACGGTAACTGAAGTTCAGCCGCCGTAGCCAACTTCAGATGTTTGCTCGGCGCAAGCCGGTGACTGAGTTTCAATGTGCCAGTCGGCATCGTTGACTGATTGCGATGAGCTCACTGTGTCTTGCAACATGGTTCCATTACCCCTCGACCATTCGTTCAATAGACCGTTGATTTCTGACCCATTACTCAGTTGATTCATTCTACCATTGGATCGGGCAAAATCCGCTGCATCAGTGGTCCGTGAACGACTCACTCGATATGTGATCCTCATGATCAGTATCATTATTGCTACAACTGAATCGTTTATACAAACCGGATTACCAAAAGACCCTGAACCATATCACACATCGGCACTCAAGGGTGAAGAATGGCTGATGGAATTGATCGTTGGCCATCCTCAGCGCATCCGCTGTGAACTTGGTGTACATACACATGTCTTCGAGAAGCTGATTGAGGAGCTTTGTGGTCTCGGTCATGGTAACTCTCGCTATGTCTCACTGGAAGAACAATTGGCCATTTTTCTATATACTTGTGTCACTGGTCTGACAATCAGACACGTTGGAGAGCAGTTCCAAAGATCCAGTGATACAATTTCAAAGTAAGTCTTGGATCTATCAATAACAGTTGGCCTTGACATTGTATCAGGTACTTTCGCAAAATATTGTTCATTTTCGCATCCCCTCCATTTTATTCAACACATGTACGCTTTCCGGATGGCAGTGTCATCCCCGACAAGATTCGCAACGACCCGAAGTTCTGGCCCTACTTCAAAGGTGCTATTGGTGCCATAGATGGCAGCCATATTCATGCGTCCCCGCCTTCATGTGATTGTACATTCTACCGCAATCGAAAGGGCTTCATATCTCAAAATTGTCTGTTTGCCTGTGACTGGGACCTCAAGTTTATTCACGCAGAGACTGGCTGGGAGGGTTCGGTGACGGATGCACGTCTATGGGAGGAGGCTCATTCGGATGACTTAGACATTCCCCATCAAAAGTATCTCCTTGGTGATGCTGGGTTCCCGTCCTGCAAGGAGCTCCTCATCCCTTACCATGGTGTCCGATATCATCTTGCAGAATGGGGCCGTGCCAGCATAAGGTGCCTTTTTCTTTTTCTTTGTAGTGTTTTCAATTCTAATGGTCAATAGACCTGCCAATAAACAGGAACTATATAACCTTCACCACGCCTCCGCACGGAACGTTATTGAAAGAATATTCAGCATACTAAAACAGCGCTTTCGTATCCTCCTCTTGTCGCCTGAGTACAAGATGGAGGTTCAAGCACGCATTCCCGCTGCGCTATGCGCTATCCACAACTTCATTCGCACTCATGATCTCAAGGAAGGCCTTCTTCCTGAGAGACGCATCGATTTTGACAACGACAACCCAGAATATCAAGAGCAGCCTGCTGACATGCCAGTGGCAGGGCAGCTTGAGGTCATCAACGACGCAAACGTACTACGGGACCATATCGCGCAGAAAATGTGAGATGATTACCAGTTAATTTTAGCTGAACGAGGCGTTTTAGATGACTTTTCCGTACTTGACATTGACGATGACATTCTTGACGACGACGACGAAGACGAATTGTAGTACTGTACATGTAGTGACTACAAATGAGAACTGCGCTTATTGTACGTGATGTGATGCTCGGAAAGACTTGAACTACATGCTGGCAAATTGCTGGATGACAGAGTGAATGAAAGCGCGTCGCAAAGTGGGATCTGTGGTTTCGATGTAAAAGCTAGTAACTCCATTGCTTCTCACAAATATATTCATCAGTGCCACTTTATCCTCCAGCGACAGGTCAGCATCTTGTTCCTGCAGGATACGAATGGCGAGCTTTCGTTCATCAGTTGTCCGGCTCTCGTCAGTGGCAACCATCTGCGTCACTAATGAATCAGTGAGTCAATTGAGGGTGCCTTGCATACCTATCATTGCGACGGCGTTTGTAGGCTTGATGACCTCACTAGTGCTAGCCTCAGGTTGAGGTTTGATGTGTGTGACACCACTGTGGCTGGAGACCTTGGCTTTCTTCGACTCTGACTCTTGCTGTGATACTGATGTGAATGTTGTGGATGGAGGAGGTGCAAGAGATTGTGCATCTGTGCCAGTCATGTCTGAATGGGTCCGTTTCCCAGCGCTCGATGTCCTAGTAGAGAGAGAAGGTAGAGAAAGCGGAGCAGCAGCGACTTCTGAACTTCTGGCAATCACAGCATTATCATACGGCACATGGCCCCAACCAACCTCTTCTTCAGCCTCAAGTTCGCCCATGTGACTATCCACTGCAGGCCCAGCAACAACATTGGCATCCATGTGAGCTGCAGAACCCTGGTCGGATGAGTCGTCCACAATGGCAGGTGCTGCAGCCCTAGACGGGCGATAGGCAGCACGACCTCAAGCGCCGCTGCCACTTGGCATAATCTCTTGCATTTGAGTGTAATAGGTCCACCCAGCGTTTCTGTAAGGATGCATGACATGGTTGGCCTACAGTGACTCAAGCATGAGTAACAGCTGTAGACGGTGATACCAACTGACCTTCTTCTCCATATATGCATCCCATACGTCACTCGCAGCCTTCCCCTCAATACCAGCTCCGATCTGATTATCCCAGTGAGTGCCAGATGTGCAAAGGCGGTAGTTTTCAATAACGTGGTAAATGGTCTTCAACTAGGGATCTCAAGATCAGTAGCTGTTACTAGATAGATCAATAACATACCGATTGCCATTTGGTCTTACAATGGCCTCCAGTCTTTATTGGGCCAAGGGTCAAGTGCGCTGCGATGGCAGTTGCAGCATCATTGTGAACCTGTGGTTTGAACATTCCACTGTCTCCTATTTTCGAACGTTCTGTGTGGAGGTATGTGACAAGGGCATCTGTCTCTGCATCATTCCAGATCGCCTTTGGAGCCTTCTTGGCCTTTGACTCTTGAGACATGAGAAATAGTTGGTAGTGGATAGTAATGATAATTCCGATTATAATTGGTATGATTTGCCTGTGCTGCTCCCGCAGATTGAGGTTATGAGGCACATGCCACTGGAGCGAGGTCATTGCAAGAGATCAAGAAGGTTCAAGCTCCGTCTCGGCTCGATGCGAGCCGAGACATCTGAAGTTGGCTATGGCGGCTGAACTTCAGTTACCGTACTAGCTCTAAGTACAGTGACTCAAAAAGGTAATGCACAGCACGTGCAAATTATATAATCTTCACCGCTCTCGTCCTCCTGCAGCGATTGTGTCAAGAAAGTATGCTCTATAGAGAGCCATAGGTCCGTAGTAACTAGTCATATGAGGAAGAATTTATGTACTGCAATATATGAGCTGTAAAAGAGTGATTAAAATGAAGAGTACGGTGCAATTCTTTTTTGGATGTAGGAGGGCTAGGAAAAGAATGGATGTAGTGAGTGCAAATCAAAAGATAATGCCACGAAACTTTCTAATACTTAGTATGTCCCCCTTTAGCATCAAGAAGGGCCTTAACACGCTCCAGCATGCTCTCATATAACTTTGTGATGTACTCCTCCTCGACTTGACCCCATTCCTCCACTAAAGCCTCCCATAACTCAGCGCAGTTCCGTGGCAGCGGTGTGCGAGTGTGGACGCGACGATCCAAATAGTCCCAAATGTGCTCGATAATGCTCATATCCGGATTATTTGGGGGCCAGTCCAGTGTATCGACCTTTTTTTTCCGGAACCATTCTTGTGCAAGTTTCGAAGTGTGCTTGGGATCGTTGTCCTGTTGGAAATAAATGTTCGCTTTGTTGATTTCGAGGTCACTAAGGGTCCCAAGGAATTCATCCTTGAGAATTTCGACATATAAGGCCGCGTCCATATTGCCATCAATGCGGGAAATTCGGCCTAAACCTTCAGCAGTGATGCACCCCCAAACCATGACTCATCCACCACCATGTTTCACCACCTTTTTCATATACCGGTGATCAAATTCATCCTCTGGCCTCCTCCAACACCATGAACGACCATCTGATCCAAAAAGATTAAATTTAGACTCGTCCGAGAAGATAACAGCCTTCCAGTTATCTGCTGACCAATCAGCATGGGCTTTGGCCCACTCTAACCGCCTCACCTTGTGAGCTGCCATCAAAAGGGGTTTTGTACGGTGAATGTAAGCATTTAAGCCACATGTTTTAAGTCTTGTCCGGATTGTTTGGGCATTGATCTCGGGGAAATATTTCCTTTGTAGATCGGCAACATCATGTGCCTCAGTGCGTGCCAAAGCACGGACTACCACATGAACATCATGTGGCGTGAACTTGCGAGGTCGGCCTGATTTTGCCTTGATATCATAGTAATCTTCAGTTTGAGTGTATCACTTGATGATATGGAGCACAGTAGTGCGATGTAGGCCAAACTTTTCAGCGATGTCTGCTTCATGTAGACCTGCTGCTTTGTCATGACAAATTTGAGCCTTTGTTGTAGGAGTGGAATATCCTGGCATGGATGGCTAGTAGGCAGGAGGTCTTTCAATAGATATATGAGTGTTACGGGGGTGTTTGTGGTGAAGAAAATTGTGGTGGGGGCACACTTTCATAACACACACCGTGTCAAAATATAAAATGCACAGCATTGTCCTTACAAAAGTCCGTGTCGTCAATTCAAATATTCATATTATTTTGAAAATTTACATCTCGCTGATAGCCAAGACATGAATCATGATATTGAGATACTTAGAACAGTGATTAATATAATGTTGTTGAAGTACGAGGACAAAAGGTGGTAATTCATGTTTTGTGCATTACCTTTTTGAGTCACTGTACTTCTTAAGTATCCCAAAGTTGTATTCCTGATCCGAACATGTACCTGATGCGCACGCGACTGAAAGGTTTCACTGATGTTTAGACAAATAAAAGGTGTGCTGAGATTGTCAGTGGCACTGTAGATAGTACTGTATAATTTCGACCTTAGGTTCGTCACACCGTCGCTAGCCCGACGAACCGAACCTATTTTTTGTGACAGTCACAGCAGTTTTGGGTCGACGAACCTAATTTTGTGACATAATGTTATGTTATGTTTTTTTCTGATATGTTTTTTCAAGAAAATCTTCACCCAAACACTTAGTTTTTTCCATTATTGTCATTTCGGATCTATTCACTGTGTATATAGTACACACAGTCCTCTACTGATCTCGTATATACAAACTTACTGCAAGTTTGTCACAATGTCTTCGAGCAACGAACATGTCACAAAGTCATTATGTAATGCAGTGTTAAAATTCCCACGAACCTAAGGTCAAAATTATACAGTAGTTTCAATGAAAATCACTGGAAAATGCGCTGATGCTGAATGTTTCAGAGTAACTTCCACTGAAATCGCATGCAGTTAATTTCATTGGAGTGCTGATTCTGAATTTCACTGGAAAATCTACTGAATCAGAATTCAGCACCACACTCCAATTCTACTAGCATTTAGTTCAGGAGATTGATCTACTAGTAAATAGAATAGATAATTGAATGAACTGTGTCACAACGGAATTTTCACATTTTTGTCATGACATTGCTTTGGTATATATCGGTGTAATTGTTTATATGTAGTAAAGGTCTTATGGCTTAGTGGTTAGATCACTGCATGCACAGTTGTGTAGGGCCTGTGGTTCAATCCCTCCCAATTGCAAATTATCATCAATTACAGGTAATTGGGTTAAGATGTTGCTAGGGTGCTGTTCAATAGCTTTGCCCAATATTCATTCTAGCATAAATTCAGTGCATCATTTCAGAGTAAAAAACAGCAATTTCAGCACCCTGATTTCAGTACCTAATACTCTGAGCTTCAGACCATTATCATCTGATTTCACCCACTGAATTTCACTGGAACTACTATCTACAGTGTGGGACATCAAAGGCTCAGCCGCTCAGGGTTTTCACCTACTTGGAAATGGTGGCATGGTGTCACCTTTTGACTGTGTGGACAGCAAGAACAGCAGTATTGAAAACAAGTCCATGCCTCGTACCCAATGCCCATTGTGGTACTAGTGAGTATCTCAGTGCGCCAAGCAATGAGGGAACAGTGTACTACAGCACAGCAAATAACGACAATTGTTGACAACTTCGTGGGGGAGTAATGCATTACCCGTTGTAGTTACAAGTTATACGTATTGCATCAACATTTGTAACTGCAAGACATCTGTTAAGACCGTACTCAAGGGGTATCGGATCCGAAGGGCTTGGCCTCAGCTCGTGCGCTGTGCCCCTTACCCGAGTATGTGCCCTTAATTTCAGAATGAAGTCCGGATAGAATCCAATGAAGTCCGAAGGACTTCCGGAGGCTGGCTACTCTGGTTGAGTGCTGGAGGACTTCCGGATGAGCGCGGGAAACTTCCGGAGGAGTACAGGAAACTCCGGAGGAGTTTCATCCGCTGCATTGGATCCGAAGGTGAGACTTCCCAAGATAAGTTCCCTAGGTAGAAACAGATAGGAGAGACTGCAAAGGACAGAGTCCAAAGCAGGATAGGAGGAGTGGTCTGAAGGACAGGACGTCCGGAGGTCCGAAGGTCCGAAGGTTATGACGTCCGAAGGTTACGACGTCTGAAGGTTACGACGTCCGAAGGTTACGACGTCCGAAGGTTACGACGTCCGAAGGTCAGGAGGACCGGAGGAGTGGACAGGATTCTAGAACAAGAGAAGGATGGCTACAATGGACAAGGTCCGGAGTAGAAACAGACAGAGGTAGACTACACTTAAGTAGAGACGGAGTTGACAGGGAGTAGACAGAAGTCTCGGAAAGACAGGAAGTGCCGGAAAGGCAAAAGTCCAGCTTAGGGAATCAATCCCTAAGCATGGATGGGGACGGAAGACAAATCCGGAGGACCGGAAAGTCGGCCTAGGGAAGGATTCCCTAGGCCTAAGGAAAGTCAATACTAAGATGGACCGAAGTCTGAGAACAGATGTGAGAGAGAGCAGAATCTAAGATGAGTGCAATCTAAGTTGAGTGCAATCTAAGATGAGCGCAATCTAAGATGAGGGGAATCTAAGTTGAGTGCAATCTAAGATGAGTGCAATCTAAGATGAGGGGAATCTAAGTTGAGTGCAATCTAAGATGATATTCGAACTGAGGAAACTTTACAGGAGTTGTACAGAGGTTTATATACTGGAAGGGATCTGAGAGGATCAGTAAGCTGAAGACTAATGCTATGTACAAGCATGTGGAAACAGATTGGTAAGTATGAACGGAACATAAGTAAATGAACTCGGAGATGAGACAGAGTACAAGGATCAATAAGCAAGACGGAAACACAGATAACCGAAGTCCGGAGTCAAGGGGATTACCATAAGGAGATAGACGCTGATTTAAGGTTTGAGCTTAGGATATGAGTATAGGTTGGATCCGGAGGTCTGGAGATATTGGATGAGGCATCTGGATATCGGATGAGTGGATCCGGAGATCTAGGTGAAGACGGGACTAGGATATGAATCATGGATATAGTCCGATAGTCTAGGGAAGGTAAAGTCCCAGGTGGAATGAGCTCGGATCCGAGTGGACCAAGGGTGGATGAAGCAGGCTAAGCTGCAGAGGTCTGGAGGTATGGATATATGGATGTACAAAGGTGTACGGATCCGAACCGATAGTGGACTGGAGGTCTAGAGTCATGGATAAGGGTATGGAGGCATGGATAAGGGTCTGGAGGTCCGGATGTGCATCCGGAAGGCGTCCGGAAAGCGTGGGAACATCATCGGATGTAGGTCCGGAATACGGGATATGACAACATCCAAATGCATTATCTCACAATAACTACAAGAGCCAGATGATGACAAGCACACCTGAGTCACAGCACTTTCAAGAAGGGCAATCTTAATTGATACAAGCCGGCGGCAGCGGCGCATAGATACTACAATGTTGCATATGAGATGGTATATTAAGGGAGCAGCAATTCTGGGAGGTAGAGATCTAATTTGGCTTCACTAGCCACCATACTCTCGGATGCACTGTCCGCTGAACACATAGTATTACAGGTTACAGTCAGTGGGAGATGCACTGCCCACTTGTTCTTGAAACAGTTGGCAAGATCATCCCTAAGCTGAGCCTGACGCCAGGCATAGGCGCATAGACCCTCATTGTCGGCAGCAGTACCAAGTGTGCATTCTACAATCTTCTTGTTCCACCAGCTTGTGTGCCACCTAAGAAAGCAGGACACCTGGCGCATCTCCTCCTGGAGCAGCTTGACTTCTTCTGCCCATCGCATGGACCTCACGTGAGCTTTGCACCATTCGACTCTGAGACCTGCCAGCAATGTGAGTGTCTATCTATCACGGCTCATGCTCCAGCTTACTATCTTGTACCACTTCATCTTTATCCTCCCTGACTCCATCCACCAGCCAGATCCATGATAACTGTCTTCGACCTTCACTTTCCCCTCGCTTGGGAACTGACATCCCGCGCATATCATTCTTCCTCTCAAGAACCTTATATTTGTTATCCCAGCCAACCTTTCGGAGCACATGCGCAAGAGATGAGAGAGCCGTATGCGCTGCATGATACTTCTCTGCTGCAGCTGTTGCCCTGTCTTCAATGCAACTGAGGGTGTTCTGGGCATGGGTGTTTGCGCTGTGACCACACAACCAGTCCTTTTTGAAGGTATACATGTAGTCCCACAGGTGAAGGTACTGTCTTATTTCTTCAAGGGTGTCTACCATTGAAATGCTAGATCAGTGTGGGAGTCGCTACACGGGAATTACACAGCATGTGCACAGACCACGTACAATATATACACATATGTAGATATCTAACAAACATGCACAGACATAGTATTGAAAAAAAAAGGTTATACAACTCATTTCTTTATCCGACACAAGGCAGGAGTAGTTGCAGGCGTTAGGGTACCATTGCATGGATGTAATCTTGCAAACGATGGGTTCATGAATCATGAGTATGGTATGTGACGATAAATGAAACTACTTACATGCAAGTTGATCTGCGAGGAGGCACTGCCTTCAGCAGACAAGGGTGCACCAATTCAGAGACTTGCAGATATTGAGGGGACAGTGTGATAGGGCAATCAAAATCTAGGGAATACATAGCTGGTGCAGGCCCTGCAGTGCGAAGATCGTGAAGTAAAGAATGAAGATGTTCATAATTGGGATCTTCTGAAAACGAGAGAGAGCATGAGTAGACAAGAATGTTTGCAAATGCTGCAGGAATTCCATCGCATAAATCAGCGATGGTGGTATCCACTTTGCACTTGAGTATCAAGGAGCCGGAGAGCCTCTCATGGTCACTATTTAGCCATGGAAGGGAGCCGCGTAAGAAATAAATCAACATATATGCAAGTGATTCAAGATCATCACAGCGACCTGGCTCCAATCCCAAGTGATTGTTGATGGAAGCAAAGGTGGGGGTGCCTGTGAGATGTCGGCCTTAGCGAAACGGGATGTGGGATTTGGTTGTAGTGTTCCAGTATCTCTTCGCGATACCGAAATTGATAATATAGGCAGTTTGCCTCAAACTGTCTACCAAAACATTCTGTGGTTTGACATCACCATGGACATTGTTGTGTGAATGAATATACACCAGACACAACAGCTGGAAAATATGTCAGTGACTGCAGACTGCAATACAACAAATTTGAACTACAGTACCAGCTGGTCTCCTAAGTTGACAATGGTTTGAAGGCTAAATTTGTGGTTGCATGCGAGGAAGAGATCATACAATGATGGCCCAAGGAGGTCGAGAGCCAAGGCATGATATGTTGACTCCCTGCCAAACCAAAGGGTGTGGGGGATACCAACACCACCTTCAAGTTGCTTGAGAATATGGTGTTCGTGCTCCACAGAAGATGGGTTATCAGTAACTGGTTCAAGTTTGATAGCAACAACATCATCATTGAGGAAGTTTTGTGCGCGATACATGACAGCTAGTAATATATGTTGAAAACCTGAATATGAATCAATTGAGTATCGACATCATACAGACATACCATATGAACCTGCCCCTAAAATATTTTCCAGCCTGAATCTACCGTCAATTCAAATTGGGACCTGATCCATGCTATGTGACAAGACCAAATGTTACAGCGACAGATTCAATGGTACACACTGACACTGCACACTGCACAGTGCACACAGCAAGAAGGTTGATGTTTGACTCCCATGTGACTGAAGCCAACTGCAGCCAGTTTGAACTGGCTCGAGTCAATGTTTCTGATAAATGGCTCATAGCCAATTCATGCAGCTAGTAAGTCGAACCAAGCTGGACAATGTGGTTCAACTTACGAGGACGGGGAGACAAAGCCCTCAAAGAACTGACTTTAGCATTTGTAGATGACACCACATTCATAGCGGTAGGTAAGGACTTTGAATCCACTCACGAGATCTTAGCTGATATGCTCGAACGCCCAGGAGGGGGTTATGACTGGTCCAAAGCGCATAATTCGAAATTTGAAACTAACAAATTTGCACTTATAGATTTCTCCATGAACCGCCAACGGACCCGACCGGACATGCACATTCAAGGCTCTACTATACGTCCCACAGCCACTCATTGCTTCTTAGGAGTCATAGTAGATCAAGAACTATGCTGGAACGCACAGGTGGACCACGCAACAGCCAAAGGCCTGGCCCACGTCCTTCAGCTACGTCGTCTCTCTGCCACTGCTAAAGGCTTACCTCTACATTTAATGTGCCAGCTCTACCAAGCAGTGGCAGTACCCAAGATGTTATACGCAGCAGATCTATGGTTTATGCCCTCCTTCCACGACGGCTCTGAAGTTCTCCAATGAGGCTCCATAGGCGTGGTGAAACACTTTACCACCATCCAACGCATTGCTGCAACAGCAATCACCGGCACCCTGAGAACCACAGCAACAGATGTCTTAGAGGCACACGCTAACCTGCTTCCTATCCCATTGTTACTACAGAATACATGTCACTGTGCCATAGTCCAAATCGCTGCTCACCCTACCACCCACCCACTGTACACCCCAATACATAGAGCTGCAGAACGCTTCGTCCGCTCCCACTGGACCTCCCTCCATCGCCTTACACGCCAGTACCACATCAAACTGGCGGAAATAGAATCCTTAATCCCAGATCGAAGATCCACTACTAACTCCAACTCCTACCAGACCCACATCGCCACCTCCAAAGCCCAAGCAATCCAAGATCATGATGCGAACAAGGACTCTATATAAGTCTACAGTGACGGTTCAGGCCACCAAGGTCAAATCGGTGCAGCAGCAATCCTTTTCAGGGCGGGTTGTAACCCCCGCAAACTCCTTTTTCATCTGGGCTCGGACAAAGAGCACACCGTATTCAAAGCTGAGGCAGTGGGATTAATGTTAGCCGCTGAACTCATCGCTATGGAGGAGGATGTAACCTACCCCATCTCCATATTTGTAGATAACCAGGCAGTTATCCAAGCCGGTGAGAGTTTCCAATCGAACCCAGGATCATACTTAATAGATCGTTTCCAAGAATGCATTAACCCACTAGCAAGGGGCGAAGCCAACTACCAGATCACATTGAGATGGTCGCCGGGTCATTCAGACATTCACGGAAACGAGGAGGCTGATAAGCATGCGAAAAAGGCAGCAGAAAGTCGGAATAACAATAGCTCACATGAAACACTCCCCGAATTCCTAAGATACAACACACTCCCCCTCAGTATCTCCGCGCTACAGCAAGCACATCACAAAGTCATGTCCAAACAATGGGGGCGCCTCTGGCGCAAATCACCAAGATACAACTGCATCAATCATATTGACCCTAAGCTACTACATCGCTCTTTTGTCAAGCTGACCGCAGACTTCCCCAAGTGTCTCACCAGCCTATATATTGCCCTGCGCACGCAACACATTCCCCTCCGCTGTTACCTGCATCGCATAGGTAAAGCTCCCTCGCCCAGTTGTTCACACTGCCTGAACGTCGATGAAACAGTACCGCACTACCTCCTGGACTGCCCACATTATCGCAGAGAACACCATGCACTGCATTTAGTGTTGGGCTGCAATGCCACGTCATTGTCATTCCTACTCTCTGACCCCTCTGCAACGCCACATCTCGTCCGCTTTGTCAACTCCACGAACCGTCTGAGTAAAACCTTCAGTGAAGTACCCATGCCTTGCAAACCCCCAGACTGATATAGCTCTGTAAATCTGTAGATAAACCGACGGCTCAACTCATGCAAGTTCAAACCTCCTGAAACCATCACCTTTACCATTGGCACCAACATCTCTGTATCACCAATGTAACACTCTCTGTACACCACCCCCACTCGCATACATGGATTCACCACGCCTGCATCGGCGCACATCAAACAAGTACCCAGACACTCCTGCCTCCAAGGACCAATCACTACTTTACGTTTGAACCACAAAATCCTGTACCAGCCCGCTATCAGCGGCCGAGTACGTGTTAAGCCTGCACTACGATAGTCCACATACCACATATATATATCTCTAAAGTCATCTCACTCATCGAACAGCGCATCTAAAATGGCCAGCAGGAACGGCAGACTGATGGGGGCACACCTCACATCAGGGCATTCGCGTGTTTGGAGATGCGATTGGGACACTGGGGGTCCCATAGACCAGATTGTAATGTCTTACATAGAGTACTACTCTGCAAAGGACAGAAATTGGATTCAAAAAAAAAAAAAAACTTATGAGGATAGCCAAACTACAGGTGAGCTGGTAAAAGCCGAGTCCGAGCAGACTGGAGCCAAGCTATGACACAACTAAGTCAGAGCGAGTCATATGTAAGATAACATTGGTTGGATGGTAAGGGCAAAGGGCAAAGTGAGTCAGAGATAAGTACCAGTCAGGTGGTAAGGGCATAGGGTTGTGAGCCAGGGGAATGAAGCAATGGTAACAGTAAAACATGCACAGCAATCTAGAAGAGCTGTGTGTTCGAAGTGGAATGATGTAGTAAGTACAAAGTAAGACAAAGAGGAAGAGAAAATGAATAGGGGCCTAACACAACCCGATGTTCTTGTAACAGTAACCATGAATGGAGCACTGACAAGTGCAACACCTCAAAGTTTAGCGTTGATCTTCATGCCAGTCATGAACAGAGCACTGACAAGTGCAACACCTCAAAGTTTAGTGTTCAAGTTGATCTTCATGCCAGTCATGAATGGAGCACTGACAAGTGCAACACCTCAAAGTTTAGCATTGATCTTCATGCCAGTCATGACTCATGAACGGAGCACTGACCAGTGAAACACCTCGAAGTTTAGCATTGATCTTCATGCCAGTCATGAATGGAGCACTGACGGGTGCAACACCTCAAAGTTTAGTGTTGATCTTTATGCCAGTCATGACTTGTATTTTTGTGGTACTACTTATACTAGCTGGAACACCCGCTTTTTCTCTTATTATACTTTTTTCAGTCTTCCAACTTAATTTTACAGTGACCACTTTCCACATGCAGAAAATTAGTGAAAAAGTGAATTTTAACACAGGTTCCTGTCATTATTATGCATTACTTGTGGTAGTTGTAGCACATCTGTGATGCATTCATCCTACAACTATAGCCCTTTCTGATGCATGCCTGATGCATTCCCTCCCCCAGAGTACTGTGCCCTCCAGTACCTTGCTGATGCATCCCACCACCGCATTTTTTAGACTGTGGGAAATTTGTCACTACACCCAAAACATAGCCATTTCCGGTCATCTCCTGGATCTCAACATTTCCCACACTCCTCCCTAGCACATTCCTGCCCACCACCATATCATATCCACTTATCTACTGTAGAGAAGTATTGCTGTATGCTATGCACATATAATAAGCCACAACAGAACACTTTTTTGTCTGCTTTGTCCCAATACAAGCTCCAGAGACCTGTACATATAATACAGGAAAAACATATCAAAAACACATCCACTTTTTTGCCCCTTCAATGATTGAAGACCTTAGCACACTATGTATATGTCTATGAGTATACAGTGGCTCAAAAAAGTGTCCCAATGTTTGTGGGTTTTCATGTAATTGCTTCATTGTGAGTTAGGGCGTGGGAATCTGACTAAGCTATAGGGAGGTGTCAGAATGCTCTGCCTCTTGACTTTATTTCCATCCCCTGTAGCGTGGGAATCCGATGTTATCGTGTGAAGATACGGTCATTTTAGTTTGATGCCTCATTGGGACACTTTTTTGACTTTGAATTTGACCAATATAATCTCTATAATTCTAGTACTTAGTGTTGCCTCCTCTTGCTCTAATCACTTCTACCACTCTTATAAACACACTATCTATCAATTCCTAGCATTACCCATTAGTAATATTCCCTCACTGTGCTGTAACTCTCTCCCATAGCTGAAATAGCCCCTATTGAGGATTATGATACACCTCCTGAGCAATTTCCAGAGTTGTTCAATAGTGTTGAGGTCTGAAGACTGTACTAGCCATGATAGAACAGTAATCTCATAGTTTTCAAACCATTTGGTAGCCAACTTGAAGCATACTTGAGATTATTATCTTGTCATAAGATGGTGTCTTCTTCATCAATGTTTGATTCCTGCATGCTTTTAAGCAGACACTCTGCCAAAATTGAGATGCACTGCTCTGCATCTATCCTCCCCTCCACCTCACAGAGAATTCTTCCCCTAATCCACCTCATACAACCCCATACCATCAAGTTTTCTCCTCCAAACTTGAGTGTTTTCTTGACTTCTCTTTGCCCTAGTAGTTCTTCTGCCTTTTTCCATACATATTCCTGGTCATCTGACCCCATTCTATTGATTTTTGTCTCATCTGACCAGATAGCCCTATTCCAGTCCTCAAAGTCCAATACTGGTGCTTCAGAGCAAAGGCTAGTCTCCTCCCTCTATAGGCTGAAGATAGGAGAAGCTTTTCTTTTTAGTTATAGCTTCAAGGTTAGCTGCCTTGAGAGCATTCCTGACTATTTGAGTGGAGACAGTGATGTGGATAATAGAATGAATGAATTTGATGGCTTGAGTAGTATTAGCAGCCTGCCCGGTCAAAATATAATACCCCAAAGATCTTTTGCTATATGGTATGAGCTTAAAAGAGTGATTTAATTTGATATTTATCTTATCTGGAATGGTCTTTTTGATGAATCTAGCAATAGTATTCCTGCTCAGGCCAGTTTTAGCAGAAATCTGCCTGTGAGATAGATAAGAGGAGCTGAAGATGAGAATAGGGGCTATTTCAGCTATGGGAGAGAGTTACAGCACAGTGAGGGAATATTACTAATGGGTAATGCTAGGAATTGATAGATAGTGTGTTTATAAGAGTGGTAGAAGTGATTAGAGCAAGAGGAGGCAACACTAAGTACTAGAATTATAGAGATTATATTGGTCAAATTCAAAGTCAAAAGTGTCCCAATGAGGCATCAAACTAAAATGACCGTATCTTCACACGATAACATCGGATTCCCACGCTACAGGGGATGGAAATAAAGTCAAGAGGCAGAGCATTCTGACACCTCCCTATAGCTTAGTCAGATTCCCACGCCCTAACTCACAATGAAGCAATTACATGAAAACCCACAAACATTGGGACACTTTTTTGAGCCACTGTATACTCATAGACATATACATAGTGTGCTAAGGTCTTCAATCATTGAAGGGGCAAAAAAGTGGATGTGTTTTTGATATGTTTTTCCTGTATTATATGTACAGGTCTCTGGAGCTTGTATTGGGACAAAGCAGACAAAAAAGTGTTCTGTTGTGGCTTATTATATGTGCATAGCATACAGCAATACTTCTCTACAGTAGATAAGTGGATATGATATGGTGGTGGGCAGGAATGTGCTAGGGAGGAGTGTGGGAAATGTTGAGATCCAGGAGATGACCGGAAATGGCTATGTTTTGGGTGTAGTGACAAATTTCCCACAGTCTAAAAAATGCGGTGGTGGGATGCATCACTATTGTACAATTTTATGCATCACAGGAGGATCACTATAATGCATCAGTAATGCCACCTACTTGGTGGGCATAGATGGTTTGCATGATGGATAGTAAGCCCCTTTTATTTTATTTTTCTCCTAAATTGACAATCATAAAGAAATAAAGATAATTATAAATACACATGTCCTACACATCTTGTAATACATCATGTCTCGTCGAAATTCAGAATCGTGTGCTGTTTCTTGGCGGGTCTGTCCATAGTTGTCTGGGTCGCTTTGTGCTTGGGTTGAGAAGATTTATCATCCTTTTGATTATGTGAGTTCTCATAATGCTTGATATGATGTTAAGAACCTACCAAATTCATGGCCTGAACTTGATTTCGCTGGAATTACATGCACAATGTAAGTGCATGTCAAAAAGCACTTGAGGATTGTGTGCGAATGTCGATCCCTATGCAAGACAAAATCTAACTCGGCTCCAACATCAACAAAGTCACCGTCAGTTAGTAGCACCGAATCCATCAAGATAATTTTCGAATCCTCTGTTAAATGACTGACCAACAAAGGACATTGCGAGATCCAAGATTCTTGGATGCAGAAATATTGACCTTCCAGGTCATCTATTGGCTTGAGGATGCGATCTTTCGACTTCAATAGTTCGTCTCTCTGCATCATTGTTCACTGATAATGTGATACATATACGTCGTTTACTGACCTTCATAAACACACATCTCTGCAGATAGAGATCTCTGTCAGATGGTATTCCTTGCATCAGAACGTGTAAGCGACGACTGGTGTATTCACATGCTAAATTGATCGATTGTATGGCAGAGTCCCATGCCTTTTTGTGGCCTCCAGAAGATAATGTGAGATGTTGGACTGCTCGCAAAGCATCATTTTCTTGACTACGTCAATTTAGCATGTTGCATACACATTGACTATACTGGCATTACTTACCCTGTCCAATTACCAAATCTCTCTACACGGAATGTGCGCAAGAGACCTTGCAAGCGAATTGCTACGGGAAATACTGTGTTTGGGGCGGTGTTTGGTATAGTCTTGTAAATTAGAATGTGATTTCTGGAAGGATCTTTATGCTCTGTGTCTTTGTAGACGTCAGCCCAATTGGCTATGCCAGGCAATGAAGATGGAAATAACTGCCAAGCGGCAAGTTCTTTGGATCCTCGAAGTTTTGGTATCTCTTTTGTGATTTCAGGTAGGCCATAAGTTGCATGCTACAATACGTCGTGTTGGAGGTCAATGTCAATCAATGATCATCCAAGGCCTTGGCAAGTTAATTACTAACCTGATAGAAAAGACATCAGAGCAAAGAGGAAGAGGCCGAAGCATTATCCCTATTTTTTCGGGAGGGATCACGTTTTCCTACCCTCGTCATAACATACATCATAGATGAGTCAAGTTCATTTCAGTACATTGTGATGCCAAGATTTACTCACCTATGGCAATATACGGTGACAGAAATAACTTTGTCATTTCTGTATTTACGCACTCTGCATAAACGAGCTGTAACCCTGTTGTTGTTGCATGTCACTGGCAAAATCTGTCACAGTGGTGGTGTCCATGATCACTGTGGTGACATTCATGACAGCTATGGAGATAAGAACATGAGTACATGGTCGTCGAGTGCCTAGGACTGTGACAATATTACCTTTACTAGATGTGTAAGGAGCACAAGTCATGTTGAATGGGACATAGTCGTTCAAATTGGATTGGGTGACTAGATCGAATCTATTGAGGACAACAGGCTTTCCAACTGCTGAAAGGAATGTAAGTTAGTCATCTGCTGAGCCAGACTTCAACTCACACAGCAGCAGACTGAGCTGATTGCTGAATCCACACAAGACTCGAGTTGATCTTGTTTTGGACGGGGTCAAGGTTTGGGTCATTGGGAGCAGTATGAGGCTGTCGACACCATATGAACCATCCGTTGTGGGGCCTGATCGAGTTGGAGACATCTTGCATTGCTAAAAAATGATAAGAAACATCGCAATTCAATGACATAGACCAAAGTACCTGTAGATACTCAGTGACCCCTTATCATTGACCTGTCTTCTTTTAAAATTCCTGCACGCTTAGCAGCTGCCCTGTTTTGGCGCCTCGACTCAGCATGCTGCCTTATGATCTGCTCTTTTGTCAAAGGGGTGACTCTGCTGTGCTTCTTGCCAGGTGCGGGAGAGGTCGTAGGCATAGGCGAAGCTGTTGGTGTAATGAGGTACAACTTCGGACAATCTGTGTATTGGAATCCAGATGTTCTACGGAAAATTGAGAACAACAACCCTGAAGCGACACTGCATGACACTTACCCAGCAGAGACGACGTGGTTGGAATCAATGGACGCGATAAATTCAGCCATCAGAGCGTGCCACTTTGTGACCGTTTGTGTGGTACACGTTGGACTAGTGGGCAGGGTCGAGTTGCATCTGACACATGATAAGGGACATGTTCCAGGGCAGTAGATACACAGGGAAAATTACCTAGCGTCATTTGCAAGCTCCCAACTGAACACAGCAGAGCTGTTGAGATAGCGTAAAATGATCTGCTTGGTGTAATTCTGGAAGGCGGTCAAGATATTGTCGTCCATGTAGAAATCGTTGTGGTCCTGAAGTCCAAACTGGCAAACATATAGATCCATACCACCTGTAAAAACGTTGATTTGCCCCAAGGTTTGATTAAACGCCAAGCACAATGTTGGCTTACCATAGTCATTGGAAAGAGAACACTGCGTTGACTATTCTTGAGGGTGCCGAAGTTTTAGACAATGCCATGTGTGTAACAAAGGCACTGCGGAATGTCTATAGAGAGTTAAAGATGAGAGAGTAGGTGAGGCATAAAATGGTAGTGAATGATAGACGTATAGGCTTGTGCTGCAGTTGTTATAATGGGTCCTGTGTGTTAATGGACGCACTAGTATATGCAGAATGCTGTCATTTAGGTCAGTAAATTTGGAACCTGTATCATGGCAGAGTAAGACAGCCAATGTCCTGCTTACTAATCAACACATACCATACGCAGAGTTCGCTATCTGCCCAATCCTGCCGTGTTACTGCTGTGGCTCTAAAAGCTTAATAAATCTCCCAATTATCCTACTGGCCATGGAGGGTCTTGCCGTACTCTCTTATGCTAATTTGATTCTGAATTCCTGTTGCTCGACAATATATTAGATAACTACGCTGTCAAATCATTATGTGAGTTAGCCTCTCTTGACCTTAAATAATTTTCTCATGTACTCATCTCTATTTGACGTAGACGACTTAACTCTGAATGCGCATCACCTTGTAGGTCTGCGTGCAATGTCTTAGATGAGAACCATCGCAGAATCACTATATTTTGCATCCGAGATGTGCCGGACAGCATGACATATATGCTCTGGACGATTGCACGCTGACATTTTTCTCACCAGTGGGAAAAGAAAAACTGTTCGACACAGCGAATATCGGGATTATCCCCTTGTGTAATCCAGCAATATGCAACGTACTCTCCAGAATGTCGACCAAAGCACACACAGGAAATCTATTGTTATCATTGTCAATATTGTAAGTCACTGACTTGAGAATACCTCTACTGTCATTCACAATTTTACAACTAGTAGCTGCGTTTTCAGGTAATCATCACCGGCATTCCAGGTATCAACGGTAATTTTCCTATTGCATCATTGG
Organism: Suillus subluteus; assembly: GCA_016647755.1. Lineage (NCBI taxonomy): Eukaryota > Fungi > Basidiomycota > Agaricomycetes > Boletales > Suillaceae > Suillus > Suillus subluteus. The sequence goes on along the minus strand of JABBWI010000028.1, from coordinate 97,264 downwards.
TATTACTCATCTCCATTCACCACAGTCTATGTTGCTGATCAACCAGTCACATCTTTCCCAGCAATTTTGTCTCGCATGCAATACATCTCAAACTGTTGCCCAGTCTTCACAGCAAATGCTTGCCCTTTAGATTCGTTGATCGCGTCCCTTAAATACTTGCGAGTGACAACAACCGGTGCATCTTGGAATGTTTCAAACTCTTCCGGCAGTGTGTGCTTTAATCTCACTCAATATCCTCGTTTTCAATACCTCATAGTCACTGACATGATCTTTATCTAGTGCTATTCTTCGAGCCTTTCCCAAACAGAATGTGATTTAGCATGTCAACATAGTTGGGATCGTCCTTGGCCCTCCAATTTTGTTTTAACTCTACGACAGTATCAACTTGCCGCCATAGGAATGCCCCTTGCAGAGCTGTCTGCCCTTGTAAGGTAGTTATTGTTGCTGGAGACAATTGTTTAACAAGCTTATAACTATAAAGCGCATTAGATTTCAGGTGGTCAGTAATTGACCTAGATCACCCGCAAAAATGACAGTTGATCCCACCAAAAGGTTTATTTCTTGCTGTTTCATTCCATGACTTCGCCTGACATATTCGATGGGAAACTTGACTTAGCAATTCTGCAGACATCAACGAAAGCTTCGTCTAGAATTAGATATTTGACCGTCCTCCAGATAAATTCCAAGTCCTGCTGTTTGATAGGTGTCTGCCTGTTTGGCAAGAAAGTCAATGCATGAATGGTATATCCATCTATCAAGACTGCCGCACTCCCTGTCAGAGCGCTGAGAGTCAACTTCTCTGGCGCTCCGCATCGCCTGAAACATTTCAACCGTGGCACTGAATGACATGGCTTTTACCTGAGCCTCTGATGCCAGTTATAAACATAAGTAGTTGCTTTACTTCACCACGAATAAAATGATCGCTGATAATCCTTAAACTCATTTCCTGTTCAGGATTGTCTGATAATTTGAATTCTTCGATGATCTCAGATAAATTGCCTCTCGACCACTCAGTAGTGAGTTCAGGTTTGTAGAATGCCGAAGTGATATCAACATTTTCTTCTAACTGTTCTAATGTCATCCTAGGCTCACTGTTGTTTACGTTCAATTGTGCTCGCTTGACTTCTGCATCACTCGATCCCACGTCCACTGGTCTCTTGCGTTTGTGTGCAGCTTTCATAATTGACGCATATTCTTTTAGATGTACCTCATTGATTTGTCCTGTGATTTCTGTCCCCCATGACTCATGATCTATATTGCCGGTTACCACATGGTGGGATGTGTCAAGTAAACCTCCATCCTTAGCGGCCCTCAGGCAAGTCTCTATATCCCCTGCATTCTCAGTCGGATATATTTCTTGTTGTGATTGACTCGTGTCTACAGCATTGCAGTCGTCTTCATTTCCATCAAGCGCTGAATTTGCCATTAAAGCATCATCGAATGCCATCATATCTTCTTGCACATCTCCCTGTTCGGTAGCACGACTCCCAAAAACATGCGGTGCAGCCCGTTCCTCTCTAACTGCAGCAGCGTGCATATCTCTAGCATCCTTACACTCATTTTCGACTGTTCATGTTATGAATAACACTCAATAATTCAGGCTCAAATGTTTCCTTGCCAAATGCCTTCCCTCCAAGAATTGTGTGTACCCTTTAACAGTTGATAAATCGCACCACAATTTAAAAAGCAACATCATTGCACGACAATATAGCTTCGTATTCTTCTTGAGAGCGATCTGGGCGAGGAATTGTGTCACCTAATAAAACAGGCATGACTGATTTCTCCTGTAAACGCAATATATGAGTCTCGACCTGACTATGTTGTGGCAGGAATCTCGCATGTGGCAATGGTTTGCGTCCACATTTTCTAGGGAACGCCTCACTAATTGTCTATATTGTCTGAATGTTCTTCTTCTTCATCTCTGACAACAGACAACTGACCTCGTATTTTGATAGTCCTCTCTACAAATTCCCATAAACAAAGGTCAGTAAATTCCTCGTCAATGGGACTGCAAGATGTAATCTGATACATCACTAGAAAATTCAATCACATTCAGGAATATGTTCAACTGTCACCTGTGCTTCCTGGGACAAATTGTCTACTTTGTCATCGAGCGCCGTTTCACATTGTCCGGAAGACAGTACATTCCAAATCAAATCTTTCTGCTGCGTGTACAAATTCATACCATTTGACTGTTTGAAAAGTATGACTTGCATAATGATCGCCACCTCCTACTAAATAGCTCATGACTTGTTGATGCAACATTTCCTGTCGCCCCATCATAGCGTTCACAGATTTGGTGATTAAATTGCCATTTTTCTTAATATGATCAATTGATTGATCCAAAGCATATTTCTCATTGTGCATCTTCAGTCGCATAATCTAAGGCTTGCAATCCTACATACATTGGTAAGTCACCTTTTGTGATGTATTCTATGATATAAAATACTGCAGGCCTTCGCAGCTTCACCCGAGCCAATAAATTGCAGTGTCTGTATTACTCTGCAATAAAAATAACACAACATCTGTGAAGTTATTAACTCTACCTCTCCACCGCCTTAACTCAATTGAGCCGCTCACAGGGTCAACAGTTGTGCGATCGTGTATAGATCCATCAAGTCACATACGACAATTGGCATCCCCTCTCTTCTCATTATTCTTAAGATGTTTGTAGCATGTATCATTGTGGACATGCCAATTACATTCTATGGCGAGACGCGTCAAAAATTCGGTAAACTCATATTGAAATGATTCTGCATCTAAATTTGATGCCTGTGGTGCTCATTCTAATCGTGGATCTCCTTCTCCTTCTGCACGAGATGGCTTCTTCACATCATCCGCTGACTCCTCAGGATTAGGACCCATGTCTCGCAGAAGTTCACAACTGATGATATTTTCTAGCCAACCAAATATGTCTTCTCGAAATCCTGGTTCTGAGGCAATTTGATCTTGCAATGTTTGTGGACTCGGATTTCCAGTAATCCATATCAACATGTGACAATGTAAAGTACCTCTTCCCTGCGCTTCAACCATGCCATCATACGCTTGACAGAACCTGAAAATGCCAGGACCATGTTTATATTTCAAAATAACATCGATAAAGGCCTGTATTTGACAATCAAAAGCTAGCGCTGCGGCATCTGGTCGACTGGCAATTACTTTCACGTGTTCAAATGAAGACATAATCACCCAATTGTCAAGTTCTATGCCAACTAACGGAGGAATCACATGACTAGTCAGATCATGTGGATTAAGCGTGACAAACAACGTGGGGGTACAGAATTTTTTCATCAGAGAACAAATTTCATTTCGCCGACACAATTTATAACCGATACTTCCTCTCAATGTTTTAGTCGAAGCTTGTAAGTGACAAAGAATATGCGCAGCCTTTTTCTCCTGAGTGCTCGATGGTTTCTCATTCACTGAATGTGTCCACTTTTCAGCCAAAGCTGTGAGAGATGGCCCAATAACTTGCAACTCTTTCACCAAACTCTCTTGCTGCGAAGCGTTAACTCAAAAACTAGTATTCCTGCTGATTTCTTTCTTTTGCATCATATTCCAACAAATGAACGCAAAGTTTGCATCTTTTCTAAATGGAGAATCATCCTGTAGCAATAAATTGCGAACCTGAACTTCCATAGACAACTGTTGCTTCGGTGTATGTCCACAATGATTAAACCCCCCAATGTCCCAGGGATCAAGATGTGGAAACAAAAATGACATTAACCCGGGATCATTATCTGCCACATAATTGGAACCCGTCCGAGACAGAAGGAAACATTTTTGATCCAATACATGAGCCAATGCATGAAGTTTCATTTTTTCCCTACTCTGTGAAGAATGATCTCCCTGAGTAAAGCCCACTGCCTCCATGACTATTTCACCAGATGAAGATTCTCCAATGTCTCGCAATTCCAGTCCGTCGAAATTAGATTCATGCTGAACGTCGCTGTTTGCAGGCAAGTAACAGATATCCAATGCCGCTGGGACACTGCAATTCAATTCTGCATCAGCCTTGTCAAACAGCATATCCATATTCTTCTGACTATACGCAACATTGCTTTTTTGATACCATGGATTGTTAGCAATCAAAAAGTCAATCAATAAATGAACGCAACTTTTAGTGACGAGCACAGGGTGCATAGATTTGACAGTTTCCCGTGAAGGGCGCTGTGTTTGTCCAGTGAACACAACACACATAGCATCTCGCAATTGATCGTATGTCGGAGGCAAGAGACTACGAAGCTCAGTAGAATCTTGTGGTCTCACAGCAACATTTCCCTTGTTATACCGCTGAGAAGCCTCCTTGATTGTATGATTCTGAGCCATGGAAGGCTTATAAGTATAAAAATGAGTAATCTGTGAAGCCTGCACACAAGAAATTAACATCAAATCATATACAGAAGCATGACGAAGTGCATCACAGACATCATCTGGCAGTCTCTCATAGCCGTAGTACTGAAAATTAGCTAGCGAGTTTATAGGCTGCCTCGGTCGCTTGCTCAATAATGCTGCATGACACATTCAACACATGTATAGATCAGCAAGAACCCAACAATGTTACGAACTAGGATAGGTCTGATGTATGGCTACTCGATAAGAGTAATCGGCCAAGGTCGATTCAAGACTTCGGCATATACCGAAGTTCAATGGTTCAATAAGACAAGACAAGGAGAGTGTCCTTGGCTAGAATCAGGTTCAGACAACTTAAGATTGGGGGTCTTAAGCGAAAGCAAGTTCCAGGTAAAACCTAGTAAGATTAAAGTAAAGAACTACACAGTACAAAGACGAGTTTATATAGTGAACAAGAACGTCCTTTAGGGCAGGCGTATACAAGTCAGAACGAGTCAGAGATAAGACCGAGTCAGAGATAACAAGAATAGATCACCTAGCGACGGCTTGATAGCGATCGTGATGTAATACAATGGGTCAATGAAAGATAAGAAAGATAAGTCTAGCGGCGGCATCATGCGGCTCGTGACGTAATACAAGTGAAGAGTAAGAGAAAATGAATAGGGGCGTACTTGACTGTAACATTACCCCGTTATTATCGTTGAAGTCACCAATTTCAACATTCAAAGTTATGGTCATATTCGTAATCATCGCGGTCTCCTGCACATTGAGAGAACATCCTCTCGTCTTCTTCAAGCGAGATCTGTTCAAGTGCGGCATCTTTATCAGCTTCCCATCTAGAGAGAGCATCATAAAAGCCGGTGTCTGTCCAAACTAAAGGGATAACCTTTTCTCCGTGGAGGTCTTTACAAAAGGCCGATAAGTGCCCTGGTGCCAAGTTACGACATACACGGCAATAGTATGTGGGGCAATTCTTGTGACGATGACCAATGAGGTTACAGTTACGACATACGAAGTTGTCGCAATCTTCGGTCTTTACGATGGTGACGGTGGACGTCTGAGGCGGGGGGACGGTGTTTTGGAATGCAGGATGCGGTTACGAGTGGTGGGGGAGACGGAGAGCTCTCTCTTGAGCTTAGATTGGTGTCAGCGGGTAGGATAAATATGAGCAGGTTGCGCCGCCGTGTTGTTAGACATAGTAGCAATCGGTATGCTAGGTACGTGAGGAGGAACGATAGTATCAGGCGTGTGCTCAACGGGAGTTGTCTCAACCGGAGGTGGGATGGGAATTGCGACGTGAGGCGATGGTGGTCGGGCGACTGGGTTGTTTGCAATTTGTTCTGTGACGATATGGATGGCCTCTCTAACGATCTCTTTGGTAGTGGGAGGCATGAGGCGAACTGCCGTGTTGCGAATGCGTATATGAAGATGACGAAAGATCGTTTTGATACGTTCATCATTAAGGAGTTCGGAGGTGCGTTCAACGAGCTTAGCTACTCGGATAATATTAATGAGGAGGGTACTGGAGAGAGCTCCTCGTTCAGCGAGGAGGTTATCAATCTCTATAGCGTATTGTTCAGAGAGGAGGGTGGATTCGAATATCGTGTTGGTTTCAATATCGTCAAGAACAGCGAAATAGTGAGACGAGGAGTCAGAGTCATTGGTTAACGTGGTCGAAGTTACGGTGGGGGAAGCAAGGGTTTCGGTCATGATATCGATATGAGAGATGAGAGTGCGGAGTTGTACGAGGCAGATTTCGAGAGTTTGAATACGTTGGGAGTGGGTAGACATGATAATCATTCTGGGTTCTTATAATCCGTGAGTTCTTTTATAAGCGGTGAGAATAGACGAGGCGTTATCTAGATTCTCTTGAGGGATCCACTCGTTACTGGCGGAAGAATATCCTTTCCAGGACACAAGATAGCGTCGTCATTTTCCCGTGCCTTTGTGCGATAAGATAGCTTCGACTTCGTATTCTTCTTCGTTATCAATGATGTCAGGAGGAGGGTCGTGGAAGTTAGGGCTGTGGATCTCTGTTTCGTGATAGGACGATAGTTCAGAAGCATGGAACGTGGGGTGAACTTTCCATTGCGTAGGTAACTGGAGTGTGAACGTGATCGGGGATAGTACTGCAGTGATGGTAAAAGGTCCGTATCATTTTGGGGCAAGTTTCCATGATGGGAGCTGCGTGATAAGGTTCTTTCCTGATAACCAAACCTTATCTCCGATCTTCCATGGTTGGTACTTCTTTCCGTGCGATCGTTCGGCCATCTGTTGCATTGTGAGATTGTGGCAAGAAATAGCTTCTTCATGTATCTTCTGAAGAAGGCGGAGTCGTTCTTCTGCTGCAGGGACGGTGGATTCGGGGAGTACGTGAGGGAGAGCTCGTGGCTCATATCCCATCATGAGGCGGAATGGGGAGGCATTTCGAGAATCGTGTTTTCTATGGTTGTGAACAAATTCGGCCATGGGAAGGTGTTCGACCCAGTCTTCTGGGTTATTGCGGCAATAGATGCAAAGGTAAGTTTCTAGTTCTTGATTTAGACGTTCCGTCTGTCCATCTGTTTGCAGGTGATAAGCAGTGGAAGCGGCGATGTTGTATTTCAATAGCTTTGCGAGAGCTTTAGAGAACTTGGAGACGAACTGTGGACCACGGTCAGAGATTACTTTTTCGTGAAGTCCAAAACGTCGATAGACATATTTGAAAAACTTCTTCGCTACTCCTTCAGAAGTAATGGTTTTCGTACAAGGGATAAGAATTACCCCCTTTGTAAGCCCATGGTCTACCACAACCATGATAGAATCAAAACTGTTACAGGGCGGTAGATCAGTGATGAGGTCGACGGATACTTGGGCAAAGGGAGTAGAGACCGAGGACGGGATAGGGACGAGTGGGGGGGTCGTAGGATGAGTGTCAGATTTCATCTGTTGACAAAGGGCGCATCCTTCAATGTATTTCCGGATATAGGTGCCCATCGAGGGCCACCAGAAGTCACGTTTTACCAGTTCTTCGGTTTTAAAACGACCTGGATGGCCCACTGTTGCGTGATCGTGGGTTCGTTCTAAAATAGCATGTCGTCCGGCAGGACGGACGTAGGCCCGATCCTTATAGAATAAGACATCGTCCTTTATCGTCCAATCGGAGAGGGCTGATTTTATGGGGGGAAGGCAGAGACCGTTCAAAGCATCAGAAGCGGCTTGGAAAATGGGGTCGATATCGTCAGGGTCAGGGTTCGCAAGAGTTGTCATTAACTCCTGGTCAAGGAGACGAATAAAGAGGGAGTCCGGGAGGAGGGTAACGTCTTCGTTATCATTTTCAGTGGGGATATGATCAGCACGGCGGGAAAGAGCATCAGGGGCAACAAGTTTGGTTCCAGCGACATGGTGGAGTTCTAGATCATAGCATGAAAGAAGTAGTTGCCATCGGGCTTGACGACGGGTAAGCTTCTGTGCGGTGCGAAAATAGAGAAGGTTCATGTGATCAGTGAATACGATGACCGGATGAGGATTCCCTTCCAGGTAGTGACGCCATTCTGTCAGTGCTCGGATAACTGCGAGGAGTTCTTGATCGAAGATCTGGTAATTTCTTTCTGCCGGGTTCAGGGATTGCGAAAGATACCCGCATGGATGATAAACACCATTTTCATCAGTCTGAAGGAGGACAGCTCCGGTGGCAACCAAGGATGCATCTGTTGCGACTGCAAATTGACGCGATGGATCAGGGTTACGAAGAACCGGTTGTTTCAAAAAACATTCTTTCAGCGTAGTAAAGGCGTCTTGACACGGAGTTGACCATAAGAAAGTGGTGTTCTTCTTCGTTAAATCAATGAGCGGTCATGTGATATCGGAGTAATGAGGGATGAAGTTTCGGTAGAAGTTGCAGAAGCCTAGGAATGATCATGTTTCTTTGACAGTGGTCGGAATTGGCCAGTCACGGATTCCATCAGTTTTAGCAGTATCCATGGCGACACACCCTGGGCGAATGATCATTCCGAGATATTCTACTTCCTGTGCATCGAAGGTACATTTTTCTGGTTTCAAGAAGAGCTTTTCGGCTCGTATCTTGATCAGAATGCGGCGGGTTCGTTCATGGTGTTCATCAAGGTCATTCGAAAAGATGAGGATATCATCCATGTATATTACCAGCCAACCTTCGTTGATCTCCTGTTGGAAGGTCCGGTTCATGTAGGCTTGGAACGTGGCTGGGGAATTACAGAGACTGAAGAACATGACATTCGGTTTGTAGAGTCCAAATTCAGTGGTGAATGCCGCTTTCCATCTATCATCGGGGTGAATGCGGATGTTGTTATAACTGGACCGAACGTCCATCTTGGTGAAATACTTGGCTCCGTGTAACCGTGCGACCAAGGACAATGGGAGTGGTAACGGGTAAGCGTTCTTTATCGTCCAGTCGTTAATATACCGATAGTCTTGGCATGGTCTTAGGTCTCCGCTTTTCTTTCCAACAAAGAAAAATCCGCTAGCTTGCGGCGATTTCGATTCTGAGATGAAACCTTTCTGTACGTTCTCGTCAATGAACACTTTGACAGCAGTTCGTTCCGTAACGGAGAGAGGGTAGATTTTCGATGTTTTCGGGATGAATCCGGGTTTCGTTTCAATACAATGGTCAATACCGGGTCGTTCGGGAGGTAAACTATTAAGTCCGTCCTTAGCGAAGATATCAGCGAAGTCGTGGAGATAGGAGGGTACGAGTTCTTCGAAAGTTTTCTTCTTCTGTTCTAGCCCCGCAGCTAGAGCGAACTGTTGGGCTTTGTTACTAACTTTCGTGTAATCGCTAGACCGTGGCAAGGGTGTGACCGTGGGTTTCTGTTCCAGACGGCTGGTTCCATCGGAAGTAAGGGGAGTGTCCATAGAAACGTTTGTAATGACCCGAAGTTCGGACGCGTCGGAAGAATACTCCACTAGGAATTCATCATCATCAAGGTCGTATAGAGAGACTTCTCGCACTGGTGCGGCAAAGTTCTCTTGTGTCCATACGTCTTCCTTGGTATCGAAGGTCTCGTCATCATCATCTGGGATGGGAAGTAGGTCGGGAATAGGGATAGGAGCTTCTTCGTCGATAACTTCTTCAATAGATGCCTTCGGATAGCAAAGGGGGGTGTTCGGTATGGTGGGTTCTTCTTTACGAAGTTTGGAGTTCTTCCACGTTCGATCAATAGGTTCGTGTTGAAATAGAAGGGGAAGGGCGCCTCTCTTCCTTTCTTTGTCAACTTCTTCTTCGACCTGACTACTCTTCGCTGTTTGCGAGAGGATAAGAGTTTCGGCGGCCCAGTTGATGGCTGGGTTCATTGCTTTCAACCAAGGGATACCGAGCAGAATCTGGTCTCTTCGCCCTAAGCGAGTGACATTGAATTTCCCGATCATGGTTCGTTCATCAATTTTGATGGTGAGGACGCAGTACCGGCGAATGGCTCCGCTTTTGGAATAGCTTCCATCGGCGGTAGTAACTTTGAAGGGTTTACTGAGTGCGTGGGTTCAAATTTTGTGCTTCTTTATGAAGTCTTCGGAAATGAATGTTCCGGCTGCTCCGGAGTCGACGACTGCGGTTGTTTCAACGGTTTTCAGACGAGTTTTCGAAATAAGAGAAAGTGGAACTCGAAGTTCCTTTCATTCACCAACTTTTCATACGAGTCTAATGGGTACATCGGAAGATACTGACGTTGATCCAGTCTTCCACATCAAAAATCCTTGTTGAGACGACGGACTTCTGCTTCTTCTTCTTCATCATTGCTGCTTTCGACTTCTTTGCGACGGACCGGGGTTTTCCCGTTCTTTTTCTTCTGGGGACATGCTTTGGACAGGTGTCCTACCACGTGGCAGGTAAAACACTTTCTGGTCCGGAAGTGTTCGGTGCGCTCTTCTTCTGTGAGTCGATCGACCACCATAGCATTGGGGTCTCTGGAAGGTGTGTATCGACTGGATCCGAAGTTCTTCTTTTTCTGGGGTTGGTTACGTGCCCTAATAGCATTCAACTGGAGGCGGGAGTTGTCGAGTTGGATACAAGTGGATAGGACCACCTCAAAGTCATCAGAGACGTCACCCATGCCAAAGAGGCGGGTGGTTAGTCCTGGGTGTAATCCGTCTAAGAAGAATTGCTTCTTTGAGACGTCGTCGTGGATTCCAGAGCGTTGGGCGAGCATCAGGAATTCTGAAATATAGTCCTGGAGCTCGGACCCTTGCTTCAGGTTTCGGAGTTTAGCTAAGGCGGTTCCTGTGGGATCAAGCGGTTTAAATGCTTTGTTAAAATCGGCAAGGAATTCCACCCAAGTTCCATAACCCTTAATGGTTCCGTCTGTTCTCTTATAGAGTGGATCTTGTGTGTGGGAGAGGAAATCCTCTTTCCAGTAGCGGGCATTCCCTTCGTTCATGAAGGAGGTGACGAAAATGATTTTCTGCTTATCTTCTATATAGATCTTCTCATTGATGTCGAGGTAGGAGTTACACGACATGAGGAAGCCTCTAGACTTGTCTCTATCGCCATCAAAGATGGGAGGGGTCCCGATCTTGATTTCGACGGGTTTGGAAGACATCGTGGGATTCAGGGGTGGTAAAGGTGGTAAAGCGCCTAGGTTTAGTGCACCGATCAATGGGGTTAATGTCGTCAGTTTGGACCTGGAGTTCTATCTGTTGTGATGACCAGGGTTTTGTCGTTCTGGGTTTCAAATATGCAACACGTGATAGTGGTGCAAGGGATCAGTGAAGACTTTAATCTTTTGTTACGAACTAGGATAGGTCTGATGTATGGCTACTCGATAAGAGTAATCGGCCAAGGTCGATTCAAGACTTCAGCGTATACCGAAGTTCAATGGTTCAATAAGACAAGACAAGGAGAGTGTCCTTGGCTAGAATCAGGTTCAGACGACTTAAGATTGGGGGTCTTAAGCGAAAGCAAGTTCCAGGTAAAACCTAGTAAGATTAAAGTAAAGAACTACACAGTACAAAGACGAGTTTATATAGTGAACAAGAACGTCCTTTAGGGCAGGCGTATACAAGTCAGAACGAGTCAGAGATAAGACCGAGTCAGAGATAACAAGAATAGATCACCTAGCGACGGCTTGATAGTGATCGTGATGTAATACAATGGGTCAATGAAAGATAAGAAAGATAAGTCTAGCGGCGGCATCATGCAGCTCATGACGTAATACAAGTGAAGAGTAAGAGAAAATGAATAGGGGCGTACTTGACTGTAACAAACAAGCCTTCATACCTTTAGCATACAAGATTTCTCTGCTATACAATTCGAGATCATAAGTGCAAGGAAGTGTATGCTCCGGCAAGCAATCATTCCGCAAAAGATCGAGAGGTATTGTTTTCACATCTACACTCTTAAGACCGCTGATAAAGTCATTCTGTGCACAAACTGCACACAAACCTTGTTTGAGCGCATCTGGACTCAACTTTTGCTGATATTCCAAGACAATGTCCCATTTTTCCTCAACTGAGCATATTGAGGGAAATTCAGCAACATTCAACGCTTGTTGACTTTGCCGGTAAGACTTGCAGTGACGATCTGCATCTCGCTCCAAAATCTGGGAGCGCTGCGCATCAGAAATTCCTGCACGTGCAACGCGATGAGCGTTAGCATCAAACTTGCAAAAAGAATCACAGAAGGGCTCTGGGACAATCTGGTTAGAAAAATCATGCCGAGGAGCTTTCAAGAGTTTGAAAACGACTAGATTGGAGATACAATCCGCGTCACAAACATGGACACGCAACATATCACAAATATAATCTTTACGATAAGCAGCCGGAACACGAACCGCATGAGCACGTGCAATGATAGAATAATGCTCTCTTGTAAAGAATGAGAAATTGTCTATCACCTGGCGAAGGCTTGGAGCAGCGACTGGCAGGAAGACACCCACAGGATATTGCCTCTGCGCTTGTAAGCACACTCGAGAAACCTCGTAAAACCCAAAAAACTTGCGAAGAACGCATGATGACACTACAGAGCTCCCGTCGTCAGGGAGCTCTTGATCGGATACTACAAGCGAGGCGGGAGGAACAAAAGATGAAGAATTCAGCGTCGATGAACTGCAAGCCATGGTGATATAAAGAAAAACACAGGAACGCTAAAGAGGAGCAAACAACAAGATGACTAAGACCGGGCCGCCACTATCGAGATGATCGTATAGACAGAGAATTAAAATTTACAGGTGTTTGGTTTTTTTTTTGGATGACTAAGACCGGGCCGCCACGACCGGGATGATCGAGTAGACAGAGAATTAAAATTGACAAACCAGTCCCTATTCTAGGTCCTGGAATGCATCACTATTGTACAATTTTATGCATCACAGGAGGATCACTATAATGCATCAGTAATGCCACCTACTTGGTGGGCATAGAATTGTAGCACAGATGCATCACTGTTAACCTTACAATCTCAATACTTTCTTGCATCAATATGACAAGGACGCCTGATTTTAAGTACTACAAGGCTGAGAAGGTAAACTCGAGATTTCCTGATGACTACATACCTATATATATATACCAGTTTATATCTTCATGCTCCGCCTAGTACTGATGATATTCCGAACTCTGCCACATCACATATGTTTTCGATCTGTCCTTTTTGTACTACACTGTCCTTATGGCGTACACCGTCAACTTACTGTTTTAGTTATGTGTGTCCTAGCAATTGTCGTCATTTGCCGTGCTGTAGTACACTGTTCCCTCATCGCTTGGCGCACTGAGATACTCACTAGTACCACAATGGGCATTGGGTACGAGGCATGGACTTGTTTTCAATACTGCTGTTCTTGCTGTCCACACAGTCGAAAGGTGACACCATGCCACCGTTTCCGAGTAGGTGAAAACACTGAGCGGCTGAGCCTTTGACGTCCCACTGACAATCTCAGCACACCTTTTATTTGTCTAAACACCAGTGAAACCTTTCAGTCGCGTGCGCGTCAGGTACATGTTCGGATCAGGAATACAACTTTGGGACACTTAAGAAGTACTTAAGCGTGGTTTTCAGCGTCGGGAATTAATCCATTGGAGAAGGATGAATACCATCATCGATAAGGAGAGGACATCCCAAGCCCGTCTCAAGCCGAAATATAGCCAGAAACGAAAGGGGTAGATAGATTGCGAATTTGCAGGCGATATGAGGCAAATGAATTCAAACCTCAAAGTCAAGTTACTGGTGCGGCAGCCGAGCAAGATGGATCGTCCGTCGATAGGTCCAATAGATGTATACTTACAACTAAGTATGAAACTTGGAAGAACAGCCATCTAACGAATGGGTATGACGTTCTGTTCACTACATATAATACAGAGCACGCAGATAGATTGCATATTCAAGTGACGAAAAGCTCATGATTTCAAGTACGATATGGTAGCCATTAGTCCAGCTAAGGCTTCAAGAAGAACATCAACTTTTGCTAGTCCCAACTCCAAAGCGTCGGTCTCTCGTTCGACAGTCGCGCGCAGACAGGCACCAAGTGGCTCGTTGGGTGTTTTTAAAGAGCCGGCAGATGATCCCCGTGCCGACGAGACAGGGGTTACAGCCTCGATGGTGCTTTGACGAGCCGCTCGTGGTTTTCTGACGATTATCAACTCCTTGATGCCCAATTGGACACGTGGATCGATTCCTCTGGTCCGTAGCACCATGTTATGCTCTATGGAATAATCCAAGAGCGCACTGATGCGAGCTATACAAATGGTGAAAAGGAAATCAAACACAATAACAACCAATGCTTACTGTCCAAGTGAGCAGGGAACGCCGACCTCCGGCGCCTGATCAAGACAAGCATTCTAAAAAATGCCGCTTTGTACGGCACTTGTTCCTCTGAACAAATCACGAGCAGGGTCGCGCCAATATTACTTGAATTCATAGTGGCGTTTGCAATCTTAATTACCAAGGGCATCAGTGGAAGAGCCTGCTAGAATTGAAATCATATTTACCTCCGTAAGAGAGATGATCTGCACGGAAATATTATCGTCAGTTGACTATAAGAGATGAGTAATAAGAAAGACAAGACCTTACGGCCGTAGTGGCGAATTTGGCGGTCTTCCGCATCACTAAACTTCATCATGTCAGTCATGGCTTCCAGAAAACGGTCCAGAGACTCGAGACGATTAGCCAGTCTTCTAAAGACTCCCCAACGATAGAGATTAGGGACGTTGTTAGGCATGAGGATTTACAGTAGAAGATAGGTGAGTATATGGAGAGATGCAAAGTGATGGAGAGAAGAGAGACACTGCCAACACGAAATATGTAGTGCTCGGATGCCTGGGTCCACATATTTGAGAAGCGCTTGCCACAGGCCATGTAAGTACATCAAAAGAACAAATATAACTTTCGCCACATAGCTGCGGTGCATTCCGTGGACTCTGCCAGTGGACCGTGTTTGTGGCATCATTGTCCTTCGTTGGCACATTTACTTTACTCCGGAGTCTGAGCACCATGAGTCACAGTTCCGAAAACGGGAAACACAAAATGTGGAAAGTGTGGACGGCGAGATATTGATTGCGAACCATAAGATGCGTAAGCCACAGATGTAATAAAGATCCACCTGATTGAAGGGGCTCCAAGAATTTACCACGTTCGCACGCGTGGCTTGGATGCGGTGGTAGGTGGGTACGATCGATTTGAAAGTGTGTCAGACAATGACCTCGTGAGTTCATAGTCCTTCCACAAGTCCCGGAGAACGACTTCCTCGACTCCCTATGGTTGCATGAGCGGTCGTCAAGATATAGGGTCCAATCCGCTTGGTAGAAGAGAACAATTTTAGGAGCGAGGAACTCCTGAACAGTCCATCCTCGCATGTCCCAAAAGCTGTTTGCGAGCTCGCCAGATTACGAAGGAGAGGATGAAGGTCTCCAGAAGAGAAAGCTGTTATCTCGAAGTCAGTGATATTGATGCAGAACTTAAAACCAGGTGAACTAGCCGCAGGAGCGTGTGCTACTCCAGAGAGGAAGTTGTACACATGGTACAGGGCCTTTATGGGTCTTCTGATTGAGTTAGTACGGCCGAACCCGACGACTCAACGGCAACTAGACAACTTGATGCAGAATTCCTGATTCGGGACTGGGACTAGCGTGTACAAATTGATGATAAACGAGGATGAAACTTCTTGCTGATAATGGCCCAGCGTCCCCGTCAGGGACGGTCAGGCTTCAAGCTTCAAGGTTCAGCCAAGCAACTACTCACAATGTGTATCACGGCCATGGCCATGGCGAGTGAGCTCCGAGTGGGAGCTGGCAACTGAGGGCCTCAGGGAGGCTCGGAATTAGGACGGCATGGTAGACTCAAATAGCTACAGGCTGCAGCAACTGCCGCGACGTCATGGACAATTATATTATTACACAAGGTGCGGATGATATTCGTCGTTGTTCTAACATTTGTGATGATCTTCTTATGCCATTGAGCTCAACCCTTCGTCTTATCTCGGGTACGGACTGAAGGGTGCAGCTCTTCACGGAGCACCGCACTGTGATCATACGTTCGAGGCCTTCAAGATAATGCTCCTCAAGTTGGACATTGCATTCGACCCACGGATACGACGTGAGCCCCAAACAACTCGAGCGCCGACTTGAGGATGGCTTACATTTTTTGCAGAGCTATCCAGCAATACGTTAGTCCATCCGAAGTAGAAGATACTATTCGACGAGCCATTCACGCTCAACTGGAAAACGCTCCACTTCGTCTAATCAACACCATCACTGAGCATATATGTGATTGAAATGCACAGATCAACGACTTCATGGAGAATACAGAGTACAGACAGCTTTTGTCTTCATCAGTCATGCATAGGTCCCTCTAAATGGAGCCCATCAAAGAAACGGTCGCGAAGTACTTCAATTTGGTCATGTTATCCCATAGGTGAAACTAAGGAACTGCTACTGCATGATATTCAGGACAGGATATATGACTTGGATCCGGTTGGAATTGTTGTAAAGTTGCAGAAGTTCTGCGGAGTTGCTCGCAACAGGGTCCTTGTCACTTGACCATGGTCCATGGTGCGCCCAGTTTACTTCGTCCCACCATAACCCCTAACGCATTGACATTCAGTCCTCCCGTATCGAACTACTCAATGCTCAGCTTATGAACTACGAACAATATCTATCAACTTCGAAGCACAAGGAGCAGCAGACGCCAGCGTCACCTACGGCCTCGAGTTGAGATGTAAACTCGTATGTGCCACATTCTTAGCGCTGACTCACTGTTATCGCTGATAAGCACAGAAGCATTTCGCAGGCAGTGCGGCTGATGGAACATTCCTCACGCCAAGCATGTTGGACCACTGAGTTTCTTGGTGTGTGCTCCTTCAAGACAATGTTTATCGAAATACTTGGTGGTACATGAATACTTGCAGTAACCCAACCAACTTCGCATTTCCTTCTCTTATTTTCTTACGAAAGGTCTTTTGACGAGATCCGAACGCAACACAGTGATCTTTCCTTTCGATATCAAGTATCAAGTCTAAGGACGAGGATGCAGTGAAGAAGTTGCGACCGATGAAGTGCGGTTCGTGGAGACATATGTTGCGAAGGTGTACCAACAGGGCAACGCGAGCGCGACGAGGAAGCAGACGTCTCTCATTCTCCGGGACTTGTGGAAGGACTATGAACTCACGAGGTCATTGTCTGACACACTTTCAAATCGATCGTACCCACCTACCACCGCATCCAAGCCACGCGTGCGAACGTGGTAAATTCTTGGAGCCCCTTCAATCAGGTGGATCTTTATTACATCTGTGGCTTACGCATCTTATGGTTCGCAATCAATATCTCGCCGTCCACACTTTCCACATTTTGTGTTTCCCGTTTTCGGAACTGTGACTCATGGTGCTCAGACTCCGGAGTAAAGTAAATGTGCCAACGAAGGACAATGATGCCACAAACACGGTCCACTGGCAGAGTCCACGGAATGCACCGCAGCTATGTGGCGAAAGTTATATTTGTTCTTTTGATGTACTTACATGGCCTGTGGCAAGCGCTTCTCAAATATGTGGACCCAGGCATCCGAGCACTACATATTTCGTGTTGGCAGTGTCTCTCTTCTCTCCATCACTTTGCATCTCTCCATATACTCACCTATCTTCTACTGTAAATCCTCATGCCTAACAACGTCCCTAATCTCTATCGTTGGGGAGTCTTTAGAAGACTGGCTAATCGTCTCGAGTCTCTGGACCGTTTTCTGGAAGCCATGACTGACATGATGAAGTTTAGTGATGCGGAAGACCGCCAAATTCGCCACTACGGCCGTAAGGTCTTGTCTTTCTTATTACTCATCTCTTATAGTCAACTGACGATAATATTTCCGTGCAGATCATCTCTCTTACGGAGGTAAATATGATTTCAATTCTAGCAGGCTCTTCCACTGATGCCCTTGGTAATTAAGATTGCAAACGCCACTATGAATTCAAGTAATATTGGCGCGACCCTGCTCGTGATTTGTTCAGAGGAACAAGTGCCGTACAAAGCGGCATTTTTTAGAATGCTTGTCTTGATCAGGCGCCGGAGGTCGGCGTTCCCTGCTCACTTGGACAGTAAGCATTGGTTGTTATTGTGTTTGATTTCCTTTTCACCATTTGTATAGCTCGCATCAGTGCGCTCTTGGATTATTCCATAGAGCATAACATGGTGCTACGGACCAGAGGAATCGATCCACGTGTCCAATTGGGCATCAAGGAGTTGATAATCGTCAGAAAACCACGAGCGGCTCGTCAAAGCACCATCGAGGCTGTAACCCCTGTCTCGTCGGCACGGGGATCATCTGCCGGCTCTTTAAAAACACCCAACGAGCCACTTGGTGCCTGTCTGCGCGCGACTGTCGAACGAGAGACCGACGCTTTGGAGTTGGGACTAGCAAAAGTTGATGTTCTTCTTGAAGCCTTAGCTGGACTAATGGCTACCATATCGTACTTGAAATTACAACCTTTAACCCCTGTCTCGTCGGCACGGGGATCATCTGCCGGCTCTTTAAAAACACCCAACGAGCCACTTGGTGCCTCCATTCCCTCGAAGGCTGTCTGCGCGCGACTGTCGAACGAGAGACCGACGCTTTGAGTTTGGAAGTAGGATACAATGATCATCAAGTTGATATTCTTCTCGAGCCTTAGCTGGACTATTGGCTACCATATCGTACTTGAAATTACAACCTTTTCGTCATAAATATGGAAATTATCTACTCAGTGCTCACTCTGTATCATATGTAGTGTTGTTTTTCCAAGTTTCATACTTGTTTGCAACTATACACCTCTTGCCCCTATATCTCGACGGACAATCTGCTGCCGCACCAGTAGCGTGACCTTGAAGTTTGAATTCATTTGCCTCATCTCGTTTTCAAATTCGCAATCCATCCCGTTCGTTTATAACTTGATCTCGGCTTGAGGATATCTTCTCGTTGATGATGGTATTCATCGTCCTCCAATGGATTAGTAGTAATTCTCGGTTCCGAAAAGCATGTTCAAGTACTTCCTAATCAAGCATCACAAAGTTGTATTCGGTGATCCGAACCTGTACCTGACACATCAGTAATTAATGCACAGTTCCTTACCTTACTTATTTTTACACGCAGTAAGCAGAAATAAGCAAGGGTGAAAATAAGTAGATGGCCAGTTGAAAAAGGCCCAACTGAAATATCTCACTGATGTGTAGACAGATAGAAGGTGTGCTGAGGTTGTCAGTGAAACATGAAAAGCTTAGCCGCTAAGGGTTTTTAGAAGTTCTTTTTTACCTGGAAACGGTGGCATGCAGTGCGCCCAGCGACAAGGGAACCGTGTACAGCTCGTAACGCAAAACATTGTACTCCAGTTCTCAACCACTACAGCATGATAATCTCAATCAAACGCAGGTTTATTTTGAACTTGTAGGTTATAGCAACAATGTCTTGGTCTAAACTGATTTTCTGTCGATATCTGCAATCGAGTCAAGCCGCAATCACCATCTTCGTTTCTTCTTGTCACTTAATCCACTTCTCCCAGCTGAAATGTCATCCGTGGGTAATCCTTGTATGTATCCAATTCCCTGTTACAGCCATTTGCAGAACGCTAGGCCAAAAAATTTTCACTACATACATTCGGCAATAAGTCGGAA
This sequence comes from Suillus subluteus, assembly GCA_016647755.1. Lineage (NCBI taxonomy): Eukaryota > Fungi > Basidiomycota > Agaricomycetes > Boletales > Suillaceae > Suillus > Suillus subluteus. The sequence continues at coordinate 77,845 of JABBWI010000028.1, read as the reverse complement.
CAACAAACTTTTAACTTCCGACGGACAATCTTGATCTACAACTCGGATGGGACGATACATATCTAAGGAACGAAAGCAAGTTGCTCTACAAATGAGCTTGCTAAATGTCAAGGACCCAATGATTCGTCGTTACACTGGGATTAGTGAGCGGTCATTGCGATATCTTCGGAAGGCGTATCGGGAGACTGGCGAAGTTGTGAGGACACCGGTTTGTGCAGGTCGACCCCGCATCCTCGATAGTCTCGATGCAAATGTGAGTTATTACTTATTCTCAGTACTACTTATATGTTATTTCTCAGTTCCTTGAGGCGTGTATCGAGCGATAACCAGATATTCTCCTCACCGAGATGCAAGATCAACTGCAGGAGACTTGTGGTGTTGAAGTTTCGATTGCAACAATTTCAAGAACAATACGTAGGCGAGGGTTTACATGAAAGAAGGTATGTCATCACTCGTGTCCTTACTGATATGTATGATTCAATACAGCACTATCTAGGTTACACGCCCTTCTGTCGAACGTGATGAAGATGATCGAGCTGCCTATAAGATGCTTGTGGGCAAACATTTCCAGCCGGAGCACCTTGTATTTGCGGATGAGTGTCATTTCAACAGGATTTCCTTACACCGTGATTTTGCTTGGGCTCCTATTGGAAAGCGCGCACAACGGCGGGATTTTTTCATACGTGGCAAAAGGTACTTTTTCAGAAACTCTCTCGTCAGCGCCTTGACATTTTGTTAGATATTCAATTCTTCCGGCTCTGTCACTTGACGGTATCCTCCACTTGGAGGTTTTAGATCATTCGTTCTCTGGTGAAGAATTTGGGGATTTTGTTGCTGGTGTATTGGACCAAATGCAGCCCTGGCCCATGCCAAACTCGGTGCTGATCATGGACAACGCAAGTATCCACAAAGTCCAAGTATTCGTGAGATGGTCGAAGAGCGGTGCGTTATCCTTATTTCCTGCTCAAACGATACTGATCTCTCTTTTTTTTGTAGCGGCATGCGGCTCCTGTACTTGCCTTCTTATTCACCTGATTTAAATCCTATTGAGGAGGCGTTTTCAGCTATCAAGGCATGGCTTCGGTCAAACCGTGACTATGTACTTGGGGAGACCGAGGGTCCAGCCTGTGATCCATATGCATTGATATGGGAAGCTGTATATGGCGTTGTTATGAGTGAAAAGGCTCATGGCTGGTACAAGCATAGTGAATACATTGCGTAGAGAGCGCACTTTTTACCGATTTTGTGCAAGTACCTTGCAGGCATGTTGAAACTGCCGGCGGTGCTATTTTACTAAGTGATTAGTTTGTATCACTGATTGACAGCTTAGGTCAGGAATTCTCCATCCCCCTCAGTCTCGTCATCGCTCTCGTACTCGTTGTACTCACCACTTCCATACTCCGATTCTCCTTCATGCCACATATCATATTCAGTCTCGATAGCACGTTCCTTCCCTTTGTCCTGAGTCCCTGAGCTAGGTGCCTCTGGCTCCTCTATCTCTGGCTCCTCATAGGAATTGAGGAGTCCAAGGAGCAGCAGAATGATCTGTTTAGCGAAATTGCGGAGGATTCTGGCTTGCTTTTGCCCCATATCGCCAACGACACTCAACACATCCTCCGGTAAAAGCATTACTTGGCTCGACAAAACAACCCCTGCATCTAGCAGGGACGTTTCAAGTTCCCAAATTCGCAGTTCTGGTCTTTCGGCATCGATCAGCGCAAGCAACACCCCAATTTTTGGATAGTCCGGCAGTGTTGTGTTAGGGATCTGGGCTGCAGACTCGAAGTGGCACTGTTGCGAAAGCAGTGGAGGACTAGGAGTCTTTGATGTGGAAGCTATGGTAGGATCGGCCGTTATATTTTGTATGGTGACATGGACTTCAGGTGATGATCCTGACCTCGAGTGATGAGGCTTTTTGTTGGCTGGGCCACGGTCGAAATTGAGGCAGTGAGGTGGGTTGTAAATCGTTGCATGACCAAGAGCCTAAGGGTATTTTTTATTTTTTTCTGCAAGGATGGACATGAAACTTATGATCTTTTTAGCCCAGAGAGTCATCTCGGCGTGATCGAGATGACGATGGTTATCATAGCCGCTGGTGTGATCTATGAAACAATGGCCATGGTGAAGCTCACACCGAATGTGGCACTCGAGCTGTTTGTATGCATTGAGCTGCGTGGAATCCTCGTCAATCGCTGGAGGAATATCGTCTTCACGTGTCCTCTTCTTCGCTTTGGTGGTAGTCTGTTTGGCCTTGGAGTAACTGTAAGTAGTTTTCGATTGATGTGACATAAATAATCACTTACTGCTGCATTCTTTACCTCTAAAGCAACGACTTGTGTACGCGCATTGGACGCTTTGTGACAAAGTCGATCCATAGTGATACCGAATGCTTCCGCATCGTTTAGGTGAGAAGCTTTACTATTATCACCTATGAACTTATACACAAGTTGGACTTCTTCAGGAGCATCAAGGTATGCAAGAATGCGACTTTTGAAGTCATCCCAAGGCATGTCAGTCTCGCCACGAAATCCACGCTTCATGTCACCCATAATAACATCAATGTCGAAACTAAAAACTCCAGGGCGTGGTTCAGGATTTGGTCGCAGTCTTGCTGATACCTGGGACAGTTCTGGGGTTGGATCCGATCGCATTGGAGGGTACTCTGGAGCTGGAACTTTTGGTTGCATCCTTGCCGGTTGCACTGGAAGATACTGCTGGTACGGAGGCTGGCCAGTGTGAATGAAGTGCAGGGGATAATACTGATGCTGCAAAGGTGGCGGATAGTGCTGCGGTACGTGCGGCATTTGCGGATAATGTTGTATGAAAGGTTGCTGATGATGTGCTGGCAGCTGTGGATAGTGATGAGGATACTGATGCGGGTTGTGAATATTGCCTGTGCCAGACCGACTCGGAGGGGTCCCTGACATAGGTAAGGATGGGCTTGCGAGGATGGGCTTGTGAGGATGGGCTTGTGAGGATGGGCTTCAAGCTCATGTATCAAGTGGTTCTTATAGTTTTTTTTCACAGTATTACACCATAATATTGACATGTCCATACGCCTGCAGCACACTGTCCGTTGGGACAAATTTATGAGTCGATCTTGCTGTCGGGTTCCAAGCGCACGGACCATGCTTGATAATATATATGTGTTGGTATGAATTACATAATCGCACATCTTCTCCAATAATGTCACAGTCAACGACGACACCTGTAAATCCCCCTACAAGAGGCCTTGTCTTCCCCTGTCCCACCTCTCCGTCCAAAGCCTCTTTCTCCTATAAGATGACGTTGGGCAGCGAAGTCTCCGACGATACACTGAAATTGTGTGCCAATTTGTTTAGTTCTAACTATGGTATTTGGGGCGATCAGGCAGCTACGATCTCCAAATTTACTGTAGCTGGTCAGTAGTTGAGATGTTGATCATTGGCCATGGCTGAATCATTTACTCAGGGAAACAGGTCAAAATGACTGGTGCCAGACTACGATCCCAGTGTTTGTCTCACCCGGAGAGTAGTGTTTTGGTAACTTGCTATATCCAAGTGGATCCACTTGAGAGTGAGCGTCCTCAACTTTACGGACATGCATTTGCCACGGTCTGGGACTATGGTGAAAATAAAGGTAGCTATCTCAATTTATTGCAAAGCTCACCTTCTGATTTTGTTAAGTTGGCTGGGTGACACAGCTTGTCGTCGATGAAGCAGTCCGTCAGCATTACATCGCAACCCACCTCTTGCAAACTCTGAAGTGCCACGCCTTATTCTCCCGTGTTAACGTTGTTGGTCTCATCTCGTCTCATCCTGCTGCCTGTAATGCATTGGCGAAATATGCTGGTGAGTTATCACCCTCATTATATTCAGATATTATGACTAAAATAATGAAGCCACTAATATTAAGGACGTTGAATTGGACTTCATCCGTCAACATGCAAAGGGCATTCTGGCATCTTCCCCCATTAGCTATCTAAAGGCTGCTCAACTGAGGGGTTCGCTCTTCCAAGACAGCTGCGACAATGGAGCCATATCATCTGTGTTCACCGAATTTTATGTTGACCATACTGAGCCTTTAGTGGTGTTGGAACAGTACAAGAAAAAAGGTCAATGGTGCTTGGGTGAGCTTCTCGACGGACATGAATTTCTCGCTGTTTTTCCTATTGCACCCGTGAGCCCAGTTCGCAACGATAACTAGCATACCTTACATATCTGATCGGAGAGTAGAAGTTAAAATACTGCTGTGTATGTAGTGAAAAAAATTTGGCCTAGTGTTCTGCAAATGGCTGTAACATTCAGTTGCAAGGGATTTGGGAGGACAGAAAGGGTGGTCGCTGTCGGAATTGTCTTTCTCTTGGACATAGTGAATCCTAGCCGCGTGATGATTAGTAACGGCGAGGCAGTCTATGGAGAGAAAAAAATCAAACGACACGCCATGGATAGCCTACTCCGCACCCACCGCAATTTGAGTAGCTGCTCCGACCCCAATGAGTCCCTCCGGTTTGTTTGCTGCATAGAGGGTGAACATGACCGTGGTACATGTTGTGATGAGGGCCCCACATTCAATAATGATGAAGAAGCTAGCCTTATAGTTGTGTCGCCCTGTGAGAACAGCCGTGCAGCGTCCCGCGTGCCATAGACAGTAGGCTATGCCACCCGATGCAAGAAAATAGACACCAGTCTCGAGACCCCATCCGGCGAGTCCATATGAATGGACATTGCGGGTGAGAGGCGTTGCTGTTGCAGGTATAAAGCCAGAAATGGCGATCGATGCCATAACTGACAGAGTGTCACCACAGATAGCCCCTCATCTTACATATCTAGCTTACTGCAGTGAAGGATCCAGAGAATGAACTAATGATGGTAGGCCATCAACACGAATGTTACTAGTACACTAATGGTAGACACGACAAATATAGTGTACTGGCATAATACAAATCTTGAAGTTGCGACCCCAGATCACGTATAGTCTCCAAATCTGAAAGGCAAACATTCATCTCTGTGTTGTGATTGAGCCTGGACCCAAAACTCACTAGGAGTAGTTCTTGAGCAAATGTCTAGAAATAATAGGCATCAGTCAAATGACATTGGAGATGCTTATGCTTCGCCACTGACATTCACGATATATACAAAGAAGCCACCGACGAACAGTTTGTTGCCACCAGGGTCAGTGAAGTAGTTATCAGCAGCGCTGGCTGAAGTCGCGAAAGCAGCCATCAACTCCAGCAAGCTTATGATAACATGTGTATTGACAGTTGAAACTAGAAACGAGTTCTCAGCGTTACAGACAGAACAGCTAACATTCAATGTACCTAGAAACAAGTTCTAGAGACATGGTGTGAGGATACAGGTACGGCGTGCATGATCATATTTCCCCATGACGATACCGTCATGAGAGAAGAACAAGACAGTAAGAATATATGAGCGGCAGGTAAGCGCAAAGGAAGTTCGATCTAGAAGTTTTGTCTGAGGGCTCAGTAAGAGCCAGGGCTCATAACCTATTGACAGTTGAAACTAGAAACGAGTTCTCAGCGTTGCAGACAGAACAGCTAACATTCAATGTACCTAGAAACAAGTTCTAGAGACATGGTGTGAGGATACAGGTACGGCGTGCAAAAAACAAAATACATACCTCAGCGTTACAGACAGAACAGCTGAGGTATTTGCGATATGAAGTACGAAGCTTATAAGGAATACATATAGAGTCCGAGAACAGAAATAAACGATGACAAACGATGACGATGCTGTGCTCAATGACGATGTTGAATATCAACACACCCCCTCAACGAGACATGAGAGAAAGTCCAGAACGATGATGCATAAATGCAGGTCGAGGAAGTGCTTTTGTGAATATATTGGCCGTGTTCTTGTGGGTGGAGACCCAGACTGGTGCGAAGGTTCCCTCTTCAATGTGACGTCTGATGAAGTGATAGCACAAATCAATGTGCTTGGTGCGAATGTGGTTAGCGGCCTCCTTGGAGAGTGCAATAGCGCCTGCGTTGTCGGCGAACAATTTGAGGGGGAGGGGAATTGCAAATTTCAAGCAGCCGAAGAAGGATTGGAGCCAGATACCATCCTGGATAGCGACAGTAAGAGCCATATACTCAGCTTCCATGGACGATAACGCCTGGGTAGTCTGTTTCTTTGCAGAGTGCGACACCAGGCCACCATTCAAGAACCAGACGTAGCCCGAGATGGATACGTGATCTTTGGGACAAGACGCCCAATCTGAATCGGAAAAACCATGAAGAGCTGGGTTGATGCCCGCACCCCCGTAATGCGTGCACAGTATGATAGTTCCCACAAGGTAGCGGAGAACGTGTTTTGCGGCGGAATAGTGTTTGGGTTCAGGAGATGAGTTGAATTGGGAGAGTTTCATCACACTGAGTGCGATGTCCGGGCAGGTATACATCGCGAGATACAACAGCTCACCAATGATTTTGCGATATTCGGCGGCGAGATCATCAACATGAGGGAAAACATCTGTCGGACGACCAAAGGGGAAGTTCGGATCCATCGGGAGAGTGACGGGATTGCAGGAAGTCATGTTGTGTTCGTTGAGGAGGTAGAGGATGTAATCCTCCTGATGCATCCATAACTCTCGCGTCTTATGGTCCCTGATAAATTGGATGCCGAGATACTTCGTCACTGCTCCAAGGTCGGTGATCCCAAAATGCTCCACAATCTGCGTCTTCATCTGGTCAAGAAAAGCTCGGTTATTGGATCCCGCTAACCCGTCGTCAACGTGCCATGCGATAATACAGATGACGCGTACTCCCTGCGCATTGACGTGGTCAAAGATGAATATGGCGTAGTTGGCCTCGCATCATAAGAAGCCGAGTCATGTTAGTACCTCCCTTAAGAGCTCGTACCAGTCATAAGCAGCCTGCTTGAGGCCGTATAGGGATGATAAAAGGTGAGCAATGAGACTGGATCTGTCAGGGCTGTGACGTTCGAACCTGGGTGGTTGACGCATGTAGACATCTTCTTGCAGTTTCCCCCACAGGAATGCATGCTTCGCATCGAAGCAATCAAGTTCCCAGTCGTGGGCTGTCGCATATGCAGACAGGACTCGAATAGACGCAGATTTCGCAACGGGGGCAAACATGCAACTGAAGTCGACACCGGGTATCTGCGAGAAGCCCTGAGCAACTAACCTTGCCTTAAACGCAGGTCCACCCTTAAGATCCTCCTTGAACTCCAAGACCCAACGACAACCGATGGCTCGTCAATCCGCAGGAAGAGGCACAAGTTCATATATGTTCATCTCGGACATTAGATTCATTTCCTTGCGCATAGCCGCAAGCCAGTGATCACTGTCGGGTCGTTGTATTGCTTCATCGTAAGTAGCAGGTGGAATGCGCAGATCGTATCCAGAAGCCATGGGGTTGCGACGCGTGTTGCTACGAACAGAGAGCGCAGCTACTTCGACAATGATGAGATTCGCAATCACGTGGGGAAAACCCACTTCGTCATCATCAGGAACGATCGCATCAGGATCAATGGCAGTAGGAGCGGGTGGTTCTGGCATAGGAGTTGGGGTTTGAATGATGGGGGGCTCAATGTCGTCAGTGTCCGTGACAGGTGGAGGGACACCAGAGATGCGTGCAGCTCGCAGTTTGCGCTGACGAGAGAGACGGGCCTTTTTGGCAGCGAGACGTTCCTTGAAAAGTTCACCCTTCTGAGTGGGAATGGGGATACGTCCAGACCTGCGAATGATGGCGACATGTGGGGGACTATGGGAAGGGGCTGTGGGAGTTGGTGTCAGTGTCATGGAAGGAGGAGTCGGAGTCGGCGCCATGGAAGCATCACCCTCGTCGTCACTGTCGGGAAAGGGGCGTTTGGTGAAGCTTTCATCAAAGATCACGTCATGGGAATTGAAGAACACGCCACTGACTGAGTCCCGACATCGCCAAGCCTTGACTCCGGGTGGATAACCCATGAAGATCGCCTCGCGCAAGCGTGGTCCGAGTTTGAGTTGAAGCTCAGTAGGAATCCGCGCAAAGCAATGAGCTCCGAACACGCGAAGGTGCGCCAGGTTGGGCTGAGATCCAAGAGCTCTCACACGCTCGCATCACACTACCAGAAGTCTCAGCATTCGTCGACACTCCTCTCACGCCAGGTTGGGCTGAGATCCGTGTAGCATCTCATATGGTGTCTTCCCCGCAGGAAGCGCACGTGACTCTGTCCTATTGAATAGGTAACAGGCTGTAAGTGCTGCTTCACCCCAAAGTGAAGAAGGCAAACGCACAAAATCCAACATCACATACATACGACCCTTGATCATATGCATCACCCTCTCTGCTTTCCCGTTCTGCTGATGTGCATAGGGAGCAGAGCGTTGATGCTGGATTCCGGCATGCTCGAGATGAGCCGTAAAGGCATCATTCAAGAACTCCCCCCCATTATCACTCCGAAAGATCTTCACCCGCAACCCTGACATGTTCTCCCATCTTGTGCATAGGGTAGACCAAGCTTCCAAGGCCTGATCCTTCGTCGCCAAGAGTTGTAAGTCGAGTGCGTGAGAGTGGTCATCAAGGAACACGATGAAGTAACGTTTTCCGTGAGGTGTCAAGGTAGGGATTGGTCCACAGACATCACTATGGATGAGGTCAAGAAATGAAGAGGCGCATTCAGTTTCGGACGAGTGGAATGGGAGATGCGGGTGCTTAGCAAGGATACATGACTCGCAATGCAATAAGGGTGTGGCCGACTGAATGGTGACCCCCTTTGCAATTCGATTGAGACGACTGACTGCCTCCTTGCCGATGTGTCCTACACGTGCATGCCAAAGATCAAGCATGAGAGGAGTGTTGACGAATGCTGAGACTTCTGGTAGTGTGACACGAGCGTGTGAGAGCTCTTCAAAAGGGATGAACTCAATGTCGGGAGCGTAGAGCTTTCCTGTCACAGGAATACAACCAAGATGATGACCCTTGTAAGCGAGTTCACAGGCCATGTTTGAACGGAAGTTAACATCCCACCCCTTTGCGTTCATACAACTGACAGACAGAAGGTTAAGAAGGGCATTCGGTGCGTGAAGACAGTTGGAAAGTCTGATGTGAAGACGTTGTTTACCAATGGAGAGCCAGGCGACACAAGTCCCGCGTCCGGTTGTCCGCAAAGTGCCGTGGTTCGCTGTCAAGACGTCGACAGGGTCTTCGGTGGAGTAGGTGTGGAAATACCGCTTATCCTTCACCAGGGTGACTGTGGTACCCGAATCCAGTATCGTCGTGAATGGGAGGTTGACGGCGCATGCTATCTCTTCCAGGACTTCGGCAATAGACGCAAACGAAAGGTCATGCATCAGACTATTCAAGTCTGTTGCAGCAGCCGCAATGACAGGTGCAGGAGTGGGTGCAACAGACTCAGTGGTGGCAGCAGCCGCGACCTGAGGTGTGTCTGCCTTCTTCTCCTTGTTGTGCATCCACGGAGCCTGGCCTTCCATGCCACCTCCCTTCTGGTAGCAGTGCTTATAGTCGTGATCGCCTTTGTTGCAGCTGGCTGTCGTGCAGAAAATTCCCTCTGGATTGTGCTTATGCTTTCAGAGTCCTGTGATGGGATTTACGCTGGGTGCATTAGAGGTGGTGGTCGTGTTCGCGTACTCAGACCCAGGATGGGCAGAATGAACAGCCTGCACGTGCACATGTCGGGCGGCCTCAGCCGTGATGCGGGAGACACAACTGTCGACTGTGAAAGTGGAAGGTCTGGCGGGTGTTGCCGTCATAATTTCGTCATGCATCCACTGTTCCAGCATTGACTTAAACTGCTGCCAGATAGGCGTCTGAGGCAGTCCAATAAGTAGACTGTAAATGGCATCACTGTTAGTGCTGCCGCCGTTCGGTCCCGAACCTGGGTTCGAACCTGAACTTTTGCGGACGGGACCGTCGTTCGGTTAGTGGTTCGACACACAATGCAGGACCAGACCCTACCTAGGTTCGTCGTTCGGGGAGTCTCGGATGGTTCTCGGACCCGTTCGGACCAGTCCGAACCAGTCCGAACCCATCATTCAAGGTTCCGCTCCATCCACTCGCAAACCAACATGCGCGAAATGCAAGTCTTCTATCCTATCAGCTCGAGGGAAGGGCAATTAAACAGCTTGAGCAAATACTTTCCATTACAACTTGGTACATTTTTGCGTCACAGTGCTAGGTGAACTTCAGGCATGAGCGGACAAAATGTTTAATTTCCTTTCACCTGCTCGTCACCAGCCTTCAAATTCATCGCGTATACAGAGCTATACAATGCCCATATTACAAGTGCACGTGCCTCTTCTGATCTGAACACAACAGTTCCAGTGAGGAATAAGTGATAGAAAACAGGGTAAACTTGCCAGTGCAGCGCAACCAATCCTTCATACTGACCGAACTCTCAAAGGCACTCCAATACCATCCTCTCCAACAACCCGCGGAGGGGGAAAAAGTTTCCTCGCAACTTCAACTTGAGTATCAGGTCCATCCCGCATCTCAAACACGAAGTTCTTCACCAGAACCGATAAAACTGTCTGTATCATAGTGAGTAACATCCAAAGTGGCTGATTCGACTCACTCACCTTGAATTCAGTGATCACAAAATCTTTGCCAAGACATGTCCTTGGGCTGTCGACAAATGTCAGCAGATGCCTATGACCTCGAACTTCCTCGGCCTTCCCGATCACATCTTCAGTCAGCCAACGATCAGGCTTGAATTCCTTTGCATCAGGCCCCCAGATGGCCGAAGAGCGATTGATCACCACACCTGATATCGTGATCAATGTCCCTTTCACTATAGATATACTGTCCGTCATTTCCCCGGACTCCGTGCGCACAGGTTTGCTCAATGGACCTATTGTGAGTGTCTATTCACATGTAGACATACACACTCACAAGACGACTGAACTCGCCTAGTGGAGGATGGAGTCATAGAATTTCATGGACAACCACATCCAACTATGGGAGATTGGCCTTTGATTGGTCATATGTCGGATCTGCGCCAAACACAAGAAGTTCCTCTCTGAGTCTGGTTTGGACATTCTGTTTCTGTACCGTCCCTCTCGTGCTAAGGTTATTGTGGTCATAGTTGGATGTGCAATGCAATCAAAGCTCGTGTCTCGCATGATGCAGCTCATCAAAGGCCTCACCAGGAACTTGAGGACTTTGCTCGCATCGCAAAAGACTCCCTTGCTATTCAGGGGTCTGTCATACTAACCTACAATTGTTTGTAGATCTCTTGGTAAATTTTGCAAAATATTATGTCGCGTTCGGCAGTTTGAACTGGTCCAAACCTGAACCTGACCATTGTGAACCCGTTCGAAGTGGTCCGGCCCAGAGTCCAACCTACCTGTGTGAACTTGACCGAGGTTTGGTTCTCGGTCCTCAGTTATCTTGAAAAAACTGGACGGAACCGAACTTCGGCAGCACTAATCACTGTCTCTAAGGGGGGCGCCTGAATCGTGAAGACGTTCACGGAAGACGGCGTGTTGCCCGACATAATTCGTCGTGTCAGCCGAATCCTTCATATGAAGGGCATCGAGTCGTTGACGTAGTTGGTACTGTGCACTGGTATCGGTATGGTTGAAGTGTTCTGCAAGCGTCTGCCACGCCTTGCGTGCTGAGATGGTATGAGAGCATGATACGAGTGCCCCTACTGATGAACTAAGATGGCGAGTAATGAGGTCTTTGGCTTTCATGTCGTTGAGTAACCATTCGCGCATTGCTGTCCTTTCTGCAGCTGTGACATTGGCCGGATCAGCAGCAATGGGTATGACGGATGGTGTTCCAAGAAGGTCTGCAGGATCAACAATCGTATTGATATTGCACCAAAGGTCTTCGCACGCAAGTGCATATTGCATTTTGGTCGACCATCCAACGTAGTTTTCAGATCCCAACAGCTCGGGAATATGATCATATTTCCCTATGACGATACTGTCATGAGAGAAGAACAAGACAGTAAGAATATATGAGCGGCGGGTAAGCGCAAAGGAAGTTCGATCTAGAAGTTTTGTCTGAGGGCTCAGTAAGAGCCGGGGCTCATAACCTATTGACAGTTGAAACTAGAAACGAGTTCTCAGCGTTACAGACAGAACAGCTAACATTCAATGTACCTAGAAACAAGTTCTAGAGACATGGTGTGAGGATACAGGTACGGCGTGCAAAAAACAAAATACATACCTCAGCGTTACAGACAGAACAGCTGAGGTATTTGTGATATGAAGTACGAAGCTTATAAGGAATACATATAGAGTCCGAGAACAGAAATAAACGATGACAAACGATGACGATGCTGTGCTCAATGACGATGTTGAATATCAACAATGTGCTGTAGCCAATGAAAATTGGACAACGCTCGAAAACAGGAGCGTTCTAGACATCATATCATAGTTGTGCTTTTGTTTTAGAAGAATTAGGCTTCCACTCACTTTCGAGATGCCCTGTGGTGGCCTAGAAGGGTAAAAAGACAAATGCTGAATAAGACGCAGCTACAACCTCCATCAGAAATAACCCCGTGTGCTATGGCAGAGCGCACTTAGTACCTGGAAGAGAAGCGATTGTGTTGGCGATACAGTAGGAATTCCTCAGCTACGTACCATACAAAATCGCCTTGAGCCAGATCCCAGTGATATACATCTGCGCCAGAGACTCGACCATCGTGGATAGAGAGTAATTGAGGGACTGCCAGGCGTTTTGGGGGAGGTATCCAAAATCCCAGAAATATATAGTGGGTCGTGTGTTCCACTTGGCTTGCTAGTTCAGGAGCGCATATCAATGGAACAGCATCTCAAACCAATTAATCAGTGGATGGTTCCTGACAGGGATCATCATGGCACTTCGATGATTTTTGATGGAGATCATGGTGTTAGACGAAACAAGAATGCTTCTGTACGTACGTGTGTTACCAGTCCCGGAGGATTAACCTCCGGGACTTCCCTCTTACCTTTTTTGCATCTCTTGTCGCTTCTTGTCACCTTCGACACCATATGTCGCTACCACCGGTGTTGCTATCACTGGTGGCTTCTTCCAGTCTCGTATGGTACTTTATGTTTTGTTTGTGCGCAGTTCCACCTCAGCGTTGTCTATCACACTCGCTGAGGTATGCGCTATTGTTACCCGTTGTATCTACTCTTGCTAACATGTATCTAGACAGTATCTAGGTAATATTATTTAGTGTTGTCTATCACACTCACTGAGACAGTGTCTAGCTTCATCACATGGGTGTAGCAATAAAATAGGGACGTGAAACGTGAACACTTCACATTGTCCATGCAAGCGTGAACACCTGCCGGCGACACCCAATGGGAAGTCCAAAAGCCACAGGAGCGTGTGCTACTCCAAAGAGGAAGTTTTACACAGCACACCTTCATGGGTCTTCTGATTCAATTCTGATTGACGCAGCAGTTAGTACGACCGAACCCGAGGACTCAACGGCAACTACATAGACAAGATGCAGAATTCCTGATTCAGGACTTGGACTTGGGTGTACAAATGGATGATAAACAAGGGAGGATGAAACTTCTTGCTGACAGTGGCCCAGCATCAGGGAAGGTCAGGCTTCAAGGTTCAGCCAGGGAACTACTCACAATGGGTATCACTGCCATGGCCATGGAGAGTGAGCCCCAGTGAAGACTGACTGTGATGGCAGAGGACTGTGTGTGATGGGATGTGAATTACCGCATTAGTACTGTGATGGCCTGTGTCAGGGTGTGCTCCTTGCTTATCTCTTCGACATTACCTTCACGAAGTTCGCATTGCATTGCATCTTCATATCAAACTATGTATCACAGAGTGCAAATTCCGTATCGCAAGCACAAACTTTGCATTACTGAAAGCAACCAAATTTGTCTTGTGACGCGTGAAGTCCATTATGTCATTGCAATTTCCAAGTTACAAATTCGTTGTGCAGCACCCCGCCGAAGCTACATAAATTGTCGGGGTCAAACTTCTCCCTCCCCGCAAAGCTTTCTTCCTCCCCACTTTTCTTCCTCTCCACCATCTTCCCACCTCCGAATTAAAGGTCCCGCCCGACTCTCCTCCGCTGGTTCCGCCTTGTGAGTGTCTCATGTGTCGTTTATCTGAAGATATGATTATACTGACCACAAGTTTAGAGCAGCGAGATGATTGTTGTGTTTAGTCTGTATCACAGGGATTCTACTGTACTGGGACAGTGTGAGCCTGCAGTATTCATAACATCATTTTCACGCGCATATATTCATGTCTATTGCAGAAAAGAGCTTGACACTTACTACTATACACCACAGTACCTTATGCGCCCATCGCTGGCTCAAACAGATCAAAACGAATGGGACGACTGAAGAGTTTGGTGCATACTACATGAGTCTTGCTGAGAATCAGCACACTGTATGTTATCCCTTGGCCCTCTTACCCAGATATTCATCTTCACGTTATAGGCTTACGATAACGAAGCTGCTGATCTTGTAAGTCGCTATGTGATAGTATTTACTATACTGACAAGTCAGATAAAGTATTCACAGGTTGCTACTGACAAATGGGACAAGGCCGTCGGGCAAGGCAAGATGAACTAGACTCCCCGCATGTGCTCTGTTTTCGACCCAATTTTTCGATGTGTATTCTGCTCATTTGCTTTTCGATCCGCCCGCTGCATCATCCTCTCGCTTTCATCATACTTGCAACATTTTTTCCATCAGTTTTCGAGCTGTTGTATCTCCCACTACGTCTATTACCATGTACCCACTACATCCTAGGCAATTGCAGATGTGCAATATAATAATATCCTACACTATTTAGTGCTGCCAAAGTCCGGTTCGGTCAGGTTCATCACCCTATATCTGCAAACCCCGAACTCGACCAGTGGTCAGGTTCAGGCAAGATGACCGAACCCTGGACCGGATGCCTTCGAACGCGTTCGCAAGGGTTCAGTTCAGGTTCAGAACGCGTTCGAACCCTCGAACCATTGATTTAATTAGCAAAAAAAATCAAAACGAAAATGACATGTACACTACGAATAGCTACTAGAACTCTTCGTTGACGTCGACGCGGTTATCATAAGGAGTGGCGAATTCAGCCTGGGCTGTTGCGGAGATATGACCTTGGTGGTATGCGCTCTTGAGCAATTGAAGAGCCTCGAATGTTGTCGGCTTCAAACAGCTGCGACGTACGGTCCCAGTAATGCCGCCGCTCGAAAATGCTCTCTCAGACGCAACAGCTGATCCCTGAATGGCCAGGTAGTCCTTTGCAATGCGGGAAATAGTCGGGTATTGTATAGAATGGTGCTTTAAAGTTTTTTTGAATCATGTTAGTACGAAAGCAATATAAATAAAATAACGAGACGTACACCCCACCAGGCCACCACATTGTTGACGTCCTCGAGCGGTGCATCTAGATAGTCCTCAAGTTCTTGACGAGGCCTTCGTGTGGTTGCGTCATTCACGACACGCGATTTGACAGAGCTTCACATCCAATTATGGCCATAGGAGCCTTGGCGAGCAAGCGAGGGAGGCGCAGTAACAGACGGCTCTGCAGGAGCCTGCGAGGGAGTACTACTGCGATGATACATATCAAACTATGTTAAGATTAGTATAGAATTGACAGAAATGAGTGATGAGTGATGTACCATGCTCTCGAGGCATTGCATGCCTTGTTTGAAAAAATGAGCGGTCCATTTGTCTTTCGCGTACGCGACCTTGTAGTTGGGGTCCAGCGCTACACCAACAAGGTCAATGATGTTCAAAGGCATTAGAATAGTTATGAGATACATACCGAGACAAATGAAATATACATCTGTGTTGTCAGTCTTACTATACCACTTGTGGAGATTAGTGACACCAGCTTCGATGGCCGTCGAGAAACGGGCAAATTTTGACGCGTTCGCCATGTTTTGCAAAGTGTCTTGAAGACATTCGAGCACTGGAATTGTTCTCCATACGGTTGGTTCACGTGTGGCAGAGAAGCTCTGTTGAGCATCTGCAGGCTCCTTGGTGTGCGGTGTGCAGCACATAAGCATAATTGCAGAAGGTAGAGAGAAATGACTTACCTGGAGGACTTCACGGATCAACTCCAACTCTGTCCACTCGTGCACTGAAAGCCTGAAATCCGCGTATGATTTTCCCTTCAGATTTGGGACCTCGTCGCTGTCATCAGCGAGCTGGATGAATCTGTTTACTCCCTAATAATCAAGTCAGTAATGTGTTCATGTAGTTGGTAGTAGACAACTTACTTTGCGCAATTTAAAAAAACGCTCCAACATATTAAAAAGAGATGCCCAACGTGTGCGGACCCATTTCAAAAGCTCCAATGGGGGCTCGTTCACCTCCTTGCAGCACTTTTGAAGGAAGACGCGAGCTTGAGGAGACTTCCGGACCTAAACAAAGGTCTCGTGTCAGTACTATACAATAGCAGATAGATTAAGAGCTTACCTGCGCTACAAATGCAAGCGCCTTGCCAATAGTGTCACCAACGTCAAATTCAACACTTTCCTCGCCATCCTCGTCCTCGTCTTCAGCTTGAGCTGCCTTCTTGTGCAAGATGCTTGCCGGTGTAGGAGCCACTTCTTCAACGAAGTGTTTTGCGGCTAGGTGGAGTGCGTGCTCCATACAACTGAATATTCATCAGTAATCTCGACTCCAGTACTCAACGAACGAACTTACCGTACTCGATGCTCAGTTGGTTTCCACTCCACTCCGTGAGGGTCAAAATCTTGCCGATGTTCGCGCCGCTGTGATTGCCATGAATGGGTGCGAATGCGAGCTGGTCCACCTTGAGTTCCCACTCATGAGGATTTTCGGCTGGGGAATCTATGTAGTGCGCTGTAATTGACAGAAAAGGGTGACCAGGAAAAGATGTCCAAGAGTCGAACGTCATGGAAATTTTGCTATCGACATGGCTGAGCTTCTCTTTCACGCGCTCGACTGCCAGCTTTGCACGTTCGAGTATTTCGTCCCGAGTTTTGGTACGGTGGGGAATGTCTCGGTCTGAAAGTGATGGACGGAGATATTGAAGTAGGCGGCGGAAGGGTCCTTTATCTACAAGTTGAAAGGCCTATAATGTCGTATAAGTATCTTAAAATATATCAAAAACGAGAGTCACTCACCTCGTCTTCGGCAACAATGAGTTCGACAATGTAATCCATGAGTCCAGCCTTTGTGAATGCAGGAATCTTGGGAGTAAGTGAGGTGTCCAAGGTAGCCTGCGGCACGTCCGCTTTGCAGTTAGGAGGGATTGCACGATCGTGCATCGTGAGACCCCGTTGTTCGCAGCGGTCCTTGTAGATAGGATAATGGCACTTGGGATTCCGTGCAATGTGCGTGCGTCGAGTTGAAATACCCCCCTTAAGAAAGCACTGCTGAAGCGGAATGTTGTTAGCCTTGCATACCTCACACCACCACCCACTTTCACGCTCCTGGGTGTGGGGGTTAACACAATCTTTCTCAAAAGTAAAGATCGTGGTCAAATCGGCACTGCGTTCGACCTTCTTGAGGGATTTACGGTCTTCGCGATCCTGGTCACCAAGCTTCTTCGTCTTTTGGTAAGCTTCCTCGTTCTCGTTCTCATTGTCTTCCTCGTCGTCTGTAACATCCTCAAGTGGAGGGGCTTCTTCTTCGGCGTCGTATTCGTCACTGTCGTCGTCGTCGCACTCTTCGATTCTGGTGCGCATGAGTGCCTTCTTGGGTGGGGGGGCAGGAGGTCGTAGAGCAGACCGTTTGGCCGGGATACTGCTGGCAGTCTCCCGGATCTTCTCTGTAGGCTTGATGGCGCGGCCTGAACGACGAATGAAAGAATTGAGAGTGCCGTTGGATGCAGGAGGGGGAGGGAGGATGGTAGTGTCATCATCCGGGTCGTTGATCCACTCCATCTCTTCAGCGTTTTTCAACGAACCGTCAGGACGACGGGCTGGTGCAGACGACTCGAACATAGTTGCAGCAGGGAGTGCAAATGTCGAACCTATACCACAAGTGAATACATATCTTGAACTAAATAGAAAAACATTGCGCACCTTCGAATTCCAAAATGACAATCCATTGCGCAAACTTGGTGGAAAACCCGGGAATCACCACAGTAGTAGGTATATTCTGAAAGAAAAAACATTAGAAGTTAGCAACTTATCAAACATGAGAGACTGTCATATACCATATATCCGGTCACAGATCCGAAGATCCGGATCTCAGATCCGATCCAGATCCGTTGGACACATCCGTCGTCTGGTCCACAGATCCGATCCGATTCTCATTTCATTTCCTGTTCATATAACTCTAACTACCTTTCATCTCCTTTCGGTATTCCTGAACACCGGTAATCCGGTTATCCTTTACTTCCGCTGTTCTTACTGATCCGCTTTAACTTGTACTTCATTTCCGGTTCATGATTTACCCGTTCCGACTTACCAATACACTTTATGCATACTTTGCTTATACTTCGTACATAGCCTCATACCTTTGCTTATTGATCATTCCGTTAGTTATCCGTAGTATATAAACCCTTGTACTTGCGCTGTAGAAGATCAGTTCGAATATCATCTTAGATTGCACTCATCCTGTCTGGACTCTAAGTCCTTCCGCTATCCGTCCGGACTTGAGTACGGTACTCTTGTCTACTCCGAGACTTAGGATTGAATCCGATAGTCTATACATCCGCCTCTGTCTTCGGACAGTCTTACTTGTTAGTTTCTAGTTCGGATCCAATCCGGATTAGCCGTTACCCTATACGTCTGATATCCGGAAGTCTTACCGGATCCGTTACGATACTTATCCGTCCCTCCAGACGCGATATCTTGGTGCTCTGAAATAAGGGGCAATACTCGGGAAAGGGGCACAGCGCACGAGCTGAGGCCAAAGCCCTTCGGATCCGATACCCCTTGAGTACGGTCTTAACAGTATATTCAAACTCATACCTTTCCGAGTATACTTACACCTATCATGCCTTCTACTAAGACACAAGCAACTCTACACGCGGTCGGACTTACATCCCTCCGTCGTGATCCAACACCCATAGTCAACACCTTCACCAGTTTCTCTCAGCGGCGCGTTAGTAACCGTGGACCCGCTCAAACCATATCCGAACTCCTTAATCGTCGACACCCGGAAACTCCTACGCGCACTCCTGCCGGAGGGCCTCCGGACGACGAAGATCCTGATGATGGTGATGATGATGACTTTCCCGGTGGAAACCCGCCGGATGACTTCGGTGGTGAACCGGACGATGATCCGGATGATGATGACGATGAAAATGACGGCCTAAACCCACAGGACCGCGTTATGCTCCGACTCTCAGAAGCCATCGATAACCTTGCTCACAATAATCGTCGCGTACCCACATCCGAAGATTCCAAGGTCAAGGTCCGAGAACCGGATACCTTTGACGGATCCGAGCCACGAAAGCTCCGTGCGTTCTTCGTCCAGTGTGAGCTGAACTTCCAAAGCAAGCCAAAAGCTTTCCATACCGGATGGGCTAAAGTCAACTTCGCCCAATCCTACCTTAAGGGTATGGCCCTCGAATGGTTTGAACCGGATCTCCTGTCCGATGATCCGGATGATCGTCCGGACTGGGTAGATGACTATTCCGCGTTCATGCTTGAACTCCAAACCAATTTCGGACCTCACGACCCATCCGGTGATGCAGAAATGCAACTTGAGCAGCTCCACATGCGTGACGGACAGCGCATTAACAAGTATATTGTGGAATTCCAGCGTCTCACTTCGCAAGTCCGTAGTTGGGGCGACGGAGCCTTACGACGCCAATTCTACAACGGACTTCTGGCTCGCATCAAGGATGAAATCAGTCGCATGGGTAAACCCTCCACCCTTTCCGAATACAAAACCCTCGCTCAGACTATCGACGCCCGATACTGGGAACGGAAGGGAGAGATCTCCTGAGAGACTAAACCCGCTTCATCCACTACCCCTAGGCAACCCGCTTCTGACCGGACGAACTCCAATACGTCCGGATCCAGAAATCACAAATCCGGAAACAATAACTCCAGTAACCAGAAATCTGCCAAGCCATCCGCGTCCTCGAGCTCGTCCGCTCCTAAGGCTCCAGACCTTACTTCCAAGTTGGGTAAGGACGGTAAACTCACGTCCGAAGAGAGGCAGAGAAGATTGGATAAGAAGCTTTGCTTATTCTGCGGCGGACCCGGACATACTGCTCGGGAATGCACCAAGTCTACTTCGCGCGCTGCCAAGGGCCGTGCTGCAGTAGTTGCTCCGGAAGCCAAACCGGATGTCTCGGTCAAGACAAAAAAATAGTCCGCGACCCTCCTAGCTCCGTGCAGGAAGAGGGTCGCATTGACTCTGCCTGCACACAGGAGTTAAGACTCAACGCTGTCGCGCTTTCGGATCCGACTTCTCTCTGTCCATATGTTTCACTTCCGTTACTTCCATCCGTATCCGAATTTCCAGCTCTTGTAGATTGTGGTTCTTCTCATTGTTTCATAGACACTGCGTTCGTCCGAAAACATAAAATCCCTACATATCCGATACCTCCGATTCCGCTCCGCTTGTTTGATGGTACTTGTAATAACACTATTTCCGAAGCTATAGATTTGTCCGTCCGTTTTCTGTCCGGTGTAGTTACCTCTGATACGTTTTACATTACTCCTTTGGATTCATCTTGTTTTATCGTTCTTGGATATAGCTGGCTCACCCGACACAATCCGTTGATTGACTGGGTTTTGGGCAGCATCGAATTCCGGACGACTTCTCATGGAATGCCATCGACACCTCCAACGTCACTTCTGTCTTCGGATCCCCTTCCTCCGACGGAAACCCTTCCTCCTCCGACTACATCTGGACCATCCGCTGATAATACCGTTCCTAACATATCCTTAATCAATGCAGTTGCCTTTTGCCGAGCCTGCAAGCTGGAAGGTTCGGTCCAGTTCAGTATTTACCTTCGTCCATCCGGTGTCGATCTCCGGTCCACATCTCTCTCGTCCGATCCTCCGGATCTATCCGATATTCCTTCGGACTATCACGAGTTTGCGGATGTCTTCGACAAGGGAAAGGCTAGCCAACTTCCTCCCCATCGTCCTTATGATCTGAATATAGATCTGGAAGAAGGAACTAGTCCCCCCCTCGGAACTATCTATTCTCTATCCCCGGTTGAGCTTGCAGCCCTCCGGAAGTTTCTTGATGAAAATATTGCCTCTGGGCTCCTTCGCTCCTCTTCCTCTCCTCACGGAGCTCCGGTCCTATTTGTCAAGAAAAAGGACGGATCCCTCCACCTTTGTGTGGATTTCCGTGGACTCAACCAGATCACTAAGAAAGACCGATATCCGTTACCCCTCATTGCCGACCTCCTAGACTCTCCGAGCCGCGCTAAAGTCTATACCAAGATCAATCTCCGATCCGCTTATCATCTCGTCCGGATAGCGGAAGGAGACGAATGGAAGACTGCCTTCCGAACGCGCTATGGCTCCTATGAATGGTTGGTGATGCCGGAAGGTCTCACTAATGCCCCAGCAGCATTCCAGCGCTTTGTCAATAGCGTGTTTGCGGATATGCTGGATGTATGCGTTATCGTATATCTGGACGACATCCTCATCTATTCCCATGACCTCGCGTCCCATAAGCAACACGTCCGAGAAGTACTCCGTCGACTCCGTAAACATCGTCTCTATGCCAAACCCAAAAAATGCGAATTCCACTCCACTTCCGTTGAATATCTCGGATATCTCCTATCTCCGGACGGATTGACCATGTCGTCCGAGAAGATCCAAGCTATTACTGACTGGCCGGAACCCCGGAAAGTCAAGGATATCCAGTCCTTCCTCGGATTCGCAAATTTCTATAGACGGTTTATCTTCAACTACTCGGATATCGTGGTTCCGCTAACACGGCTTACGTGCAAGGACATTCCGTGGAACTTTTCCGAGGATTGTCGGAAATCTTTCGAAGAACTCAAGAAAGCCTTCACTACGGCTCCGGTGCTTATGCACTGGATGCCGGATGTTCCTATAGTTGTGGAAACCGATGCCTCTGACTATGCTATAGCTGGAATACTATCCATTGTATGTCCGGACTCAGAGCTTCGTCCGGTAGCGTTTTATTCCCGTACGCTAACCGCTCCGGAACTCAACTATGACACCCACGACAAGGAACTCCTAGCTATATACGAAGCTTTCTGGACCTGGCGACATTATCTAGAAGGCTCGGCCGAGCCTGTGGATGTTGTCACGGACCACAAAAACCTTGAGTACTTCGCCACTACCAAACTCCTCTCTCGCCGTCAGGCTCGCTGGTCCGAATTCCTTCACCAGTTCAACCTCATCATCCGTTTCCGTCCCGGAAAGCTCGGAGTCAAACCGGATTCCCTTACTAGACGCTGGGACGTCTATCCCAAAGAGGGGGATAAGGACTACGCCCGAGCTAACCCTCATAACTTCCGTCCGGTATTCACGTCCGAACAGTTAGCTTCGTCCCTATGAGCCTCAACCTTAGCAACTCCGGTGCTTAGAGCAGCTGTTCTAATGGATATTGATAACCTTCGGAAAGACATCCTGACCGCACTCCCTAATGACCCTATTGCAACCAACCATCTTCCGGTACCTTCGGATCCGAGATGGACAGTGGACGATAGTGGTTTCCTCTGTTGCGACAATCGTATATATGTTCCGGAATCCAATGACCTCCGACTTCGCGTCCTCCGTAATACTCATGATCATCCTCTATCCGGTCACTTTGGTCAAAACCGAACCTTAGACCTCATCCGACGCGAGTATACATGGCCAGGTATACGCACCTATGTTAAGGACTACGTCCGATCCTGCACTACCTGCGCCCGGGCCAAGGTTCCGAGACACAAACCTTACGGATTGCTCAAGCAACTACCCATACCGGAAAAGCCTTGGAATTCCATCTCTATGGATTTCATAGAGCAACTTCCGGACTCCTCCGGCTTTACAGCCATCCTCGTTATCATAGATCGACTATCCAAGCAAGCAATATTTGTTCCGACTCACGATACCATTACCTCTCCTGACCTCGCTCGCCTGTTCCTACTTCACGTGTTTTCCAAGCACGGAGTTCCGTCCCATGTCACCTCGGACCGCGGTACAGAATTCGTATCGCACTTCTTCCGGTCCTTAGGAAAAGCATTGGATATGGTCCTCCACTTCACATCCGGATATCATCCGGAAGGTGACGGACAAACCGAGCGTGCCAACCAAACCCTAGAACAATACCTTCGGATATATTGCAATTATCAGCAGGACAACTGGTCGGAATTACTCCCCTTAGCAGAGTTTGCATACAACAACGCTCCGAGTGCTACTACCGGAGTATCACCCTTCTTTGCTAATAAGGGTTATCATCCAAACATATCCGTCCATCCGGAATGCGATCTATCCTCCATCCGTGCCCAAGACTATGCTATAGATCTCGACGACCTTCATCAATTCCTCCGAGAAGAAATGGCTCACGCCCAAGAAAGATATCAAGGACCTGCGGACGCTAAACGCAAACCCGCTCCGGATCTCAATATCGGAGACCAAGTCTTTGTCAAGGCTAAGTACTTCCGGTCCACTCGTCCATCCAAGAAACTCTCGGAAAAGAACCTAGGTCCGTTTGAAGTCATATCCCGTCCAGGTACCCATTCCTTCACAATCCGACTTCCCGAATCCATGAAATCCGTCCACCCCGTTTTCCACGTCTCGCAATTAGAACCATCCGTTCCGAACACCATTCCTAATCGTATCCAGCCGCCTCCACCTCCGGTCGAAGTCGACGGAGAACCAGAATATGAGATATCCGAAATCCTAGACTCTAAGCTAGACCGTCGTAGACGCCAGTGCCAACTCCTATACCTCGTCCGATGGTCCGGATATGAGGGAACGGATGAGGAGACCTCGTGGTTATTAGCCACGGAACTCAGAAACGCGTCCGATCTAGTCTCGGATTTCCACACTGCATATCCAGACAAACCCGGTCCTATTGCTATACAATGAGTACAAAATCGGATATACAAGTACATTAGTAGCAGAAGAGACAGATCCGAAATCCTTTAGCCATCCGTCTCCATGTCACCTCCGGATCCGGACTCTTCAGCTCCCTTCTCAGAACCCTCAGAATGGGCCACCTCAGTAACTCGGATTCCGTTCCGGATCCCCTCCAGAAGGATGATCTGGAACTCCCTCTGCTGCTGCATAAACGCCTCCAAGTTAGTATTCATCCGATCCAAAGCAGCCCTACTCCCTTCCGCCACTCCGATGCTCTGTTGGAGCAATCCATTGGTCCGAGCCAATTCCACTACAATGCTATTAGCAGCAGCAACCCAAGCCTGATCATCATATTCCACTTCCGCGTCATCCGCTCCGACGACCTCCATATCCGGATCCGGAGTCGGACTCTGCTGGCGCTTCTTACCCTTGCCTTTCGGAGATGGAGTCCCAGCAGCGCGCTGCCTCTTCTTAGACTTGCGCTCTTGGACGACTCCAGGCCTTCCAGGACACATGACCTTGTCCTTCCGGCATCCGTTGCAAGCCTTGATCTGTCCGAACGTTAGGAGTCACGGATCCGAAAAAATCAGGACGACTCACCAAGGAATTGCTCTCAGCATCGGTCCATAGACAAGCCCGACCCTTCTTGGTGCAACGAGAACAAGCTCCCTCCTTATCCGTGGAGATCGCGCGAGTCTACGGATCCGATATGAGACGGATCCGATGGTATAAACACAAACTCACCATTTCCGCTACAATCGCCCTGCGCCTAGTCTCCTCCGCTTCCCTTCGGATCTCAGCCTGCTCAATCTTCCTAATCCCATCCAGACGTTTCCGTTCCGCTTCCTCCTCCTGGCGCTTCAGCTTTTCAGCCTCTTCTTCCTTCCGAGCCGCGGCCTGGGCTGCCAGCAGTGCTGCCTCTGCTTCCGCTAGTTGTTGTTTAGCGGTCTTCTTGGAACCGGATCCGTTATCAGCCATGTTTGAGTAAAGCTAGTGGTAGTGAAGAAGTGGGGAAAGGAAGGAACACCTGCGACGCTTTGACATCTGTATATCTGTCGAAATCCGAACTCAGACACTTCTCCCATCAACTTCTCCATCGTCTCGCACTCATATCTTCCGGTCCGGATTGCTGATTCTCGTGCCTCTAGGGATCGGCCCTAAGGGGGGGATACTGTCATATACCATATATCCAGTTACAGATCCGAAGATCCAGATCTCAGATCCGATCCAGATCCGTTGGACACATCCGTCGTCCGGTCCACAGATCCGATCCGATTCTCATTTCATTTCCTGTTCATATAACTCTAACTACCTTTCATCTCCTTTCGGTATTCCTGAACACCGGTAATCCGGTTATCCTTTACTTCCGCTGTTCTTACTGATCCGCTTTAACTTGTACTTCATTTCCGGTTCATGATTTACCCGTTCCGACTTACCAATACACTTTATGCATACTTTGCTTATACTTCGTACATAGCCTCATACCTTTGCTTATTGATCATTCCGTTAGTTGTCCGTAGTATATAAACCCTTGTACTTGCGCTGTAGAAGATCAGTTCGAATATCATCTTAGATTGCACTCATCCTGTCTGGACTCTAAGTCCTTCCACTATCCGTCCGGACTTGAGTACGGTACTCTTGTCTACTCCGAGACTTAGGATTGAATCCGATAGTCTATACATCCGCCTCTGTCTTCGGACAGTCTTACTCATTAGTTTCTAGTTCGGATCCAATCCGGATTAGCCGTTACCCTATACGTCTGATATCCGGAAGTCTTACCGGATCCGTTACGATACTTATCCGTCCCTCCAGACGCGATATCTTGGTGCTCTGAAATAAGGGGCAATACTCGGGAAAGGGGCACAGCGCACGAGCTGAGGCCAAAGCCCTTCGGATCCAATACCCCTTGAGTACGGTCTTAACAGAGACGGTGAACATAGTACCGGTGACGGTGAACATAGTACCGGTGCTTCAAGTCGTTGCATAGCTGAAAAAGGCACCCTTGTTGCTAGCGCAATGTGGGCAATGCTACTGTTAGTAGAAGAGAAGGAACAGAAAATGGTGAGCGCACTACTTAAACTGACAGGAAGCCTCACGAAAAACACGTTGCTGGAATTGTGCGCGTGGTGCAGGTTCGGACCGGTCCGGACGCGTCCAGACCGGTCCGCATTTTTCAGTGACGACACCGAACCCTGAACCTGTTAGGGGGTTCGGTCCAGGAGAGAGACCAAACCTGTGACCGAACCACTGGTCCAGTCCTGATGGGTTCGGGTTCGAACCAGGGTTCGGGACCGGACTGCGGCAGCACTAACACTATTAGAGCATATTCTGCGACGGCAGCTGGAGTGTGTATGTATATGCGCTGATATGAGCCTGATGTGCTCGAATCATATGGGAGCATCAGAGACTTTGCCCCGTAACATTGCAAATATGATATGATTCTCATCTTACTTGATAAATATCACCTTGAGTGTTTTTTTCGACGACCGCTAGCCAAATCACATCTCATCATACACCGCCCGCTCCCATCACAGTCAGTTTTCACTGGGAGTGAGCTCCGAGTGGGCACTGGCAACTGAGGGCCTCGGGGAGTAGTGGCACGCCAATAGTGGTAGACCCGAAGGCTGCGGCCGTCTGCAGCAACTGCCGCGACGTCGTGGACAATTATAATACAGTCGTCTGATACTAGGAACCAGGGGGAACCTGCAGAAGAAGCTGCAGCTTTCTGGGCAGGCAAGTATTATCTCAGAGTCGTTGACGAGGTTTTGACAGATGTGACTGACGGCCGTGTCTATCTACCATCTGACAGCTGCAGAGACCGTCATGCTCACGTTCGCATCGATTTACCTTTGTCACTAGTGACTCGCAAACTTGAATCTGCCTCACAGGCTCTTACGAGATTCTCGTTATGTCGTACTACCACATGTAGACACGACAAACGTCTCAATCAGTTAGTAGTCGGAGCACCGCGGGACCGCGTTCGATGCTCCTGGTGATGAGATTTCCAGACAAGGTTTCATCAATCAACGATACATTATACATGCCGTGGGTTGTTTCTTAGAGACGAGGCATGGAAGACCAGCAGCACTAAATTATTAAAGCTCAATAATCAATCTCGGGATTGTTATGGGCAAAGATTCCGCTCCAAGTACAGCAACATCAAAAGCAACGCGGCAAAGTCAAATGAACGTCTACTCACGTGCGCAACTTTGTGTGAAAGACTGCCCCAATCCTCCTAGATCCCACGCAAGTTATAGCTGACAACGGTCGCGGTATATCGACGATCACACGCTCGTCATTGAGAAAGAAGACAAGTAATTGATAATGCCTGAGGATCGATCTATTGAGGGAGATGGAGAAGTTACGGCCGAGATTGGCTGCGTGATAATGGTGTGGAAGCCATAAACACACTAGTAGCTTCCGCATCATTACCAAGTTGCCAAATTGCCATTTGGCAAGATCAGACATGGAAACAAAAAGCAAACTTGGATAAATGTGACAAACAAGTCATGCTGAGACCGTGAAGTTGTGGTACTGAAATATAGAAAGTCCTGATAGCAACCATGAGTATACTCAACGATATTTGCACTTACCGGTTGCGAGTCAGCGCTATGAGCGTGCACTGGTGAAGACCACCACCGTAGTGAACGTTTGAACTTTGAATTTGCCCCGTAACCCCGTGACGCCTTCAAAAACGGTCGACCGTTTTTCAAACTCCACTCGACCGTTTCTCCATACACGTGACTCCCTTTGGTTCATTATTTTGCCAAAGAAAGAAGGTGACCCCCCGAGAAGTTGACCCTTTGAAGATCTCACCTGACCTATTTTTCCGCGCCACCGCTTGTCATAATTACTAAAATTAGACCAAATATGAGTTCAAGGAACGACCTCCGTTCGCTGTTAGTGTCCACGATGAGCAGTGAAAACGAACCTCTAATTCCAAGCGCCGAACATGAGACGGTGCACCAGAAATCTCGTACACTTCGCAACCGCGCACTCGTCTGGTCTGTGCTGGTTGTTATAATCATCGTTGTTGCAGTCGTCGCACTGGTTGACCCAAGCTTTGTAAGCGATATTGGACTGCCGGAAAAGCTGCCCCGGGATCCTAAGCTTGCAGCACAGCGTGTGCTAGACACTGCTCCGGTCATCGTACGCCTCTTGACCCATATCTTCCGCTCATTCCTTGCTGACGGAATACATAGGATGGGCACATTGGTATGTTTCCTTCCCAATATGACCTGTCTGTCATCTTACAGTGCGCTTTTAAGATCTTCCTATAGTTGCTCGCTTCGGCTGGCGCAACAATGTTACCGATATTCACCTTGACAGTCAAATGCCTATGCATGTGGATATTCCACGTCTGAGGGAAGGGAAAGTCGGAGGATTCTTTTGGTATACAGCGGTATCCTTACATTCTACTTTGAACTGACTTTCATCAGGTCTGTATATGTGGATTGTGCAAGCCCTGAAGATGAGGGCCCCGATTTCTTGAAGGCTTCCTGGCGCGTTCGGTCTGAATGTTCCTTGTTGAGCTCAATGCATCTCGCTGACCGCATGTAATGATAGAGACACCCTCGAGCAAATTGACGTCGCAAAGGGTCTGATATCGAAGTATCCTGACGTGAGTCTCATATTCCTTTATGCTAGTAATGCTGATTGATGTCTGGCGCAGGATTTTGCATACGCTGTCAGTGCAAGTGGTATCAAATCAGCGATAAGAGACCACAAAATCGCGAGCATTCTAGGTGTTGAGGGGTGAGTACTACTTCTCTGGCTCCTTCCATTCCCCTAAGGTCATCTCAGTGCCCATCAACTCGGGAATTCCATTGCCGTCCTCCGCCAGTACTACGAACTTGGGGTTCGCTACGTAACTCTGACCCACAGTTGTCACAATGCTTTCGCCGACTCCTGCGGTATGTTGATACCGAGTGTCCCACGGCACTACGGCCTCAGCCCTCTTGGCTTCAAGCTCGTGGAGGAGATGAACAGACTTGGAATGCTTGTCGATCTATCTCATACTTCTGACATGACTGCAACGCAAGCCCTGCTGCATTCTAAGGCACCAGTCATCTGGTCCCATTCATCTGCGAGGGCCATTCACGATGTTGCTCGCAATGTGCCTGATGAAGTGCTTAGTCTCGTCGGCTTTGGCGAAGGGCAAAGGGATGCCGTTGTTATGGTCTGTCCAGAAAATAATCAATCTATTCATTTTAATGGTTGTGCAGGTCAACTTCAATGGCCCATTTGTCGCTGCCGACGGCGAGGCAGATCTTGAAACCGTCGCTGATCACATTGAGCATATTGCAAAAGTTGCTGGAGTGAAACAGTGAGTTATGACCGATACTCGCTCGGCTGCCGATCTGACGGTTGTCGCAGCGTCGGGATCGGGAGCGACTATGATGGGATTGAAATTACTCCAAAAGGACTCGAGGATGTTTCTAAATATCCTGCTCTTGTACGCGGCCTCTTTCCACCTACATCTAAGCAATGACTGACTGTTCTAACTTCTAAGATCGCCGAGTTGTACCAACGTGGATGGAGCAAGCAAGAACTAGCTGGGCTCACTGGGGGCAATTTCCTTCGGGTGTTTGAGGGCGCAGAGAAGGTGGCCAAAGAATTGCAGGCTGCAGGAACCTTGCCTAAATATGACATTTACGATAAGAGAGAAGACCTGCCCATTCGCAGGGAGCTTTGATATGTTCAAGGAGGTGCGGTACGTCTATTTGCATACCTATCTAGATCCGTTTCAGTTGTGAATGTAATTTGCTATGTTTATTTCTGTGTTACTGATGAAAGATCATTTGAAGAATTTGCTAACACGTCCAAAAATATTTCCGAGGCATTTTTCTTCACGCCTCCTGCACCATGGACGATCGCCCCAATCACGCCGCGTTGCAAAAGCCTTGGTCTGTGATCTGTGACGTGGTAAGCGGTGTAATAAGCGTGGCCCTCTTGATCGACAAGAACAGCAAGATACGCGACGGATGTCGCTGTTGCCGATGATGATTGCCACAAGGCTTTGTCGCATGCCTCCCACGTGCCCATGATCGGGTAGGATCTCCGGGACTCGTCGCGAACACTACGATTGTGTGATACCGGATCTGTACACCAAAAGCTTCATGTTTGATCCTCCGGGCTGGACATGGGGCACTTTGGGCACCATCCTATCGTCCTGGCTTCGGCCTCCAGATGCCCCACGTCAAGGAGAGTAGAAGCACACCTAACAAGCAATACCTTGACCTTCACGTGTCGGGCGCTAATGGCGAGTAAGCATACCCCACATCATGAGACGGTCTGCCCTGTATTTCAAGTACATTTTGAACATGCACCTATAGGAAGCTGGCGACTTGGACAAGCAATTAATGGTAATTCCATTCCCTGAGCCATGCAAGGACTCCCTGACATGTCCCAAGGCGATCGTGATGCTGACATCAAAACACCTATCACGCTGTAAGTAGTGTCCTCGCTGCGAGCCATCCTACGCATAGCTGCCCATGACATCTTCATCACTATCTGGTGTGTCCAAAGTTGAAAGCCAGTCCGAAGGGTATGCCAGTCATTTTGGAGACATCTCCCGCGAATGCCCGGTACACCGCACGCATGGTAGATACTTGGGTGTCTGGATCATTGTCATTGAGATTGGTTGTTCAGTTCTCGAATTTGATTTGCTCTGGAGCGAGCGGCTCCTGTAATGTATATCCTCGTGGAAACCGCGGATCATTATATAAACGTCGAGGTATGACTAGGTGACGGATATTCTACGCATATAATCGCGTTGCGGCTCCATATGAATACAGAACGAATGGTTCCGTCTAGTTCTGCTTGTCAATGCAGTGTAGAACTGCTTTGAGGTGCGCAGTAGGAACTCGGGCATGAGGGGGAAAGTATATGATAGATCAAATAGAGCTCGAGCGGAGAATTAGAGAACTGAGACTGGGTCAAAACTGGGGTAAATTTGGATTCCCACATGACGACATCTTAAATACATTAATTGGGAGTAGCTCAAGTGACTGGAAAAACGTACGACAAAGGGATAAAGGCGGTGTCAAACGTGTTCGTGCGGTGATTAATGAAGCATAAGTACCTGGTATTTGCAAATCAGGGTCACCTAGTTGATGAACGAGATGCAGAGATCGATGCTGCTTAGAGCAGGAGAGATCCTGTGGTGATGCTGTTGATGCATGTGATTTGAGCAAAGATGATAAAGCGAGCCGTTTGGCTTCAACCATCAGGCGTTCCATCTCTTCTTGGCTGGCTGGTCACGAGGTAGATGGCTTGTCAAACTTTCAAGCTCGAATCTGAGATTCGAGCGCTTGAGCGCCGAAGCTCAGCTGGACGATAGTCACCCCTATAAGTTAGACCATAGAAAACGAGGGCGTGGACGCGCACACGTGACTAATCGACGTCATACAAGAGTTTGTCGTCATTAGGAGCCGGTGTTGGATATAAAGGCATACGCTCATCAAACACCAACTACACACCACACTTGATTTATACCGCTTCCTTCACAATGTACCGAGTACCCAATTTGCGCTCCAGCGTCGTTCGCGGTCGTGTCCCGACCGCCATCCTTCCTGTCGTGAGTCGAGCGGTGTTCCATGATTCTCAACCCTAACTGCGAATCCAGGCGCGTAGGATGTTCGCAACCCAGCCACCGCCGGGGCAAGCGTCGCCCAATCCAAAGGTCAGCCCTTCCACCGATGGTGGCGGACACAACAACGGCCTCATTATCGCATCTGCTGTTGCGGCACTTGGAGGAATGTACTATTTCTACAACCGCGACCGGGGAATCAGTCTTCAGGAGAAAAAACGTAGAGATGAGGAAGATATGAGGCGGACAGCGCGTGCAGCGCAGGGCGATATAAGGCAAGCTGAGCAAGCAGGGAAGGCAAGGGCCGAGGATGCCCTTAAAGAAGCTCAGGAGAGCTATGGTACTGCGAAGGTCGGTTGTGTGAGAATCCAAGTGGATCGCATCGTCTGACCTGCTACGAGTAGGCCTCAGCTAAAGAGAAAGCGACTGGATCCCGCCAAAAAGTAGATGAATCTATCCACGACCTGACTGAACGGGCACGACAGACAGCACACGAAGCACAGGAAAAACTGAATCAGTACAAGAATGCAACTGAGCAATCACTAGCGGACGCCAGGAGGACATCCGAACAAAAGTTTGAGGAGACGAAAGACGCCGTCACACAACGCGCGGATGAAGCCAAGGACGCAGGCCAAACCTGGTTTAGTTGGGGGCAGTCAAAGACAGACGAGGCGAAACGTGAAGGCGTTCAGAAAGTTGCAGAGAGTGCAGAAGATGTTAAGAAGAGGGCAGAGAGACAGGTATGAGATTGCGATGAACTTGAATTAACATTTGACGAGCTGTACACCTAAATCAGTATTGTAAATACATTACCCTATATTGCATATTATTCTCTCCGCGCTTCAACGAGATGCAAGACAAAGAGTTTTGCGGACCGGGACCGTGGGGAACATGAGATTTGACTGCCGGTATCTACCGTATGTGCTTCTTCAGTTTGCCACTACTCGGTGACAACCCTGAGCAAGTCGAACTCGGCTGAGTCGGCCGGCGGAACTGAGCGCTGATCAGGTGTATATCGATCACCGTCTTTGAATTGTCTGGTGTCGTGGCTTAGATGGCCGAAATCCAGACCAAGGTTATCCTTGTAGGCTTAGGGTATGTGAACACTTCACATTTGAATACGAGCTACTGATTGACTATTCTACAATATTGACAAGGGGTGCTACTTGTTCAGGAAAGACCACTCTCGCGAAGCATCTGAAGAGTATACTGCCCAATAGTGTCATTGTGCACCAGGATGTCGGTGAATTTCTCAAAAAATGTCAGCATTAACTTATCTGTAGCAGGATTTTGCTCCAGTAAGCCACGATGCTCAAATCGATCGTATTTTTTTTCGCTGAGCTGTCGCGCAGCCTGAGGAACTACTTCCCATAAAGCATGGCTACCAGGACTGGGATGCTCCAGATTGCGCAATCGACTACCCACGACTTTCCAAATTTTTAAAGCACGTGAAAGACACAGGAAGCATACCAGATGATCATAAAAGCCATGACGAGTTGAACAAGCAGACGGATTTACCTATAGATGCAGAGTGTCAACACCGTCTGGCTGAGCGCTTCAGAGTTATCCAAGATCAAGCCAAGGAGAGTGACCACATCAATATAGTATGGGGCTTGATCGACGGATTTCTGTTGTATTGGAATCAGGTGCGTCAGCATTGATGCCACCATAGAATGAGGAATCAATGTGACTCGGTCATAGGAAGTCATAGAGCAACTAGATATGCGTTTTTTACTCCGTGTTCCACTCAAGACATTGGAAGGCCGGAGGAAAGCGCGGCAGGTTTACATCACAGCAAGTATGTCTTTCAGCATTTTCCGCTCTATCTTCGTTCCTATTCCGCTCCGATGATTATTGACTTTTGCTCCTTTTCATTACCTCTTGGATGTCAATCTTGCCCACGTCGACGTGTCTAATTTCCCCTTAACTCCACGCGCCTCCCCTCTTTGTCCACAACACTCGTGACTTGTGCGGCTACTCTCATGGAGTGCATTTTACTGAAGAGGGGGATGCATGGGTAGACCCCCCTGACTACTGGGAGAAGATCGTCCTCCCTGCATACCTAGACGCACACCACGAAATATTCGAGGGTGGTGATGTTGAGAATGGGGGCCTGACGAATAAGGTGAAAGGTCTTGTTTTAATCGAGTCTGAGAAAGAGGACAAAGAGATGAGCATGACGGATATCGTTGAAAGATGCTGCCAGGAGTTATATCAGTTTGTCATAGCGGAAGGGTCGAACAAGGGAGTTAACGCATAGATTGCGGTGTCATCGGATGTGTGCACGACTGTATACCACAGATCACGCGTAAATAGAATTTTAAAATAAATTTTCTGCTTAGTTGGTGTGACATATAATTCTGCAAGCTTGTGAAAGAGGGACACCGGGAATAGGTTCCCGGAAGGAGAATCCACGGAGGGTTGACGGAGGTCTTGTTCCTTGTTGGCCGCCCGTGATTTCCATGTTTTTCAATACCCGAAAGCTGACATAATTATGCAACAATCACATGCTGCATTTTAATTTAAACCTTGCGCATTGTGATTGGCTAGCAATTAAAGGTACTTGACCCGGAACCGCTTACCCCAACTGACTACCCATTTTGCTCCCTCTCCACTACCATCATCTCCGCACAATTATCGCAATGTCACAAGTCATTGTTGTTGGAGGTGGTCTTGCTGGTCTCTCTGCAGCTCACACTCTTCTTGAGCGTGGTGCTAATGTATTGCTACTTGACAAGCAAGGGTATGTGACAAGGATTCACATTGAAAGTGAAACAGTTATTGACGGAGTTCCGCAGATTCATGGGTGGAAACTCCACCAAGGCCACTTCTGGTATCAACGGTGCTGGTACCCAGACACAGCAGGAGGCTGGTATTCCAGATAACGCAAAGATTTTCTTCGAGGACACGAAGAAATCTGTGAGTGATCCCATATCTGTGCTCGAGTCTCATACCAATCCATTTCAGGCTCGTGAACTTGCTCGCGATGACCTCATCCGTGTGTTGACCGGCCGCTCAGGCGATGCTGTCAACTGGCTACAGGATAAATTCGGCCTTGACCTCTCAAAGGTCGCGCGGTTAGGAGGCCACAGCCAGCCCCGCACACACAGAGGGAATGCACAATTCCCTGGTATGGTATGTGGCCGCAATATCCGTTCCTTCCGTTTCGAACTTGTACTAACTCCGCATTTCTCCACCGACAGGTTATTACTTACGCACAAATGGAGCGCCTGGAGGATTTGGCAGTGAGCCAGCCTGACCGCGTGAAAATTTACAAGAAGGCCCGTGTCACAAAGCTTGTCAAAGACGAGTCTGGCACAGTTACGGGCGTTGAGTATGTCCGCAATGGCAAGACAGAAACTGCATACGGCCCCGTCGTTCTCGCTACTGGTGGTTATGCCGCCGATTTCACTGGCGGTGACTCTCTGCTGAAGAAGCACCGTCCCGAATACTATGATCTCCCGACGACAAATGGTGACCACTGCACGGGTGATGGTCAGAAGATTGCCATGGCTATTGGTGCAAGTGCGATCGACCTAGAGAAAGTGCAGGTGCACCCGACGGGTCTTGTTGACCCTAACGAGCCCGACGCGAAAGTGAAGTTCTTGGCTGCAGAGGCTCTTCGTGGTGTTGGTGGTTTACTACTTGACAAGAACGGCGACCGTTTCGTCGATGAGCTTCAACATCGTGACTATGTCACTGGCAAGATCTGGGAGAACGGCAAGGTATTTGAATGTACTTGTTTCTTTTTGCCATTCACCCAATGATCGTCCCTAGTATCCCATTCGCTTGATCCTGAACGGACAGGCTTCAAGCGAGATCGAATGGCACTGCAAGCACTATGTCGGTCGTGGTCTCATGAAGCGTTTCGATTCCGGCGAGGCTCTTGCTAAAGATATGGGCGTCAAGCCTGAATATCTTAAGAAGACTTTCGACACGTACAACGCGGGTGTCAAGGCAAAGAAGGATCCCTTCGGCAAGAAGGTAATGCCCATTCTTAAGATATTTCACTGTTGCTCAACTCCAGAAGTACTTCTCATCAGGAGAGTGGAGCATGAACGACTACTTCAACGTCGCAATCATGACCCCTGTATTGCACTACACCATGGGCGGTTTGGAAATCGACCCCGAGTCACGCGTCATTGGCAAGGACGGCAAACCCATTGCTGGTCTCTTCGCTGCTGGTGAGGTTGCTGGTGGTGTACATGGTGCCAACCGTCTTGGTGGTTCGTCACTGCTTGGATGTGTTGTTTTCGGACGTGTATCTGGCGACTCAGCTGCTGCCTATCTCCTCCAGACGACTAGCGCCATCGTGGAGAAGGCAGGCGGACGTCTCGGTGCATTCGTAGGACAGCTCGAGTCGAAACCCGCTGCTTCATCTGCACCTACTCAGCCTGCTGCCACGAGTGTTCCTGCCCAGTCGTCGTCACTATCAAAGGAATTCAGTGCCGCGGATGTAGCTAAGCACAATAAGAAGGACGATATCTGGGTTATTGTTAATGGTCAAGTGCTGGACGTCACATCCGTAAGCGTAGGCCTTCTAGTTCTGCAACTTTGCTGATTTTTTTCGCGACACAGTTCTTGCCTGATCACCCAGGAGGCGAAAAAGCTATTATTCTCTACGCTGGTCGTGACGCGACTGAGGAGTTCAACATGCTCCACGACCCGAAGGTATGAAACACTGTCCCAATGCCTTGTTCTTGGCTCACTCGTTGTGTAGGTTATCCCAAGATATGCACCAGACGCTGTCATTGGTACACTGAAGAAGTAGGGGGGAAATGATGCTACGACTACGCTCAGCAAAAGTAGAGGATCCATATTTGTCATCTTTCTTCAGCATCGCATATCTCTTTCTCCCCATGTCTCTACTTGGTTGCTGTGATCCAGTGTATTCTAATGTTGTCTTCATACCATCTTCAACTGACTGATCCACGAGGCCAACATGAGGCCGTGGCTGTTGAACACTGAATGTCGAATTAAATCTTGATACGCCTCTGCCCCTGGGAATGTTCGCCTTTTGCCATTTTGGATGTGAGCCCCGCTTGCCATGGCGCCACTTCATTTTGAACGATATTGTTCACATATCATGGGCACCCAATTGGTTACTGTGTCTGGCCACAACCGTGACTTGTATACCGCTGTGCCGTCTCCTAGGTTGAATCGGGAGAAATAGGATGGACACGAGTACTTGCAAGGGTTGGCCAGGCCGCCAACGCTTCCGATGGTCATATGCTGTGAACTGCATGACCATGTTAGAGCATAATATGTACGCCTTCTGGCGTCCCCTGTGAGCCTCCGCGGCGTCGGAGGAGCCACCCGAAAAATGTAAGTCCTTATTCCCGATCCCAAAGTAGATGATAAGACCCGACACATTGAGCTGATTTATTATGTTCTATACAGAAGGGCGGGGATGCTATACTGCGCTCTTCCACTCCGCCAATTGTGTGAAATGGCGTCTTCCCACCACCACCACCTCCACTACCACCACTACCACCACCTCCACTACCACTATCACCACTACCACCACCTCCACTACCACCACTACCACCACCTCCACTACCACCACTACCACCACCTCCACCGCCGCCGCCAGTGCGTGTGTGTGTACCGTCGCCACCATTCTGTGCGCCGCACACCGCGGTCCCGAGCTCACGCCATTATGTGACTTGCTCCCCTTTCTGTGAACCCGTTACCTGTCGTTTCAAGTGTACGCAATGTGGCCCAAGGATAACTCTCATGTGGAAAATTATCGGTGCAATTGCTCTTCGCCTATCAACGTGGCTGTTAGTGGACCCTCCCGCCTCCTATGACTCGAATGCCGGCTTGACAATTATTGGCATTGGCGCACATGCCCGAACACTCAACATGTCGGTAACTGTTGCCTTTCTTGGCGTTCCACCAGCCATTACTGGAAGCTGTACTCGGTCAAGGTTCATGGATTTGTGGACTGGTGGCTAGAGAGACATTTCGGAACTAGGTATAAAAAGCGACCCGCCTGGCCTTATGGATAGTAGAAGACGATCCAAACCCTCCACCTTCAATCCAACTATAATCGATCGCCTACATGCAGTCCTCTAACCCAGTCGCTGGTGCCGCTGTATTCAGAAGAAATGAAAATACAGGGTAATACATGAAATCTAATCGTTCCAAGATCAGAAGGTCTGACTTCATTGCGTGTGCGATAGCCCAAATTACGCCCCTGCAACTTCTAGCGCTTCGACCGCGTGGTGGTCTGGACCCACTGTCGATGGTCCACTAGACCAGCGCTTCCAGGGTAACTTCACCATTTCTCCAGAGTTATTGGCAATGCAGTATGTTGTTATCCTTGATATCATTATACCAGTTCCTCATTGCGAAACTACAGGAACTCTGGATACCAGCACCATGTGAACGATAATACGGCATTCCGGAGCGTTCCTGAGAACTCTATGTTATCACACTCAGAGACAGCAGATGATAGAACGTTTTACTATCCTCAAGATCCATTGTGTCCTCCGCCTGTGGATGAAAATCTAACCCAAGCATATATTTTGTAGGTCTATCGGATCAAGTAACGAGCATATTATTCACTCAGCTACTAGGAGCCAATTCGGACCTGTTTGGTACAACCCAGGCCAATTCCCTCCGTCCTTGCAGGTGATGACATTACAGCCGTCGACGGAACCATTGCCCACCATGATGCCGCCTCAAGAACAATGTTTGTCATTCTCTCCAACATTTAATTATAACCTCTGATTGTCCTTGCTCCAGCGGCCCTTCATGAATGCGCGTGGATTGAAGATGATAAACTGTGTGGTCATGCCATTTCGAATCACAAGCGCCAACTTGGTATGCATCTTGGCAACTTTCATGGCATACAAGGAAACGACAAGAAAGTGGTTACATGCTTCTGGCAGGGTTGCAAGCAAAAGATTCAAAGAGGCAACATCGGGCGTCACATAATTAGCCGCCACCTGAACACCAGATGGACCTGCGAGCATTGTTTCAAGGCGTATTCTCGCCGCGACGCCATGAAGAAGCACGCCAAGGACTGCCAAGCTGCATAAGCTTAACCACTGACAACTAGCATCGCATATTCTCGTTCGTTCTTGTACTCTTTTTTTCCGGCAATTGTATTCCCCGATGTAACATTTCATTGTACATATCTTCATCGCTAGTGTATCGCTGTTGGACCACGACCTCAACCTGTATGGGTATGAAATCTTGTATCGTAGTATATCTTCACTCCTCATGTATACATTTTAACTCTTTATAAAACGACGATAAAACTCCATTGGCTCTTTACTGGTCAAAGTAAAATCGCTGACGGGCGAACATGTGGTCGATAACGGCTTCAGACGTTCCTTCGGGTGCTTTCTCTCTAAAGATCGTGATTACCCACATTACAAATGCATGTGGTCTACGCTTATAAAAGCGGATGCGGCTGCAACCTTATGTAAGTACTAAGTCTTGGTGCATTCTCATACTCAAAGTTAAAGTAATTCGAAGGACATTGAATGACTCGTATCATGAGCCCGTGCGCGCAGAATCCAGATTAGACGAGCTCTAGCCTCTGGGCCAGTGGCCCAAATTCTATCTGAGCTGACATAACAAGGTCCCAAGTTCCCAACCCTTATCATTATGTAATATGGATGAATGTCCTTTTATCACCATCAACCAGAGGTCACCGGTCAGGCCTTCAGGCCTCAGGCTTCAGGCCTAGGTACAATATAACACTTCCTGCGAGGGCGGCCCGAAGCCGTCGGCATAATGATATGATACCACTAGTGAATGCATCTTCCAAGCTTGTTCTGAGTCGCATCGATCATTGCCTCCTTCAGCTCCAATTTGGTCATCCAGAAATTCGACTCCTTATCGCCAAGTGGATACACGACAATGACAATGTTACTGTCGATAGCGAACAAGGTTCAAGATGTAATTTGCCAGACTCCCCATAAACTCCATTCGAGTTGAACTTTAGCCTGAGAATTCAACAGCGTTCACTTGAAGTTAGCCCATCAGAGTACTGACTCGGAGTACTGCCAAGTGATGGCATGTCTGCCTTGTAAGAAAGCACTTGCCGCCGCGATCATTTGTGATGGTTTCTAAAATACATTGAATCAGTCGACCGACACTAGTACTGCTTTGATTTTGCCTAATGCGATTATGCGTCTAAATGTAGTCTAAGTAAGTAGCCAAGACTGTCGTCCCTTAACAGTTACGCCCAGACCGTTAGGCCAAAAGTGATAATCAAAGCTCAAGCGCTCAAGCTTGATTATCTCGGACAGTATTTATGTTGATTATGGGAACCCAGGTAAGCAACGAGCTTACACTAAACTACTTACCGTACGCTTTCTTCATCGATGTATCCCCCAATTGTCATATCCAACGGAGAGCATATTGACTCGGCCTCATTTCTCAGTCAGCCGACAAGCCCGAGACAGGATGACAGTGCTCACTGCGACAAATAGTCCAGGTTTTCAGCGATATGAAGCGGTGTGAGCGCATGTTCGACGCGAAAAAGTATCAGCGCGGTCAATGCGCAGTTCGGCATATCCAAGTGTCAGCATGATCGGACGACGTCGCGGACAATATCAGTACACCTTTGCGCAGTGCGGCCCCTTCGGCCACGGGATTAGTGGCGTCGCGCGACGGGGAAACCGTATGCATACATCGCCTTGTTGATCTGGTATTGTAACGTAGGTACTAGGCACCCAATTTAACACGCGTCACCATATGTGTGGGGCGGCTAGGAGTGTCTTCTTTTACTAATGATTGCCCACACGTGGTGCTTCTAGAATCTTGATACTATATAAAAGCTATAAGATTTCTATGCACCCCAACTACAGCATGATGGGCTTTACTCTTTGGACGCTCCTTGCGTCATCCCTGGCCGTTGCACAGGTCTTTGACCTCTCTGAGCTACAGTGGACACTCAAGAACCAGAATGGTTCTATTGTTGTGCCCGGCTCCTTACCCTCACAGGCTCACCTTGATCTTTTCGAGGCTGGCATTATTAATGACCCATTGCTCGGTATCAACGGTGCGTTGTGCAACGTGCCAATCAATTGTTCAATTGTTCATTCGTCGCAGAGTTCACGGAAAGATGGGTCATCAATGACAACTGGACGTACACCGCGGACTTGACTCCATTCACCCAAACTTACCAGAGTGACGCGTCTGGAAAGACACTTCTTGTGTTCTATGGAATTGACACCATTGCTAACATTGTCTGTGGTAATGTTCACATATAAATTTATCCGTGCGTTGACGCTAATGATCTAGACGTTTGCTGGCTACCCCGTGGCATGGGTCAATAACCAATTCCGGCGTTACACCTATGACGTCTCAGACTACTTGAGTTCTCCTACTGGAGAGGACAATAATCTGACAATCGCGCTCGAAAGTGCATGGTATTACGGACTGAATGTGTCAATGCGACCAGATGCCGAATACTTCCCCACCACTCCAATTGTGTCCACTCAGTATAATGTATGCGCGCAGTTCGTCTCTAAAGGCACTTCTGATGTTTGATTCAGTTTGAATATCCTAATGTTCGTGTATGGATCCGCAAGATCAATGACGACTTTGGCTGGGATTGGGTGTGGCTCATTATTCTTTTCAATGTATGCGACTTTCTGAATATCAATAGGGTCCAGCTTTCGTTCCCAGCGGTGTCTACAAACCGGCCTACCTTGTGACGCTCTCTGAGTCTGAACTTCGATATCCAACTTCTGATGTCACGTCATGCCCTGTAGCAAGCAGATCCGTCTTTTTGGACGAAACTTCTCTCGATATTTACAAGTACGGCCAAAATTCATCTGTTGCCCCTGATCAATCTGCAGACTGGATTATCAACGTTACGTTTGGCATTCGCTCAATCAAATCATTCGAGAAGCCGACCGTCACTCTGTCCATCCCAGAACTCAAGCTCACATCGGAGCCGTTGATTCTCGGACCTATTCCTGCCAATGCCGATGAGAACATATACCTGGGTGTCAACTGGTCTATTCCAGACAGTATTCCTGAAAGATGGTATCCAATTGATCTCGGTGACCCAAAGCTCTACAACCTAACTGTCACTTTGGACCCATCTCCGAGTCAGGGTGATGGGTCAAGTGCTGAATCAATCACTCAGACCATCATGACTGGCTTTCGCACCATTCAACTATTGCAAACTCCTTACTCCGAAGGGGAGATTGCATCGCGAGGTATTACTCCTGGTGACCAATGGCATTTCGCTATCAATGGAAAGGCGTTCTACAGCAAAGGAACGAACATAATCCCTTTCGATCCCTTCTACTCGCGCATAAAACCTGAGGCAGTTCGTTGGGTCCTGGAGAGTGCTGTCAAGAGTGGCCAAAACATGGTATTACAATTTTCATAGTTATAGGAAGACTGGTTTAAGATAATTTTCTCCCTAGCTTCGTGTTTGGGGTGGCGGTATTTATCAACCATCTGATGCTGCGACCGATGGAGGGTTGTATACCTTCTACAGTCTTTGCGACGAGCTGGGTATACTTGCCTGGTCGGAGCTCATCTTCTCCGACTCAGTAGCCCCCATTAACGACTTCTTGCTGGAGTCCATCGAGCCTGAAGTGCGTCAGAACGTTCGCAGGGTTAACAGGCACCCAAGTAATGTGCAGTGGGCTGGTGGCAACGAAATCGAGGCTATTGTAATGGCAGCCAATGCCTCCCTTGCTAATGGCACGTATTACCTGGATGAGGTCCGCAATCTATCGTGGAAAGCAAACTGGATAACTGATTTTCGCTCCACAGTTCGTTTACATGTTCCAGGATTACTTGCATGACATCGTGCTTTCTGAGACGAACTCTGTTCCGTACACCGACTGTTCGACGACTCGCGGTGTTCTAAGTCTCGATCCATACGTTCTTCGTTTTTTAAATGGCACCCCAGGATATATCTATGGGAATACTGGTGTGTCCTTAGTTAGTCTTGATTGGGTGGCTTTCTAATTCATCACAGAACGATACAACTACAATGCCTCGGAGGCCTTCGATCTGACGACGTACCCTGTTGCTCGGTAAGTCCAAACACCAACCCTTTTACACCGTCGGACTGAAGTGAGGACTGCAGGTTTGTCAATGAATTTGGGTGTGCAGCTGTCGTTGATGAAAGGAGTTACACTAATGCTGTTACAGTTTCCACTCCATGCCTTCCTTCTACAGCTGGAAGGAGGTCCTCGAAAATCCCGAAGACTACGCATTCAACTCCTCTGTCGTGATGTCCCGTGACCATCATCCTCCTGCTGGCAATCTCTCGTGGCCGAACCCAAATGCGCCTCAAGGCCAGTACCAAATGACCAGTGCTGTCGAGCTCTGGCTTCCCACTCCTGGAACTTCAGACTTAAACCAGACCTTCGCCCAATGGTGCTGGAGCACTCAACTTTTCCAGTCCATGAATATGGTTGCCGAGATCGCATGGTACAGGCGTGGTGCGGGTTTGGGCGAGAATAACCTCGGAAGCTTGGTTTGGCAACTCAACGACATCTGGCAGGGTGTCAGCTGGTCAGCCATTGAATACTCTGGAAGATGGAAAGTCCTTCAGTACGGCATGGCGACTGTCTACTCCCCTGTCATCATCAATCCCTTCTGGTTCCCAGGGAATGAGTCGCTCACCATATTAGCTACATCTGACCGTTGGGAGACGGTTAACGGCACTGCGCAATTGACATGGTATGACTGGAGTGGAAATACGATCAAGTCGATGACCACGCCATTCTCCATCCCTACTCTGAACAACTCGCTTATTTACGAGGGAATCGGCCTCGACGCCATCCTGCCCTTCGGTTACAATGCCAAGGACGTCTGGCTCCTGATGAACGTGACCGCTACTGTGGATAACAAACTTGTGACCAGCGAATCCTACGTATGTCCTTTCTGTTTCCGGTACGAACAAGTGCTGACAAGTACTTTGTACATCAGTTCACTCCGGTGTCGCTCGCCTACTCCAACCTCGTCGACCCACAGATCGCTGTGATCGCAGGTGACAACTATACGTTTACATTATCTGCTAAGGGTGGCGTAGGTGCTTGGACGTGGCTTGATCACCCTTCAGGGACAGTTGGGTACTTCCTTGATCCCACGACTGGGCTTCCTTCAAACGGTTACTACCTCATTCCTGGTATCGACCGTACTGGTAAGCCTGATCGCCCAATATCGTTGTCGCATGGCTCACAATCAGTCACAGTTCAATTCATATCCAATATAGAACTTGCGACTGTCCAAAGTCCTGATCCCGCCGACTTCGTAGTGAGGTCGTTGTGGAATAACACTCATATTTAAGGCCCAGTCTGGAAATTAGTGCACTTACTAGGCCTACAAACGCTAGGTTATTCGCAATCAATTGTATGTCCGAATGAATGTCATTCACCCTTGGTGGTGTAGATACGAACTGGTATAAAATTGTACAG
The DNA here is from genome assembly GCA_016647755.1 of Suillus subluteus. NCBI lineage: Eukaryota > Fungi > Basidiomycota > Agaricomycetes > Boletales > Suillaceae > Suillus > Suillus subluteus. The sequence goes on along the minus strand of JABBWI010000028.1, from coordinate 33,971 downwards.
ACCATTAATATGCATAACAAAGGTGTGCAGGTAATATATACGTGTTTGAATGCAATTGCAGTACATTGATGCAGCTGAGGAGTGAAAAAGAGAGATAGAAATCACAATAAAATGTCAACAGCGAGATAACAACGAAATTATTAGATGAAGCGTCCGTTCGTCAATACCCTCATGGCCTTCCACAGTTGTCACGATGGCGGACGACTGGTCAGATAGTTTCTTGAGAGCCAGACACGCAACAGCGTTCTCAAGCCGCAAGGATAGCGAATCGAGGTGCATCATGATCTGAAGATCAGATGTTTTCTCGTTCATCGGGGGGAGAAGCAAGTTCGGATCACCATACATCACCGAAGACTCCAAGACGTCTTCGTCGGAGAGAGGCTCCAATGGAATGTCAGGCACGCACTCCTTCTGTTCGGGACAAGGACGAAAGATGCGGCCTGAAGTCAGGGCCTCAATACGCAAGCATAGCATAGCTAAGGCTCTGACTTGAGCGATGCTCAACTGGACTCGAACTGTGGATGTAGATGTGCTCAGATGCGACCCAGACGCATCTAAGTCCTGACGGCCTAAGAGGGCTGCTGGGTAGACGAGGGAAACCATCTCCGGAATCTCCAGCCCCTTCAGCTTCACTTCCCCGGCAGGGACAAGGGCTATCTGCATTTGCCGGATCGCCTCGATGGCCTGAGTTGGTTGAAACTCTGAGTACTCCGTGTCCTGGCCATTCTCGAAGATCTTGGCATTCAACTCGCGAACGACATCAGCGCTGCACATGATTTGCCCACCCAGCGCGAGCCCACTGGTACGAGCGGCTCGGATGACCATGGGCCCAAAGTAATCCATGCGACCAGTGATAGGATCTGGTTCGTACACTGGAGTACCGCAGTGGACGCCCATGCGGACTGAAAGGCCACGTGCAAGAAGCTGACCATGCTCATCATACACCTCTTTACCCTCAGGGCACTCCAATATCTCCAGCGGCCAGGGTTCGCGGAGAAGTTGCAGCTGAACGATGAGGCACCACCACATCGCGGCAAGGGTAGTCGGAAAGGAGCACATGAATGCGTCGCCTTCCGTCTTGACAACGTAACCACCACAAGTTCGAAGATGTCGTCGCAACAGGTTATTGTGAATACGCATTGCTGTGGGCATGCCTGCATTTGTTTCCCATAATTGTGTTGAATTTCGAATGTCGGTGAATACTAAGCAGAGATGCCCAGTGGGCGGTGAAACCTCTCCTTTTAAGCGAGCAATGGTGCGATCAACGATATCTGCTTTCTTCCCTGCCCTCTTTTTATTGATAGAGCTGTAGACCTCTGGATCCACAAGCGAGTCTGTTATGGGCTGTCGAGAGCGGAAGAGGTCGGAGACGCATATTAGCATGATCATGGTGTTTCCATCCGCACCATAGCTTATGGCAAAGTCACGTAGCTTCTGTGCCGCAATCATTGGGTCAGCTTCCGAGCGAGCGATGTCGACTGCGGTCTGGTAGGATATATACTGCCACAATCCGCGGTTGCCGATGATCACGAACTCGTCGAGCTCGGTTAGCTGGCGAACGTAGATGTCGGGTCGAGCATTGACAACGGGAAAGTCGTGGAAATATCCAAAGGCTCGAGACGTGTTAACCTCGTTATGGATGAGCCCCGTCGGCGATATCCAGCCCTCTGCGAGCCGTATGCGCCTCGCCTCATCCCGGTGATAAGGGTTGTGATTCCTGGAAATGAGTTCTGCATTCCCTTGGCTCGAGATGACAGCAAGGGCATGTCCAACATTAGCAACATACAGCGTTCGGCCGACCACGTATACCACGATGCCCGAGGCTCCTTGTCGGAGGTGAGAAGAATCGGGTCTAGAAGGACCGGCGGTAGATGCGCTGACTTGGAGTCGTAGGTGCCCTGTTACCCTTCCGAAATACATCGGCTCCCCAAAGCTCCCGAAAACAAGGTACGTGCAAGGTGACGTTACTTAGTCAGCCCTAGACCCCAGCAACTCCTCCCAAAGTATTCCTAAGCCGAGTAAATCTAGTAAGTCTGTTTATACAACTCGGTTGCGGTCTTATCTTACACTTTGCCCATATCGACCTGCTTCTGGCTCAAGAGGCGCGGTCTCATGCCTGGTCTTACGTTCTCCAACAAGCCCGTGATGAGGGTATGCATGCCGATTTTGCTTGCTTGCTCTTTAGCCACCTCAAGCGTCGCCCGCACCCTAATGCTGTCAAGTATATCATTACTCAGGCTGTCATCATCGAGCAGGAATTCTTGACTGGTTCGTCATTTTTGTCTAACTTACGCTGACCGTCTCTCCAGATGCTCTCCCTGTCGGCCTCATTGACATGAATGCCAAGCTCATGTACCAAGCTCATGTGCCAGTACATCGAGTTCGTCACAGACCACTTGTTGGTGTCACTTCCTTACTCGAGGTTCGTCATTGCCTGCAGTCCGCTCCAATATCTGCCTGTGTGCTAACCTTCCAAATCAATCATTCTTAGTGTATCTTAACCATCTACGGCTTGTGGATTTGCGCGACTTGGTACTGCGAGTGCATCACGACCGACTTACAGCAATTTCCAGCGAACACGGCGAGCTTTTCCCCTACTTTGAGGGCTATTGCGGCACCCCCATCTCAGCATTAGCGCCGTCACAGCGAGGCGGCGCTGTCCTTAACATTGCATCTCCTCCTCGTCGTCCAATCTCAGGTAAGCCTTGGAAAACTTCAAATATGGTTGATACAAGTACTAATTTTATTGTAGCTTTGAATATGCGTCAACAACGCATAACTCACTATATCCGCAAGCAGCCCCTCCTGCGGATGAACTTGCAAGTCTGTCGTTGACGGAACAGAACGCACTGCGTTCGCTTGCTGACGGCAAAGGTATCACGGAGTACGAGCACATTGGACTATTAGGGTTGTGTGGAGGTTGTCAAAAAATGTTCGCAGCCAGTGCATTGCGGGCGCACATCCTCACCTGCTCACAGAATTGAAGCTTATACAGTCTTCCTAAAATTTTCTACCTTACGTGTCAAACACCAGTGACTGGAGTCCTGGTATGTTATATAATTTGAAGCTTGCACATACCTTGTTTTCGGGAGCTTTGGGGAGCCGATGTATTTCGGAAGGGTAACAGAGCACTCATCACTCGCTGACTTGGGACATCTTACGAGATGATTGCGAGTAGAGCTTGTCGTAGAGCTGTCTGTTCAGCTTCAGGAATGTGCGCCTCATTGCGTCCGGTACGCCATCCCTTCGCTCCCCTTTCTGGTCTTTCTTCAGCTGAAGAAGCTGCTCGGTAAAGACAGAGGCGTAATTGTCGTGCAGGTATTTCGACAGAGTATTGTTGCCTTTAGTACGCCCAAACATTGCGAACAGTGCCTCATCCTTCTTCCCTCTGAATTCGGGCAGGACGAGATCGAGCGTGGTTAGGTAGCCATTCCTCACAATGGTGTCGGCAATGCCATATGACATTCCGTTAACTTCCGTCTGAGAAGTACGAACACGTCGCTCGTCAGAGTCTTCGGGGGTATTGGGAAGGAAAGTGGTCATGACATCCATCAACCCGAGAACACGGAGCTGAGATAGTCGAGAGAAGTCGGAAAGCACTCTTCCACGTTCATCCACCACGCGCTTTCCATCGTTGTTCTGCTTAAGATCCAATTTCTTATTTCCTGACAGGTTAAGGTACTTCAAGTTACAATTGAAATTCCTGCCGGCACCATGAGCAAACCAGTCATCTATGTTCAAATGATCGAAACATACCAGTTCCAATCAAACTCCCAATTATGAATGTTGTACCTTAACAGGTTGCTGCCGGCGTCAATGATAGTCAGACTGGGAATTTTGCCCAGTTCAGCGGGGAGCGTCTGGAATTTGTTCCCGTTCAAGAACAACACCGACAATCGGGTCATTTTCACGAGGTCTTCAGTGGGGATACTCGTTTACTGATTGCCACTAAAGTATAGTTCCTCCAGCTGCTGTAGATTGCGGAGAAAGGAAGACAGCAGTTCTTAAAGGATAAGTTGAGGACACGGAGCTCCTTGAGGATGGTGAACGGAGGGATTGCTTCCTCTGTCAGACGGTTCTCTCCGATTGAGAGTCGCTCGAGAGAGTAAGCAAGGGGCGGAAGTGGTCGACCGGGTGCGTTGTGTATTGACATAGTGTATGTAGCATTGGAGGGCTTTCTTGGAGTGTGGCTGGCTGATGATGATGATGAGGGAATCTCGAGAGTTATTCCAGATGGCGCCGGTGCAATCAAGTTATCTCCAGCTGCAGGAGGATCATGCCAACTAGCAAGCAGATTTGAGGTAACGGGATTATAGAGCCAACGAATTACGCAAGAATCTATGTGAAATGAGACACGAATGCACGAATATTGCGACCAATCGTTTGACATTACAGCCGCAACGGACCTGATAAAAATCTCGCACGAGTTTGCTACGGATCTGGAGGTTATTGCCACATCCGTCCCATACATAATCTGCCTTTTTCTGCAGTGCATGAGCCCGTGCGCGCAGAATCCAGATTAGACGAGCTCTGGTAGACTCCACTGCAGAAAAAGGCAGATTATGTATGGGACGGATGTGGCAATAACCTCCAAATCCGTAGCAGACTCGTGCGAGATGTTTGCTAGGTTCGTCGCCACTGTAAGTAATATCAAACGAATGGTCGCAATTTTCGTGCATTCGTGTCTCATTTCACATAGATTCTTGTGTAATTCGTTGGCTCTATAATCCTCAACCACCTAGCCAGTACCCCCACTGCCAGCTGCAGCCTGCTATAGCGCACCAATTACTACTGCTCGCACTGCAAACCATTGGCCATAGTAACAAGCAGATCATATAGCAGTACTACCGCTGGTGAATCTCAGATGTATATACAAGTACTGTATGTTGTCCTAGTAATGGTACAGTTCAACTCTCCCCCTCACCGTGTCCGCGAACCTTGCGAGACTCAATACCGCGATTGTCGCCCATGAACAGCTCGAAACGAAATTTTCGACACTGAAAGACCAAACAGAAAATGAGTTTCAGTTCCTGTACAACGAGAACAAGCTTCTCAAAGCCGAAAACTCGCACCTGAAGTTGCAACGGAAAGATGCAGTCAAGCGTTTGCGACGCATCAAAGCGCAAGTCAGCATTGAATATATTGAAGCAGGTGATGGTGCAGATATAGAGAATGACGAGGGTGAGCAGGTAGATGACAGTGGGCAGCAATCTACTACGAATGTGAGGGCAGAGAAGGATGATCAACAGCATGCAAGTGACGATGCAATTCAGAGTGCGTACCTTTTTGTATGCTGTGCGGCAAAAAAAGACAGAACAGAACACTAGAACGAAGGATCTAGTAGGTGAAAGCTTCAGAATCCTGCTAGGCATCCAGAAACTCGATGCGCAGGACTTACCAGACTACCCAATGAGTATTGGAGAAGGGAAAGATAAATGGCGCAAATATCCTGCAAGAAGGAAAAACTTGATTCTAGTCTTGAATTATATCAGTAGAACGTTCGGAAACTTCGATTAACACTCACCCATTTGAAAACACTGCTCCCTTCGGTAGACAACAATTGTACTGTTGTAGGGAAGAATTAGCCACTTACAGAACCAAAACAAAGAAATGAATCACTCTCACTTGTTGCTAAAGGTGCCTACGCCATGGCTCAAGAGTCGAAGATCTGTGAGAAATGCTTTAGTATGTGAAAACTCCTGCGGGCGTCGTTACCTCACCATTGCGAGGGAAATCTTTGGTACTCTGGAGCAGATGCTGATTTCGACATTCTCTTATCTCCTTAGGCTGGTACACGAGCAGCCATGTAGCATTCTTAGTATAGCAGACAAATACGCGAAATGGACGAACGTAGCCTCGGAGTTGTATGCAGTTAGTGTTTGTCGTCGTGTCAGTGCAAGAAGTGTTGTGGCTGGGTCAAGGGTTTGAACTTTGGACTTAGAGAAAGAAAAATGATCCTGAATTCGACAGTGGGTAGAATATTGCAAAGATCTGGTCATAATGAGAGGATTAGTATAAAATCCTAGCGCTGCTGTGATGTGAGTGTTATGTGCGACGAATGTGGTGCGAATGTGTAGATTCGTGCCAGATGCGTCCCAGACGTAATCTGCGTTTTTCTGCAGTGCTCGTAACCAGTCTGACTATGCGTCAATTTGAGATGGTGAGAATTTTTTGACCGCCAGGCTGGTCACGAGCCTAGAGCTCTGGGCCAGTGGCCCAAATTCTATCTGAGCTGACATAATAAGGTCCCAAGTTCCCAACCCTTATCATTACATAATACGGATGAATGTCCTTTTATCACCATCAACCAGAGGTCACCAGTCACCGGTCCGGCCTACTGGGTACAATATAACACTTCCTGCGAGGGCGGCCCGAAGCCGTCGACATCATGATATGATACCGATATTGACATTGTCATGCAAGCTCCAAATCCGCTCATGGACCAGCATCGATACGCGGCTTCTGAATCACCCTCGAGAATCGGGACAACCAATATCTCTCGGCACGCTGTATGTGCTGTAAGTCAAGATCGTCGACCATCGACGACCACCATGGCATGCATAGTTCAAAATTCAATATGTCAAATATCTGGTTTTCTAGGCTAACTAGATATTCGGGAATCGGCACTGCGAGTGAATTCGACAGACAGCATACGGTGTCGGATACTACATCATTTATCTCTTCCCCGCTTCACAATCCGGAACTTATTCTCACTGTCCAGCATAAGGAGGCCTACCAATTGGTACTCAGCGAATCTTCATGATCTTCATTTAGTACCACTCGGGTCATTGACATGGCGGTATACGCGTGGTGTTGTCGTGCGACTCCGCTCCGACGGTAGCTTGAGGCCAATCTCTTGGCATTTATGGAAGAGAAGGTAGAGGGGGGACAGCCACTTGTGATACGATGGGTTACGCAGTAAGTCCTGTTGTGTCACTGGACTGTATTTCATCACAACGCGTAGTAACCTGAACTACTTCCAATTTAAGGTGAACTTTGCGAGAGTTGCGCTCTCCTTCGGTGCGGCACAGGATCGATTGCCAATTCTCTATTTATGCATCAGTCGCGTGTGCGGATTGAGGGTATTCCGATCTCAGTGTTCTGGTGAGCGCATCCGAGTCAAACTGCGGTATTTGACAAGTAATAATTGGCTTTCCCGTCGGATGTCATCCAGTGGTATGCCACCCGGCAGTGCTCCGTTCCCCTTCCGACGGGAGACGTACTGCGTCGGCTTCGATCATTGTGTAACATGGGTCCCTTGGAACGACGTTCAATGATTACCGTGCTGATTACGTAATGCTTGAACACAGTATCTTTCACAGGTCGCAGCTGTGAGGGCCGCAGCGACCTCGCTTCTTTGGGAAGGTCTATTGATGCTGTATCGCATTTGGAGTATATATAACCCTTGGGAGTGCCGTATCTTGATGTCACCTTTTTACACTCAAGCCTCCCGTCATGAGGAGTATGCGATATGCAAACATTCTGGTCATGGTCGCCTTCCTCATGGACGCGGTGAGGGCAGGTCAGTAATCTGTCAATATCTGTTAAACTCTTTACTTACATACAATAGCCAGCGACAACAGCACAACCAGTGTCGAAAAGCCGACGATAGTCTCCGCAGTATTTAGTCAGTCTGCAAAGCATCGTCTTTCGGATTGGGCCTAATCCATTTCATCCAGAATACGACCCAAGCAAAGCTGCAGCAGCTGTGGCAGGCGGGTTGTATTCCATCGCCAGCCTTTGCTTGTTCACGCGTTTATTCATGAACAAGGCATGGTGGGGACTTTGTCTTCCTATAGCCTCGACCTGTAAGTTCTCACCACCCACCTCGAAATACGTGTTGACCGTTAAAACAGTTATGTCCATTGGCTTTTTTATGCGCATACCTATGGCGACGAACCCAAATTCTCTCCCAATTTTCATGGTCCAACAACTCTTCACCTTGTTACCGCCTGCTGCGTACCTCGCCTTCAATTACATCCTTTACGGGCGTTTCATCGTGAACTGCGTGGACAGACGCTACTCTTGGATAAAGCCAGAGAGAGTTGCCCGGTACTTCGTTATGAGCGATATTACGACATTCCTCATACAGGTTTGAAGCCTGATTGTTTGTCTCCTTCACACGAAAGATTGATCACGACGTTGTGCAGGGTGGAGGTGGCGGTCTGGAAGCGTCGACAAATGTGACAAGTGAAAAGCTTGGCGCGGACATACTGCTCGCCGGATTAGTCCTTCAGACACTCTCGTTTGCGTTATTCATGATCCTAGTTGCACGTGCATGGCATGGCATCGTTCGGGACGGATTTATACTCCGTCAGGAGCCATGGGGGCCAATTATCTGGATATTAATGTTTTCTTCAACAGCCTACATGGTGCGTCTTTTACCCACACTTCATCATCCGTCTTCACTGATGTTGCGCGATACAGATTCGCTGTATCTACCGTGTCATCGAGCTTGGTCAAGGTAACGGTGGCTATCTCCTCACCCATGAAAGTGAGTGTTGGGATGTACTAAAATTGAGGCGCTTGTTCTGATTCTCGCCTGACAAGTCTACTTCTATCTCCTCGACTCCTTGCCACTATTTATTGGCATTTGCACATACATTATCTTCTGGCCAACGAAGTATCTCGACGCGTCGGCCAAGCCCATCAATGAAATGACAGGACGGTATTAAAGTTCTGCCATCGTCATGTTCATTTCAATAATTCACTTGGGTGCGTGAACCGTAATACTCACAGTAGAAGGACCCTGGACTATATACGTTAATAATCCACTACGATGCAACAATGTTCTGTAGATCAGTTGCTTGACCGCACAATTTCCCTTACTATCTTAGGCCCGCCGGTGTTGTAAAATGTCTTACAGCAGCCTCAACACTCGCTACCCTCACTACCTGGTACATAGGTGCCTCTTATGCGGACAATATGATGCTATTTTTTATTTAAAAACCATCCCCACATTTTTGCAGCATTGAAAGAACACCGGCGGACGTGACGCCAAGCCACAGTACTTACTGTACACTGTGTTTGCTTTCGGACTCTGGTGGGTGATTACTAAATTAGGTTACAGTCGAAGCGGAGCATAGATGCCGCGGCGTGACAAACACAGTGAGAAATTTGGCAACTTTTCTGCATGTTCAGTCCGGCATGCCTCTGCAGGCCTCAGGGCTTCATCACTTCGCGAATTTTACACAAATGGTATTACTCAGTATCAAGGCCTACATGTACTCCCGTCTACCTATGTAGTTAAATTATTTAAATGAGGCATCGTTGTCGAGTTAAATGCTATCGAAGTAGCAAGCAGTGAAAAGTTTTGCAATGCCGGGCTAAGTTGAAAGAATCTTAGTATGTTGGTGTTCGGAGCGAATAGGAAAGCAATTGCGTCATATCATTGCACTATGCCCTTAATATCGATATGTACCGTACCATGACGACAGTGCCCAGAACCAGTGTAGGCATGCTAAAATTTAAAAAGCTGAAACTTTGAGTACTACTCGGACTCCCCCTCCAGGCGTCTTTCTCCATACCCATCCCAGGTTACGATTTCGTCTACTACAGCAATCTGCCAACAAACCAGCATATCATCTGAATACCATCTATCATGACTCAACGCGGTAATGGAGACATGTCAATGTTACTGCTGCCGGACGGAATCGGCATACGGATGATGAGATCTTCGGACATGTCGCAAGTCCGTGCACTCCATGTGAGGAAACACTTTCTCATTTGCAAAGCAGAGCCCCTGACTGTCAGGTCGCTTGACCGATCCCAAAGAGCAAACTCCTCCCAATCGCATACCCCACCGCATTCTTTGTGCAACTGCTTGTACAGCCGCAGCATATGTGTCTGGTAGCCACATACGATGGCAAGGTCATAGCATTTGCCTCTGCTACCATGGAGACACGGCATTCAACGCCCGGGCCACTTGGTTCGAGTGATGACCAAGATCGAACCACTGGAGCAGGCGCTCCCCGGGTTACCTTGTTGACACTCGGGGTATCGCCCGAGTTCCAACGACAAGGAATCGCACGCAGACTTGTACATGACGTCGTGCAGCGCTTACGATCGTCTTGTGGAACCCCTCGTCATGAATCACCGGCACCTCCCGCTCCATCGCTCGATTCGACTGATGCGGTGATTTTATGCGCAGAGGTCGCTCGCAACAATTCGTCTGGACAGTCTTTTTACTCCCATCTCGGGATGCAAAGACAACTGGAAGCGGATAAGCAGAGCGGGTTTGGTTCGAAGGCACACACGTGCATGGTACTGGGGGTGATGAGAACAGTTCCTGTTTCCTGAAGAATGCCATCTTTAGATTTATCAGGAGGTGATGGATGGCGTTCACTGCAGAGACGATACTCACGAGCATTATCAAGGACGCGCTAGTATAAGTTATAACCGTAGTGAATTTATGTTTGCCGTAATGATATCTGATATTCGCCATGACACTCGTGCCTGCTTCTTTGCTTCAGCTAGAAGGTCGGGAGGGCACAGGCTAGTCTAGATGTGACGACAGCTCGTGATCTGGACCAATTTTATACACTGCAGATTGTGGTAGTTATGAACCAAACGTGACTCGGAGGTCTGCCAGATGCCGGTGAAGATCTGGGGTACACCCACCTTACCAAAAGGTCTTGAAGCCACGATAACCTACGATTTTATCCTGTTCAATCAGACATAAGCAGTTGGTAAAGAGATTTCGCTGAGATAGAGAGGTTTATGGAAATTATGTAATTGAAAGGGCACCTACGGCAGATTCCAGAACGTATCGGAAAGGGGAAAGGCTGGAGTCTGGAGAACGTCGAGATTCCACAATTATGGCATAATCAGATAAGAAATCAAGCATCCTGCTGCTGTGTATATCACTGATCTGCTGTGTTTCACTGCAATTCCTACGATAGATAAATCACTTTCATCAGTAAAGATCCGTGTTGAAACATATGTTTCCCAGCGCCACGAACATGATCTCGCTATGATGCGATACTGATATGATCAGCTGCGTGATCTGATTCTGTTTCAGTCTAGTGTGCTGGCCGCATGCAAGTCTTGTCAAATGACCACCGGAATTCCGGGAGGTGCAAAGGGAATTCGGGCAACTCGAAACGCGAAGTTTGGCTGTAAACTCAAAAACCACGTTGACATGTCCCAAAGCAGCTAGGGGAGTCTGAAAATCAGAGCGCCCCACTATAAAATCCATCACCCATTCTGTCTTTGTTATCAAACCGTTCTCTCTGAACTCTGACAGTTCAGGAAGGGTATTACTCGTCATCGCATATCATCATGGCGGCAAAAGTTTACGTTGGGTAGGTCGATGCTGCTTTAATCGTGTCTAGGAACGATTTTACTGATGTCGGTATATCGATCAGTAATCTGAGTTGGAACACGACAGATGACTCCTTGAGACAGGTCAGTTCTTTCTGCACGATCAGTCCGTCTTTGAGGCTGATTAAATTTTCAGGCTTTCGGAGATTTTGGGAATGTCACCGATGTGCGCGATCAATTCGAGGCGATCTCCCATCGTGGTCAAAGATAGACATCGATGATGGCAGATCGCCCATGGCTTTTTTTTCTGCGACTGAAATTGTTATGTGCGCTCCTGCTCGTTGCACGTTTGCGTTTTTTTAGGCCATCGTGATGAAGGACCGTGAAACTGGCCGCTCTCGTGGTTTCGGTTTCGTCACCTTCAACGGCAATGAGGAGGCTGAAGCAGCCATCCAAGGAATGAACGAACAAGAGCTTGACGGTCGCCGGCTTAGGGTTAACTTGGCCAACGCTAGACCCAGTGGTGGGGGAGGTGGAGGCGGAGGCTACGGTGGCGGTGGAGGTTATGGTGGCGGTGGAGGCGGGCATGGCGGCGGAGGCTACGGCGGCGGCGGTTACAGCGGCGGCGGTGGCGGCTACAACAGCGGCGGTTACGGCGGAGGCTACTGAGCTCTGAATGGTTTTGTGTTTTCAAGATGGTCGGTGTCGCAATTCTGTATGATGTTCAAAGGTCGTGTTCATCCGCGTCAAGTTACGATATTTCCGCATGCATTACAGTATCTGTTTGATCATAACGCAACTTAAATACTCGGTCGAGATTTGTATCAAAACATGTGTTGTCCTCGAGATTCCTTTTGACGTTTGATACTTGAATGTGTGTGGATCCAAGCGTTGCCAAGTGTCGAGTAGACGCCCTTGAGGTTCGGATAACCTTCCTAACCGGACGGCCTAACTCCGTAGGGTTTAATTCTCAGCGCCAATGGCCAAGCGATGCAAAGTTGAGGTCTATGACAGTCTAGGTTTTGGTTCTGAAAAGGTAATACACTGATCGAAAACGTGTCACGGAAAACATTGGTGAGGGAGCTACGTGACAAGACTCTCTACAGCTGTGTGCTATAGCCCAAGAACAAGAGGGAAAATATGAAGTCAAAGGCGCGTCGTCGAAGACTAGAAATTGCTAATTCGTTTCCAGGGTTAGTCCCTGGATGAAGGTCGCCGCCCGGTGCCACGCCGAGCCTGGCACAGCTAGTGGCCTTTTTCTGCCGGTCTTCTGGTCTTCGTTCTTTACAACCCGCAAGTCATCTGAAACCGGGGATCGGTCGACGCAAGTAATTTGCCTTGTGGAACTCTTTGTGAGCTGTGGCAGGTGTCAAAGCAGCGCTGAGCTTGCTTTGTTTCTATGAACGCCCAAGCGATGGACAACATGGTAAGTGGACCACAACTGCTCTTGTATAATGCGTACCTTCTGTCAAATCTGTGGTGGAAAGACCATTGAAAGAGCAGATTGTGGTCTTTGGTGATTCAGAAGCTGTGCTGAACCGGTCCACAGAGCAAACAATTCCACAACAGAGTGGACCCACAAGGACCTACTAAAATGGGACCTCTCTTAACTCATTTTCCCGCACTTCATCTAAGACGCGACCATCCAACTTTTCCTCTTAACCACAACATTCATCCTTCCATTCAGAGGAACTTTCATCCTCCAAATCTCAAGCTATACACTTTATACTACGCTCTTCACCCGTTGCACCCAATGACGGGTCCAATAAGATCAAAAGGAAAGGCTCGCGCAACTGATGATGAAGAAGTTAAGCATCTTCCTCAGTCACAACCTCCTCGACCCCCGAACGCCTGGATCCTCTATCGCTCAGATAAGATCAAGGTTCTACCACCAGCAGAACCTGGTCAACGGAGCAGAGCACAGGCCGACGTCTCAAAACTCATTTCTGACATGTGGCGGAATGAGTCAGATGCAGTTAAACTAGAGTATGAACGTCTCGCAGACGCGCGAAAGGCAGAGCACCAGCGTCTATACCCTGATTACAGGTTCCAACCGATGAAGAAGGAGGAGAAGGAACGCCTCAGGGAAGAAAAAAGGCAGCTCAAGGAACGCGCTCGTGAGAAGAAGAAAACTCGCGGTCGCTCATATACGGTTTCCGGCACCTCGCAGGAGCAGCACAAAGCGGTTGCACCGCAGCCAATTCAAGAGCCCCAGCCACAACAAGCCGCAATCGCTCATGTACATCCTTACCTTCTTCCTGGTGTCGTGCCTGTCCAGGACGTCCCCTCGCACATCCCGAATCACAAGTACGCCTTCCTCGACCCGGGGATGCATTTTGGACTCGTGGGTCCATCGCCACCGTTGTCAGCTGCGTCATCGCCGAATCCCTCATCCGCCTCTGAATCCTCATCCATCTCGGATGACCTTCTATTTCGAGTGGATGCGCTGCCTTCAGCTTGCGTGTCTCCCGTTTCAGATGCGCAACCCCAGCCCTCACAACAGCTTTATGGCGGTCTTCCTCCATTCCCCCAAGCATTCCCCCATTCACACAACTCATACGGTATGGAGCCCATACCTGTGCAACAACCGCAGGCCGCATATGCTCAATGGCAGGCTCTTCAAGAGCACATTTTGCCGCAGCCGTCTGGTGCTGGAGCCGCTCAACAACCTGCTTTCGAATGGGATAACTTTGACGCATCAGAGGGAACGTTTGATTACCAGCAGCAGCAGGTATGTCAATTCTCAGCGCTATCGTCACCGTGACTAAATTTTCTGTGCACTAGGATTTCTTGAACTTTGACCTAGCAGCTGCTAACAACTTGGAGTCGATTCACGAGCTCGAAAGGTCTCTTCAAGCAATGTTGTCATCTACTGGCCACAACGGCATGTTCAACATGTCGAACGTCAACTCTGCAGATATCCTTGCTCAGCCTGAGGGTGAGCTCCAAGTTGAGATGGCTCCCAAGCCCGACGCGCAGTCACAGGAACTCGAAAACTACTACAATAGTTTCGATATCGGGACGGCACTTGCTACATCACAGGAGCAACAGTCCGCTACTGTGAATCCTGCAGATACGGTCGTCAACACAACCCTTTCAGTGGATGACTTCACGTCGTTCTTCCAGCCTAACCCTGATGTTCAAGCTTATATGGCAGCGCAACAACGTCAGCGTCAGCCGAGTGCATTCACACGCGATATGATGCAGTTTATTAATTTTGACGCGGGTGAGGGTGGATCGCAAAATGCTGCGGCGCCGCAGGTGGGCGCCCCTCCCCCTCCGCCACCACAAGCACAACCGCCAATCTTCACACAGATGACAAACACCGCTGTACCACAGTCTGGCTATGTTCCCCCTGCTGGCGCAGCACATTCGTCAACGCGGCGGGTTGCTGCGAGTTGGAAGCCGTGTTATGCGGTTCCTGACGATTCTGTCATCGACCCTGCTCTCTTCTATTGATCCTGCTCAGACCTGGATGCCTGTATGAGCATCCTCGACGGTTAGCGCTCTCACATGATGAGTTCAAAAAGGAAACCATCAGTGCTCCCCCCTCTCCCCATTTGCAATAATGTTATCGATCTCGCTTTCCTGTGCTATAGATTGCTCGACCGGAACGCTTTGTTCACTATCTAGCAACCGCTTTTCCCCAGAGATGTTCACGTCATCGCGGCATCATCCGCTCCCATGTGATATCCAAGGCGCTTGTTAATTTTATCATGCGCGCCTTGCCGCGCGTATACCCACCCACGCATCATGATCTACCATCCATCTCATATCATTTCCGCATCACTGACGTTTTGCTTGCATTCAATATTTCTATTGCTATATCTTCACTCCGTCATCATCCAAATAACATATACCATGATCCCATTTTGTCTTTCATTGGGTTTCCATATTCTAATAGTACCGCTTACTACTTTCTTCATCGAACTACGAAACACATAAAAAATGGCAGTATTCTTTCGCCAAATGTGTCCTTTTCTTGTTCACTGTACAATGTATATCGTCATGACCTTTCACGATCTAGTTTGTATATGCACATAATAGTCATCGTGTAATAAAACATTCGCCGCTGGCTGGCGTTCTGGACGTGTAAACTCCGCGATGAAAACCCTTATGCGATGTCTCTTTCGGGAAGACAATAGGGTTCGAAGGTATGATAATCGACGGGATCACACAGCATTGCGTATATACTATTTCCGCTGGCTTGGTGACTGTTGATCCATATTTAACCTAGGGCATCGTGCAGGGACGTTGGGGAATTGCGCGGCACAGAGTCATTGAAGTTTTCTGGGGTTTTGTGTTCAAGCGCTTTCGTGGCTTCGAAAGGACAATGAGATATTGTTATCTCGGGGACTTGTTGGGGATCAAGAGCGGGTGGGGAACGACAGATAAGCTCAAAAAGCTTGGGCCTCGTCGCGGCCCTTCATCAAGATTGCCGTGGTAATCTGCGGGTCTTGTTTTGGATTGCGATTGTGTGCTATTATCACATTGGTTGCGAACATCTTCCATTCATAAGTAGTATCTTCAGTATCAAGAAGGCACAGGCGGAAGGGCCGTTGCCAATGCGATAGGAAGAATAACGAGTTTCTCCTTGTCCCACTGTGCATCATAACAATCTCCGAATCAGCGCCCCAACATCAATCACATCGTAACAGCCAAGACACATACCACATCAGTCTTATAATAAACATCATCCTCTACGAGCTTACGCACGACATCGATGTTCTCGCCCTCGAAAATTATGCACGAGCCGAGAAACTTTTTGTCTGCTGCAGCTGCGTCGACGGATTCGGGCGTCATGAACCCTCCGCCGAGTCCTGTTAAATTTCAAAGTGCTTTAGCGCCAGGTATATGGTTCGCACAAAACTTACGTAGGGTGCCTTGGCTGACGAGTTTCTTGATGTTCTCGAGGTGGGTAGGTCTTACTGCTAGTCTTCGTTGGAGAGCACCCTCGTCAGTGTAGTCGGGTGCCCAGACGATGAACTTTGGTAGGGATGGTGTTGAGGACATTGTTCGCTTGTGGATGTAGCTGTAGATACTTCGCTGCGGGATGATATGGGAGATCTTGAGAGCTCGTGTCATGAATGGTCAATGCCAGTACTTTGTGATATGTGATAAGTCGATTCGTGGAAGAGCGGACCTGTTCGGACCGGTCGACGGCCACGTGAAGTTCAAGTCCTTCCAAGCCGCCATCATGATCATCCTGTTTCAAAGTTCTATTACTGATACTGATCTTCTATGTTCCTCTTTAATCGGTCCAGGGAGGAATATGTGTGGATAACTAGACTGGTTCCGGATCTACTGGATGATGCATCAGAGTTTTTCGGTTCTCCTGCAGCTAGTTGGATAATCCTTCCTCCACTATCAAGTGATCGACGAGGACGAACGTGGTATGCTCGTGGGTGCATCGTACTGAAAATAACTTGCTCGGCGCCCTGACTCTAACCCGGCTCTAACCCCTTCACCACGCTGCAGTCATGCTCCCCCAGTCCGCTCTGAGCTGCACACACCGTGCACGTCCACCTCCATCCAAATTGAAATGACACAACGCTCGCTTCATATTCTAATTCCTCAACATGCATGAAGATGCACCGCTACATGGTCTGGGCACCAGACTACACCAACGAAAGTGCTTTCGTGCGTCGCATGGCCGTTCGTCCCAAGCACCTGCTTGGAGCTAAGAAGCTCGTCACACATGGAGTCATCAATCAGTCTCCCACGAACCATTTACATTACCAATATCTTGCCTCGCAAACCATTCGAATATCCAGAAGTAGCTGGTGGTCTCTTGACGCCCGAATCGCAAGATGCAGAGCCCCAGCAGAAAATTCGTATGGTCTACGCTTATTTACAGAGCGGAGAGCTTGGAAGATGTGAGGAGCGGATTTGTATTGGAAGGAAGAAATTGTAAGTAATGCTTCTTTAGTTCATTTTCTCTCTTGGACATGCTGATCGTCTTTTGGGAAGTGGGGCAAGGCGAAGCTGGTCACTCTTCCGATGGTGATAGAAACTACCCTTCAGGCGTGAGCCAGTATCACTCAACCCGAAGACTGACAAGAAAATAAGTCGTTTGGTGTGAGATATCTCATTCAACTGCCCACATCCATTGAAGAGATACACTATGGTTATAAATCAGGAATAATCATCTGTGAAGCGAAGGAACGCGCAATGGTCACGAATTCCCCTGCAGAAACACACTTGTATCTTGTGAATTTAATCCTCTCTTCAATCCCACAACTGGGTCTCCCGGCCATCACGTCCCAACCACTACGCCGGTCTTCTCGTGTGCGTTCCCGGCGCCTGCGCTATCAGGAACCAAGTGGTTTTACTCCGTTGAAATGCAGGGGATGTCTACTAGCGATGAGACCCTCAATTTTGCATGTAGAAGAGCACTAATCTCCCGTCTCTAGCTGGATCGTGCTCGATGATCTGTAGAAATCTCTTATGTCGAGCATTGACGCACAATTCAGAAATCAGTCTATTGAAATCAGGTTCTGGGGGTCATGGGTTTACAGGTAAATTAACGCCATATGTTGGTCTTCGCCTTTGGATTATTGAAACGCTATATGGCTCCATGCACTGCGCGCGTATATCTCGGAACAAGGACTTGCCACAACGTTTCATGGACTCGAAGTGGACCACCATATACAACGGACACCGCGATGTCTCGATCCATAGATTGGCTTATAGAGATGTAGGACTTATTTTTGGTCGAGTTTACTGACTCTGATATAGCCAGCCGGGAAGGACAAACAAAGTGAACACCCAAAAACCGTTGTCTCCCTCACTGAAAGTGACCTAGTCCTAACGTTGTTTCCTCGCAATGAGACGATCGTTTACTTACAAAGTAGACACCAGCGCTCGACATGCGAGGTGGTGGTTGCAGATGCGTGTATGTCGATTCACTGGCGACCTAGTGTAGCTCGTCAGTGATTGTGACGTACTCGGCTCGCCCTGTCGTTAACAGATTTACGCTGATAGGTACGTGTCTGAGAGACTAGTTATCGGCATGACAGATGTAGACAAGCTCACAGGCTAACGTTCAACAGACGCACCGTTGAACGTGAACGGCCGGGCGTCCACTGCGTCGCAAGACTGCAAAGTTGTTGCAGCTTTGATCATGAAAAGCAGTGTACTACATCTCCCGATGAAATGGCTGTTCGCTCCTGCGGAGTCGTCCAAGTCGATGCACAGTGAGAACCTCCCAAAGACATGCAGGAATAGGTATGTCAATATCGCCACCATTCACGTTGAAGCAAATGTGCATTTAGTCTATCAAAGTAAGGTGGCCGCTGAGATCGTGAGTTTTGGGCTGCGCGGTGAATTGGTTGTGGAATGTCCCGTGCGGTTCAGCTTGCAAACCAGTTGGACGGGCGGATACTACTTGCCAGCAGTACAACAAGAAATCAATTTACCAGACCAATTATTCTCTTCAAACAAACTTTGGAACATATATGACGACTTATTTAAGTACCTGATCCCCAAGAAATTTCTCCTGCTCCAAGCATAGCACTCAACAAAGATTCTCGTGCTACACGCAGATGCTAGTTGACACGTGTACACGCTCCTGGAAATCAATTGAAGTCATGCCCATTCCTGTGTCGGAGTCGCCTACTAGCTTAGCTTGATATTCTCGAACAGAAAGGATGAGGCGTGGACCCAGTACAAACATCTGCAACATGGCGATAACGACAAGACTGCCATTATATGTGACAACTCCAATGGAAACTGAGTCCTATAATAATGATGAATAGTAGTCACATGCAGTGAACGGTCGGCATACTTGGATTGCTGGAGCGAAAGAACCGAAGTTCAAGCAAGATGCAGCAAAAAAACTAGTTCGTGCGGAACTTCAGCGGCAAAGATAACCACAGTCAAATTACGAGTTTACCTTGCAAAGTAAAGCAGGTGAGATTTTATTAACACTGTGAAACAGTCCCCAAAGGTCGATGTTCCGAATTGTCGTAAGTCACGGAATTGTTTTAAAGCACTCCAGGCGGCAAGACACAGTGCGAGGACCTCCCATGCAGTGTTGAGTATATAGATCACTAATACCAGATTTGGGTCACCCTCAGAGCTGTAAGTGCACTGATAGGTGCCGGAGAGAATGAGCTCCTCTGGTATTCTGGTCAGCCTGATTCTTCAATACATAACTAAAACTCACCCCCTGAATCCCTGAAATATATTCCAGTGATCACTACAGAGGTGATATTGACAGCCAGGAAGATTACAATGAGAAAGGCAAGCATTTTTCTCGATCCTTGATGCATCGCATATAACCGAGCAATCATAATGGCTGGCATGATGTGTCAGTCAATATCACTGAGGTATTACAGCTGAGTCGCTCACCGCCCAGCATGACAGTTATGACTACATTTGCCGAATTTATTGTATAGTTTATAATATTGCCTGAAATGACCGTTTAGTGACTACCCTCATAAAACTAAAAACTTCAAAGGAACCTACAACTGTTACAGTTATCATATATATTGAACCAACAACCCAGTCGAGAATATCACTCACCCCTAGTACATAGGCAGGTAAGCGGACAGGAATGACAGGTGTCGACCCAGAATACTCACTACATCTGTCCACGAGACCGACGGAATGTAAGCTGCATGCTGGCGGTCAGAAGAGCCAACCAAACAGTACAAGACGTACACAGTGCGTTGATGCTGATTGTGAGAGATGTATCATTAGCACAGTGCCGCATTGTTAATCTTAAACATACATAACGTATGGTATTCCAGCGTAGCGCATCTAGAATATTTTGACTCGTTAGCACAATTTGTCAACTACTCACATAACTCAAGCTACATACACCAAGATATAGAATGGTCATGAGGGACCAGCGCTGCCTCTGCCCCGAATTAATAGTATCATCCTGTTGTCTTCTGATATGGGACTCTGCTCACCCAGATCAGTTCAACCTATGACACGATTCTGGATGAGAATGCTGCTCCGGTGATGAGATCAACCTACCTCTTGTCCAAGTGTCAGTACTAGAGATCTCAAAAGTATATTAGTAGTTCTTCAATGTGTGCCCCCTTGCTCACCCCAATCGTGAATCACCACAACGGAGGAGGCAACTGCAAAACAGCAGTTCAGGTTAGATCGAGACGTCGTCATCATACAACATAGCTCTCTGCGTACCTACAAAATAAGACGTTGAACGAAAGAAGCTGATCATCGGCCACCAACTGGGATCATTTGAGACTAGGGTCATAGTTGAAGATGGCTGTAAGTGAGTGAGGAACTTGGTGGACATATAACGATGATCAGGCTAGATCTTATATTCCATCACTCAGCGTTTATATGATACACCCAAATCGGCGTAATGAGATGGATATCTATTTCTGCCTCGAGACCATTGACTGATTGACGACTGAATCTCGGTATCGAACACAGGTCTGGGCGCAATGTGATCAATCCTGGATGAGCATCGGTATTGCATTGGGGGTGATTGGCCTCAGCGGCCTCACTGGCCAAGACCAGGTCGTAACAGCACAAAATAGAATGCGTCGAAACGAAGCAAACAGATAACCCACTTATCTCACAAACTGCCAACATCCTCTATAACGCCTGTGAGCCCCTCGATTCTCAAACCCGCTGCTCCTCCACTGTCCAGCATCTGTTGCATTGTGCCCACTTCATCGCTCTCTGCTGCAGTCATCGGGCTATCTGGCCATGAGGATGGGATAAAAGCTATGTACAAATGTTATCGTAGATGTCAAAATCTAGTGCAAAACGCACTAAAGCTATCAAAGCCTATCATCGCATCGTGTAATTGATAATTGTGAGGCTGCCAGCGCTGTTCAATGTTCTTTTTCTGTCTCATCTTCCCGCGGTCCATATACACTAGACCATTGTGAGTGCATGAAACATTGGAAGCCATAAGGCAAAGAACCGAACTGACAGGCGGCGCAACACCGTGACAGTTTCTTAATTTAACTGTCAATGTTCGTGTAGGGTTGATATTCACGGGGGGTGCGACATCGCGACCTCTGAGTGGAGGAATAGTGACCACCTTGCTCCCAGATAATGAAGCCCAGTAAAAACAGAGGTTGATGTAAATGAAACGAGATGATACTTAGCTGCTGCACCCCGATATTACTTCGGAGTTCGAAAGGCAGTAGCGGTCCTACTAGCGGATGACAAGAATACGCAGTGGGGCTAAACCGTATGTTGTATGTGTTATCTCCAAGTACTATCCAAACCATCCGCACTGATGTTGTCTTCTCAGTGCACGGTAGAGAGGTGTTTGCCAAGCATCATCAGCTGCGATCTCGTACCTGCCAAGCACGCGCACCCCCAGGTACGAAACCTTACACGTGCACACACCCAGGATTCACCAAATCGTTCGATACGAACCAAAAACTTAAAGGTCACGTCAAGACTCATCATGGTTCGTGCACCTTCACGCCCGTGTGCATGATTATTTATCATTCATTCAGATAAACGATACACCTGTGTGCACTCAAATTGCTGCATCCAACACTGATCCTACACATTACCTGACATGGACGTCCTTCCAGGCTCACCCTCCAACATGCATGCATCTCTCATGCAACGGACGAACCTTCGCTTCCTAACACAATCCGTGCGCGAATCAGAAATTCCACGAACAACAAGAGTTAGAAGCCGTTCTCCCGTCGCAAACGTAGACGCGGAGGAGGAGTGGGCAAAGACTGGAAATGCGACAAATGCGGGAAAGAATTCAAATCTATACGATCATTGACGAATGTTTGTTTTCAATCAATTCTAACGCCTTCATACGTTCATTGAAGAAATTATACATTGGTTATAAACCAGGAATAATCATTGTGAAGCGAAGGAATGTACGATGGTCACGAGTCCCTGCGGACATACGCTTGTTGTAATTTACAACAAGTGCATGTCCGCAGGGACTCGTTAAATTCAATCTTCTATTCGATCCCACAAGTTGGTCTTCCAGCCATCACTCCGAGTCCCCAACTGCTACGCTGGTCTTCTCATGCGCATTCTCGGCACTTGCGCTATCAGGAATTGAGTAGTTTTGCTTGGTTGAGATACAGGGGATATCCGCTAGCGATGAGACCTTCAATTTTGCATGCAGAAGAGTATTAATATCCCGTCTCTAGCTGGACCGTGTTATATTCTCGAGCGACTTCGTGCTCGATGATCCGTAGGAATATTTCATGTCGGACATTGATGCGCAATTCAGAACCAGTCATTGAAGTCAGGTTCTGGGAATCACGGGTTCACAGGTAAATTAACGACATATGTCGGTCTTCGCCTTTAAACTTTAGATTATTGAAACACTATATGGCTCTACGCACCGCGCGCATATATCCCCCTGCAGACTGATGACTCTATTGTCTCTGCCATCATTACCATTACAAAAGACTCGCCACACCGTTTCACGGACTCGATATGGAGCACCACATACGACAGACCTTCCTAGGCACTGTCCCAATCCATGGATTGGATTACATATATGCAGGACTCACTCTTCACTGACTCTGATAGGTGGTGGCCTCGATCATAACAAGCCAGGAAGATCAAACAAGGTGAACACCCCACAAAACCGTCGTGGGCGCGCGTCTGAGAGACTAGTCATCGACGACGTGGACAAGCTTACAAGTTGACGTTCAGCAGACTCAATGTTGAACGTGAATGGCCGGGTGTCCACTGCGGCGCAAGACTACGGAGTTGGTTGTCGCAGCCTTGATCATGAAAAGCAGTGTACTGCATTTCTCGATGAATGACTGTTCCCGCCTGTGGAATCGTCCAAGTCGATATGCACAGTGAGAACCTCCCAAAGACATGCAGGAATAGATATCTCGATATCGCCACCATTCACGTCGAAGCAAGTGTGTATTTAGTCTATCAAAGTAAGGTGGCCACTGACATCGCGAGTCTTGGGCTGTGCGGCGAAGTGGTTGTAGACTGTTTCGCGTGGTTCAACTTGCAAATCAGTGCAACTACTGTTGAGTAGGCAGCTACTGCTAAGTGCCAGTAGCGGACCAGTGGCAAAACAAGAAATCAAATTGCCAGACCAATTATTCTCTCGACACGTTTTCGGAAGACAAATTATTTAAGTACCTGACCACCAAGAAATTTCTCCTGCTCCAAGCATGGCACTCAACAAGGATTCTCGTACTACACGTAGCTGCTAGTTGATACGTATACACGCTCCTGGAAATCCATCGCAGTCATGCCCATTCCTGCGTCAGAGTCGCCTACAAGTTTAGCGTGGTATTCTCGAATGTCAAGGATGAGGCGTGGTCCCAGTACAAACATCTGCAACATAGCGATAACGACAAGGCTGCCATTATATGTGACAACTCCAATGGAAACTGAGTCCTATAAGAATGATGAATAGCAGTCACATGCAGTGAACGGTCGGCATACTTGGATTGCTGGAGCGAAAGAACCGAAGTTCAAGCAAGATGCAGCAAAAAAACTAGTTCGTGCGGAACTTCAGCGGCAAGGATAACCAAGTCAAATTACGAGTTTACCTTGCAAAGTAAAGCAGGTGAGATTTTATTAACACTGTGAAACAGGCCCCAACGGTCGATGTTCCGAATCGTCGTAAGTCACGGAATTGTTTTAAAGCACTCCAGGCGGCAAGACACAGTGCGAGGACCTCCCATACAGTGTTGAGCAAATAGATCACTAATACCAGATTTGGGTCACTCTCAGAGCTGTAGGTGCAGTGATAGGTGCCAGAGAGAATGAGCTCCTCTAGTATTTGTTGGGTCAGCCTGATTCTTCAATACATAACTAAAACTTACCTCCTGAAGTATTACCGATAAATATTCCAGCAACTACTGCAGAGGTGATGTTGACAACCAGGAAGATCACAATGAGAAAGATGAGCATATTTCTCGATCCCTGATACATGGCATATAGCCGAGCAATCATGATGGCTGGCATGACGTATCAATCAATATCGCTCAAGTATTGTATGAGTCGCTCCGCTCACCACCTAGAATGGCAGTTACGACCACATTTGCCGAATTTAGTGTGAAGTTGGTAATATCGCCTGAAACGTCCGTTTAGTGTCTCGTATAACCAAACACTCAAAAGGAACCTACATCTGTTACAGTCGTTATATTCAACCAAAAATCAGGTCGAGAATATCACTCACTCCTTGTACATAGGCCGGTAATTGGACGGGTGATAACAAACATCAGCGTAGAATACTCACTAAATCTGTCTGTGAGACTGTCGGGAGGTTCCCTGTATACCGTCAGTCAGAGGAGCCAACTGCACTGTATGCAAAGAGACAGACACAATATGTTGTTGCTGATTGTGAGTGATAGCTTGACATTAGCAGTGCGGGATTGTTAGCTTCAAACATACATAGCATATATTACTCCGGCATAGCGCATCTAGAATGCTTTGGCATCAGTACAACTTGTCAACGCCCATAACTCAAGCGACATACACTGAGAAATAGAATGGTCATGAGAGACAAGCGCTGCCCCTACCCCAAATTCGTTGTATCATCCTGTTGTCGTTTGATATAGGACACTGCTCACCCAGATTAGTTCGACCTACAACACAGTTCTGAGCAAGATGATTGCTCCGGCGATGAGATTGACCTACTTCTCGTCCAAGTGTCAATACTGGAGATCTCAAAAGTATATCAGTAGTTCTTCAACGTGTGCCCCCCTGCTCACCCCAATCGTGAATCACCACAACGGAGGCGGCAACTGCAAAACCGCAGTCCAGGTTAGATCGAGACACCATCATCATACAACCTAGCTCTCCGCGTACCTATAAAATAAGACGTTAAACGGATGAAATTGATCATCGGCCACCAACTGGGATCATTTGAGACTAGGGTCATAGTTAAGGATGATTGTAAGTGAGTGGGGTACTTAGTGGACGATGTTCAGGCGAGATCTTATATACCATTTGTATGATACGCCCAAGTCGGCGTAATGTGAGATGGATATTTATTCCTGCCCCCCGAGAACCTTGATTAATCGATAACTGAACCTCGGTAGATTTGTAGTCATCTAACACATGTCTGGTCGCAATGTGATCAATCCTCGATGAGCATCAGTATTGCGTTGGCGGCGATTGGTCTCGCTGGCCAAGACCATGTTGTAAAAGTACAAAATAGAGTGCGTTGAAACCAAGCAAACAAATAACTCGCCTGTCCCACACAGAACATCAATACACTCTGCAAGCCTGTGAGCAAGTCCCTCGATTCTCAAACCCCCCGCTCCTTCAGGATCTGTTGCGTTGAGCATCGCTCTCTGCCACGGTCACCGGCCTGTCATGCATGTCATGCCATGAGGATGGGGCAAAAGCTATTTACAAACGTTATCGTAAATGTCAAGATCTAACGCAAAACGCACCAACGCTATCAAGGCCTATCATTGCACCGTGTAGTTGTGGGCTGCTGGGTACTGCTGTTCAATGTTCTTTTTCGGTCCGAGTCTTGTCTTCCTGCGGTCCATATATACGCTAGACCATTATGAGCGTACGAAGCATTGAAAGGGATAAGGCAAAGAACCGAATTGACAAGGTGCGCAACATCAATATTCATGGGTGCGCCGCGCGAGGCCGCGCGCGACATCGCTGGAGGAATCAGTATACGTAATCACCGTTAGCCTGCGGAGTTTCGGCATACATGCACAAACAGATCGTCATGGACTATGTTGAAGTTTTTTTGCTACACAACACTCCACCATGCGAGAGCATATGTCCGAGCTGCACCAAAACCGTCTGCGCTGTAGACTCTCAGTGATAGTTTTCTGAATCACTACATGGAGCAAACACCGAAGGTAAGCACTAAGTATGTCTGACATCCTTAACTGCATTTCCAAACTTCTGAACCGCCCGATTCAATTTTAGGTCAAAATACTACCAAAAACACTTTTCGATACTCCCCCTACGTGCGGGCGCTGCCGAGGACGAGTGAGGTCAGTACCACGTTCGGATGCTTATTTTTGGCAACAGCTTCTATTAATCCTAACAAAGTCAAACTTCAACGCGTCATGAATGCCACCGCGGGTTACGGTCAATCCACGACTCACTGCAGAAAAACGCAGATTACGTCTGGGACGCATCTGGCACGAATCTAGACATTTGCACCACATTCGTCGCACATAACACTCACATCACAGCAGCGCTAGGATTTCATACTAATCTTCTCATTATGACCAGATCCTTGCAATATTCTACCCACTGTCGAATTCAGGATCATTTTTTTTTGTCTAAGTCCAAAGTTAACGTTCTGTGTGCATAGAAACCCTTGACCCAGCCACAACACTTCTTGCACTGACACGACGACGAACACTAACTGCATACAACTCTGAGGCTACGTTCGTCCATTTCGCGTATTTGCCTGCTATACTAATAATGATACATGGCTGCTCGTGTACCAGCCTGAGGAGATAAGAGAATATCGAAATCAGCATCTGCCCCAGAGTACCAAAGATTTCCCTCGCAATGGTGAGGCGACGACGCCCGCAGGAGTTTTCACATACTAAAGCATTTCTCACAGATCTTCGACTCTTGAGCCATGGTGTAGGCACCTTTAGCAACAAGTGAGAGTGATTCATTTCTTCGGTTTGGTTCTATGAGTGGCTAATTCTTCCCTGCAACAGTACGATCATTGTTGTCTACCGAAGGGAGCAGTGTTTTCAGATGGGCGAGTGCTAATCAAAGTTTCCAAACGTTCTACTGATATAATTGAAGACTAGAATCGAGTCTTTCCTTGTGGCAGGATATTTGCGCCATTTATTTTTCCCTTCTCCAATACTCATTGGGTAATCTGGTAAGTCCTGCGCATCGAGTTTCTGGATGCCTAGCAGAATTCTGAAGCTTTCACCTACTAGATCCTTCGTTCTAGTGTTCTGTTCTGTCTTTTTTTGCCACACGACATACAAAAAGGTACGCACTCTGAATTGCATCATCACTTGCATGCTGTTGATCACCCTTCTCTGCCCTCACATTCGTGGTAGATTGCTGCTCACTGTCATCTACCTGCTCACCCTCGTCATTCTCTATATCCGCGCCATCACCTGCTTCAATATATTCAATGCTGACTTGCACTTTGATGCGTTGCAAACGCTTGACTGCATCTTTCCGTTACAACTTCAGGCGCGAGTTTTCGGCTTTGAGAAGCTTGTTCTCGTTGTACAGGAACTGAAACTCATTTTCTGTTTGATCTTTCAGTGTCGAAAATTTCGTTTCGAGCTGTTCATGGGCAACAATTGCGGTATTGAGTCTCGCAAGGTGCACGGACACAGTGAGGGGGAGAGTTGAACTGTACCATTACTATAGCTAGGACATCATACAGTGCTTGTAACTAAATCATCAGTAGTACTGCTATATGATCTGATTGTTACTATGGCCAATGGTTTGCAGTGCGAGCAGTAATTGGTACGCTATAGCAGGCTGAAGCTAGCAGTGGGGGTACTAGGTAGGTGGTTGAGGATTATAGAGCCAACGAATTACACAAGAATCCATGTGAAATGAGACACGAATGCACGAATATTGCGACCATTCGTTTGACATTACAGCCGCAACGGACCTGATAAAAATCTCGCACGAGTCTGTTACGGATCTGGAGGTTATTGCCACATCCGTCCCATACATAATCTGCCTTTTTCTGCAGTGACTGGATTCCACAAAACTAATAGGACCTGAAGCCGAGCAAACTCGAAAAATCAAGTCGTGAGTTTTGTCTGTGTTTTTGCCCAACCTGAGCACCGGGGTCCAGCTTGCAGCACTTTCCATAGCCCATTCTCACAGATCAGCAGTTAACGTTTTAACAATTACCCCTCACACAGGCGAACTCTGGCAGGTAAAGCTCTTGGTGATCTAGGTTACTTGTCTCAGAAGAGGCGTGCTCAAAATCAATAAACAATTTTGACGGCATGATGCCTGGCCAGTATTAAGCACCATTTGATCAAAATACAACAATTTTCAATGATAAGCCGAGACTGTTCCAAGGCCGCAGTAACCAAATCGATGGCACAATACCTGCCTGCTCCAGGTCATTCTTTTGATGACCATTCTCCATGAATCGGTGATTCGAATCATCCTCGTATCTCACACGCTGCATCACCTGCAGGTTTTCGTGGGCTTCGGGCCCATCACTGCAACGGTTTCGACTAAAACATCGAGCTATTCGTGGTCGACACTATCCTGTACAAATGCATTAGACAATCAGTCTGTCACATCCCATAGTCGCATCTCATTGTCAACACTACCAGTGGTTCCGCTGAGTTTCGTAGTCAATGTGAATGTACCTGTCGATTAGATCTATGATAGTAATAGCCGGAACAATGAATACACTTGCTGGTAGTACCATTGATTCAGTATTAAGCACCTTGAAGTTCAATTCATGGGTTCAGTGTTCGAACCACTGATTTTTTTTTCTATCAGTTCTTTCCACAGCGTATGATATCTCCTCGCCTACCGGTAGTTCCGTGAAGGCAGATAGCCCTGTATATGTTTGTCGGATAAAAGACCACGCGTTGGCGACGTGGCAATTATATCGTTAATTGGTCACGGTGCTGTGAGGGATGACTGTTTAATTAAATTGTTTAGTGGATGAGCGAGGTCGCCGCTATTAAATGTTTCCAAGCCTGTACATACCCATGAGCTCCAAGGATGACGACTGTCACTGACGGTCATCATTAATCAGATTAATCGTTCTTCAACTTCACGCTCTCCCTTTCAATTCAATTATCGCCGTGGCGGAATGGGAAGCACAGATTGTCAGTCTTTCATGCCGATGTCTATGCTACCAATTCCGTCAATTCGACATGACTATAACCACCCGAAAAAAAAACAAAAAAGTTGATATTCCCTGGAAAACCACTCAGTGTTTCAGGACACATAAATATGGAGGACGCTTTATGCTTACTCTCCGCTGGGAAGATGACGAGATAAGCGATTCCAGCGCCTTCACCGATTGTTGTTTCGGACTTGAAGGATAGACGTAGACGACAAGGACTGGGTATGGGCGCTGGAGCTTGCGTGTTAAAACGCAATCTCTGCTAACTAATGCGTAGACAACGCTCGATGGTGAATCGTCCGACAAACGTACGAAAATCCCAAGTAAGACGTCTTTCGATGAGATCTCTGCGTTGCAGATGCTGAATCGCTGGAGGTTATCGCTTTGAGCTATCCGCTGGCTAAATTTTATACGTTGAGGTTGGCGGCGGCCTTTGCGTCGAAACGGTCAGTTGGGAGTCTGTGGACAAACGTGTGAGCAGTGCCAACAGACACAGGAAGAGGAGGCGGTGTTAAAGAGTTGCACGCCAAGCACAGTCGGACCGACGTCCTAGCCGGAGATGATCAAGATCATATGTCATATGTTCACATCTTGTTAATTCACATGACAGCGCACAACTCGCGGAAATGGACGCGGACGCAACCTCGAAATGCTTCATCTGATACACGTGTTGAGTGATATACCAATTCTGTGGAGAAATGCACGATCTTCCCATACTACGGCACGCTTATACCACACTCGAGTTGGAAACCGGATATCGGTAGGAACTGAGATCCAGAAGACAGGAAGTGTGACTTCCGAAGTTGTTATCTGTTGATGGTATGCTACCCAGGAATGTCGGATCTATATCTTCCTTGACGATGGCATTGTCCAACCCGCTGCCCAGGCTTCTGAGCGGCAGTGTCGATTGCGAAAAACACGCGTTGGATGTTCCGTAACCTAACCCCGGTGAGTTTGGCTGATGCATTGATGAGTATCCCCGTAAACATCAGACAAACTTAATCAATGCGCCAGGTGAGTCCAAGGATGAAATCAAACTTGATCACTGAGTTGTCTGGGCTGCGTTGAACGCTTGAATTCCGTCGAGGCCGTCGTATCGACAGATATGATGAGACTGCGCACAAGCGCTTAGACTTGTCGTGCCGATGTTTGATCGGGTTATCGACCGTGACATACATCGGGCCGTGGTCGCCAGTGGCCGCTGCTCGTGCTGTGGGTGAAGAGGCCATGTCAATGAGTTGATACTCTTTGGTTCCCATCGAGTATGGGAATCGCAGGATAACAACTAAGGACATGGTCGGACGACAGCGTTAAGCTTGAATTTAACTTGTGGGCAATGGTTGATATATAAAATTGCTTATGTAATGAAGTGATGGATCCTTACAATGGACTTAAAAAGTTGTCATAAGTAGTACTGCCATGTATCAACCCTCGGCACAGCAAGGCACGCCTCCTCTTGACCCCGTCCTAGTCTGATCCTGTATGTAATCCTTTATCAAGACAGACACAGACTAACCAACCAAGCGCCACATCTAGTCCCATGAGCCAACCACCAAGCACAACCCCGAGGCAGGTCCCAGTGATACCAGTGGCGACAAATCAAACACCCCACCACTCCCCCGGTGCCACCCCTCGCACGTTCCCCAATCACACAATTCTACCGCCTCAAAGACCTCGAAGCCCATCTCTCGCACCAGCTCCCAACCCCCTTCAAACCGTGAAGTTATACTGCTCCTCGCAGATGCAGAGTCTGCCGTGCGCGACCTCCGCGCAGAGCGTCTCTCTCTTGAATTCACAGTTATCATTCGAACAAGATCGTGCTGATAATGCAGAGCTTAAAGCAAAGGAAGCATGCCTACGATTTAAAGAGGCCAATGATGCGCGCGTAGTCTCTCAAAGCGAGATCGTAACGTCTGACAGAGGAACTCAGGTTATATAAAGACGCTCTGGAACAAGCACAGAAGGAGATTTTCCGTGCGCAGGGTGTGATGAAGGATGTCGAAGACAGGAGGAGGGATGCAGAGGAGAGCGCTGCAAAGTCAAGGTCTAGGTTGCGCAAATTGATGGAGGGAGAAGATGATCGAAGTTGCTCGTGAGGAGGGCCGTAAACAGGGCCTCCAGGAAGGACTGGAGATGGGGGAAGGATATGGGGTACGTACATGGGCGCACCAAGGGTTATGCACAAGGTCGAGTTACAGCAGATCGTGTCCTCGAACGCTACTTTTCTGCCCCGAGTGATGATGAAGGTAGCGATTCGAGAGGTGGCTCTGGTGAGGCACAGAACACCCCGCGATTCAGACAAGAACCAGTATCGCACACTTCCAGTGAACAATCACGTCCTCGCACACCTACACGCCCCCGTGCACAACCTCAACCTCAACCGCAACCTCAACCGCAACCTCAACCGCAACCACGGCCACGGCCACAGCGACGTCCAACCCAGACCTCATCTGCACGTAGTACCATGTTCTCCCTGCCAATGCGCTGCACGACGTTCCCCACAGACGGTTGGATCCCAGAAGCTGATTCTTCTCTCATCATCCGCTTGCCACCTCCACACGAGCTGGACCGCTCGCGTCGTACGCCTTCCCACCATTTATTCGAGTCCTGATACACCATTGCGCTCCCTGCCTCAAGATCCTGTACTTATGGTACCAGAACCTCGAACTCCTGGTGCGCCGTTACATTCGGTCCCTGCTTCGGACTCTCGTAACCAACGAACGGTACGTCGGAGAGCTTCGGGCACGGAAAGCGTGGCCTCTACGAGAACGTCCGAACTAGATCTGCTTAGTCCTCCGGAGCAGCCTCGATCCAGCGGGCTGAGCGTCATTCCCGAGGTTGCGAGCGTACGTGAGCAGAGTACGCCTAGTAGGCCGGAACATGAGAGCGACCGTAGAAGAAGAAGACGAGGTGCGTCTTGCTCGATAGAACCCTTTTGGCGTGCGCGCTGATCAAGTTGCAGGCTGGCTTCGTACATGTTGCTATGCCGGCACCGCGTTCGTTCTAGAGAACAAATTCGGCAGCAGAAAGCACCCTCTGCTATATCAGCAGCTAGATCGCCAGCACAAGAATCAACACGTCCGATTAGTTCATCGTCATCTGGTACCGTCAACATCACGATCCAACCGCCCGTGAGTAACCTCTCTTCTCAGTTTATTGAGCACTGTCAAACGGGCCACAACTCTAGTCACGTCCCGCGTCTAACATGTCGCAAGTGACACCGTCTGGGCAGCGCCCGTACTTCCTCAGTCCTGCAGACGCCGACCGCCCATTGCCACCGCCACCTTCGTCGTATTCCCCATCGCCAGCACACGTGACACCGTCGATGGTGCCTATACCGCCTACAGGTAGCACGATGTATTCAAGCTTACCTTCAGGCCTCCCACCTGGGTTCGTACCCACCGGCCCACCTACTGCCCGTTCATACACACCAAGCAGCAGCCTACCAGCACTCGCCACCTCCTCCCAACACAGTCGCCACCAATACCGTGATACCGCCCAACCATATGCCAGCGACACGATCATAATCCCCTCCAGCCCCAAAACCATGCTCGACGACCCGAACGAACCCGTAGTGATCCCCCCGCCTTCACAGAAATTTGGGCCTGAATCGGATGAGGACTCTAGTGATACTAGTAGCGATGCGGGGTTGCGGACGCCGGGGAGGAAGTATAGGGCTGCAGGGAGTGCGGCGAGTTTGTATACTGCTACTGCTCCTGGGAGTGGGGCGAGGTATAATGCGGGGGCGGCTTTGAGTGCGGGTGGGACGCCGAGGGCAGGGTTGTATGGGAAGAGTGGGAGCGCGGGCGGTGGTGGGGAGGGGTATGTGAGGAGTGGAGGAGGGGAGGGGTATGTGAGTAGGGAGGAGAGGGGTACGTGAGTAGGGGAGGGGAGGGGTACGTGAGTAGGGGAGGGGAGGGGTACGTGAGTAGGGGAGGGGAGGGGTACGTGAGTAGGGGAGGGGAGGGGTACGTGAGTATGAGTGCTGGGAGTGGGTATGGGAGGATGGGGTATGTTGGTGAGCAGGGGAGTGTGAGGGGGTGATCTTCATGATTTGTCACGATGCGATGATTTACGAGTTTAAATTTACGATAAAGGTGCTGGCACCTTCTTATGGACTAGTATGACATTCGTTATTGATACTGCATTATTTACATGCTAGGCCTCGCTTTGGGGAATGCAAGATTAAACGGTTATTAAATCGTCACGATAAGATTCTGATATATCCTGTGTTATCTGATAATTCAATCGATATCATGGTACCATCTTATGGCCCTCTTCTTAAATCACTTGCTGAGGGTGCTACGGGCACTTGAACTATACATGTGGTGGTTCACACACCAAGGGGGAGGATGTTCATCTAATACCAAATGGTGCATGTCGCGACGGAGCCCCCATCCACCAGATCAACAGTGGTTGTGCCTGATTATGATGAGGCCTGAGGGTTGTTTATATCTGTTTGCGGTGTCGGTCTAAAACACCGCTGCACTATGAAGCTCGTTATTCTGGCACTAGGTCATCCTCATTCAATCCCGGAGCTTCATTTCCCTCGTCTTCCGATGGGGCGGTCTCTATTTTCAGATAAACTTATCGCACCTTGTTTGCGCAATGTTTTGAATCTGGAGAATCGAGATCAAGAGCGTCTGCAACGTGCTTTATGCGCGTTCAACTAGTGGAATTCGGCGAGCATGGCTAATCAAGAAGGAACGACCGTCTTCCTTCTATATGGTCTGACTAGGGGAGACTAGAGCATAACCTATGTGAAGGAATATTTACCATCCTTGCGGATAAAAGGCCGCACACGCAAGTTTCTCCGGGGTTAAAACCGACACCTATTTGTTGCATCAAAATCATGGCAGTGCGCTCGCAGCCGTCTAGTCGACATGGAGTTACTGGTAAGTGTTTTGACAAATGCATATGATGCCGTAGCGAACGTATAGCGTCGGCGAGTGGTTAA